>CM077182.1:11143117-11823117 GCA_039654105.1 Coreius guichenoti | reverse complement strand
TCCAGGCTACAGTGGAGGACTTCTGATTGAGTGCAGCTGGGAGAACACGTAACCCTCCATATTGACATAAATCTCAGCGGTTGCCCTGAGGAAAGGTGTAGAGTGCTGTTTGACTGCATTGTTGTTGATTGTGAGGTCTATACGGGCCTGTTTGCAGTAAAATCTAATCTAGCTGCACTCCTCTAAAAATTGACTAGCTTAGATTTATTTTCTTTTTTTTTTTACTCATAACAGTTTCTTATGTTCACCAAGGCTACATTTAATTGCTCAAAAATGGAAAAGCGGTAAAATTGTGAAATAAAACTTTTTATTGTTAATATATTATGTACAGTGATTTATTCCTGAATTTCCAGCAGCCATTAATAGTATTCACTGTCACATGATCCTTCACAAATCATTAAAATATGCTGATTTTCTGTTTACACTCTAAAAAAAACTGGGTTAAGGTCAAGGGCTGGGTAAATATAGGACAGAACACATGTTGGGTTAATTTTACCCAGCAAATTGGGTTGATTTAACCCAGCATAGTTGATTCATTTTTACTATAATACTAGCTTATTATTTTACTTCATACATGAATTAATGTTTACGTATTAACTTAAATCCTCTAAACTTTTTTAAAATACTCCACACAGCCACTGGTTTGCATGATAATTCCTTTATCGATCATATTTTACAGTATAGCATATTTTATATAGTTTTTTTTATACATATTGCCTACATTTAAGCTTGTTTAACAAATATTAGAAGTAAAAATTGAACATTTAGAAGTAATTCAAGTGTAATCGACCAGTTTCTGTTGTCTCGTTTCCACCGTTACGGTGCTGGATCAGTGGGGGAACTTCTAACTTTAGACAAAACAGTGAACAGCTCTGAGGACATATTTCAACACGCTAAGTATTTATATTCTGTATCTTTTTGAATAAAATCATAAAATTTTATACAAGGCATCAGGCATTTCCGTCACGCGACACTCGTGTAGGTGACTCGCATCGCGCACCTGTGTTGCTTTGCATAAAATTAAACAATATACAGCACAATAATGAATTTATAGATAAAATAAAATGTACACAAACCTGTATTTTACCGGAGATGCACTGCTCTCTCCTGAAGAGGTCACAAATAGCCTGCGATAAAAAACTCAACCCCTGGGTTATGTCTGACCCAGGATCTGGGTAACACAAAAACTACCCAAACACTGGGTTGTTACGTCTGACCCACCCAGGATTGATCTGGGTTACACAAAAACTACCCAAACACTGGGTTGTCATGTCTGACCCACCCAGGATTCTGGGTTACACAAAATCTACCCAAACACTGGGTTGTTACGTCTAACCCAGGATCTGGGTTACACAAAATCTACCCAAACACTGGGTTGTCATGTCTGACCCACCCAGGATCTGGGTTACACAAAATCTACCCAAACACTGGGTTGTTACGTCTGATCCAGGATCTGGGTAACACAAAATCTACCCAAACACTGGGTTGTCATGTCTGACCCACCCAGGATCTGGGTTACACACAATCTACCCAAACACTGGGTTGTTACGTCTGACCCACCCAGGATCGATCTGGGTTACACAAAGTCTACCCAAACACTGGGTTGTCACGTCTAACCCAGGATCTGGGTAACACAAAATCTACCCAAACACTGGGTTGTCATGTCTGACCCACCCAGGATCTGGGTTACACAAAATCTACCCAAACACTGGGTTGTTACGTCTGATCCAGGATCTGGGTAACACAAAACCTACCCAAACACTGGGCTGTCACGTCTGAACCACCCAGGATCTAGGTTACACAAAATCTACCCAAACACTGGGTTGTCATGTCTGACCCACCCAGGATCTGGGTTACACAAAATCTACCCAAACACTGGGTTGTTACGTCTGACCCACCCAGGATCGATCTGGGTTACACAAAGTCTACCCAAACACTGGGTTGTCATGTCTGACCCACCCAGGATCTGGGTTACACAAAATCTACCCAAACACTGGGTTGTTACATCTGATCCAGGATCTGGGTAACACAAAATCTACCCAAACACTGGGTTGTCATGTCTGACCCACCCAGGATCTGGGTAACACAAAATCTACCCAAACACTGGGTTGTCATGTCTGACCCACCCAGGATCTGGGTTACACACAATCTACCCAAACACTGGGTTGTTACGTCTGACCCACCCAGGATCGATCTGGGTTACACAAAGTCTACCCAAACACTGGGTTGTCACGTCTAACCCAGGATCTGGGTAACACAAAATCTACCCAAACACTGGGTTGTCATGTCTGACCCACCCAGGATCTGGGTTACACAAAATCTACCCAAACACTGGGTTGTTACGTCTGATCCAGGATCTGGGTAACACAAAACCTACCCAAACACTGGGCTGTCACGTCTGAACCACCCAGGATCTAGGTTACACAAAATCTACCCAAACACTGGGTTGTCATGTCTGACCCACCCAGGATCTGGGTTACACAAAATCTACCCAAACACTGGGTTGTTACGTCTGACCCACCCAGGATCGATCTGGGTTACACAAAGTCTACCCAAACACTGGGTTGTCATGTCTGACCCACCCAGGATCTGGGTTACACAAAATCTACCCAAACACTGGGTTGTTACGTCTGACCCACCCTGGAGCTGGGTAACACAAAATCTACCTAAACACTGAAAACCCCCAAAAATTACCCAAAAGGCTCAGCCCAGGTTTTGGGTAGAAAAAATAACCCAAGATTTTTTTTGTGTAATAAACATTTATTATTATTTATTATTATTATTATTATTATTATTATTATTATTATTATTAATGTTGCAAACAGTTGTGCTGCTTAATATTTTTGTGGAAACTGACTTTTTTCAGGATTCTTTGATGAATAAAATTAAAAAAGAAAAGTGTTTATTAAAAATAGAAATGTTTTGTAACAATGTCTTTACTGTCATGCTTTTAAAGCATTGTTGAATTATTAATTTCTTTTTTTCTTTTTAAAGTATTACTGACCTCAAACTTTTAAATGTTAGTATACTTTCCTTTCTCAAGCTCAACTTTCATTTCTAACAAAGGCTAACAAAGCTGAAGTTAGGGTTGTTGGGGGATGCTGTATACCAAGTAATTAAGGCTCTTTCAGCACATACACTCTAATTTCCCATGCTTTTACATAATAGTACATATGTTTACCTGATAATTATGCGAGTAGGGGAGAGAATTGGGTTATGAATCGCTGTGTACACAGTGGAGTGATGAAATACAGGTCTGTTTGTCTTTCTGTTGAGGCGCCTATTTTAGATGGCCTTGGCTCTTGCCATCTTTCACATTTTGCTCTCCTCCATTTCAGCTCTATTAAAAGGGCCTAAAAATAAGTGAGCCGTTTAATATGAAGTGGTGGAATAATTGTGAATTCAGGCAGGATTACATCTCAATGTCTAATCTGAATATGGAACGGCACACAATTATGACCAATACGATAAAAGTCAGTTTTTGTTTTTTTTTTGTAGTCTGAGCCGCCTCTGGCAGCTCTTTTTACTGTGTACCATGGTCAATCCACTGAATAATGGATGCGTTTTCTTGCAGAATGTGAGCTCAGACTACAACGAAATGAGTGTAAATGTCTGCATGAGGGAGAAAATAACCTTTCCTTCAAAATATTGCAAGACAATGGAGATTTGCTGTATGGTTGAGGAAATGTTACATTGGTTGTGCTTCTGCAAAAAGCTTGTAACGGTTTTTCCTTGTACTCCTTCAAAGAACGGGCACTTTGGAGCTGGGGGATAAGCTTCTGGCAATAGACAACATCCGTCTGGACAACTGCTCCATGGAGGACGCCGTTCAAATCCTGCAGCAGTGCGAAGACCTGGTTAAACTCAAGATCCGCAAGGACGAGGACAACTCAGGTACCTCTGAGCCTCTGCAACTACACACTCCACACGGACACAAATTTACACTAAAAACCCCCATGCAAGGACAGAATAGCCTCAGCAAAGACTTCTAATGTGAACGTATTTTTGCCAGAATCAAGATAAAGAATAAGCTATTAGGACCTGACTGATTAACCTACTCTAATGTAATATGGTTTCAAACAGATACGGCAAGGACAGAAAAAGGACAAGATAAGAGAAAACATGGCAGCATTATTAGCTATAAATCCCTTAAGTACAGAATGCAGATATGTATCAAGTAGAGCTGGGTGATGCATAAAAAACAACTATATTTTGATATTTTTCACCTTATATGACCATATAATTCTATAATTCAGTATATTTGTATTAGTTTGTGTGTGTGTGTGTGTATATACACTCACCTAAAGGATTATTAGGAACACCATACTAATACTGTGTTTGACCCCCTTTCGCCTTCAGAACTGCCTTAATTCTACGTGGCATTGATTCAACAAGGTGCTGAAAGCATTCTTTAGAAATGTTGGCCCATATTGATAGGATAGCATCTTGCAGTTGATGGAGATTTGTGGGATGCACATCCAGGGCACGAAGCTCCCGTTCCACCACATCCCAAAGATGCTCTATTGGGTTGAGATCTGGTGACTGTGGGGGCCATTTTAGTACAGTGAACTCATTGTCATGTTCAAGAAACCAATTTGAAATGATTCGAGCTTTGTGACATGGTGCATTATCCTGCTGGAAGTAGCCATCAGAGGATGGGTACATGGTGGTCATAAAGGGATGGACATGGTCAGAAACAATGCTCAGGTAGGCCGTGGCATTTAAAATATGCCCAATTGGCACTAAGGGGCCTAAAGTGTGCCAAGAAAACATCCCCCACACCATTACACCACCACCACCAGCCTGCACAGTGGTAACAAGGCATGATGGATCCATGTTCTCATTCTGTTTACGCCAAATTCTGACTCTACCATCTGAATGTCTCAACAGAAATCGAGACTCATCAGGCCAGGCAACATTTTTCCAGTCTTCAACTGTCCAATTTTGGTGAGCTCGTGCAAATTGTAGCCTCTTTTTCCTATTTGTAGTGGAGATGAGTGGTACCCGGTGGGGTCTTCTGCTGTTGTAGCCCATCCGCCTCAAGGTTGTGCGTGTTGTGGCTTCACAAATGCTTTGCTGCATACCTCGGTTGTAACGAGTGGTTATTTCAGTCAAAGTTGCTCTTCTATCAGCTTGAATCAGTCGGCCCATTCTCCTCTGACCTCTAGCATCAACAAGGCATTTTCGCCCACAGGACTGCCGCGTACTGGATGTTTTTCCCTTTTCACACCATTCTTTGTAAACTCTAGAAATGGTTGTGCGTGAAAATCCCAGTAACTGAGCAGATTGTGAAATACTCAGACCGGCCTGTCTGGCACCAACAACCATGCCACGCTCAAAATTGCTTAAATCACCTTTCTTTCCCATTCTGACATTCAGTTTGGAGTTCAGGAGATTGTCTTGACCAGGACCACACCCCTAAATGCATTGAAGCAACTGCCATGTGATTGGTTGATTAGATAATTGCATTAATGAGAAATTGAACAGGTGTTCCTAATAATCCTTTAGGTGAGTGTATATATGTGTATATGTGTATATATATATATATATATATATATATATGGGGAGAACAAGTATTTGATACACTGCCGATTTTGCAGGTTTGCCCACTTACAAAGCATGTAGAAGTCTGTAATTTTTATCATAGGTACACTTCAACTGTGAGAGACGGAATAAAACAAAAATCCAGAAAATCACATTGTATGATTTTTTAAGTAATTAATTTGCATTTTATTGCATGACATAAGTATTTGATACATCAGAAAAGCAGAACTTAATATTTGGTACAGAAACCTTTGTTTGCAATTACAGAGATCATACGTTTCCTGTAGTTCTTGACCAGGTTTGCATACACTGCAGCAGGGATTTTGGCCCACTCCTCCATACAGACCTTCTCCAGATCCTTCAGGTTTCGGGGCTGTCGCTGGGCAATACGGACTTTCAGCTCCCTCCAAAGATTTTCTATTGGGTTCAGGTCTGGAGACTGGCTAGGCCACTCCAGGACCTTGAGATGCTTCTTACGGAGCCACTCCTTAGCTGTGTGTTTCGGGTCGTTGTCATGCTGGAAGACCCAGCCACGACCCATCTTCAGTGCTCTTACTGAGGGATGGAGGTTGTTGGCCAAGATCTCGCGATACATGGCCCCATCCATCCTCCCCTCAGTACGGTGCAGTCGTCCTGTCCCCATTGCAGAAAAGCATCCCCAAAGAATGATGTTTCCACCTCCATGCTTCACGGTTGGGATGGTGTTCTTGGGGTTGTACTCATCCTCCTCCTTCCTCCAAACACGGCGAGTGGAGTTAGACAAAAAAGCTCTATTTTTGTCTCATCAGACCACATGACCTTCTCCCATTCCTCCTCTGAATCATCCAGATGGTCATTGGCAAACTTCAGACGGGCCTGGACATGCGCTGGCTTGAGCAGGGGGACCTTGCGTGCGCTGCAGGATTTTAATCCATGACGGCGTAGTGTGTTACTAATGGTTTTCTTTGAGACTATGGTCCCAGCTCTCTTCAGGTCATTTCCCAGGTCCTGCCGTGTAGTTCTAGGCTGATCTCTCACCTTCCTCATGATTATTGATGCCCCACGAGGTGAGATCTTGCATGGTGCCCCAGACCGAGGGAGATTGACCGTCATCTTGAACTTCTTCCATTTTCTAATAATTGTGCCAACAGTTGTTGCCTTCTCACCAAGCTGCTTGCCTAATGTCCTGTAGCCTATCCCAGCCTTGTGCAGGTCTACAATTTTATTCCTGATTTTATCCCTGATGTCCTTACACGGCTCTCTGGTCTTGGCCATTGTGTAGAGGTTGGAGTCTGTTTGATTGAGTGTGTGGACAGGTGTCTTTTATACAGGTAACGAGTTCAAACAGGTGCAGTTAAATATCAAATACTTGTTCTCCCCACTGTGTGTGTATGTATGTATGTATATATATATATATATATATATATATATATATATATATATATATATATATATATATATATACACTCATCTAAAGGATTATTAGGAACACCTGTTCAATTTCTCATTAATGCAATTATCTAATCAACCAATCACATGGCAGTTGCTTCAATGCATTTAGGGGTGTGGTCCTGGTCAAGACAATCTCCTGAACTCCAAACTGAATGTCAGAATGGGAAAGAAAGGTGATTTAAGCAATTTTGAGCGTGGCATGGTTGTTGGTGCCAGACGGGCCGGTCTGAGTATTTCACAATCTGCTCAGTTACTGGGATTTTCACGCACAACCATTTCTAGAGTTTACAAAGAATGGTGTGAAAAGGGAAAAACATCCAGTATGCGGCAGTCCTGTGGGCGAAAATGCCTTGTTGATGCTAGAGGTCAGAGGAGAATGGGCCGACTGATTCAAGCTGATAGAAGAGCAACTTTGACTGAAATAACCACTCGTTACAACCGAGGTATGCAGCAAAGCATTTGTGAAGCCACAACACGCACAACCTTGAGGCGGATGGGCTACAACAGCAGAAGACCCCACCGGGTACCACTCATCTCCACTACAAATAGGAAAAAGAGGCTACAATTTGCACAAGCTCACCAAAATTGGACAGTTGAAGACTGGAAAAATGTTGCCTGGTCTGATGAGTCTCGATTTCTGTTGAGACATTCAGATGGTAGAGTCAGAATTTGGCGTAAACAGAATGAGAACATGGATCCATCATGCCTTGTTACCACTGTGCAGGCTGGTGGTGGTGGTGTAATGGTGTGGGGGATGTTTTCTTGGCACACTTTAGGCCCCTTAGTGCCAATTGGGCATCGTTTAAATGCCACGGCCTACCTGAGCATTGTTTCTGACCATGTCCATCCCTTTATGACCACCATGTACCCATCCTCTGATGGCTACTTCCAGCAGGATAATGCACCATGTCACAAAGCGCGAATCATTTCAAATTGGTTTCTTGAACATGACAATGAGTTCACTGTACTAAAATGGCCACCACAGTCACCAGATCTCAACCCAATAGAGCATCTTTGGGATGTGGTGGAACGGGAGCTTCGTGCCCTGGATGTGCATCCCACAAATCTCCATCAACTGCAAGATGCTATCCTATCAATATGGGCCAACATTTCTAAAGAATGCTTTCAGCACCTTGTTGAATCAATGCCACGTAGAATTAAGGCAGTTCTGAAGGCGAAAGGGGGTCAAACACAGTATTAGTATGGTGTTCTTAATAATCCTTTAGGTGAGTGTATATATATATATATATATATATATATATATATATGATAAACATTTTAAGAGTTTTTTTATTAAGAAAAAAGGCCAGAATGGACTTTCATTTACATTTTTGATTAATTGACACAAGTTAATTGTTGAATCAAATTAATGAATTGATTCATTGAAACAGACAGCTTGGAATTAATCACGGAAATGAATCGATCTTACCAGCTCTTCCTGCATTTTTTGCTGAAGTTTAAATCAGAGATGTCTTTTCAATGTGATGTTTGCAAATCACAAGACAAATTAGTATAATGACACGCTCTTTAGAGAACTTAATGAAGAGTTAAACGCACATTAAAATCATTGTTATATGCACATTTTTGCCTAAAGGGTTAGGGTTTTACACATAAACAAATGAATAGTACTTTAAAAAGATTACTGACTGTCAAAATTGAACATAAAAGTTTAATTTTACAAGGAGCCAAGATATCGAGATTACATGACCTGCTAATGCTACTCAATTATGGGTCAATCCTGTTACTGCAATTCATTCACAGAATAAATTCATCAAAGTTTTTATATTTTATATATATATATATACAAACCCGATTCCAAAAAAGTTGGGACACTGTACAAATTGTGAATAAAAACAGAATGCAATGATGTGGAAGTTTCAAATTTCAATATTTTATTCAGAATACAACATAGATGACATATCAAATGTTTAAACTGAGAAAAATAAGTTGATTTTAAATTTCATGGCATCAACACATCTCAAAAAAGTTGGGACAAGGCCATGTTTATCACTGTGTGGCATCCCCTCTTCTTTTTATAACAGTCTGCAAACGTCTGGGGACTGAGGAGACAAGTTGCTCAAGTTTAGGAATAGGAATGTTGTCCCATTCTTGTCTAATACAGGCTTCTAGTTGCTCAACTGTCTTAGGTCTTCTTTGTCGCATCTTCCTCTTTATGATGCGCCAAATGTTTTCTATGGGTGAAAGATCTGGACTGCAGGCTGGCCATTTCAGTACCCGGATCCTTCTTCTACGCAGCCATGATGTTGTAATTGATGCAGTATGTGGTCTGGCATTGTCATGTTGGAAAATGCAAGGTCTTCCCTGAAAGAGACGACGTCTGGATGGGAGCATATGTTGTTCTAGAACTTGGATATACCTTTCAGCATTGATGGTGCCTTTCCAGATGTGTAAGCTGCCCATGCCACACGCACTCATGCCACACCATACCATCAGAGATGCAGGCTTCTGAACTGAGTGCTGATAACAACTTGTGTTGTCCTTGTCCTCTTTAGTCCGGATGACATGGCGTCCCAGTTTTCCAAAAAGAACTTCAAATTTTGATTCGTCTGACCACAGAATAGTTTTCCACTTTGCCACAGTCCATTTTAAATGAGCCTTGGCCCAGAGAAAACACCTGCGCTTCTGGATCATGTTTAGATATGGCTTCTTTTTTGACCTATAGAGTTTTAGCCGACAACGGCGAATGGCACAGTGGATTGTGTTTACCGACAATGTTTTCTGGAAGTATTCCTGAGCCCATGTTGTGATTTCCATTACAGTAGCATTCCTGTATGTGATGCAGTGCCGTCTAAGGGCCCGAAGATCACGGGCATCCAGTATGGTTTTCCGGCCTTGACCCTTACGCACAGAGATTGTTCCAGATTCTCTGAATCTTTGGATGATATTATGCACTGTAGATGATGATAACTTCAAACTCTTTGCAATTTTTCTCTGAGAAACTCCTTTCTGATATTGCTCCACTATTTTTCGCCGCAGCATTGGGGGAATTGGTGATCCTCTGCCCATCTTGACTTCTGAGAGACACTGCCACTCTGAGAGGCTCTTTTTATACCCAATCATGTTGCCAATTGACCTAATAAGTTGCAAATTGGTCCTCCAGCTGTTCCTTATATGTATATTTAACTTTTCCGGCCTCTTATTGCTACCTGTCCCAACTTTTTTGGAATGTGTAGCTCTCATGAAATCCAAAATGAGCCAATATTTGACATGACATTTCAAAATGTCTCACTTTCAACATTTGATATGTTATCTATATTCTATTGTGAATAAAATATAAGTTTATGAGATTTGTAAATTATTGCATTCCTTTTTTATTCACAATTTGTACAGTGTCCCAACTTTTTTGGAATCGGGTTTGTGTGTGTATATATATATATATATATATATATATACATACACACAACTGGCCTCTACTTTAAGTTGAGGTAGGACAAGTGGCTCTCCTGTTGGAAATGTCACAGTGAGATCTTTATTATCTCCAAAGGACCTTCTGGTAAACCTTTTGCTTCTTCTGGTGGGCTACAACAACATACACATCTCTCCTCGCTTCCACAACCTCACAATTCACTCTTAACACTATTAGCATTGTGCACATAGAAGACAATTTGGTTTAATCGCTCCAATTTAATGCTCATTTGGTTCAATTATCCGATTAGAAACCCTTGGAGCCCTCATCCAGCTAACTCAAAAGCATTTACCCACAATCCTTTGCTTCATAGTCTTCTATAGGGGCGTTATGCTCGTACTACAAAGCAGACCTGCGAATCACTTTTATTTGGCATTCATATTTCATCCAGGACGTCCACTGTGTCCGTGAAATGGCACCTTGTGTGTTTCAGATCCCAATGCTGGAGGCTCGTTTAGATCTTTCTGGCTTGGAACATTAAGGTCGACATTCATTTTTCAGAAACCCTTTTTTTCTGTGACAACAAATCATCAGTCTGAGAGAGGTCGTGCCAACTGGCATGCTAAATGGGGGTAATTTCCCTCCCATCTCTCCATTAGTCCATCGTCGAAAAAAACAAAGGCGTAATGAGCCGACCTCGTGTTAACGAACATCCCCAGACCCCCAGCACAGACACACAAACACAAACCTAGAGCTGCTGTGATCTGACAGATAGCAGCGCTTCATTAGTATGTGGATGCGGGTGGGAGATGACAACGATTGCCCTGAGGATCTGCGTGTTTTTCCTCTATTTTTCTCTTTAGCACATTTCCTTCTCAGTGTAGTCACGTCAAAATGGCAGGTTGACCTCTAAATTGATGTTGAGCATTATGAATCAGGGCCACAAATATTTTATAAAACACTTTCAAGTGGATTTTGGTGTTGCTATAGCCACGTCTGTTTGCTGAATGCATACAAAATGAGTTCAGTCTTATAATTAATTTACATTATGATTCCTGTAGCTCAGCTGGTAGAGCAACTAGCACAGAGAATCCCCTGAGGACACACATACTGATATAATATACAGCTTGAATGCACTAAGTCACTTTTGGCAAAAAGAAATGTCTGACATCTGACATTGTCTTTTTGAAATGCATTGGGGGTCCAGGCTTTGTAGAGGTAGGTGTAGTATCCATTTCAGAAATGGATCACAGAGCCAATATCCCTTTTTTTTTTTTTTTTTTTGTATTATGCATGTGAATATCTCAATTTTGCCACTCCTTTGTATTTTTTTCGGGGGTTTTTTTTTTTTTCTGTATGCACCACTTCCATTATCTTACATAATTCTTCTCTCAAATTGCCTTCACTTCCTTTCCCATTCTTCCTGCTTTATTTATCCAGTTCTCCAGTCATAATCAGACATCACTCTTTTACTTTTAGTTAAGTTGTTTTTTGGGGGGTTGTTAATCAATTAGCAATTGTAATCGAATTAATTACATAATATGCAGATTCACTGTAAAAACATATTGTTTTTTTCCAGAATTACCAATTGCATTGTGTTGTGTTTTTGGGTTAACAGAAATTTCTGTAAAATTACTGGATAATGTCCTGGCAGAAAATCACCAGTACATTTTCCGTTTTTATTTTTTACAGTGCAAATATGCAATCTGAAAATTATATATACCAGGAAAAAAATGTCAGATTGCAACAATTGCAAAGGTAGGACTGGTCAGTAAAGGTTGTTTTTTTTTTTTTTTTTTTTTTTTTTAGGACGGAACTTGGCGAATGTTCGATTTGCATGTTAAATTGACAGCCCTAGTATTTTTATCCCGTTTCTGTTTGTTTCCTTTGGGTTCCTCTTCCTTCATGTTTTCTCTATATTTTCTGGTCAATCCTCCTCCATCCTCCCTTACCTCCTCTATCTGTCCGGTGTTGTGAGGGGTGTCTTCGCTCTGCTCTCTGCCCCTCTGTGAGGTATCCTACGTGATGGCAGTGTTGATAGGGACGCCCGTGTGCTGTTGGCCTGTGTTGCAGACGAGCAGGAGACCTCCGGCGCCATCATTTACACGGTGGAGCTGAAACGCTACGGCGGGCCGCTGGGCATCACAATCTCGGGCACCGAGGAGCCCTTCGACCCCATCATCATCTCCAGCCTCACTAAGGGCGGCCTGGCCGAGAGGTATGGCTCTGTTCATGCTTTCAAGCCTGTCAACAGTTATGAAATATAACACTTATTAGAGCTTATGTGTGATATCTTAAAGAGGAACTATTATGCTTTTTTACATGTTCAACTTTCTTTAGTGTGTAATGTTGGTGTTTGAGCAAGAAAAAGGTCTGCAAAGTTTCAAAGCACAAAGTCCACTCCAAAAGAATCAAGGCCCATTCACACCAAGGACGATAACTATAACGATAAAGATATCATTCTAAAAATCCTTCTAAATATAAAAGAAATAACGACATACAATAACAGCACAGAGAAACTATATCATTGGAATCACATTCCTAGCTGATGAACGATAAACACATTGACAGCCAATCAGAATCCATTCTGTTTTAAAGAGCATTTAAAGTGGCAGACGACAAAACTGCAGCATGCACTTACAATAAACAGAACGATACTGTGTGTTGGCTTGGACATCAGTAAGCACTTCTGAACTCCCTGAAACGAGTTTTTGTTTTCTAGAAACATACACGTTACAATATTCCATGTTTAAACAATTCCCGCCGAAGGCATATGCAAAAAAAAAGCAGTTAGCAGTATGTTGAAACTCACAGTTATAGTAAGGGCCATGACATTTCCAAAACACGTTTTAAGCGGTTGACGTATCACAACACACTGGTCCAGCCAACCAATAAGAGCACATTACGCTTTTCGGAAGGAGGGGCTTCATGGAGACAGGAACTAATCAGAGCGTTACTGACAGACTGGGAAGAGAGGTGCTGCAACAATGTGAAAAATAAGGTGTTTTTTGAAAATTCCTATTTTAGTAGACACCAAAAACAAAATCAAGACTTTATAAAAGGGCATAATAGGTCCTCTTTAATAAGTCATATCTTCAGTAAAATATTATAAATAAAACAATATTATATCTTTTAAATTATAATTATAGCATTATAATAATTTATTAGAATTCTAATTCTAAGGAATATTTCTTTCCTTTTCTCAGAAAGTACTGAATATGTTAACGTGTTGCCTGTAGACATTAACCGCAATTAAATATTTTACTCTATGGACAGCCCTAGTTAATTTAAATGAATGCATGTTTTCAACAAGAAAAAAAGGGCATTTGAAATGATGCATTGCAGCTGCCCTTAACGAGTGTGTTGCTGTGCTCTTGTTTCCACAGGACTGGTGCTATCCACATTGGTGACCGCATACTAGCCATTAACAGTAACAGTTTGAAGGGCAAACCTCTTAGTGAGGCCATCCACCTGCTGCAGATGGCAGGAGAGTCCGTCACACTGAAGATCAAGAAGCAGGGAGAATGTGAGTGCTGACACGCATCTGTAGACACACTCAAGCTTACGACCAAAATGGCTTTTTTTATATGTACACTACAAGTCAAAAGTCTGAACACACTTCTCATGATCCTTAAAACCTTCTAAGCCAAATGCTCATGCTAGTTAGTTTTGTGTATGAATATAAATGGTGCCGATGAGTGTCTTCAAAAAGACAAAAATCTAAATGTGTTTTATTGGTTTATTTTAATTATTAATTTATAATTTTTTTATTTAAATTAGTGCTGTCAAATCAATTAATATTTTTTATATATATATATATATATATATGTGTGTGTATATATATGTATGTATGTATGTATGTATATATATATATATATATATATATATATATATATATATATGTATGTATGTATGTATGTATATATGTGTATATGTGTGTGTGTATGTATATATATATATATATATATATATATATATATATTGCGATTAATTGATTTCACAGCACTTATTTAAATGATTTTAATTTTTTATGATTTGGGGTGAATAGTGAAGGAAAAATATTTTTGTTTGTTTACCATTTTTGGTTACTTAATTCTCATATTAGGTATATTTTTTTAATCATTTTAATTACTTACTAATTTTATTTATTTTTCTAAAACTATTTTATTATGTTTCCCAAAATTTTGATCGGCACATTCTTTTGCTTTTATTTTCTCTGTCGCTCTTTCTCACACACATTACCTCCCACAGTACTGTACATCTTTGTAGCTCTAAAATGCAATAAAGCTGCCTAGCCGCGAGTCATTAAAGCCTGAGGTCTAATTAGTTTTGTCTCCATCTATCATATACTGTAGACTGACAGTACACAAGGTAAAGTTCCTTATCCAAGAACAAAAGATCAAATGAGCACTGATTTGTGAGCCCAATATCCAGTAAAGTCTGGATCTCTCTGATCTATTGACTGTGATCCGTGGGCTCAGACAGTCACAGTCTTTATTTTGTTCTTTCTATAGTGCCAAGCCCGAAGCAGCCCTCAGTAACGGGTCGCATGAATGATCTGAGCGATATGGAGGATGAGGGTCAGACTGGGCAGAAACCTGGTAAACTCTCAGACATTTATTCCACCACCATCCCCAGTGTGGACAGCGCAGTGGAATCCTGGGATGGTTCTGCCATTGACGCCACTTTCAGCTCCCAGGGTAAATTTGAGTGTGAGTGGCTTTTCATGAAATGCAATTAGCATTTCTAACCTTTCAGCTTTTAAATACGTTTTTACTGCAGTAAATAAGTCCCAGTACCCTCTGGGCAAGATATAATTGGAGCTACATTATTTCAGCATAGCGACATGAACCGTCCCATTTGTTGAAAGTTTCGTTGCCAAAATTACATTTGTAAATTGCTTCTGTCATTTAGAATGTTCCAGCAGGCATTTCAGTTTCTAAATGCAAACGAGATGACATTTGTTTGAAAAGTTTCCAAAATGGTCAGTGACAACGAGCTATCAACGTTGGTTTCCAGTGAATAAGTTAGCGTAGAAATTATTCCAGTGGCCTCTTGCTCAAGGGCAACATTTAAAAGAGTAGTTCACTCAAAAATTTCAGTTTTAGCATCATTTACTCCTCCTCATGTCATTCCATGTGTTTTTTTCTTCCACAAAACACGAAGGAGAGGTTTAGCAAAATTGAAAATTTTGGTGGGGTGGGGTATTGTGGGGTTGGTAATGACATAAGAGTGAGTAAATAATGCCATTTTTTATTTTATCACAATGGCATACAGTACAGTCTTTTTTTGACCTGGTATGGGTTCATCTCGGTCACCATGGTTACACCACCTGTTCTTGCACATTAGCTACAGCGCCAAGCTGTGTTTGTCCCATTGCATCCTGGGGGTTCGGTTGAGTCCCAGCAGGTCTAATGTAGGTTTAATTGAGTTTTCCATTCTCTTTAGACCTGCAGATATGTATTTACTCAAGTAATTATTTCAAGTAATCTGCATTGGGATATGTGTCTTTTATTAGGCCAGCTGGTGGTACAGTGCTGGGGCTAATATGGAAAAATGCATAATTTTATTAAGTGGAAAATGAGTCCTAATGAGCACTGGGATACACATGGCCATTTGGATAACTCGCCAGTAATGGGTTTGAATTGCAGTCAGCTCTCCTGACACTGAGGCCTCCTGGTCAAAACTAATCGCAATCATTGCTTGCATCGAGAATGCCAAGTAGGCACATCACAAATTTGTTTAATTCAGAGAAATGGTTTCATGAATAATACATTTAGACATTACTCCCATGCTCACCCGTGTATATGTTTATTAGTGAATATAATCGCTGAAATAACAATTTGTTAATGATCCACAAGGTTTAAGAACACTGTGTAGTCTTGTATTTGTTGTCGAGTCATAGCCAGTACTGTCTTAAACAGCCTGTGCGTAGCACTCCATCTTTAATACCATAAGATTTTTTGTCAAATTACAGAAAAAACGGAACGTCCACATATAGCTACAGCAAACTTTATAACCTGAAAGTTTATGAAAACATAATGAAATGCACTTACTGCCTCAGATGCGGGGCTGTTCTAATGATGGACAAAACATGTCTGAAATTCTCAGAAATTGTCTGGTTATAAACCTTGTAACTCCATTTGAGCTTGATATTGGTAAAATGTTAATAATATAATGACACATGCTATATCGTCTGACCATATATAAAGCCACAATATCAACTTTGACAACACAATGTTTAATTATTTTAAAATTAAAAAAATTTCCATTTGTTCCCTGAAAAGTTGTGTTTTTGGAGATACAAGGTTTCCACTTGCAGTGGCGATATATATTTTCTTTTGGAAATGCAAATGTAGTAGTTACAAAAATGCAATCTGATTCTAAGTAAATTCTCATCTGTCAGTGAGCGAAACTTTTCCCTAATTCCCATTAATATCTGAATTCCATCAGTCATTTTTTATTTATAGAGATAATTAATTCATCCAAGTCCTGCTGACATACACCTCCTCAAAACCACCTTTCATCTCATGTTATTTCCCATGTCCCTCGCTCTGATGGGGTGGAAAGACTCTTTCCGCTCATGTTAACAGGTTCATATGGTTGCTCTCCTCCCCTCAGGCAGCGCTACTCTCTTTCTCTCAGTGCTCCATACATAAATGAATCTCAGATGGCTGCAGAGATACGAAAACCATTCACAGGGAGCAGCAATCTGCCCCTTAAATTATGGATGATACGGAGCATAAATGGACGGAGCATAAATTCAAGGTTGCTGGCAAACTATTGGCCCTTATAGGATTCAACTAGTACAGCTGTATCCAGAGATAAGGCAAAAGCTGACTCTGAACTTGATTCCTGGGATGAAAAGTTAAAGAAACCATATGTCTTTAATACGATTAATAGTCTACCTGCATGCAATATTCAATCTAATTTTTGTTCTTGCTGAGTAAAACACATTTCTGTTGGGATGAGCAGAAAGACTTACCAGACACGCGTGTCATTATTTATATTAGGAATATTAGGAAGGTGATCAGAATGTTATGCCTTGTCAGAGTGTGTATGTGTATATATATATACATACTCCGACAAGGCATAACATTATGATCACCTTCCTAATATTGTGTTGGTCTTCCTTTTGCTGCCAAAATAGCTCTGACCTATCGAGGCATGGACTCCACTAGACCCCTGAAGGTGTGCTGTGGTATCTGGCACCAAGATGTTAGCAGCAGATCCTTTAAGTCCTGTAAGTTGCAAGGTGGGGCCTCCGTGGATCAGACTTGTTTGTTCAGCACATCCCACAGATGCTCGGTTGGATTGAGATCTGGGGAATTTGGAGGCCAAGTCAACTCCTCGAACTCGTTGTGCTCCTCAAACCATTCCTGAACCATTTTTGCTTTGTGGCAGGGCACATTATCCTGCTGAAAGAGGCCACAGCCACCATGGAATACCGTTTCCATGAAAGGGTGGTCATGGTCTGCAACAATGCTTAGGTAGGTGGTACGTGTCAAAGTAACATCCACATGGATGGCAGGACCCAAGGTTTCCCAGCAGAACATTACCCAAAGCATCACACTGCCTCCGCCAGCTTGCCTTCTTCCCATAGTGCATCCTGGTGCCATGTGTTCCCCAGGTAAGCGACACACACACACTCCACGTGATGTAAAAGAAAACGTGATTCATCAGACCAGGCCACCTTCTTCCATTGCTCCGTGGTCCAGTTCTGATGCTCACTGTTGCCGCTTTCGGCAGTGGACAGGGGTCAGCATGGGCACCCTGACTGGTCTGCGGCTATGCAGCCCCATACGCAATGAACTGCGACCCACTGTGTATTCTGACACCTTTCTATCAGAACCAGCATTAACTTCTTGAGCAATTTGAGCTACAGTAGCTCGTCTGTTTGATCGGACCAGCCTTCGCTCCCCACGTGCATCAATGAGCCTTGGCCGCCCATGACCCTGTCGCCGGTTCACCACTGTTCCTTCCTTGGACCACTTTTGATAGATACTGACCACTGCAGACTGGAAACACCTCACAAGAGTTGCAGTTTTGGAGATGCTTTGACCCAGTCGTATAGCCATTACAATTTGGCCCTCGTCAAACTCGCTCAAATCCTTATGCTTGCCCATTTTTCTGCTTCTAACACATCAACTTTGAGGACAAAATGTTCACTTGCTGCCTAATATATCCCACCCACTAACAGGTGCCGTGATGAAGAGATAATCAGTGTTATTCACTTCACCGGTCATAATGTTATGCCTGATCGGTGTGTGTGTATGTATATACAGTGGGGAGAACAAGTATTTGATGCACTGCCGATTTTGCAGGTTTTCCTACTTACAAAGCATGTAGAGGTCTTTTTATCATAGGTACACTTCAACTGTGAGAGACGGAATCTAAAACAAAAATCCAGAAAATCAAATTGTATGATTTTTAAATAATTAATTTGCATTTTATTGCATGACATAAGTATTTGATCACCTACCAACCAGTAAGAATTCTGGCTCTCACAGACCTGTTAGTTTTTCTTTAAGAAGCCCTCCTTTTCTCCACTCATTACCTGTATTAACTGCACCTGTTTGAACTCGTTACCTGTATAAAAGACACCTGTCCACACACTCAATCAAACAGACTCCAACCTCTCCACAATGGCCAAGACCAGAGAGCTGTGTAAGGACATCAGGGATAAAATTATAGACCTGCACAAGGCTGGGATGGGCTATAGGACAATAGGCAAGCAGCTTGATGAGAAGGCAACAACTGTTGGCGCAATTATTAGAAAATGGAAGAAGTTCAAGATGACGGTCAATCTCCCTCGGTCTGGGGCACCATGCAAGATCTCACCTCGTGGGGCATCAGTGATCATGAGGAAGGTGAGGGATCAGCCCAGAACTACACGGCAGGACCTGGACAATGACCTGAAGAGTGCTGGGACCACAGTCTCAAAGAAAACCATTAGTAACACACTACGCCGTCATCGATTAAAATCCTGAAGCACACGCAAGGTCCCCCTGCTCAAGCCAGCACATGTCCAGTCCCGTCTGAAGTTTGCCAATGACCATCTGGATGATCCCGAGGAGGAATGGGAGAAGGTCATGTGGTCTGATGAGACAAAAATAGAGCTTTTTGGTCTAAACTCCACTCGCCGTGTTTGGAGGAAGAAGGAGGATGAGTACAACCCCAAGAACACCATCCCAACCGTGAAGCATGGAGGTGGAAACACCATTCTTTGGGGATGATTTTCTGCAAAGGGGATAGGACGACTGCACCGTATTGAGTGGAGGATGGATGGGGCCATGTATCGCGAGATCTTGGCCAACAACCTCCTTCCCTCAGTAAGAGCATTGAAGATGGGTCGTGGCTGGGTCTTCCAGCATGACAACGACCCGAAACACACAGCCAGGGCAACTAAGGAGTGGCTCCGTAAGAAGCATCTCAAGGTCCTGGAGTGGCCTAGCCAGTCTCCAGACCTGAACCCAATAGAAAATCTCTGGAGGGAGCTGAAAGTCCGTATTGCCCAGCGACAGCCCCGAAACCTGAAGGATCTGGAGAAGGTCTGTATGGAGGAGTGGGCCAAAATCCCTGCTGCAGTGTGTGCAAACCTGGTCAAGAACTACAGGAAACGTAATTGCAAACAAAGGTTTCTGTACCAAATATTAAGTTCTGCTTTTCTGATGTATCAAATACTTATGTCATGCAATAAAATGCAAATTAATTACTTAAAAATCATACAATGTGATTTTCTGGATTTTTGTTTTAGATTCCGTCACTCACAGTTGAAGTGTACCTATGATAAAAATTACAGACTTCTACATGCTTTGCAAGTGGGCAAACCTGCAAAATCGGCAGTGTATCAAATACTTGTTCTCCCCACTGTGTATATATACCAACTAAAATATAACTACAAATATAACAAATATTTATGTAATATATATTTTGTTTAAATATTTTTTATTTATTTATTTATTTATTTTTTAATTTAACTTTATCCCAGACTACATTAAACGTAGTTTATCTATTACATTTTTCTATTCTAACAATTTAATTTATTTGGCATATTTTATACCTTGTCTACAGTATGTAGTTAGTGGTATTACTAATAAATCATTTCTATTGACTTTTGTACAATTAACAAATTTGACGGCAAAACCAGTTGAGAATCACTGGTATAGCGGTCACGAGTTACTGTTATTTTTCTGTATTGTTTTTTCAAGGTAACCTGTTTTGTCTTTTTGCTATGTCTTATTTGTCGGGACCTTTAGAGCAAGGCATACAAATAACATTGTAATATTATAATATAAAATAACACGCTTCTGTATGTGTACAACAGTCATTATTTTTGACATTTGGTGCCACTATAAACTTTCCTCGTCTTGCGCATTAATTAGCATTGTGCATTTTCCATACACAAGATTTCTCACAGCTTCTATTCCATGTTGAAAATCAGTGGACCATTTGAATTCCTTTTTTGTTTTGTCTGTCTTTTATCTGCACATTGCTATATGTGTAGGAGCAAAATCAATAGCATGCAGCTGCGCATGCGCAGTTTAGAGGGATGTTAAAGCCTGTATGTATCATCAGTCAGCATTTCCAACACTTCTTTCCTTGAAAAAGGGACATAACTCTAAAATAGCTATCTAGAGTCTTATTAAGGATTCCTCCACCTTCTCAAGCCCTGAGGGGTGAACAAATCATAAGCAGTTAATCCCTATTGAGTAGCTGGTAAATCTTAAAACCCTGAGGCTATGGAACGTTTGGCGGTGGTCACCGAGGGAGAATCAGGCCAAAGCGTATGAAACACAATGCTGTGGCTCCCTCCAGAGATGAGTGTGTGAACACAGCTAGCATGTTGTTCTCCACTCTCCCTATAGTCCTCACCCTGCCCTCCAGCAGTCTTGAGCCAGATTAATGAGCGGAGCCTGGGAACCCATGCATCCAGGAGCTCCTGCGCCGGTTGTGTGTGTGAGAGTGCAGTGTAATGCAGAAATGTACTCTTTCTTCTGGGAACAGTTTACTGCCACTGCTTTTTTCACTCTCATTTACAGTCAAATTGATTTTTTTCCCTCATATCAGCAGGCTAATGTTGTGTGCAGGGTACAAAAGCACTTGCCAAATGCGGGTAACATTGTGAACTCGCCAGTTGGCTTGTAACTGTTGCAGGAAACAACAATGCATTTTGTCAAACAACTTTTATTTATTTTAATAATACTATTTTAGTTATTATTTTTATTTCAATGTAATTTACCTATTCTAGTTTAATTTATCTAAAATAGCTCTTTATTATTATTGTTTTTGTTGTAGTTATAAATAAAATTAGTTTTTTTTTTCAATGGATTTAGGTATTTTATCTAAACTGAATTTAGCATAATTTTTTTCTATTGTTGTTGTTAATGTTATCATCAACATGGCAACACTTTACAATAAGGTTCCCAGATTAAAGTATCCAAAAACCACTAGAACAATGTTATATATTTTGTTGACTTGTGTACTTACATTATCCCAAATGTTTCCAAGAATGTTTAAATCCAGAGAAATAAGCAATTTTAACCAGGACACAGACCTGTACTATCAATGACATCATATCCACGTTACCGTCGATATCTGTTTTTATTTTGTAGAAACCATGGAAACACCAAAGACGCTTTAATATATTATGTGTTTTATTAGACAAGGGAACAACTGTTTGGAGACATTTATAGAAAGAAAACGAATTATTGTACAGTAATACAGCATTTTCTCCGTCATACAATATGTTTTAAAATTAATTGCATGCCATTTATGGCCACACAAGCCACCCAGCATTTATTAATATGATATTCTAATATCGATCTAGCTTACTGCAGTGTGCAACAAGTGTCTCATAGTAACCGCGGTGCGAACGCAGAGTAACATTATAACATAATTTTTAACACACTCAAATGTATCTAATATGATAAAACAGCGCTGCGTTACCCCACATACGCTTGACCGGAAGAAGCAGAAGCGGACGTCTGTGGCATAATAAAAGCTCCGCTGCTGTCGAGCCATGTGTTGTGTGTGTCTCTCATTAGCAATCAGTTCAGCGATCTCGGTCAGCTTCCACAACACTCGGCCCTCCTCTGCTTCATACTACAGTAACGTTAATAATCTCATCCATGAACATAATTTCTGCCCTCGTCCCTTCCCGGTTCTTTTCCACCGGCTGTGAGGTGAAGACAACAACTCCCAAGATTCCACGCTCAATCTCGGCGTCATCAAGCTACGCCTTTGTTTTAAATAGGTGACCTCTAGCAGCAAAAACTACATAGTGTGCCTTTACTGTTAGTTAACAAACAATATATGATTTATTAATCTTTGTTAATGTTAATAAAAATACAACTGTTCATTGTTTGCTCATGTTAGTTCACATTGCATTAACAGACACAACTTTTTATTTTAATAATGCATTAGTAAATTATGAAATTAACACTGATTAATAAATGCATTACAAGTATTTTTCATTGTTAGTTCATTTTAACTAATGTAGTTATTGTTAACAAAGGGAACCTTGAAGTGTTACCATTATCATTAATTATAATAAAGTTATTTGTTTTGTTTAAATGGAATCATTTAACTATTTTATCCAAATGGAATTTATTATTATTATTATTTAAATATTAAACATTTAAAATAAAATTTCAAGGCATGTAAGAAATATTTATATCAAAAGTGGCAAAAAAAAAAGATAATTTTGGACTCTGTTTGTGTGTGTTTGTTTCAGCTCCCACGGGTTTCCAAGCATCGGGCTACAGTTTCCACAGCCATGAGTGGAGGAATGCCAAGCCCAGCCGGGGCAGCCCATCCCCGGTGAACAGCAGCCGGCAGAGGAACAACATCCTGCCGGACTTTGGACTCGGTGTGGATGAATGGGACAGGCCAAGCGCTAGCGGGTACGTCAACACACTGCTTGAAAACTATACTTAGTCGTTAAATACACTTTGCAGCATATATAATGAATCTTTATTATATTAATTAATAATTTTTATACACTCTCAGGAAAAAAAAGGTACAAAAGCTGTCACTGGGACGGTACGGTACCCTTTAAAAATGTACTAATATATACAATTTTGGTACCAATATGTACCTTTGAGGTACTAATAGGCACTCTAGGGTACTTTAGGTACAAAGGTGTACCTTTTGAAAGGGTAATGCCCCAGTGACAGCTTTTGTACCTTTTTTTCTGAGAGTGTAGGAATAGTTTACTATGTACTCACCCTCATGTCGTTCCAAAACCATATGCTGTTATTTTTGTTCATGGAACATTTTTTTGTTTTACCTTGACCATTGTGTGTTCAAGAGCTGCAAAAAAGTTCTTCAAAGATTCTTTTGTTCTGTAAGAGGAGAAAAAAAGTCATACAGGTTTGGAACAACATGAAAATAATTATAAATAATGGGGAAATAATGAGAGAATTTTCATTTTTGGGTGAAATATTAAGGCCGCCAGGTTTATTAGATGGTTAATGTGATGTCTTCATTGGACTGGATTTTATACTACATTAGCAAAATACACAAGACTTCTGAGTGAATGAGTTTCTGCCATTGAAGACATTATTCCATAAAAGTTATTACCTCTTTATTTTCCTAGAAATGAAGTACTGAAGTGTCAATATCCATTGAATCATAGACTAGTTTAGTGCCAGAATATACAGAAAGGTATTGTGTGAAGGCAATGCTGCTTAACCGTATCTATTAAAATGTTTTGTTGACTTCTCAAATTCATCAAATTCAAAAGACAATTTCAGACGAGTCCATCGGTACAATTTTTAAGAAGTGAACTGACTTTAATATTCACATTAAGTGGGTCTTCAGTGACATTTCTCTGAATTCTGTGTGTAATAGTCTTTGTTTCAACCTAAAATTTGACTCTCAGTCATAATATTAACTCAGCTGTGCGGTACATTTGCAGCACATTGTATTGTCAAACAGGCTGTTACTGGAGCTTTGATCGATCGTTTTTGGGGTGATTCTACTTTATTCTTTGTTAGCTCATGCTGTTGAATATTTGTAATTCAGATTCATTGTGCTGTAGATCAAAGGCGTAAAGGGCCCCTGTGCAGTAATGAAGCCAGCGGCTCTTAAGAAGAAAGAAAGCCCTTTTAAAGTATTTATCTGACACTAGAGTTATGATCACCCTTTGAGTTGTCGTCTCAGGTTTGTACAGTTTCCATTTAATGGTGACTGTGTGCTGCCTTAAAGTTGACATAACATCAAAGTTGACCTCTTTTACTTGCTTTCTTAATACACATCCCTGGTCTTGTTTTGCTAATTTTTCACATACCAGTTAGAACCTAATGGATAAAATCTGGGGTGTAGGAATGATCTGAAAAGTGGAGACATTATAAATCAGCCTGGCTCACGAATATTAATTAGCGGGCGTAACTTTCATCCAGTAGTTGTAACTGATTGGCTGAAAAGCAAATGACTGTGGGTACTAACCATGTTAGGATTAGCACTTTCCAAATTGTGCATTTATTTTATTAACTATGGATTCAAATAGTTGGCACCGGCTTCGTTTTGGTATTAAAGTTGATGTCAGTGTTATTTATATACTATTACAGTATTTATTAATGTTTTGAATTAGTTTTTTGTTTTTATTTATTTCTATTTCGGTTTTAGTAATTTTAGTATTTTAAGTATTTTAACTTTAGGGAGGGAGGGAGGGAGGGAGATTAATTTTAAAATATAATGTTTATTACCATTAACATTTTTTAGTAGTTGCAGTGCCTCTCTTTTTTGCTATTTTTTGTTTAAATATGTTGTATTATGGAGGAAAAATGGGTTGTGAATGCCATTTCATGTTTGTCAATTTTAGGAACTATAACAAATCATCTAGAAAACATGTCTATATCTCAAATACTCTAGCAATACAGAATAAAAACTTGCTCTAAGGAGAAGAAACTGCCTGTACTTTCATGCATTCAGTCTTTTCAAATATTGTCGGCATTTTGCAGTCTGTATTTAAATAAAATCTGTATAAAGAAAACTTCCCCCATCTTCTCCAACACATTTATTTGTCGTTTGAGAGTGGTGGAAAAATGCTTTTTAAATGAAGGCGCTCAAAATGTGTTATGTACAAGGTGTAAAGGCTAAAACACCGCTATTAAAAAGTGACAGACTGAGTGATCTGGTTTGACTTTATACCCATGTGTGTTGATTGAAGCTGATCTCCCATTACAGGGCATCCACGCTGCCCACCGGTTTAATCTCAGACAGCAGGTGAGGTTCAGTGCTGTGTGCCTGTTAACCTGCACTGCTTCCCCAAACCAATCCGGCCCTTTCACTTCATAACCCAAAGCCCCACAATCCACCAGGACATCACCGCCCATCACAGTGTTTCCGACCGCACGGGATGTGTCTGTATGTGTCTCTCTTCAAGAGCCCCACCATAGCCTGCACAGATCATTGGTCGTCCCCTGCGTTCATCACTGTTACGCCTGCCTGCTCATTGGTTGCCATAGTTTTGGCGTACTAGGTGGTTAAAGCGTCCCACTGTGTTTCAAACAGGTTCACAGTGGGGCACGATGGGACAGAGCCAGACCAAGAAGAGAACTTTTGGTCCCAAGCGCTTGAAGACCTGGAGACGTGCGGCCAATCCGGGATCCTGCGAGAACTTGAGGTAACTTGGGGGGAAAAATGCCATCCGTTTGTGTCCATTCCCCTCTCCCCACGTTCATCCTTTAGCTCTTTCCATTCATCAACCCCCCTACACAATCTTTTTTCAGTAGCATGCAGTACCAACCCTTGTTTTGTGTAACAGCTCCTTCTTTTTCCAGGACAAGCCAGACAGGCTTCTGAATAAGAGAAACCTGGCCATCTTGGTACCCCTTTCCTTTCTTTGGGCTTCCTCTTTGCTTGTAGCGCTGGCACCCAAGTGCTCTTGTCGTGCTAATGGGCTCAGTGTCTCTTGCTGGGGGCCTGCTTGAAAAGGCGGGGGGATTCGCAGACAACCGCTATTGGCATCCACTTCAGATCCTGGGGGTGCATTCAAAACGCATTATGACGTATCGTTCACCCACAATTATGTTGTTCCAAATCATAAATCTCTTTCGCATTTATGTTAGGGATAGACATTTTGAGTAATTTTGTACACTCAAAAAAATTAAGCCGTTTAGGATTTACGCATTTCAATTAATAGTGAAATTCCATCAGATTGAATCGAATAATCCTTACATATTTTAATTGAATAATTGATTAAGGATTGTTCAATTAAAATATATAAGGATTATTCAATTCAATTTGATGGAATTTTACTATTAATTGAAATGTGTAAATCTTTAAAAAAAAAAAAAAAAAGGCTTATTTTTTTTATTTTTTTTTAAAGGCAATTTTATTAAATAAATAAATAAATGGTTGATTTTAATTTGAGTAATGTAAGTTAAAATATATTTAGAAACCAGGAAATTTCAAAACTGTCCTTTCCAGGCCTGGAAAAAAAATCTTTAATATTATTTAAATGTATTGTTAATTTAAAAATAATATTGCTTAAAAAAAAAATCTGTGAATATATTTATTATTTTTTGTAGTTATGCTCTTTGGCCAAAAATTGCTCTTGTGAGTGCGACTATATAGGAAATTATTTTTAAAAATCCTTATCCATGCAGTCTCTGCAAACCAGGATTATTTTATTATTATTTATAAACTATTATAGTATTTGATTTTTTTTAAATGTGCTTTTATTTTTATATATCCGTTTTTCATTGTAGTATGGTAGTACTTTTGAAAATATTTATATTCTAACTTATTTTTATTTTAGTAATTTTAGTACTGCGTCAACATACTATTTTATTTTGTTTATTTGCCAAGGCAAGATTAAGTTTGTTTAATATCTAATATTTATATTTTGTTTCAGCTTTAATACTGAAAAAATTATTAATAGTTTGTTTTAGTTAGCAATAACAATACTGCTGGAAACAAACATTACATCACCAGTAATTTTCTTCAAAAGATAACTTCAACAACCTATGTTTTTCTTCTGAAAAATTAAATGGACATTACGCATTAATACAAACATGTTTTTGTAAAATAACGATTTAAAAAACATGCAGTCACTCAGAGCTCATAAAGAAACCCATTTGAAAACTAGGTTGTCGTCATTAGACTAATGAACAAACTAGTCTATTTTAAGGCTATCACATTGTTGTTTCACATGTTGTTATTCAGAAAAACATGTGGTGAAAGTCTGCGCCTGTTAACAGCAAGGCCTGCTGTGAAGAAAATGTGCTCTGACGGCACAGGGACACACTGATATCGGTCTGAATTTCTCATTGCAGTTTTCTTCCCACCATAAAGCAGATCCTCATCTAGTGGGATGCATGACTCTAATGAGAACTAAATATTCTAATAAGAATCGAAATATTGCCACACTTGGCTCTGCCTGAAAGTACAAGGCAGCTTCTCTCATCAACCTCGACACATTGTATTCGCACACGTTCAGCTGTAACAGTGAAATTCAGGTGACGGATTTCATTAGTGCAAATTTCAAATAGTGTTTTTACTAGTCAACTTTTATCATTTGGCCTCATTTGTACTCTTTTTATGATTATTTTGTGTCATTTTTGAAGCTTGACTGTGTTCTTCCCTAAAATCCCTTTTTATGTAGAAGAAATAAGTCATATGGGTTTGGAACAACATAAGGGGTCTGTAAATAATGGCAGAATTTTTTTTGGGTCAACTATCCCTTTAAATACTATAAAAGACAACAATGTGGATAGTCATTAACGATTAAAAAAAACGGAAATTTCTTGGAAAATGGCTTTAGTCTGCTATTAATTACATTTTGTTTTTTGTCAGTCTCATACAGTAGATAATATCTGCTGTCATGTCACACAATGGTGTATTTGACATGCTTTGTGGCCAGCCTTCAAACATTTCATGAAAGCAGATTGATTTTCTTGCCTTTGCTTTATCAGGTTCCTCGAGTTAAACCCAGACCACACGTAGCCGACAGCGCAGAGAAGCTTTTAGTAGTCAAAGTTAGGGATCGCTTTGAAAGCTCTTCACTTTCCATCCCACTTGTCTGTGGAAACACGATAAAATCAAAAGCCTTTTACGCTGAATGTACCCTTTAGCCTTAATTGGATTCGATGAAAGTGTTTGCCTTTGGTTTGTGTCAGTAAAATGTACTATTGAGCTCGAAACGGCCCAAAAAACATTGTACGAAAATGACACGTTTTCATTTTTCACATGCTCAATTAATTGAATGTGATGTCAAAGTGCATGATTTACATGTCTGATCACCGGTTCAATATTTTTTTTTTTTTTTTTTTTTTACACTGCTTACCACAAATGCATCGGCTTAGAAGAGTTTTCTGTGTGGTCACCTGTCATTAACCTGGAATCTCCATTCCGTGCAGTTTGAGTGAGATTCACACAAACTAGCAAATGACGGTGGATTGAAGAGAACGAAGGCATGTGGGGCTCATGCAAAGCATGATGGAAGAGCTCAGCTGCAGCAAGGCTTTTTGTTGTGGAAATATTTCAGTCTTGTGTAGTAGTGTCCTCAGCAAAAGTCCGAACCAGAACCAGGTTCTTATTGAAGATCATCTTCAAAGGACTCCAAGAAACAGCTAAAAAATGCCCACGGTTCATAATGTTTAATCATTGCCATGGCTTTCCATGGTGGAAGTCAAAGTGGTTCAAACCGCCCATTAGTGTGTAAAAATGCATGTTACTAAGAGTGTGTGTATCGTTGTCCATCAGCATTTTGCTTCTTGTAACACACTAAACAGGAAGTGTAACAAACTGTTAATGAAACGTTTAGATTGTCACCCTCTGTACTGTAACCGTTACACTTAATGGGTGTTTCACTGACAATGTAATTTCCACAGAGTACCGTTCAAAAGTATGGGCTTGGTAAGTGTTTTTGAAAGAAGTCTTATGCTAACCAAGGCTGCATTCAGTTGATCAAAAAATACAGTAAAAACGGTAATATTGTAAAATATTACAATTTAAAATAACTGTAAAATGTAATTTATTCCTATGATGACAAAGCTGCATTTAACATCATTACTCCAGTCTTCAGTGTCACATGATCCTTCAGAAATCATTCTATCATGCTATTTTGGTGGTCAAGAAACATTTCTTAACATTTCTTATCCTTATCGATGCTGAAAATAGTTGTGCTGATTTGATTTCGGGATTATATAATGAATAGAAAGTTCAAAAGAACAGCATTTATTTGAAATAGAAATCTTTTGTAACATTGTTTACTGTCACTTTTTGATC
Source organism: Coreius guichenoti (assembly GCA_039654105.1). Taxonomy (NCBI): domain Eukaryota; kingdom Metazoa; phylum Chordata; class Actinopteri; order Cypriniformes; family Gobionidae; genus Coreius; species Coreius guichenoti. Next base: position 11,793,536 of record CM077182.1, on the reverse strand, counting down.
AATTTAATGCATCCTCGCTGAGTTCATTTCTAAACAAAAAAGTCTAACTACTCCCAAACTTTTGAACGGTAGTGTATACTAAACTTTATTTATAAAGTGTGTTTTGAGTGCATTTATCTATATAACCTTTCAGCCCTTATATTTACTCGTACTCAGCTCCATTCCTCATGGTTTTCCTTTTAGGCCACCATCATGTCGGGTAGCTCTTTAAGTCTAAACCACGACCCTGTGCCCACCCGAAGCCACCTGGGCCGCCAGGCCAGCTTTCAGGAACGTGGCAGCAACAAACCACAATACACACAGGCCAACCGCAGCAACACGCTGCCCACCGACGTTGGCAAAAAAGCTTTCGCCATGAGGAGAATGAAGCAGGAGATCAAAGACATCATGTCGCCTACCCCGGTTGAGCTCCATAAGGTAGGAATACTGGTCTTTTGGTCATTTCTAGATTCAGTCCAGTCGTTATACAGCAGGTTTAATGTGTGTAACTGTTCCCACACTCACAGGTGAGTCTGTTGAAGGACTCGGACCTTGAGGACTTTGGGTTTAGTGTGTCTGATGGGGTCCTGGAGAAGGGGGTTTATGTTAACAATATCCGTCCGGGTGGCCCTGCTGAAATCGGTGGCCTGAAGCCATACGACAGACTGCTACAGGTGAGCCATTTTGATGCAGTCCTGCTAAATTATGGGACACCAAGTACAGAAGAAATTGTACCTGTAAATGAGATGTTTTTTTTTTTTGCTTTGTGCCACAGATAAACCACGTCCGGACTAGAGATTTTGACTGCTGCTTAGTGGTTCCTCTCATAGCAGAGTCCGGGAACAAATTGGATCTAGTCATAAGCCGAAACCCAGTTTCCTCACAGACCTCAGAACTAAACCCGTTGTCCAATGATGAGGCACTGAACTGGACTGACTCCGGGGGCCCTCTCGAGCAGCCCGCCACAGGGCTGGAGCAGGGCCAGCACAACTCCACGCTAGCGGGACTAGAGGACAGAGACCCCAACAAGACTTTATAGCAGAACTCCTCCCAGGTGCCTGCAATGGAGCGCTCCTCCTCATGGTGCTAAAGCAAACCCCCCTCCCTAAACGGCTCCCTCTAGTGGAGGAAAACGAGGGTCGTGTTGTCCTATAGCACACACCCAGTCCCTTTCCTAAGTCAGAGCATGAACCACCGTGACTGAGAGGTCCTTTCCTGACACGCTGGGTGTGTTTTTACCCTGTGAAAAAGGCGGCGAAGACCACACTGACCTCTTGGAAAACCAAATTGTGGGGAAAAAAACCTGAAACAGTGCCATCCCTGATTTATATTGCCAATAAACAAGAATAGTTTCAAGGAGAACTCAAAAAAAGAAGCAAAAGATGCATAAAAGCAACACTGAGACTTTTACTTGTGATATCGGACTGGCCACTCTGTGATCGTCCGTGTTTGTGTGAGTTCGAATGTGTGTGTGCGTGCCCCGAGACTTTATTTCACAAGCCTCCACGAAGTCTGTCAAAGTCCCACATCCGAAACGCAACCGTCGACCCTACTATTTTGTGATACTGAAACACAAGTGTGTGTATAGTGTATGTCTGTGTATTTCCTTCTATCTGATGCCAAGGTCAACAAGAGAGAGGATACAGCTGTGTGTAGGGGGGAAAAATAATCAGCACAATTAATTCGGTAGCCATTTTTCAATTGTGACTGAATGTGGGTTATAGCATAATGCATGAGACCTTTTAATGAACTATTTTGTAGTACTTCTGTCCAAAAAAAAAACAAGAGCTTGGCTACACGAAAAACACCATGTTTCGGTTCTCTTCTCGCTATTTCACCGCAAATATGAAATCCAACGTCACTCATAAAGAGAGGGTGGCACAAAGGCACCTTATCTTGAAATTGGATAGACGTCTATTTTTATGAATAGAGGCGGATGATTTATAAGGGACGTGTGTGATTGAGCGATGGCTGGTTAGCATGAGGTCACTATCGACCATGTACCGGAGCAGATTGATGGCACGGAGAAGGTCATTCGGTTAGGAAACTCTTTGTACTTTGTTAGGTAACCACCATAGGTCTGCGGTCTCCAGACTTTCGCCCCACTTTTTGAGGAAATCCATCATTGGCCCAAAGAATAGAACAGCTTATTTATTCCGACATCAATCTCTTAAATGAAAGCGACAGCCGTTCAAGTAGGTACTCGCATATTGTTTACTCCGTTGTCTTTGATAAATGAGAATATTACGGCGAACAAATTCATCTCATTTGCTTAAATTTGCAGTACCCACTAATGACAAAAACACGAGCATGGGGTTGATGTCCATGAGAAAAAAAAATCCTGAAAAGACTTTTGTATTCCTCCCACCATTGTTTAACTAGTTATAAATCATTATGGTAATTTGTATATGGTAGTTTTATGTCTCATCTGACATTTTTTTCCAGACTGTGTAAGCCCAAAGGGTGCGCAATCCGTTTGTGAAGAGAAAAAAAAACGAGTGTCAAATCATGAGAATGGATTTCTCCTACCGTATGTGGTAGACCACTAAACATCACATCTGTAGCTCTGTTTGGGAAAAAAATAATGTTAGTAAAGAAAAAAAATGCCATAGGTAAGCTGCTAATGGCAATGAAGAGCCTCAACCACCTGTGTGAAACTGTGCTTTTGATTGAGTGACGTCAGCCTCGTTGTCAATGCTCAAAGATCCTGTCTACTCATTATTTTCAAATGGCACATTGTGGTCCAACTACTGAACCGAACAAAAAACTCATCAAGCCCACTTGATGGAGAAAGTTTGACGATGCTGAAGAGGTGTTTTTAGTTGTTTTCAGATAAACCTTCAGGTACGGGTTCATTCCCCAAACTCATGCACTGAGTAACTCACTGAGAGGTTTCTCAAATGCATAATCGCTACATGTTGAATTATGGTTTTCAATCCCTGATTCAAGAGTTAGTTGTCACTTTCATTACAGCGCTTTCCTTGACCTATGTTTGTCACAACACTTCACTGTGTTACTGCAAATATACTCTGGTCAAGTGAAAAGAAGAAAAAAAAACACGAATTTTTGTGTTCCATTTGTGGAAACGTTTAGTGAAGTCAAGCACTGCCAGTTAAAATAGTGGTTGTCCATTTTCAGTATACAATGAATTTATGATTCAATGTCACAGTTATGTCCCTGAAATATTGTATTTTTATTTCTAATGGACAGGTATTATGAGCTGTAAAGTATTTTTGTACAAATTTAATACTTTGTTAGCATGATGTTTATCGTCTATGTATAAATTTGGGGATTCCTACAGCTGTAATCCTTTGTATGGCCGACGAACAGAGAAACAATAAAACAACATACAGAGTGGAGAGATGACACAGAAAAAACTCTTGATCTCTTTACTTTATACAAGGTGCTATTTGAAGATTCCCTTCCACGCACATTGATATAACTGTAAAGAAATACAGCTCTAGGATTCAAGGCAAGCAGACGCTACTAAAGGAATAAATATCTGGCTGTATTCAAAATCACCCCTATATCCTCATTCACTATTCTCTAAATTACTCCACAAATTATTCTCTAAATATAGTCCACTAAATGAGTGAATAAAAACTAGTACGTGTGCCAGAAAAACTGCATACCGCATCTTTTGGCGAGACGTTTGGCCTGACACTCGTAGTGCATGGGTAGATTTTGGGTAATGGGTAGCATAATGGGATTGAATGAGTGTACTCGATAATGTCCACTATGGTTCTGGACACCACTACAAATGGCTGTGCCTTAAATAGTGCACTATATAAGGGTACATAGGGGGTGATTTCAGAGGCAGACTCCACTAAAATAAACTGCGTTGTAATTTCCTGTGTAATTGCCTTCCAATTCATTAGCCACTAGAAGAATAACAAAGTGCAGTAAATGGCAAAACTATTCACGCTACAAACTAGGATGTTTGATTACGATAATGCACTAAAATATGATAAATCAGTTTGCAACATCAAGCAGCATAACGGACAGTTACAATATATGGCCGGCACTTGAAACCTTGCAATGGTCATGTCCAGTGCTCGAATTGAGGGGGGCTGAGGGGATCCGAGACCCCCCATAAGAAGTAAAAAAAATAGACTTGGGGGGTCCCTCAAATATTGTTATTTTAGTAACGATAAAGACAAATCTGATTAAATTCACGCCCCTACAGCTAAAGACTGCTAAGTGCAGGGCATTACTGCTTGCTAGCGCTGCTCCTGTGAAGCTAACTTTAACGAAAATGAAGACTGATAAACCTCTACTCAGGAAGAGAAAGCTTCTTAGGCTACTGACTTTTTGAGGGGTAATATTCTCTCTCTCCATCTTTCTACTATATTTATCCACTCCATGTCAGGCCTTTTGTATTCCTTAACTACATAAATTGGAAATTTTTCATTATTAGGGTACAACAGGGCTCAGCTCAGCACTTTTCTTAACGACTGTTTTGGATGAAAATTTCGCTGATCCTGGACACGATTGCGAACAGCAACGCAAAGTTGATTCTGTGCCAATTTATAATATTTAATGTTTTTTAAAATGTTGTAGATTTATGTAGCAAATGAGAATCTATAAAATTATTGACTATGTTTTAGATTAAAGCAACAGTTTTTCAATAACGGAATAATATGTAAAAGTATGGTATTTGGGGTTAAAATCGCCCCTGCTGTTGGCACAAAAATTAACATGATGATAAATAGCTGGCTCACTTTTCCATTTGTTGACATGACATGGTTAGATTCAGATGGTAAATATCATATATTAAGTTGGGTATCCTTAATCACCATATTTATAATGAATCCATCATATTTAAAACAGGCCTGGTTCTAGGCACCTATAGAAGGGTGGGCTTCTATGGGGGTATACGACAGATAGATAGATAGATAGATAGATAGATAGATAGATAGATAGATAGAACCCGATTCCAAAAAAGTTGGGACACTGTACAAATTGTGAATAAAAAAGGAATGCAATAATTTACAAATCTCATAAACTTATATTTTATTCACAATAGAATATAGATATATCAAATGTTGAAAGTGAGACATTTTGAAATGTCATGCCAAATATTGGCTCATTTTGGATTTCATGAGAGCTACACATTCCAAAAAAGTTGGGACAGGTAGCAATAAGAGGCCGGAAAAGTTAAATGTACATATAAGGAACAGCTGGAGGACCAATTTGCAACTTATTAGGTCAATTGGCAACATGATTGGGTATAAAAAGAGCCTCTCAGAGTGGCAGTGTCTCTCAGAAGTCAAGATGGTCAGAGGATCACCAATTCCCCCAATGCTGCGGCGAAAAATAGTGGAACAATATCAGAAAGGAGTTTCTCAGAGAAAAATTGCAAAGAGTTTGAAGTTATCATCATCTACAGTGCATAATATCATCCAAAGATTCAGAGAATCTGGAACAATCTCTGTGCGTAAGGGTCAAGGCCGGAAAACCATACTGGATGCCCGTGATCTTCGGGCCCTTAGACGGCACTGCATCACATACAGGAATGCTACTGTAATGGAAATCACAACATGGGCTCAGGAATACTTCCAGAAAACATTGTCGGTGAACACAATCCACTGCGCCATTCACCGTTGCCGGCTAAAACTCTATAGGTCAAAAAAGAAGCCATATCTAAACATGATCCAGAAGCGCAGGCGTTTTCTCTGGGCCAAGGCTCATTTAAAATGGACTGTGGCAAAGTGGAAAACTGTTCTGTGGTCAGACGAATCAAAATTTGAAGTTCTTTTTGGAAAACTGGGACGCCATGTCATCCGGACTAAAGAGGACAAGGACAACCCAAGTTGTTATCAGCGCTCAGTTCAGAAGCCTGCATCTCTGATGGTATGGGGTTGCATGAGTGCGTGTGGCATGGGCAGCTTACACATCTGGAAAGACACCATCAATGCTGAAAGGTATATCCAAGTTCTAGAACAACATATGCTCCCATCCAGACGTCGTCTCTTTCAGGGAAGACCTTGTATTTTCCAACATGACAATGCCAGACCACATACTGCATCAATTACAACATCATGGCTGCGTAGAAGAAGGATCCGGGTACTGAAATGGCCAGCCTGCAGTCCAGATCTTTCACCCATAGAAAACATTTGGCGCATCATAAAGAGGAAGATGCGACAAAGAAGACCTAAGACAGTTGAGCAACTAGAAGCCTGTATTAGACAAGAATGGGACAACATTCCTATTCCTAAACTTGAGCAACTTGTCTCCTCAGTCCCCAGACGTTTGCAGACTGTTATAAAAAGAAGAGGGGATGCCACACAGTGATAAACATGGCCTTGTCCCAACTTTTTTGAGATGTGTTGATGCCATGAAATTTAAAATCAACTTATTTTTCCCTTAAAATGATACATTTTCTCAGTTTAAACATTTGATATGTTATCTATGTTGTATTCTGAATAAAATATTGAAATTTGAAACTTCCACATCATTGCATTCTGTTTTTATTCACAATTTGTACAGTGTCCCAACTTTTTTAGAATCGGGTTTGTAGATAGATAGATATAATTGCGTTGAAAGGGGCAATTAAATGCTACACAGAATGTGTTTTTTCATTCCATTGCGCTACTTTTCTATCGTTTTTAATGTAAACATCACCTGGCCTAGACGTGTTTGACTGTTGCGCTCGCATCTCACTTTTACTTTTGCAGCGTATCGTGCATTGACACGGCTTTATAAATGGGGCACTCAAGTTAAAAATAAATAGCTTTTAAATAACTTTTAAAAAAAACTTGTCTCTAGACCGGCACTGACATGCGTCCCGTGTGAATGGCCCTAAACTGATTAAAAGATAAACAGCGCATTCTTATTTCAGTGCTGTTATACAGTTTGCCTCGTACATTCAGTTTAACAGCATTTACAGCAAGCCAAAGAGGGCAAGGTTTCAACTGAACTATGCATATGTATTTTAAACACATTATGTTCTAGCTCTGTCCATGCAATAAATGCACAGCTAATTTCAACGTAGCATGAATCAAATCAAATCAGAGCTGTATATTAATATTTACAAGATACATATTCACGAATACAGCTCCTCGTATTTTTCACACCTTAATAGCACGCAAATATTTCTGCCCGTTTTCACTCGTGTGATCGTCAGCCTCTGCTTTTCTGCTACAGACTGAAGCGTGCGAGTATGTAACGCGCCGCTACTTTCAGTTAATAAAGGAAAAAATACTGCACATTTCTGGTGTTATTTTTGTGATTGTTTGGGGCATTCTACAGCCCTTCATCAAACCTTTCAACACAGAGCCCACCTCAGATTGTTTTTAATCAATGCACAAATCGTAAAAACAGATTAACACTGTCAGTTCCTAAATTCTGATTGGGTGAGCAAGGCAGACGTTTGGGTGGGCTTAGCCCACCCCTGCCCATGCCTAAAAGCGGCCCCGATTTAAAATATTTACCCCATGTGTGGGGTAAAAGGCTCACCTTGCCACCTCATATATTCATAAGATTTTTAAACAAACCACTTTTATGATTTATTTTTTCATAAATTTTTTCTGCAATCATACACTATGGGGAAAAGCACATTTTCCTTAAGGTGTGCCTTTAGCCCCATTGTACCCTATTATTTTTAACATTTTATAATCATAATCCTTTTTGCAGTCATCAAAACTGACTGGTGGCATCAAAACTAATTATGTTATGACTTTTTTTTTGTGAAACTCATTTGTGAAATTACCACCAGGTGGCGCAAAGGGACAGTTAGAGCCATTGTTCAGTAAGGCTGAAATTGTGACATTTTTCACTTGTAACTAGGGATGCACTGAAATTTCAGCTGCCGGAAAGTATTGGCCGAAAATGGCATTTTTTGTTTTTGGCCTAAAGAGAAAAAAGGTAGAAAAAATATATATGCCGCCCCGCCCCTCAGTGTTAAGCGGTTTCACTCTTGCGCAGCATTTTTTGTAACTTTGCGAGCGGCACCGCTTCTGAAAAAAAAAAAAAAAAGTCTAGCAGTCTGACACACAGAACGTAAATGGTGGGTCCTTGTAATTACAGTATGTTGGGCAGGAAATCCAAATGTTCACTTATCCATCAACCTCAAATATGGCTTATCATTTGAAACGTAAGTAGAAACTTTACATGGCCACTCGCTCCAACGTTAACCTAGATAAATGTGCACTATTACTAGGCACATATCCAAGTGTTTGTGCGGAGTGTGGAAGCTGAAGTATAGCGCGCTTACTGCATAACATGGAGGCGCCAGCGTGATCACTTACATTTTTTCAACTTAAAATACTCTGACATTTTTGGTCATACAGATAAGAGTAATATATCACTCCAAACTTTTCGGCCAAGTGCATCCAGAATTTTCGGTTTCAGCCCAGAATTTTTTATTCCGGTGCATCCCTACTTGTAACTGAAGATAAATAATGAATTAATAAATTAAACAGGTCATTTAAAGTCCTTTTGAAGTTACTGACTGCTCTTTTATCACTGCTAAGTATAATGAGACATTATACTTATTCCTATGCCACTGCTGAATGACAGTGAGACCCTCCAGTGAGTTTGGAAACCATCTGATTATTTTATACTGTTTTTTTTTTTTTTTGTTGAGACATTTCATTGTATTTTGAAGTCATATGCTTTTTGTGGGTCTGCAATTACCTTATATCAAGTCAAGTCACTTTTATTCTGCTTTTGTGTCAAAGCAGCTTCACAGTGATACACAGGAAAATAGCAGAATCAATTATGGAAACTCAATGTGGCAAGCGGGGCCAAGAGCCATGGGAACGGAGCGAGGCCGGTGGCGCAAGTGTTAATGTGCGTCACCTGCGCGACACACCAGCCTCGAGATTCTCACGGAGGAGCTTCGAGAGGATAAGAGGAGGAGTGATGACAATGAAGGACGAGAGAGGACCAGGCCTGGATTTTACGTTGTGTTTTGTGTTTATTTTATGATTAAAGTTTACGATGATCATTTGCCAGTGTCTCTCAACAGTGTTCAGAAGCAGCGTCTCCAGCGTAACTGCAAGTTTATCTGCTTCAAGAACAGCGCCGTTATTACCTCGCTAGTGAGAAATGTTATGTAGCTTTTAAGTTGCCAAACTATTTTACTGATAAAATCGTCAGAGCAGTGCTGACAACACGTTTCTGTTCAAGTGTGTGTCTGTACTGTATGTGTGCGTTTGAGTGGGGGAGAGAGAGAGTATGTGCTTTCCGTACATAAAATGTAATTTTGTGGCAAAAACTGAAATAATTTGTTGTTTTTATCCTATTGTTTACTATATTTATTTGCTTGTTCAGTGTCGTTGTGGGTTTCGGTTTCTTTGCTGTTGTAAGCTGTAAGGACCTTTGAAATAACTGAAATCATTTGGTTAAGTGATATGGACATGTAATACAGTCAAGACCTGCCTGGAACTATACTTTAGCTGTGTTTCCCCCTGAAAATAATTGCACACCTTAGAATGTTCTTCAACCAATCAGATCCAAGCTTTCAACACACATGCACTATAAAGTAGGGATGCACAGAAATGAAAATTCTGGCCCAAAACCGAAAATTCTGGATGTCACCAAAAATGACTTTTTTTTTTTAATAGTTAATTTCTTATTTTAAATTAGTTTTTTTGTATAATTGTATTAACATTAGACTTAATTAAATTCAATAATTTTATTGACTCTGAATTTAAAAAATACAAGCCAATAAAATAAAATAACCACACTTTTATTTAACGTAACAGAAAATAATTAAAATAACAGAAAATATCAAATATTAAAAATCAATATATTATTATTCATTCAGTTCTCTGCAACAGAATCAGATTTAATAGATTTATTTTTAGACCAATTATCAAAATAATGTATAGTCCTACAAAGCTATTATCATCAGAGCATGTGAGCAGAGTGGGACTAAAGCAGAGCAGTGAACGAGATTGTAGCGTCATTTTACCAGCGTTGCCCAGCACGGCTATACCACACCATGTTACAGCACACACAGTAGGGCTATTGCTAACAGAAACAAGTCTACTACAGAGAAATTTCATGTCAGCACATTATTTGAGCAGACTTTGAGCGTGAGCGGTACAAAAGTGAAGCGTTCGCTTGGGCTGTGAGCAACTGTGCAGAGAGTGCACACATGGAGCGGAACATTGAGCAGAGAGCACAGCAAACACACAGAGCAGAACATTAGCTATGTCCCAATTCAGAGGCTGCATCCTTCGAAGATGGCCACAACATGGCCGCCACGCCTGGGTCTTCAGCCGCCATAAACACCACACCAGAGTCCTCTGAGTTGGCCATATGGGCCACAGCTATATTGTGTGTGTGTGTGTGTGGGCTGCACACGCATCGGCTCCAGCCCCTGACCAGAGTCCAGTGATGGCTCCAGCCCCTGACCAGAGTCCAGTGATGGCTCCAGCCCCTGACCAGAGTCCAGTGTCGGCTGCAGCCCTTGAGTTCACTCCAGAGCCGGCATCAACCCATAATTCCAGTCCAGAGCCCGTTTCTGCCCCAGAGGCCAGTTCTGAGTCTGTTCCGGTCTCTAAGCCTGTTCCTGTATCTAAGCCTGTTCCTGAGTCTGTTCCTGTTTCTGAGTCTGTGCAGTCTGTTCCTACACCTGTCTCCTGAGTCTGTATGCCTCAGCAGTTTAGACAATCTGCCTGGCCCTGGTTCGCCAATGATCCACCATGGGAGTTTCTGGCCCCATATGCCTGGCTCTGGTGATCCTGCCTGCCTGTGTTCCTGCCCTGGTATATGTTTGGACTGTTAACCTGTGTTTTGACTTTTGCCTGTTTTTGGACTTTGATTGTGGATTACCCCAATAAATACTGCATTTGGATCCTCAACCTTTGTGTCTCGGAGCAGTATATGACAATGAGTGCTGAACGGCAGCTGATGGCCTGGAGCTCGTATCTGCGAAAGAGTCTGAACAAATTGTAAAATAGGCGCTGTGTTTATATATGAGTCACATATTTAAGGTCTAAATAACTACATTCTCACCTGTTAAAACTACATTTCGTGACACAACAACAGTAGTATTTTTAAAACTTATAGTGGATTTGTTCAACCGCCATTACAGTCGCCGCAAGCGGAGTGATACAAACGGTGAAACGGTTTGAGTGCCGATACTGGGTGAATATCGCAGATTTGAGAACCAGAAAGAACTGTTGTACAGAACTATATATAAACGCATCTTAGTCAACATTTGAACCGCTTTAAAGTTTTTTTTTTTGTTTTTTTACATTTGTATCATTAGATATTTGAGTAAGTTGAAACCCAATACTTGCGTTTAAAAGTGTAATTCTGCAATTTCTCTAAAACAACTCCTGTCGTCACTGGCGCACAATGAATTATGGGGTAGGCAAGGCCGCAAAGGATCAATCTGTTGTATCCTTCATTTCACGGGAAACAAAGGCCGCATTTGAAGGAGCCTTCGAATTGGGACAGCCTTCGTTGTAACACAATCAGCTTTTGAATGTGGCCTTCGAAGGGTGCAGTCTCTGAATTGGGATGCAGCTACTGAGCAGAGAACACAGAGCACACATGGAGCGTAACATTGAGCAGAGCAAACTGGGTGCCGGTACAGACTTACCAGCTCGGCCAGAGTCGCTTCAAAGTTGGGCAAGCTCGCAAAGTTACCAGATGTATGCAGATGCAGATATAGCCAGTTCAGTTGATAATGTTCACACACGCTGAATTCTGAACTGCATACTAGTATACTACTCATACTACTTATACCATATCTTTCTATAGAAGAATTAGTAAGAATGCATCCTCCGAAGGCAGCATTTTTCAGCTTTCGAATGCAACCCTCCGAAAGCTTAAAAATGCTGCCTTCGGAGGATGCATTTCAAGGTAGGAAGGCATCAAGACACGTCCGAATCCAATGTTAACTTCCCTTATTGTCTCCTGAGATACCTTCATCTAATTGATTTTTGAAGGCAGCATTAGATGTATCCTTCACTGCCTTTGATATCTCACAATCCTGTGCTTTACATTCTGTGACAGTTGAGGTAAAAAATAAAGATGGCATCAAAGTTGCGGTTGGTGGTCAGTTTGTGTGTAAATGTACGTTTTTGACAGTTTGAGAGTTCTGATGGTAATTTCTAGTGAGAAATGACTATTGTAGTTATTAAATATTTGCTTAGTTATCAGAGCTCGCTCTATTTTGCTGTAGAGCATTAAACCATTATGCTGCCTCAGAAAGCATTAGTGGGTCCTAGCTATAAGTTTAAGTAGGACAGATAATGAAAATTATCCCATAATTTACTCACCCTCAAGCTATCCTAGGTGTATATGACTTTCTTCTTTCAGCCAAATACAAAAGAATTATGCTACTTTAAAGGTTCCTAATTTTGTTTTGGAGGTCTCCTACAACAGGTTTACATGCATCAAAGGTCAAAAAACACTTTCATTTTCTCATAATATACACTGCACATCACCACATTTTTGAATGATTCTCAAACGACTCAATGGTTGAATCAGTCTCTCTAAATCCCGCCTTTCTGAGAGCCTACTCTGCTCTGATTGGCCAGACGGCCCAGCCTGTTGTGATTGGTCTACCGCTTACAGTGCACGTCGGAAACTAAACGCCCATTACCGTAAACTTCAGCTCCGCTTCCTAAAGCTCAGCGTTTGTACACACTGTAAAGACAGTAACGATGACGTCGATTTTACCATATCAATCCGAGTGCGATGAAGAAACATTGAAAAGACTAGTTATTCAAACCTGAACCTGCATCGCAAGTTCGACTTGAGCAGGACATTTCTCAGTAATACGCTACTGTTTGAGGTACATTGAGATGTTGCAACTGTAATTCCTCACCATCAGCATTAACAAGAGTATGTCCATCAACAAACCGATGTGTATATTTCTTATTTATTGCGGTGCACATGCGGGAACTGTATCAATAACAGTGCATACGTTAGCCGAGCACTAACGTGAATGACTGATGTAACATTAAAGTTTGCAAAACAAATCTTGCTCCATCCTTTATCTTTACTCAAAGTAATAAGAACGACAGATAATCTGCATTAATAGACACAGTTTTAGGTAATAGTGGCCCACAGCTGATTAGCAGAAGTATTTCACTAAGACATGAGTTAACATGAGTTAACCAGTTAGCAGAAAACTTATAAAACACAAAACTACGTATTTTGAACACCTGGTAGAAAATATAGAGATCAATAATCAATAATATCATACTTACAGGTTGTGATTCTGAGGAGCAAGATGGTATAAATAAACTGGGTACTGACCCATCTTTCAAGAGCAAGCGCTTTGCGAATCCCGCATTGAACTGAGAGATCTGAGAAGCAGTCGTCAGTAAAATGGCGTGTTTGAGGGCGGGTCAAGATGTTCGTGGGCGGACAATGTGCAATATAGACAGGCATTACGCAAAATGTCTTTTCTAGTGACGCAGAACCGTCACACAGTGAGTGAGATTTGAAATACAAACGGCTCATTTAGGCGGTTCAGAGTCGATTTTTTCTTTTAGGAGACAATAATTTTATTTATCATGCACTTTTGACTTTACAACTTTGCAGAACATTTACATTCACAAACAGCTATATTACACACTGCATGAAAGGGAATATTTGAAAAACCATAATAGGGGCAGTTTAAAAAATACTGGCTCTTCCAAGCTTTATATGGGAGTGAATGGTAGCTTGTTTTTTGAAGCCCATTGAAAGCGCATCCATCCATCATAAAAGTAAGCCTGAAGACCTTGATAAGCATGTTCAGGTGTGTTTGATTAGGGTTGGAACACAACTCTGGAAAGTGGACCTCAAGGGACAGAGTTGAGAACCACTATGCTAGAACATTACAACTGTGCAAATAGATTTTGTTTTTAATCCAATAATCCCAGTTTGCAATTTATTTATTTTATTTGTTATTGTGGTATTGTAATTTCAGGGAAAAGTACAAACACAATTGAAATGCAGGACACAGCTTATGACATGTACAGTGGGGAGAACAAGTATTTGATACACTGCCGATTTTGCAGGTTTTCCTATTTACAAAGCATGTAGAGGTCTGTAATTTTTATCATAGGTACACTTCAACTGTGAGAGATGGAATCTAAAACAAAAATCCAGAAAATCACATTGTATGATTTTTAAATAATTAATTTGCATTTTATTGCATGACATAAGTATTTGATCACCTACCAACCAGTAAGAATTCCGGCTCTCACAGACCTGTTAGATTTTCTTTAAGAAGCCCTCCTGTTCTCCACTCATTACCTGTATTAACTGCACCTGTTTGAACTCGTTACCTGTATAAAAGACACCTGTCCACACACTCAATCAAACAGACTCCAACCTCTCCACAATGGCCAAGACCAGAGAGCTGTGTAAGGACATCAGGGATAAAATTGTAGACCTGCACAAGGCTTGGATGGGCTACAGGACAATAGGCAAGCAGCTTGGTGAGAAGGCAACAACTGTTGGCGCAATTATTAGAAAATGGAAGAAGTTCAAGATGACGGTCAATCTCCCTCGGTCTGGGGCGCAATGCAAGATCTCACCTCGTGGGGCATCAATGATCATGAGGAAGGTGAGGGATCAGCCCAGAACTACACGGCAGGATGTGGTCAATAACCTGAAGAGAGCTGGGACCACAGTCTCAAAGAAAACCATTAGTAACACACTACGCCGTCATGGATTAAAATTCTGCAGCGCACGCAAGGTCCCCCTGCTCAATCCAGCGCATGTCCAGGCCCGTCTGAAGTTTGCCAATGACCATCTGGATGATCCAGAGGAGGAATAGGAGAAGGTCATGTGGTCTGATGAGACAAAAATAGAGCTTTTTGGTCTAAACTCCACTCGCCGTGTTTGGAGGAAGAAGAAGGATGAGTACAACCCCAAGAACACCATCCCAACCGTGAAGCATGGAGGTGGAAACATCATTCTTTGGGGATGCTTTTCTGCAAAGGGGACAGGACGACTGCACCGTATTGAGGGGAGGATGGATGGGGCCATGTATCGCGAGATCTTGGCCAACAACCTCCTTCCCTCAGTAAGAGCATTGAAGATGGGTCGTGGCTGGGTCTTCCAGCATGACAACGACCCGAAACACACAGCCAGGGCAACTAAGGAGTGGCTCCGTAAGAAGCATCTCAAGGTCCTGGAGTGGCCTAGCCAGTCTCCAGACCTGAACCCAATAGAAAATCTTTGGAGGGAGCTGAAAGTCCGTATTGCCCAGCGACAGCCCCGAAACCTGAAGGATCTGGAGAAGGTCTGTATGGAGGAGTGGGCCAAAATCCCTGCTGCAGTGTGTGCAAACCTGGTCAAGAACTACAGGAAACGTATGATCTCTGTAATTGCAAACAAAGGTTTCTGTACCAAATATTAAGTTCTGCTTTTCTGATGTATCAAATACTTATGTCATGCAATAAAATGCAAATTAATTACTTAAAAATCATACAATGTGATTTTCTGGATTTTTGTTTTAGATTCCGTCACTCACAGTTGAAGTGTACCTATGATAAAAATTACAGACTTCTACATGCTTTGTAAGTGGGCAAACCTGCAAAATCGGCAGTGTATCAAATACTTGTTCTCCCCACTGTAGGACGCTGGACAAAGCTTCCAATTTTGGGACTGTCCCGTAAAATGCAGGATGGGTCGTCACCCCATTGACAAGCTATACAGTTTCAAAGCAGCTTCCCCAGAACTACTCTGCTTGTCATGTTTGCTGTTTATAATGAGAGTGCCATCTGGTGGTCACTTAGGGTACAGGCTCACAGGCAATCACGATTACCATGGTTGTTTATTTTTCTAAAGCTTTTGATAGTTTAAGAATTGAAATCTACTAAGTGGCTGTTTTCTTGTGTAACAAGAATTACTCAAGACAAATGGTGCATGTCAGAAATTAAATACAATCTTATTTGAATCACACCAGCTGTTACAAAATTACTTTAAATTATAAATAGGCTACGTTCTTCTGCCTGCAGATGGTTGGAAGACTTTCTCTGGCTTTTATGCTCACTTAAGATTGCTGGTACAGTATGTAACATTTTTCTATTAGCCTATAATAGCTGAAATGGTATGAAGGGAAATGCATTGGAAATAGAAAATGAGGCAGCGCTATGTGCCACTGCCACATGAAAGAAATGTGATAAAGCATCCGCTGAATGCAAGAAGCCAAAAGGTTATTCAGAAACACCTGGAAATGGATGGAGGAGACAGTGTACTTCCAAATGAATTATGTGGCCATATCCCTGAGGCTGGCTCCACACAGGCTTTAATGAAATGCTGTGTGTGGACTCCATAAAGAGAATGGCTTCCACCTCGAGCTCCTAAGGGGAAAGCAATGGGCAGCGGTGCATTTTGTTAAGCATGCCCAGGAGACTGTGAGCAACTTTTGCAAGAACTCTAGTGCTATCCAAATCCCACAGGCATGTCATTACATGCTCGAAGCAATGGGTAAAAACAGCCCACAGAAAAGACAACAATATTCACTTTGGAGATGAGGTTGTAATTAAACCTGAAGGAAATTACTTTGCGACCACTGCTGGGGTTATAACATAAGTGGAATATTAAAAATAGCAGAATGAATCATCTGAGAATGAACATGTGTTGGTTAAATATGAGGTGGAGGTCTTGGCGGGGTCTTTTACAGATTTGCCTGAGCTGATTAGCACCACAAAGGAAGGAAGCAGGTGCAAGAAACCCCTCTGAGAATGGAAAAAGAGATGACAGAAGACAGCGGTGCGGATTTTTCAACATACCTGTTGGGAAATTAAGGGGTTTGGAATTGAATTATGCGAAGAAGAATTGTGCGGGTATTTGGAGGTGTGCTAATTCATGTCCTCCAAGGTAATTCCCCGGTCATTAGTGCTAGGGCACTGTATATAATAGGGTACAACTCTAGTCTGACAAATGGAGGGACCAAAATTGATTGGTGATGTTTGGCGATGATTGGCATTATCTAAAAAACGTGATGCAAAACTAGTGTTCCAAATGTCCTCGTTGTCATATGTCAGGAATTGTATAAATTGAGAAAGAGTTGTCACAAGGTCTACATCAAAGTAACTATAAGATTTAAAGTCAGACAGTTAAGGGAGAGCAGGGCTGTCCCAAGCATGGGGCGGGGGGGCCCAGTATGAGGTAGCGGAAGCGGGGCCCCCCTCAGTCCGTTCGCCGCAGGGCCCGATGCGGTCGCACTAGTTGCACCGCCCTAAGGACAGCCCTGAGGGAGACATCCAAAATGTAGATTGTAGTGGAACTGAATATGATGCAATATGCAGAGGTGGACAGTAACAAAGTACATTTAATGTAATTAAGTACACTTTTTGAGTATATGTACTTTACTTGAGTATTATATTTTCTGGAAACTTATGACTTTAACTTCACTACATTTGAAAGACAAATATCGTACTTTTCACTCCACTACATTTCGATCAAGGTCCTCGAAGTCGAAAGTCATTTCTATGTAACAGCTTTGAAAGTCAGTGGATGATTTTTTTTCTCTTGTTTTTTGCAGACGGCCTATCAGTAATCACTCTTGTAGGGTCACAAGTTTCCCAGCATTTTTTGAACACTGATCAGTTGATGGAAAAATAGAAGGCGACAGTTTTTAAGTATGCACCCATAGCCATACTTAAAAAGTATGTTTCAGTTTTCTGAAAAGATTAGTTTCGTTTTAAACGTTTGCTTTGTTTGCCTAAAACGAACCATATCACAGCCTTTAAAAACTCACCGTCCAACCTGCAGAAGCATATTGAGGTATGTCATTTCTGGTGAAAGCTTGAAATGGAAATTGTCTGTGCTTTTAGAGCTAAAGTTTCAGTATGAAGCAGTTAATTTTGACGACGAACGATTTGTCAACAACATTTTTTCACTGACAAAAATGAGACGACAACTAAATAAAACCAGTTTTGAATGACAAAAACTATGACAAAAATCTATTGACATTTTCATCAACAAATAAAAATGAGACGAAAATGTTAGGGAGAGACAATTAGGAAAGAGATCCAGTCAGAACTGATTGTTTATCCTTTTGATCTTTTATTCCAAAAATTCACAAAAATCTAACCTTTCATTGAAGTAAAAGAATTGAAAGTGGGGGGTAAATCACATTATGAAATAAATGCTTTTCTCCAAAACACATTGGCCACAATTATTGGCACCCTTTTATTAAATACTTTTTGCAACCTCCTTTTGCCAAGATAACAGCTCTGAGTCTTCTTCTATAACGCCTGATGAGTTTGGAGAACACCTGACAAGAGATCAGAGACCATTCCTCCATACAGAATCTCTCCAGATCCTTCAGATTCCCAGATCCATGTTGGTGCTTCTTCTCTTCAGTTCATCACTCATTTTCTATAGGGTTCAGGTCAGGGGACTGGGATGGTCATGGCAGAAGCTTCATTTTGTGTTCAGTGACACATTTGTGTGTTGATTTTGATGTTTGTTTTGGATCGTTGTCCTGATGGAAGATCCAACCACGGCCCATTATAAGATTTCTAGCAGAGGCCGTCAGGTTGATTTTTTATCTGTTGGTATTTGCTAGAATCCATGATACCATCTGAACAAAATGTCCAGGACCTCCAGCAAAAAAATAGGCCCACAACATTAAAGATCCAGCTGTATTTTTGGGCATGGTACTTTTTATCCCTGTTTGCACCAAACCCATCTGGTGGATTTGCTGCCAAAAAGCTCTTTTTATAATTTCATCTGACCATAGAATCCGGTCCCTTTTGAAGTTCCAGTCGTGTCTGACAACTGAATATGCTGGAGTTTGTTTCTGGATGAGCAAGAAGGATTTTTCTTGAATCCCTCCCAAACAACATGAGGTGATGTAGGGGTTGTTTGATTTTTTTTTTTTGGCTTTCTGACCCCAAGACTCAACTCTTTGGCCACTCAAACTTTCCTCCTCGCCGTGCATTAAGACAATATAGACACACGTCCTCTTCCAGGCAGATTCGTAACATCTTTAGTTGATTGGAACTTCTTAATTATTGCCCTGATGGTGGAAATGGGAATTTTCAATGCTTTAGCTATTTTCCTACAGCCACTTTCTATGTTGTGAAGCTCAACAATCTTTTGCTGCACATCAGAACTATATTCTTTGGCTTTACTCATTGTGATGAATGATTAAGGGAATTTGGCCTTTGTGTTTCCTCATATTTATACTCCTGTGGAACAAGACATCATAGCTGGACAATTTCATGTTCCTAGTCACCCTGGTGTGCTAAAACATGTAAATATTAATGGGAATATACTTCAGAGATATTTTATTCATAAAAAATTCTAGGGGTGCCAGTAATTGTGGCCAGCGTGTTTTGGAGAAAAGCATTTATTTCATAATGTGATTTACCCCCCACTTTCAATTCTTTTACTTCAATGAAAGGTTACATTTTTGTGAATTTTTTGAATAAAAGATCAAAAGGATAAACAATGCAGATTTATTTTTTACAGCCATATTTGATAATATTTACCAGGGGTGCCAATAATTCTGACCACCACTGTAAGTTGGCATACACTTGCTGCATGTCTAACGTTTTAAACGTTCAAAAATGTAAACGTCTGGGAGAAAGAGAAGAGCAGACATATGGATGAATCTGAAAAAGCATAATGACGCGAAAGAGAGCTCAGTTCAGTCCAGTTTTCTGTGCGCACACAGAAAGCCACCTCTCAGATGCCAGAGCACGAGTACTGAATAGAGCTCTCTTTCGCTTCTTTTCGCAGAAATACACACAAAATGATGTCAAAATGTCAGTTTTGGCGAGTATTCACGTAAACACAGTTGATTATGTCTTAAGTGAACGTAAACAGTTGGGAGAATATCAGATGTGTATCAGTGTATTGTATCCATGCATTCGGCCTTAAAGTGACAGTATCTTTGTAAAGAGCTTTGTAACTTTTGAACAAGTATTGGAATGAATTCAAGGTGGTCATATGCTAGCACATCGGATGGAGCATCACTGACTGGCTTAAACCACCATGATGGCATAGCGTGCATTCATACAACAATGCAACAATAGTAAAATAATGCATTGACATAAAAAAAGAAAATTTACTTTTGATTAGGGCTGGGCGAAAAAACGATAACGATAATTATTGCGATATATTTTACAAGTTCGACAAGTGTTAGGTTTAGGGCACTATGCAAATAATTCTGCGCATGCTTTTAGCAGACCGTCGCTTGGTGACAATAACTGATAAACGTTGCCATTTTTGTTGCGTATGAGAAACATTAAACGCCAAACGTGGCAAAAGCAGAGCGAAACAGGGCTGCTCGTTTGAACAACGCGGCACATGGAACATTTATCAGTTCGGCTCAAAACACACCGCAGCGTGAGCTTAGAGCGAAAGCATTTACTCGCTGACCGTCTCAATCACGCGACCAGTAAACAGCGCTGTGAGATCCAGTGAGAAATACCTCATGATTTCAACCAGTTTAAAGCCAGATGAAACAGCGCTGACTTTGTCAACAACATGCACTGATGCGGAAAACAGGAGAAAGATTGAGCCAAAACTTTTCAATCGACAAGTTGCCAACATTTACCAAGATTTACTGTAGTATCACTAACTGAAACCATGGGATTGTGGCAGAAATGTGGTATATTTATATCTAATTATGAGGAGTAATGTAATATAATTGCAGTATATTTTGTTAAGTTATATTAGTTTTTGTGCATTTATATTTATACTAAATGTCTTTAGGCTACTGTTTTTCATAACAAATACCATATAAGAAACCATAAAGCCTAGTCACTTTCTAGGTGCAATGTGTGGTTTTACCTGTGGTTTAACATGATCCAAATACTATGGAAGACCAAATTTTACCCTATAAAATTTTAACCTTTAAAAATTAGGTTGTTACAATTTTTTACAGATGTTCCTGTTTTTGATAATGAACATAAATTTACATCTGCATCCCAACTCAAGCTACTGTCAAGTGTGCCATTTTAAGAGAGAAAACGTCATTCATTTGAGAAATGTTCACCTGTTTGGCAAGTGTTTGTCATGTTTTGATGATAAAACCACAATTAACTGTCTGGTTTCTACAACTTTCACTCAGGAGCAAAAGTCTGCCTTTAAACTTGAAAGAAATACAGATTTGACATTTATCGTGACAATTACGATATCGACTGAAATTAATTTTTTTTTACCGTGATAGCTTTTTTGGCCATATCGCCTAGCCCTACTTTTGATACTTAAGTACTTTTAAAAGCACTTCTGTACTTTTACTTAAGTAAAAATCTGTTTTTACAACTTTCACTTGTAACGGAGTAATATTTGACCAGTAGTACTTTTACTTTTACTCAAGTAATAGAGTTGTGTACTTTGTCCTCCTCTGGCAATATGATTCTATTCAAGCTTTTTAAATCAATCATGCAGAACAGATAAAAGAGTCCGAGACTTACTCAAGTGCATAGTGGCAACATAGTTGACAAATTCACCAGGGAAAATACATTATCCTATGATATTATCCTTTCCTTTGTAATATCAAAATGGTCTTTAATGATTAAGCTGGTCAGTTATGTTACACTGATGAAATAGTCTTTTTTTTATTTAGAAAGCATATTGCTTTTGAATTTTTGTTGTTGTTGTTTATGTGAAATGAACCCCCAATTATATAATTAGCGATTTAAATAGTTAGAATTCTAATGTTCTAAGAATTCAGTTCATGCAACTGTTATCATGATACTGATAGTAGGCCTACTTCAAAGTGGTTCAAAAGATAGGCTACATGTAAAAACAAAAATGCATTAAGTTAATGATGATATAGGTTACATTGTTGCATTATGATAATGTTTTGGTATTAAGTGCTGTTTTGTGTTTTGAATTTGTTTGGAAAAGGTTTTACCTGAGTAGTTCACGAGCTGCAGGTGCTGATCTTAATGAAGACGAACTTCATCACTGGTAAACGACAGGACGCAGGCTTCAGGCTTCAGGCTTCAGGCTTCTTTTCGATGCATTGTAGGTAAATATCCCATTTATCCAGTGTTACTGTGCTTTGTGTTCGTATCGCGTTATAGTTTTTTACCGCTTTAATGAGTGCGTCCGTTAACTGTCCAAAATGACTTAATCGTGATTCGCGAACCGATTCAGACCGTCCGTTTTGCTAACTAGCGTAAACATTCATTGAATAGAACCGACTCAAATGAATGAATCATTCACCAGTCGGCCATTACAGTTCACAACTGCCAGAAATGTTTTTTTTTTTTTTTTTTTTTTTTTATGCAAGAAAACACAATTACAATAAGGCAATACAAAATCAAATAAAATCTCTAAATAACAGAGCACAACTAGATAGAAAGGAAACAAAATCAGAGAAAAAGCAAAAAAAAGGAAACAAAAGGAGAGAAAAAAAAATGATACAACTGGGTCTTCCAATAGTTTAAATTTCTTCAATAAACCAAGTAGTCTTCTACCACTTTTCAATTTTAACATTCTTAAAGATTTACAGAAAATCCAAAATTCTTTGTTTAAGGCATTTGCATTTATGAAATTTCCCCGAAATGAAAATATTGTTCAGTAAAAATTGAATGTGTACATCTTCCATTATTATACCAAAAGTTATGTCATTTTTAGAAAATGAAGGAATCAAATTAATTGTAATTTTAAGCCACCCGTACATGTCAGCCCAAAAGGAACAGACAGAAAATGAATAGCCTACTACTATTTCAGAAATCTAGAGCTGGGGTTGTCAATCTTTTGGAGGCCACGTACTCCCAAATATGATCAGCCTCGTGTGAGAGACCCCCATAATATTATAATCTAAAATTAGTTTCTTTTAAGTTGCATTATTATATATTTTTTCTAGTTACTATAGTAATGTAGTGTTAAAAATATGATTTATTTATTTAATTTTAATCTATATAAATAAAAAATATATATTTTTGTATTTTAATGTATTTAATAATAGATGTATAACTAACTAATATATGTTCATCACATTTATGTATTTATTTTAAGACTATTTATTTATTTGTTTACTTATTTTAATCTTTTTATTACAATTATTAATTATTATTAATTTGTGTTCTATTTATTTATTTAACAATATTTCCCTAGACTTCCACGGACCCCCTTGCGGCCCACTATGAGTCCCTGGGACCCGGGTTTGGGAGTAAAAAAAAACTGATGTGGTTTCTATGATCCGCTAGGTGGCAATAGCACATCTTTGAGCTACGGAATGTTTACACATAAAACCACCGACAGAAGAAGAAAGCCAAACAACGGAAGAGACCGTCGTATTGTCGCTTAATTTTTTCAGTAAATGATACTCGTTAAACTCGATCAGACATGAATCAGGAGAAGTATCCGCGATCATCAATTGAGGATGATTTTAATTATGGCACGAACGTCGCGACAGCGAGCGTGCACATCCGGATGGGTAAGTTGCTGTTTACATTTAATTTTGGTGTCTACGTAATCAATAATACAGTCAATATAATACAATGGTCTGTTAATGATTAACATGTAAAACAGTTGGAGCGGGACCCCTATTTTATTTAAATTATTTATTTTACTTGGTTTCATCGTGAGGCACACAGGAGACATATGGCGCACATGATTTAAATCAGCTGTCATGAGTCATTGAATTTCTTATTGATTTCACAATGTCATTAATAGTTTTATTAGAAATGTTACAGTTTCTTAAAATTTTTGCCTGTAGTTGTCAAACCTGCTTATCGAGGTTTAGTGTGAATAATAGACACCTTGATTGAGATAAACACTGTCAAGCATTTAAAACTGGGCCAAACCAGCTGATATGTGTGTATATATATATATATATATATATATATATATATATATATATATATATATATATATATAGTGACAACTCTCTCTCTCTCTCTCTCTCTCTCTATATGTCACTATATATATATATATATATATATATATATATATATATATACTCCATTCCACGCTGTCAAGCTTTTAAAACTGGGCCAAACCAGCTAATATATATATATATATATATATATATATATATATATATATATATATATATATATATATATAATGTGTGTATATATATATATATATATATATATATATATATATATATATATATATATATAATGTGTGTGTGTGTATATATATATATATATATATATATATATATATATATATATATATATATATATATATATAATGTGTATATATATGTATGTGTGTGTGTGTGTGTGTGTAGAGAGAGAGAGAGAGAGAGAGAGAGAGAGAGAGAGAGCGCGTTGTCAAAATATGGGTAAGGTTAGAGACAGGTTTCGTGGAATGGAGTATATATATACTCCATTCCACGAAACCTGTCTCTAACCTTACTCATATTTTTACACATTAAAAGTGTTTTGCAATACAGCATGAACACAATAAGTAAATTGTACCTAAGAGTTTTTTTGTAAGTACGTAGTAGTTAAAGACACCTAATATGTGTGACCTTAAAATAATTTATTTACTATGTGTGTATATATGGTAGAGGAGTTGACGCTCAAGTCTTAATTTCTCTCCAGATTTTCTCCGCAAGGTCTACACCATCCTTTCACTGCAGATTATCATCACCACTGCTGTATCTGCCCTTTTCATGCTCTGCGACCCCATTAAAAACTTTGTGCACGAAAGGTAAGACCACATCCTCCCTGTGGATTCACCACGTTATTGTGGCTGATAGATGATGTGAACTACACTTCAAGCTGTGCAAGTATATTAATGTGATCTACTTCATTTTTCAGTCCCGCTCTGGTGCTGATATCTGCTATCGGGTCCCTTATCCTGCTCCTTGTATTGGCTGTGTACCGTCACCAGCACCCCATCAATCTTTATTTGCTGTTTGGATTTGTGAGTATATACCACAAAAATTATCAAAACAAGATTTTAAGTATGATATATAATATAAAAGTATATGCATACATACATGCTCACCGGCCACTTTATTAGGTACACCTGTTCAGCTGCTCATCAATGCAAATATCTATGCAGCTAATCACATGACAGCAACTCAATGCATTTAGGCATGTAGACATGGTCGAGATGATCTGCTGAAGTTCAAACTGAAATTTAAGTGACTTTGAACATGGTGTGGTTGTTGGTGCCAGATGGGATAGTCTGAGTATTTCAGAAACTACTGATCTACTGGGATTTTCATGCACAACCATCTCTAGGGTTTACAGAGAATGGTCCAACAAAGAAAATATCCAGTGAGCAGCAGTTCTGTGGGCAAAAATGCCTTGTTGATGCCAGAGGTCAGAGGAAAATGGCAAGACATACAGCTGATAGAAAGGCAACAGAAACTCAAATAACCACTTGTTACAATCGAGGTCTGCAGAAGAACATCTCTGAACACACAACACATTGAACTTTGAAGCAGGTGGGCTACAGCAGCAAAAGACCATATTGGATGCCGATCCTGTCAGCTAAGAACAGGAAACTGAGGCTACAATTTACACGGGCTCACCAAAATTGGTCAATAGATGATTGGAAAAACGTTGCCTGGTCTGATGAGTCTCAATTTCCGCTGCAACATTCAGATGGTAGGGCATCAACAACATGAATGGATCCATCCTTTCTTGTATTTAACGGTTCATGCTGCTGGTGGTTTAATGGTGTGGGGTATATTTTCTTGGCACTTTGGTACCTGAGTATTGTTGCTGACCATGTTCATCCCTTTATGACCACAGTGTTCACATCTTCTGATGGCTACTTCTAGCAAGATAACACGTCATGTCAAATCATTTCAAACTGGTTTCTTGAACATGACATGAGTTCACTAAACTCAAATGGCCTCCACAGTCACCAGATCTCAATGTAGTAGAGGACCTTTGGGGTGTGGTGGAACGGGAGATTTGGATCATGGATGTGCAGCCGACAAATCTGGAGCAGCTGCGTGAGACTATCATGTCAATATGGACCAAAATCTTTGAGGAATGTTTCCAGCACCTTGTTGAATCTATGCCATGAAGAATTAAGGCAGTTCTGAAGGCAAAAGGCAAGGTGTACCTAATAAAGAGGCCTGTGTGTGTGTGTGTGTGTGTGTGTGTGTGTGTGTGTGTGTGTGTGTGTGTGTGTGTGTGTGTGTGTGTGTGTGTGTGAGTGTGTGTGAGTGTGTGTAGATTATTAAATATGACACATTTTGAAGTATTATAATGTAATGGCTGTACATGTTTATGCAGACTCTGCTGGAGTCTCTGTCTGTAGCCACTGCTGGTAAGTTTATGCATTTTCGTAATTGATAAACATCCAGTCCCATAATATTAATGGACACCTCCATGATGGATCATCTGACACCATATTTTTCTGCTTTCAGTGTCATTTTATGAATACACCGTAGTGCTTCAGGCCTTTGTGCTCACGTCTGCTGTGTTCCTGGGTCTCACTGCCTACACTTTCCAGTCTAAAAGAGACTTCAGCAAGCTCGGAGCCAGGTAATTCTCTCTTTCTCATCTGCTCAAGGCCCAGATCTGTCACATTCATCATGGTAACTGAGTGCAAGAATTATTGTTTTAAGCCATTTACTCCTGAATCCATGTGGAATGATGTTCGTTCTTTGCGGCAGAAATTGTCTCAGGAGAAACATTCTTCTTTTCAGTCATTAAAATGAAATGTAACAAAAATAATGGGGCTCCATGAGTCATAACTCTGTTATATGATGTGATGTATAGTCCACTCGTCGGCATGGGAGGATAAAGAAAGGTCTTTTGTGAGGAGAATTGAAGATTTTTTTTCATTCATATTATTGTTTAATGCAACAGTTCTTGCTCTGTCCTTCGTTTTTTGTTATTAATAATGCACTTATAGAAAAATCCTAATTGGACATTTTTATCTTTAGTCTGTTTGCTGGCCTGTGGATCTTGATCATTGCAAGCTTTATGAGGGTGAGTCTGAGGCCTTTCAATATTTTAACTGAGTGCTCTGAGTTCAATACAAGTTAAAATAGAGTGGTGCAGTATGACGTCACTTTGTAGGCCAACCGGCAGTTAGCATCGCACTGGTTCCCTCGATTAAAAACCCAATAGGATTTTCCCATAGGCTTTTGGATTATCGCAAAAAACAAGCTCTGTGATCAACAAAAGTTTGATACTTACACGTTTTGCCCATCAAGATCATTTTCACAGATGAACACAACTTTTATGAATTTTGAAGCCGAAATGCAGCTGCCAGAAGTAAAAAGCTAAAGGTAAGCTATAAACGAACTACATCACGGTCCCGCGATTTCAACGTCACCATCACTAAGCTTCCGACAACTCTTTCAGTTTTTCTCAAAACATTTTCCCAGAACGTTTGAGTTGGAATAGTTTATAAGAGCACAATTATGAGCATAATGAGGCTGTAAAAGCAGACTGAGCTTACATGTTCAGCGTGATGACGTTTAATGTCCCTGACAGCCTCTGTAGTCCCATTTAGCCACTTGTTAGCAACCGCCTTTTTCAAGAGACGTAACAGCATCAAAAAATCACGAGTGGGGTAATACTGATGTATTTTATGTCGTAGGATAAAACATGAAAGTGCCTTGAGCTTGTGTTCACCACAGACCTTATTTCAGCCATTTAACCAAAACCCCATTCAAAAAACCCATTGACGAGGGAACCGGAAATGCTAAAATGCTAACTCGCTTCCGTGTTTTGGCCTACAAAGTGATGTCATACCTGCACCACTCTATATTGCTTCTGTTTAAGTATTACTTCCATTCTAAGTATAAAACATTAACAAAATATTTTTACGTTATTTAATATATATTATTTATTCCTTATGTTATTTAATTTATTTTATATTTATTCTATGAAAATGTAATCAACATTATCAAATTGATTTGAGTTTGATTTGTATTTAACCCTTAGCTTTCCTTTAAGAGCCATGCGGTCAACTCGCACAATTTGATTATAGTCACATTTTCTCAACTCTCTGTCCTTCAGCTTTTCTTCTACAACGATACAGTGGAGTTGGTCTTCGCCGGAGCTGGAGCTCTGCTGTTCTGTGGGTTCATTATTTTCGATACCCACTTGCTTATGCATAAGCTGTCCCCCGAGGAACACGTCCTGGCATCCATCAATCTGTACCTGGACATAGTCAACCTGTTCCTGTACATCCTGCGCATTCTCGACTCCATGAAGAAACACTGAATGTTGTGGTGCTCTTTTTCGATTTCAGAGGTGAATTCTGGGTGCAATGCTGGGTGGGAGTGGTACTAAATTATTCATCTTTAATTCTTTGATTTACTTTAATTTATATTTTGGCACAATTTTGAAGCAATCAAATAATAATGTATTATTAATTAGTATCCAAAATTAAGTGCAGATCTCTGCAAAAAAAAACACCATTTTGGATCAGATAATATGAAATATTTAAAAATACATGCGCTGAATATAAATCATATTCTTTGCAGGGTTTTTTTTGGAACATTCAGATTTATTGGAGTATGTGTGCTATTTGTCTATTTTGGCATTAACAGCAAACTCCTCTGATTTTGCTTCGTTTTTGGCATTAGTTGAGATGATGCTCCTCATGACACTCCTAGTGTATTGTAATTTCCCCTTGTTTCCAAACCAGCTGCATACTTTCAACTTGCAATTTAATGGCCAAATGTGATTGTACAAACATGATTGTACTTAACTTGATCTGTTAACTGTGTTGTTTTTTTGGATTCCTCTCTGTTGACTGTAGTGTGACCTGTAATCCATGATGATTTTTCATATTTATTTAGGTGTTGTAATAAGTGTTAAAGGGATAGTTCACCCAAAAATGAAAATTCTGTCATTTACTTGCCCTCATGTTGTTCCAAACCTAGAGTTTCTTTCTTCTATTGAACACAAAAGAAGATATTTTGAAGAATGTTGGGAACCAGACAGTTGACGGTAGCCATTGACTTCCTTTAGTATTTTTTTTCCCTACTATGGAAGTCAGTGGAGCCCATCAACTGTCTGGTTACTGACATTCTTCAAAATATCATCTATGTTCAGGATAAGAAACTAATACAGATTTGGAACAACTTGAGAGTAAGTAAATGATGGAATTTTTCATTTTTGGGTGAACTCTCCCTTTAATGGTTTGGGAACAAACTTTACGTGAAGCCTGCAATATTTTGTTTAGTTTGGGTGTGTATGTGGAATGTTTATGTTTTAAAGTAACTAGACACTTAATAAAAAGGCCCAAATTACATGGTTATAAGAGCTGCAAAGAAATCACAACATCTTGAAATGTAATAAAATACATTTTTATTTGCAGCATTCTTTGGTGTCACAATATAATGTTTATTAAATAAATATGATTTTAAGCAGCATGCAGTCAGTTTCAAAAGCTTCAATAAATATAAGGTTTGAAATAATTGTGAAACAATATTCAGGGACGCCTGTACCCAAAGTGCAATATTCATCATGATAGAAAATATTAATATTTATCATAATATAGAGAAATATTGCTCATTGAGGGCAAAGTGGTCACATATAAAAACTTGATGTTATATAATTTAATATTTGATGTAAAAATTAAAAAACAAATAAACTATTTTACCCTGTATGTGTCGTCTTCATATACAACAGTTAGTTATTATCCTCAAATCTGATGGTTGAGTGGTATTCCAAGAGTGATGATGTCCAGTCCAAAAGCATTGGGACTTTTTTACTATATTATTCCAATCATTCCATATTACTTTGTTCGCAGTGTTCCAGACCAGAGTAGGCCTATATAAGTGGTATTTGTGTATTTATTGCCTGAACATACCAGTGATTGATATGTTTAATAGGTAGAACATAATACTACAGTGCTTTTATTAGCAAATATAAATGAAAGTGCTGATGAACAGTCGTTGAATAAAATAACATAACAGAATAACAACTTTTCACTTTTGTCCACGTTCAAAGAAAGTGAAAGTATGAGTTTCCGCATATTTCACATTTTGAACATCTGATATCATGAATAATTTCTGCTTTCTGTTTGACCTGGAAGAGGGAAATAGGTCAGTCTGAACCATTTATTGATCTCTTGGCAGATAAAATCTTAATGTCTCTCAATAGGTCGGGTTCACGACTGATGTCCTTTCTCAAATCGTTGGGGATTTCCAGCTTGCAGATGTCTTCTTTTCTCACCATACTCTTAATCAACCGTGTACAATATTCTTGTAATGAGTACACTGTCAAAAACAGAACATAAATACCCAATTCAAATTAAACTATTGTGCATGTTAGTGCATATGGAGCATCAGTATAAGACTAAGGATGGGCTCGCACCTGGTGTAGTCACATACACAGGCTGGTACCGCGGGTATCCGTACTCCTCATACTCCACTTGAGTTGGAAAGTAAACTTCACTGAGGTTAGCCAGCATTTTAGCTCCGTCAGATGCTCTGAAGATCCACGGATGAGCTGTAAAAATACTTGCTTTAGTACAAAGTGGAGTGACAAATCGGATATGTTGCTAGTTCTACGGTACTTACTCAGATACGTCTTCATCTCAAGTGTTTTCCCCGGTTCTATGTAGCCGTAAGACACCGGTTTCCCCGAGAAGTTTAGCCACCATGCTTCGGCATTCCGGCTGGATTTATTAATAAAGGAGATAAATGTAGGATCATACGAGTTGAGAGATTTCAGGGGTGCGGGCGCTTCCTGTTCAGCCATAGTGTCACAGCACAGAGATGCAGTGACACTGTATCACTGATAGGTGGCAGGATTACACCCTCTTATTCATAATTAACTTTATTAACTTAATAACATCTCTGAATATCATTTACTTGATTGTTTGAGTTGAACATACCAAAATAACTGACTAAAAATCCCAACAGTTAATTTTGTCTAAAATTTAGAGTTATATTTAAGTTTTTTTCACTAAAAGAATTTAGTATTTGACTAACCAATTATTTATTTAAAATATACTTAATATATTTGTGAAATTTCTATCAAAATATTCTAGAATGGATAATTAAACTGATCTGTTTCAAGAACAAAAAATATTACTTAATTCAAATCAGCATTTTTGAATTATCTTCAGTCTCCAGAGCAGTTCTCTCTTCTCAGCATCGCAGAATTGGTGCATTTCCTCTGTGAATTTCGGGTTTGTGTGTTTTATTTTATCTACAAAATCATTAATGTGCTTTAAATTATTTTATTTTAATACAAAACCACATACAGGGATGCAATGTGAGTAAATTCGAATCAATCCGAATTGAGTGTGGCGTCTGTCTTAGAAACGCCTGGTGCCTTGCTCAAAACACACGATTTTATTCCTAAAGATAATGAATATAATTAATTTAGATGATAAAATGTTCTCAGAACTGTGCACTGTTTGTTTATTGGCAGGTTATGGAGTCAGGCGCGTCGCAGCATCTTTCGGCTACGAGTGAAACGCTGGACGGCGGTCTGAAGTTCAAAGTCCATCCGCAGAGCGCGAGTCCATCTCAGGCTCGAGAACCAGCGCTGATACGGTGGAAATGGATAACAGACCGGTTGATTACACCTGAATTACTTTTAAATGTTTCATTTTTACTTCTAATATGTTTGTTACATGAGTTTAAATGTAGGCAATATTGTATATGTTAAAACAGTATAAAATATGCTGTATTGCTGTACAGCTCATCGACAATAAAGGCCAATGTCATGTATACCTGTGGTTGTGTGGAGTATTTAACAAAGGTTTAGAGGAAATTAAAAGTTAATATTAATAATATAAAAGTTAATATTACTCATAAATAAAAACTGTTAATATTACTCATAAATATTGTTTTTTAAATGTTTCTCCCCAATTATCTGTACTCAATTTTATTTGTTATTGTACCAAATGCAGTTACTAGGATCTACTTAATTTTTTACTTACATTTACTCAGTTCATACAGTGTATGTAATTGATTTCACTACTTGTAAATTTACCAAAAAAATTGAGTAAATCATAGTAAAAGTTTTTAGAGAGGTCGGAGTAGTTTTTTATTTAAAGAAATTAAATAATTACAGGATTTAAGGGATTAAGGGAATAAAGAAGAAATAACGTTAAAAGAAGTTCTAGGTCTAATTATAGCGGATATAGTTGTGAAGTAATCCGTTTAAATAATATTGTATTTAAAAATATGCAAACATTCACTCCTGTTTGTATGTCTAATATGTCAAAATTGTAATAAAAAAAATAAATAAAAAAACTGTTTCTTGTCTCCTTACATTCAGTTATGAATGACATCATTTAAAAGATATTTTTAATTCAAAATGGCGAAATTACATTTAAAAAAAGTTGCATCATTGTATGTTACTGGGGGTCATTAATATACATCGTAAAACAGTTGTAAAATAGTTGTTAAATGTTTAGTTACTGGTATCTTACCATGCATGCAGTCTTTCACTGTAAAAACTAAAAGCGTTACGTTGGAATTCGCACTCATCTTCAGTGAACATTAAAGTCCTCATGAAATCAAAACCTTCCTTAGAGTAAAAAATCAACCTTATTTACTTTGTTAGCAAACATTACTGGTCTTAGGGTGAACAATTAATCCGTGCAAGTTAATACACAGAAAAAAAATTGTTTGCCGTGGTAATCTTTAATCAAAATCTGAAAAGTAACTTGCGGTCTGGAATGGCATTCCTTTTCTGATGATGTCAGTTTGACGGCTTGGGGTTTGAATATCCTTAAACACTTCCCTCCAATCGTAAGTCTGCTATGAGCAAGAGATGGACATATCAAATATTTGGGGGGGACAATTTGGCCATTTCCAGTTATTGGGGGGAACTTGCCCCCCTCAATGCCTATGGTGGTTACGGCCCTGATTAACATTAAAAACACAGACAGCAGCAGAAATATTAGGCTGCTGTCACTTTAAAAGCAAATGCACGGATCTAATATATTGATGCTGTACACATGCGTTTACTTTCTCAACTGTTTACATTCACTTAAGACATAATCGACTGTGTTTACTGTGATGCTTGCTATTTTTTTTACATAAATTTGTGTGAATTTGTCCACTCAAGTGCAAGAAGACGTGAACGAGAGCTTAGTTTAGTATTTGCACGCTGTCTGAGACGCAGCTTTTTGGGCACGCTTCAGATGTGTGCTCACACAAAACTTCCCACGATTAACGAAATGAGCGTCGTTTGAATTGCTTGAATAAATTGTCAAGGCTTAAACTTTCGTGATGATGCAGCACTAACTGTCATGAGCGTCGTTAACGTTCATGCATTCACAAAAATGTTATTGTCAACTGGCGAGTGATACAGTTTCATATACTCGGCATTCGGCAACACCAATTTTAACTCGCATTTGGCGCTTGGCGAGTGTTAATTTTAGGCCCTGTGTATGTCTATCCCTCACAGCCAAAAAAAACACAACAAAGATGGCGCTGCTGTGAATAAGGTCTATTGACTGGAAGTGATTTTCAACCTGTACAGACCCAAGAACCCCAACCCCAAGTTTAATAACTTTAATCATTTTAAATTGATTACAGTATGTAATTTTTGCCTTGTCAATAATGTTGGAAATGTTGGCAAGTAATTTTTGGAGCCTAGATATTAAAGCAGGGCTCATTTCGGTCATTAGTTTCTCAAAGCATTAATCTCCACTGCCACAGACCCTTCATTTCTGGATGTCTGCATAAGAGAGTTGGGATTGAAAACCAAGTGAGAGGAGTTCCATTTTCTCTCAGTTTTAGAAGTCATATGATTTGCCAGCCATACTACTGGAACCCCCTCACCCGTTCTGTTCAGAAAGACCCAGGGAGAGATGGGATGGAGAAATCCACTTAAAATTCCAGGGTGGCTGGTTCTTGAAGGATGGAGGCACTCAGAAATTCTTGCATGATGACAGCGAGGCTTTGATGTCAGTGTTTTTGTCTCTGGAGAAGCGGGGCAGGGCTGTCAAGACAAGAGCGAAAGATCCTATTCTCTATATCACTGATTCACTTTACAGCTAAGACTATACACACAATCATATAGGCTGGGAGTTTTAAAGCACACTATCCATGTAAATGTGATTGCATTTCAAAGTCTTAGTGAAGTGATTTATTTAGTTAAGGCTCTTATGACAGCACTTTGTCCCATGCGTCTGGAAGATGCTCTGCTAATGCATTTTCCTACTTCTTTTTTGTAATTCCTGTATAATTTTCCTAACCTTTATTTATAGCATTTCACCATATTATAAGAAGGTGGCACAGCAGGATTCTCTCTGATGTTTCTTGGCAGGTTTAGTTTGATCGAGTGGGTGGTTTGGCATTCTCTCTAAAGGATTCAGAGGTGTTTTCATTTAGCCCTTTTTGCCTATTTGCGCTGTTTATTGTTAACAATAAAAGTCCTGCCACACACATTTATAGACAAACCCCTTTATATGATTTTAAAGAACAGATTTATCAATGTTTTTAAAAAAAATGAAAGAATTTTTTATGGGTGTGCAGTTCAAAAGAAACAAAAAGTCTGTTTCACAATTAACCCACATATCCATACATCAGAGTTCCCATACAAAACCATGATGTATCAGGGAAAATATTGATTTTCAAGCCTAGTAAAGTAAAAAAAACAAAAAAACATAGAAATTTATGTAGCAACACATTTGCATACCATTTTAAAAATAAAGGTTCTTTACTGGCATCAATGGTTCCATGAAGAACCTTTAACATTCATGGACTGCACAAAAGGTTCTTTATAGTGGAAAAAGGTTCTTTAGATAATAAAAATGTTCTTCACACTATAAGAAGAAATGGTTCTTTTAAGAACTGTTTAGTGAAAGGTTCTTTGGGAAACCAAAATAGTGAAAAGCCCCTTTTGGACCTTTATTTCAATGTATTAATTAAAGTAGTTTCAAGTTTCAACAGGTGTTTTGGCCTTAAAGGGTTAGTTCACCCAAAAATGAAAATTCTGTCATTAATTCCTCACCCTCATGACATTCCAAACATGTAAGACCTTTGTTCATCTTCGGAACACAAATGAAGATCTTTTTGATGAAATTGAAGAGCTCTCTGATCCCTCCATAGGCAGCAATGTCATTGCAACTTTCAAGGCCCAAAAAGGCCGCAAAAAACAAACAAAAATAACGACAATTTCTTCTCGTCTGTGTCATTCTCCTACGCTGTTGATGTAGTAAATACAGTGCAGCGCTTCCGAGTTCTACGTCAGAACGCCAGCTTACCATTGTTCGACGCTGTTCATGTGAGCACCACGATGCATGCGTGTGATGCTGACGCAGGAGCTGGCCAATGGTGAGCCGTCATTCTGCCGTAGAACTCGGAAGCGCTGCACTGTATTTACTACGGGAATATCGTAGGAGAATGACACAGACGAGAAGAAATTGTTGTTATTTTTGTTTGTTTTTTGCGCACAAAAAGTATTCTCGTCGCTTCATAAAATTAAGGTTGAACCACTGAGGTCACATGGACTATTTTAACGATGTCTTTACTACCTTTCTGGGCCTTGAAAGTTGCAATGACGTTGTTGCCAATGGATGGTTCAGAAAGCTCTCAGATTTCATCAAAAATATCTTAATTTGTGTTCCAAAGATGAGCGAAAGTTTTACGGGTTTGGAACGACTTGAGGGTGAGTAATTAATGACAGAATTTTCATTT
The DNA here is from genome assembly GCA_039654105.1 of Coreius guichenoti. Taxonomy (NCBI): domain Eukaryota; kingdom Metazoa; phylum Chordata; class Actinopteri; order Cypriniformes; family Gobionidae; genus Coreius; species Coreius guichenoti. Next base: position 11,758,114 of record CM077182.1, on the reverse strand, counting down.
TTGGGTGAACTAACCCTTTAAATCTTAGTTTACTTTTTATTATAAAGCTTAAATTATGGAATGCCAAGTCTGCCAAAATTAAAAATAAATACATAAATAAATATACAAATAAATGTAAAAAAAGCAAAAATAAATAAATAAATATATAAATAAATATACATAGAAAAGCAGAAAAACAAAAATAAATAATTATTTATACATGTATTTCCTTATTTATGTATATATTTATTTTTTTCCACATTTATTTATTTATTCTTTTATTTATTTATACATTTATTCATTTCTATTTTTATTTATTTCCACATTTATTCATTTCTACATATATTTATTTATACATTTCTTTATTTTTACATTTATGTATTTCTACATTTCTTTATTTCTACATTTCTTTATTTTTACATTTACGTTCTTTGTCCATAGTGTAATGAGGAGGGCGTGGTTTACCTCAGACATAGCAATCGAGCTCAGAGTAGGCGAGGGTGAAGCGTTGAGGCCACAGTGACACCTTGTGGTGCGGCTGAAATACAATAAGTATAGCCTACTGACGTTGATACTGTCTGCGATGAATGACTTGGATATGGTATATGGCCAAAATCTTATATCACGGGTTAAGTCATATCACCCTAACTGTACTGTGTGACATGGATAGGCTACTCTTTATTCCGGACATGGCCATAGAACATCGTCTGGTCTGGATTTGTAAAATGTCCTGGGCTAACAAGCATGAACAGCAACATCTTCAACAGATCTGATAACAGGGACTCTGAAATGGAAGCGCTTGATATTTTCCATTACCGGTCAGAACACACGGAAAGAAAGCAGCGCACATATAGGCTACAGTGAAGTCGACGCAAGCATATTGATCAATGCATTTGAAACGAGACCACAAATTCACTTCACATTCATATTTCCTATTTGTACATGCACAACATGTGACAAACACTTAAAATACAACACATATTTCAAAGATCCAAAATAGAACGAGGCGTCGGTTAGCCTACAGTAGAACATTTTGTCGCGTTGCGTCACTTCACGTGTGGACAGTCACAGCATCACTGAGTATAATGGGTTTTTCTTGGTGTGGTCTTATTATTAATCACACGTCTTAGGCTAAGTTATCAACTGGAAATATCCAGAATTAGATAAATCAAATGTGCCCATGGAAACGGAGCTGGTGAAACACACACGCCATGCATTAAACATACACAGATGCATCATCCTCTTTCAAACAGCTCGCGTGCCCTCATATTTTTGAGCTAACTGCATTTTAATGTAACTTCCAAAAACAATACTGACAGCAACAGAAACAAACTTATTTTCTATTAAGCGGTGATAGTCTTTAGCCTACCCCCATAAACTGATGTCCAGGGGCAACCTTATGACCTATAACCTATGACCCGTGATATAAGATTTTGGCCATATACCTATCCAAGTCATTCATCACAGACAGTATCAACGTCAGTAGGCTATACTTATTGTATTTCGGCCACACCACAAGGTGTCACTGTGGCCTCAACGCTTCGCCCTCGCCTACTCTGAGCTTGATTGCTATGTCTGAGGTAAACCACGCCCTCCTCATTACCCTACGGACAAAGAAATGTAAAAATACATAAATGTAAAAATAAATAAAAGTTGAAATAAATAAATGTAGAAATACATAAATGTAAAAATAAATAAATGTATAAATAAATAAATGTAGAAATACATAAATGTAAAAATAAATAAATGTATAAATAAATAAAAGAATAAATAAATAAATGTGGAAAATAATAAATATATACATAAATAAGGAAATAAATGTATAAATAATTATTTTTTTTTTTTTTTTGGCTTTTCTATGTATATTTATTTATTTATTTATTTTTGCTTTTTTACATTTCTTTGTATATTTATTTATGTATTTATTTATTTTTAATTTTGGCAGACTTGGCATTCCATATAAATGTTTGGATCCAGAAATCCAATGTTCATTAAAAAAAAATGACACCTTGTCAGGAAACTTGAGAATACGAGTGCACACATGTGCTTGGCAAGACATTGTTAGGATTCAGTCTAAATGTTTATCTGTATTCTCAAAGTCTTTGCATTATTGAAGCTCAGAGTGTCTGTAACAATGGCACTTGCATTAAAGGAACACTCCACTTTTTTTGAAAATAGGCTCATTTTCCAACTCCCCTAGAGTTAAACAGTTGAGTTTTACCGTTTTCGAATCCATTCAGCCGATCTCCGGATCTGGCGGTAGAATTCAGTCAGTGCCCATCCCCAGTCACCGCGCTGCAGTTTTCTCGACCTCTACCTGTAAGCCTACTGTATTTTCCGGTGGGGTGATTATGTATGGGGGGCAGAGCAGATCTAAAGCTCTTGGCTCAGACAGCCCATTCTCCTGCTTGCCCTTTGATGTCCTGCTTTCATTGCTTCTCTTTGGCCGGGACAATGACGAGAACCTTTCGCCACAGTGGGCATAATGCGCTTGTTGCTTTTGTTGGTTCTGTCTTTCTCCTACACACCACAGGGGAATTTTCCTGACTGGCACAAACATACTTATACTACCCCACCAGACTGACTTCTCTTGCTTCTCTCTTCTTTGCCAGACTCTTCACAACATCTTCACATCCTTAAAGTGCCTTCCGTGAAGCTCTCTGGCATGTGTGTCAGGTTTATTTAAGGGTGTGTTCACATTTGGTAGGTTTGGATCAATTAAAACGAACTGGGATTGCTCCAAGACCCCTGAAAAGGTGGTTCTTGGTCTGCTTCCAAATGAACTCTGGTGCGGTTCAACAGAAATATGAATGCAACATGTACCAAAGACATCTAAACAAACAAAAAACAGGTCGTAATGTCATGCCTGTTTTTTCTCGTCATATAGGAGCTACGTTGCCCATTACAGTTTGGTACAGGCACCAGAAACGCCACCTCCTTACAGCAGATCTTCATTTGTGTGCAATGGAGTAATTCCTGGCACTGTTTTGACTCCTTTACACATTTTATAAGCACTTTATGAGTTCTAAGCTGGTCAAAATGCCATGTAATAACAAGCACATTTAGCCCAACACAGCATTGTTTTGGATGTTCAATAAGTTCCGTTGCAGAATACTTTTTTTTGTTTAGGTTCAGTCTTAAAAATGACATTGTGAACGCTAAGCGAACCAGGACTAAATGTATTATTTTCTCTTTTTTTTTGGTCCAGACCAAAAGAACCAAGAGAACCGAACTACAAGTGTGAACACACCAAATTGGAATTGAGGCTTGGACCCTGAAACATTATTCAATAAATCGGCAATTAACAAGCGGACAGTGTGACAATATTAGCCCCTACGCCAACTGACAATAACATTCTGTTTATTATAAGCGTATTGCATTTATGTTGTCTATGGCTTTAAATGCTCATGCTCTTTAAAGTCTCTGGGGGATTCTGACTGGTTGTCAGTGTTCATAGTTCTTCAGCCGGGAAAAAGTTCTGAAAGATTACAACAATATCATTATTCTGTGTCATTATCGTCATAGCTGTTGTGTGGACTTCTCTTTTCTCATAGAATTAGAATGTTTATTGCTTTATAGTTAAGGCCCATTCACACCAAGATAACCTTATTAGCCTCCACACCAACAGGCAATAACATTTGTAATTAGAATTATTATTACTTTATACTACTTTTATAATTTATAATTAAAAGGATAGTTCACCCAAAATGAAAATTCTGTCATCATATCGTATGAGTATCATTCTTCTGTTGAACACAAAAGAAGATATTCTGAAGAATGTTGGTAATCAAACAGTTGACGGTAGCCACTGACTTCCATAGTAGGAAAAAAAATACTATGGACGTCAATGGCTACCGTCAACTGTCTGGTTACCAACATTCTTTAAAATGTCTTTTGTGTTCAGCAGAAGAAAGAAACTCTAGTTTTGGAACAACATGAAGGTGCGTAAATGACAAAAATTTTGGGAGAACTGTCCCTTTAAGGCCCATCAAACCAAGAATGCTAACTAGCGTCCACACCAACGGATGATAACTTTGTTTATTATAAGCGCACGCTGCACTTTTGTTGTCTGCCACTTTAAATGCTCATCATCTTTAAAGTTGGGTGGATTCTGATTGGCTGTCAATGTTTTTATCGTTCATCTGCTGGAAAAAAACATTTTCTGAAAGTGATTCCAACGGTTGCTATCATGTTGTTATAATTTGTGGTGTGGACTTCACTATTCTCATTCTCATCTCAGAATTAGAAAGATTATTACTTTATGCTTCATAGTTCTACTTTATAATTAAACAGTAGTTATCGGTACAGTCCTTGGTGTGAACAGGCCTTAACCTCAATGTTTTCTTTTTTTTTTTCTTTTTCCTTAAGTAGAGGAGAGAAAAGTCAAAATACATTTTTGTGGTAATTATGCTAATTGCTGTCAATTGAGCTTAACTATTGAATCTGGAATATCCCTGTAAGTATGTCCTGTAAGTATATTCTTTTTGCCCTTCGTTCCATCCTACATAGTCAGAAGGTGAATCTTCTAATGTTATGATTCTCAGAAGAGCCATTATATGAAATGTAATGGAGAGAACATTTCAATTGATTTTCAACAGACCGAATCTTTCTGATGTACCCGCTTCGGTGCCCAGAGGCAGATACAAATGGAACATACCTGTTCCTGCACCTGCTTAACGCAAGTTACCAGATGTTTGGAGAATTCACAGGCACGAATTGACTCCATGGTTTCCATGGTTACCACCATTTCATTTGCCTGCTACATTTTTGACATTCCACATAGTGTGTTTTGTTATTGTTGTATTTCCTCCATGAAAGATGACCTGACAGGGCAACTTCGCGTGGCTCCCATGGGCACCGCAGGGCAATCATGGTGGGCCGAGCTGCTATGTGTTGTGGAACAGTACAAATAATCACCCGGCCAGCTGTTTATTTTCACCTGTCCTCTCTGGCCACCACACCAGCTTCCTCTGGACCATGGCGGGAAGCACGGCTGATCGAGCGGCGCCCCCCATAGAGGTTAATTGGTGTAATGTGTGAATGATCCTCCTAGTCTGCATGTGTGTGTATGCTCATATGCACATTGCCATCATTCTTCTTTACCAAGACCTTTTCAACCTTGAAACCAAAGATTGCTTTTTGAGTGATTAGCTCAAAGGATGAGTGCTCTTCCAGGTGGCTGTTGCACAAGGCTTTATGCATTTGGTAAGTAGACATCAACATTCTAGTTGCATGATGTTACTTTTACTGAAACCAACATCTGACAATTCATCTCATGATGGTGGAGCTAGTAAACATCTGCACACATTCTATCAGCTTTGCTTTTTTCCACTATACTTGAGACAGGGAATATGTGAATACTTGGATTTTTTTTTGTAAGAAAGCATCACGTATTCTGCACAGGAGAGCAACAAGCAACTTATTCGCCTGCCAGCGCACACAGAGTTAGACCCACCACAGTGTAGTCCCTCCGCAATTGCACAGAAGCCACAAGACTGGCCCGTAAAACTCTCTTTATTTTACAATCCTCCCTTATAGAAACCCTGTGGAACAAATGACGGAATAACATTGCACTGTGCCATATAGGATCATTAAATTGATCTAAAGACATTTATAATGCCTCAAAACATTTCTATTTCAAATAAATGATTAAACATAAATTAAACTTTCTCTTCATCACAAAAAAGGTCACAGTTTCCACAAAAATATTAAGCAGCACAGCTCAACATTGATAATAATATGTTTCTTGAGCACCAAATATTAGAATGAATTCTAAAGGATCATGTGACACTGAAGACTGAAAAAATGGCTGCAGAAAATTCAGCTTTTCAATCAAAGGAATAAAATTACTTTAAAATGGATAGTTCACCCAAAAATGAAAATTCTGTCATTAATTACTCACCCTCATGTCGTTCCAAACCCATAAGACTTTTGTTCATCTTCAGAACACAAATGAAGATTTTTTTGATTAAATCTGAGAGATTTCTGTCCCTCCATTGACAGCTACGCAACTGCCATTTTGACCCTTCAAAAAGTTCATAAAGAGACCGTAAAACTAATCCATATGAATTGAGCGATTTAGTCCAAATTTTCTGAAGAGACACGATTGCTTTATGATGAACATATTTAATTTAGGCTTTTATTCACAAACATTTAACAACTCACACATCAGTTGTGGTAAACGGAAGCTCAAGCATGTTCGCTTGACGTGCGAGAACCAACGAGGTTCATTCTTGTATTACACAGCACATCTGAGCTTCTGCAAGAACCAATGAGGTTCATTCTCATGTTAAGCAACACGTCTGAGCTTCCGCAAGAACCAATGAGGTTCATTCTCATGTGATACGCAGCACGTTTGAGCTTCCACAAGAGGTTTGTTATCGCGTCAAGCAGGTTCGGTTAAGCTTCTGTTTATGTTCGCTGATCAATGTTTATATGTGAATAAAAGCCTAAATTCAATCTGTTCATCATATAAAACGATCGTGTCTCTTCAGAAAATTTTGACTAAACCGCTCAATTCATATGGATTAGTTTTATGATCTCTTTATGAACTTTTTGAAGCGTCAAAGTGGTAGTTGTGTGGACTCTCAATGGAGGGACAGAAATCTCTCAGATTTCATTAAAAACGAAAGTCTTACGGGTTTGGAACGACATGAGAGTGAGTAATTAATTAATTAATTTCATTGTTGGGTGAACTATCCCTTCAAATATTACACAATAAAGTATTTATTGTATTTTTGATTAAATAAATGTAGCCTTGGTGAGTGTGAGAAACTTCTTTCAAAAACCCCAATTTGAATGTTAGTGTATATATAATTTACTTTCTGAGCTTTTTCATTTTTATGGTGTCTTTTTTGGAGCTTGACAGACTTCCAATCCAAGACCCTCTGTGTTCCACATACATAAATTAGTCATACAGGTTTGGAACGACATGAGGGTGAGTAAATGATGACACTTCATCTTCACAGGCTCCAAGAAAACATGTTTTATTTGTGTAATGAAGTCAACCTTTTTTGGCTTAATGTTTATGACATCACAAGCAGCTTATGTGCATTGTTATACATAAGTATGAAAACTTCAAGCATACACTTAAAGACTATCTACCCATATCTAAATATATATCTATATATTTAAATTTTCCATAACATGAATAGGATACATATTACTTATACAAGTACTTGTTGGAGAAGCTACTACACAAGTGTGATTTGCATGAAAAAGAATGTTAGTGACAATAATGGCGACAATATGCTTAGCAGGTCAATCAGACGAACCTCGAGCACAAGCCAAACACAGCAATTACCATCCCAAGAAAAGCTGGATCCACACCCGGAAGTTCTCGGATCGTAACGTACACTTCTCAAAGTGATTCAGCGCCACATCTGAAGCTAAACCGCAGGGCTATGCACAAACATCACAGACGCTCGCCACAACCATGTGACTCACTCCCCTCTCGGTTGACGCAGGACAGAAGCTCGATGAAGGGTGACTGTGGGAGATATTATATCAAAGGCGCTAGTGTGGTAAAATAAGACACTGTGACTGTCCTACAAAAACAAGTCTCGCTCTGAGAAAGCAGCAGTCCAGCTTGGGAGTGTCCCGATGTGGAGCGGAAGAGGATGATGAAAGCTTTGTTCCGGGGAAGGCGACATTGAAATGGAGGGGCCGTTGGCCCAAAATTTGGAGGCTTAAACCACATAGTTGGTCTCAGAGGGCTGACTGGATTCGGGTGCTTCCTTTGTGTCCTTTATTGCCACAGGCTGTGACTTGAGCTTGGTACCAGAGACCCGCTGGCTGTTGGAGACTCCTCCACGAAATCCTGGAGGAAGAGAGCAATCAGTAGTGTGTTGAACCGTGCAGAACAGCATTTATGACTATGAATCAAGCCATTTTTGCCAGGGTTTTAGTTCAAATTTTTGCAAACATTGATATATTTGCTATAAAACTGTTCAGTACTACTTAAGGTGTGTTCACACTTGTAGTTCAGTTCATTTGGTTGGGACAATATAAAGAACATTTAGTCCTGGTCCGCTTAGTGTTCATATTGGCATTTTAACACAAAACCTAAAGATACCGAACCTTACGGTATAGGGATATATTCACAACTTGATTCGTCGGCTTTTATTACGTATATTTCGTGACGGAACTTACCGAACATCCAAAACAGTGCTGTGTGCTGGGCTAAATGCGCTCGTTACATGTGCGTAGCCTACATATGATGCTATTTTGACCAGCTGAGAACTCGTGAAGAGCTTATAAAATGTGAAAAGGAGTCAAAACAGCGGCAGGAATCAGACACAAACGAAGATCTGCTGCGAGGAGACGCAGTTCTGATGCCTGTACCGAACTGTGATGGGTAATAAAACGAGAAAAAACAGGTATACGCGAGCATTCTGTCCTTTTTAGGGTCGCATCTTGTGACATCGCGTCCTGTTTCTTGTTCGTTTACATGTCTTTGGTCCGTGTTGCGTTCATATATCATTCGAACCACATCAGAGTTTGTTTGGAAGTGGACCGAGACCCATCTTTTCAGTGGTCTCGGTTCAGCGTTCGGATAGCAGTGTTCACACTTATTCAAATGAACCACACTAACAGAGCAATCGCGCCAGGGTTCATTTTAATCGAACCAAACCTGCCAAGTGTGAACACATACTTATTGAGCTTTGTAGGGAAAATAAGAAAAAAAATGTTTTACCAATGGTTAAATTGCATTATAAAGTAAATGCAAGAGGGTAACACAAACACTGTTTCAGTACCATGGTCTATATAAATAACAAAATATTAAAATAATAATCTTTTGCCAGGGTTTTAGTTCAAATAGTGCAAACTGTGGTATGATATAAAACTGTTCAGTACTACTTACTGGCCCTTGTCTAGGAAAAATAGTTTTTAAAAAATAGTTTCTTTTGCTTTACCAGTGGTTAAAATGGCACTATAAACTAAATGCATTAGAGTAAGACAAAAACATATTGTGGCAGAACCATGTTCAATATTAAATATTAAAATAATAAATAGAAAAAATTCTATATTTAATATAGACAATTACTTCAGCATGGCACCAAGTATATTATGATTTTGATTTTTAAATGTATTTTTTTATTTTATTTTCAATTTGTCTTTTGAATCAAGTTTAGTTTTTGTTTACACAGAGGCTTTTCTATCTTTTTCCTACATTTACATATTTAGTAATTATGTTTAGTAATAAATGTACATTTTAGGGCTGCAAAAGATAATTTAGATTTTTTTCAGTTAACAAAGATGTTTTCATTTTAGTTTGTGTAAATAATGATTGCATTGCATTACCACCAAGTATATAATTTGTACATGTCCAGAAATCTATGGTATTATTGTGGTAATATGTCTAAATATCCATGGTAATACCCTGACATTACAGCGGATTTCTTGCTCTAATCCATTTCCAGGTGGCAATTAGTAACTTGGCCTTGGGAAAAGGGATGTGGGATGTTGTCTTACTCTTATTGCAGTGACGTCCATGCCAGCCGTCCCTGCACTGGCACCTGTTGGGCTCCACACAGGTCCCGTGTGCTCCACAGATGGGCTCGCAGACAGCTGCACACACGTATACACATACACTTTCAGCCATACACAGAGACGCAGTGTTTAGTCTTACAAATGTATCGTGCTGTTCAGAAAGCCTGCAGCCCGAGTGGAAAATTTAAGGTGCAATCAAACACCGGCGGTTCATTTTTACAGTGCGTGAGCAAAGCGTATAGAGCAATGCTGCAGTGAAACGTGCTTTTGATCAAACATGTCCACAGTTCTTCTGCCAAGTTGAGATAATCTCACCTTTGGAGCACAGATCGCCATGGTAGCCTTTGCTGCACTTGCATTTGTTCTTCCCCGTGCATTTGCCTCCATTTCTGCAAGGCTGTCGACATTTACCTGCAGACAACAAATCGCAAACTGCATTATCGCAATCCCAAAATGCAAAAACAATAACATAGACTGCAAAATAGAGGGTTTCACAATTAATTAGTGTCTTATGAGAAACCGTGCTCTACAGAAATATCTGTTCAGATAATATATTATGCCGAGATCATCTTGTCAAAGAACTCTTATTTAATTTATAACACTTCTCACCAGTGTAAACAAATTGGAGAACCTTAATGTTATATACTTAAGTTACATTTATATTTTTCAGCACACAAAAAGGTTATTTATTTTGACATTGGGGTTTTAGAAACTTTATTTTATTTTATTATTTTTGCCATTGGGGTTTTATTCAAATATAAACAAGCTGCAGTAATTGATCTTACTTTAAGGATGTTTAGATATTTGTTACTGGAAATTGCGACAAAAACATTGAGAATGTGTAAAAACAGCCAGCTGAGGATGTTAAGTGAATGAGGCATAAAATAAAAAGAAAATTTAACGCTTTTAAAAAACAAAAGTGGGGTGCATAGGAGAACAGATCCTCTTACACCTGCATATTTGATCAAGTTTGACTGAATTTCAGCGGCTTCTTTGTTCCTTGACAAATCAGCGAAATCCATACCCATGAATCTAGACAAAGAGGGGGGCGTCTTTACATAACATGACCTCAACGTTTATGTCACAGCCCGTTTTGACAGAGAACATGATACTGCAGTGGATCAGACAGCAACAACTGGCTTAATGCTGTTAAAATGTTACGGAAATGTTACACTTTAATATTTTCTCTTCCCTCCCTTTTCAGACCAAACACCTCTGAATACTGCAATACTTCCTGCCTTTGAACTGGAAAGGATGACATTTGGGGTCAAAGTAGAGTTGTTTAAACACCAATGAACTAGACTACAGACCTTTGAAGCAAAGCAGGTATGCATATATATACACATATATATATATATATATATATATATATATATATACACTGCCGTTCAAAAGTTTGGGATCGGTAAGTCTTTTCTGCTCACCAAGACTGCATTTATTTGATTAAAAATACAAAACAAACAGTAATATTGTGAAATATTATTACAATTTAAAATAACTGTTTTTTATTTGAATATATTTTAAATGTAATTTATTTTTGTGATGGAAAGCTGAATTTCCAGCATCATTACTCCAGTCTTCAGTGTCACATGATGCTTCAGAAATCATTCTAATATGCTGATTTGCTGCTCAAGAAGCATTTATTATTATTATCAATGTTGAAAACAGCTGTGTGCATTTTTTTCAGGATTCTTTGATGAATAGAAAGTTTAAAAACAGCATTTATCTGAAATAGAATCTTTTGTAACATTATAAATGTCTTTACTGTCACTTTTGATCAATTTAATGCATCCTTGCTGAATAAAAGGATTAATTTCTTTAATTTCTTTCCAAAAAAAAAAAAAAATCTTACTGACCCCAAACTTTTGAACGGTAGTGTATAATGTTACAAAAGCTTTCTATTTCAGATAAATGCTGTTCTTTTGAACTTTCCATTCATCAAAGAATCCTGAAAAAAAGTGTACACAACTGTTTTCAACACTGATAATACTAATAATAATAATAATAAATAATAATAATAATAAATGTTTCTTGAGCAGCAAATCAGCATATTGGACTGATTTCTGAAGGATCATGTGACACTGAAGACTGGAGTAATGATGCTGAAAATTCAGATTTGCATCACAGGAATACATTACATTTTAAAATATATTCAAACAGAAAACAGTTATCTTACATTGTAATAATATTTCACAATATTACTGTTTTTTTGTTTTTTTAATGAAATAAATGCAGCCTTGGTGAGCAGATTATTTTAGCTTATTTTAAAAACATAAAAAAAATCTTACAGATCCCAAAGTTTTGAACGGCAGTGTGTATATATATATATATATATAATTTTTAAAAAGGAAGGGAAAAAAGCTTCAGAGTTTTGGAGAACAGGGCCTGAGATAAAATGCCACACTGCTTGAGTGCATGTGAGCTCATGAGGTTGTTATTAGTGATTAGGGTGACAACACAACTGCATTACATCCTGTGTTTGCCCAAGTAGGTGCCGGCCCATTTAACACTAATGTGAGAACACGCTTCACTTAGGAAGTTTACTTGGAGACCTGCTCTGAGGGCAATTTGTGGAAGTGAGCCTATTACTACCAAAGAAAAACAACACAGCTTTCCCTTTGAAAGATGATGATAAAAATGTAACTGCCAGTTAACACCTTAGGTTATAAGTTAATAGAGCTGTTTAGTTAGTAGTCCAAAAACTCAGAAGAGTATTAGCCTTTTTAAGCTAAGAGTTCAGGAATATGTTTTTCAAATGGTACTTTTTAGTTTATGAGCAAAACAAAATCTGTAGTTTTATTTAAAAAAAATGTAATTCATTCCTGTGATGGCAAAGCTGCATTTCTCCAGTCTTCATTGTCACATGATCCTTACTTGATATCTAGCTTGATATTTTTGTGGAAACCATTTTTCAGGATTCTTTGATAAATAGAAAGTTTAAAAACAGCATTTATTTGAAATGGAAATCTTTTGTAACATTATTAATGTATTTACTGTCACTTTTGATCAATTTAATGCATCCTTGCTAAATAAAAATATTAATTTACTTCTTAAAAATCATACAGACCCGAAACCTTTGAGTTTAAAGACTGGTACCATGATTCATCAAGCACATAAAAGCACACCCTTTAGTAGTTGCAGTCCTTATTTTTACAACTTTATTTCTTCTAAAAACCCATCCTGAAAATCCTGAGGGTTGGCCAACAAGTTGGCATTTTTAATTTGAGTTGTTACTGTGGTTTGACTGTAGTTTGTTCCTTTCACAGTGTTGATGAAGATGCGTGTATCTGAACTCACTGAGCTCACAGCGGCTCCCCTCAAAGCCGACGGCACAGACGCATTTGCCAGGATGGAAACACGTCCCTCCATTCAAACAGGTGGTGCTGCAGTTAGCTGTTAATGCAGAAAAAACAAGGCAATGAACATGTCACAAACTACAAAGAGAAATAACACGCAAACAATTTGTGCTTTTATTTATTTATCTAACGGTTTGGTAGATCATGTTTCATGGTTTTGGCCTTTTGTTCTTAATCCTTTAAGAACAGCTGTAAAATAAAAATATGTAGAGACTGTGATCAGAATTTCTTGCTTACCAAAAATAACAAGCCTAGACAATTTCCTGTCTGTTATTGGTTAATTAGTCAGGTTAAGTCATTGACCCATATGTATTTAAAGCCTTCATGTGTACCTTGTTCTTTTTTGTGTACTGTATGTATTCTTTTATAGCATGTTATAATCAATATAGCATGTTCCTGTCCTGTCAAGTTTTCTGACCTGTTGAGTATTGATTTATGGCTCACATTATGTTTAAGTTTATGATTTAAAGTGCCCCTATTTTGCTTTTTCAGATATTACCTTTCATGTAGTGTGTAATAGAGTTGTTTGTGAATGTAAAAGGTCCGCAAAGTTTCAAAGATCAAAGTTCATGATAAATGGAGTTCAATCATGACAACTCTCAAATAGTTTTAGCATGTTATTGAATATGGCAATGTTAATGTATTCGGACTTGACGGACTATTGGCCAGATTTACTAACAGCTTGTGCCAGTGCAAACCCTCTTTTGGCATTAAAAAACTACCGTCAGAATTTATTAAAGTCACGCAGTGAAAAAAAAAACGCTGAAAAGGCGTGGACACAGTTATTTTTGCGGCTGACCTTATTGCATATGCATTTGTAGGAGTTTCCCTTTCAGATGCAAAATGTTTGGGAGGAGAGTATTTAAATGAATCATGCAAGGTGGTTTACTAAGGTTTGCACAAGTCAAATTACTGGTATTTGCGCCATTATTTACCGCCCAAAAAAAGCACGTCTTAAACCAGACTCTAACTGGTAGATTGCGCTGGTCATTATGGATATGATCCGGCTGCGTCTGTGTTCTTTAATTTGTGCGTCGTCAGTAGATCACACGCAGAACTTTCCACTCTAATCGGCGCTTTTTTTAAATTGCGCTCTCACGCCAATTTGCCCTGTTTAGTAAATCTGGCCCAATATCTGCTATGCTGCTGCAGAGCAAGTATGGACTTTCTATTGGCAATAGATACACAGACACGCTGCTATTTATTGTGTAACACAATAAATAGACATACATAAATCCCCTAGCAGATCTAGGCAGGTGGAGCTGGGGGAGGTGGAGGGTTTCAGAGGAACTCTGATAATGCACTGCAGGACTTGCCAACACTGAACCAGACTATTTAAATGTTGAACAAGCAATCTCATTGGCTGCAGCAGAGGCTGATCAGCTTTTGCCATTTGGTAATGAATGATATAATACCAGCCTATGGTCTTCATTGGCTGCCTTTGAACAACGTCTACTTTGACCCGCCCTCAAACACTGTAGTTGTAGCTAAGGCCTGGAAGAGTTTGTGTTGTCGACATTGTGCTGCAAAAGCATATTCACTTTGCATGCACTTCCAAGGATAAGGACTCGGGCTTGAATTGATAAGGTAAAGCTGAAGCCATCGTTACTGTCCGTATCACTGTGTATACAAGCACTGAGAAAGCCTTTGGAGCTGAAAGTCAGATATGGTAATGGTCGTTTCGTTTCCTACAAACGCTGTAAGCAGTAGTCTAATCAGAACAGACCAATAAGAGCAAAGTAGGCTCTCGGAAACGAGAGGTTTAGAGAGGCTGAATCCTTGATCAAACCGTTTCAGACACTGTGAGAAAAGAGGTGATGCTGCTATTTTTATTATGACAAAATTAAAGTGTTTTTTGACCTTGGATGCAAGTAAACCTATTGTAGGAGACATCCAAAACAAAATTAGGAGCCTTTAAAATAGCATAATAGGGGCACTTTAATATTATAATCAAAGGTGGCATAATATAGCACAATAATGGATGATATGCCATAACAGGAAGGAAACCAACCTCTCTCACAGCTGGGTCCAAAGTAGCCCGGAGGACATATACACACACCTGGGCTCATACACAGGCCACCGTTCAGACATCTTGGGGAGCACAGGGCTAAAAAGGAGGAAAAGAGGATTTTGTTTGTTTGTATTATAACTAATAGACCTTAAAATGTGCTTTATGATTTGTAGCTCAGTAACTTAATGTAACTTAATATTTCACAGAGCTTCCAGGCTGAAACATTAACGTTTTAGTTTTAAATAAAAAACAAACAAGTTAAAATTCTTGCTGCTGTTGTTGTTTGGGCTGCAGGTTTTCTTGATATGCAAAGCACAAAACTTTGTGGTTTTGGCAGCGATGCAGACAAAAACAAATCAGCCAAAAGCTGTTGGATGAAAGTTGTTTTGTGGAAGCGGTTTAGGTACAAACACAGCAGAGCTACAATGAGAATATTGAACACATTTTCAGCGTCTAATGGAAGCCTTTTTTTTGGTAAACCGCTCTTTAAAGTTGTAAATAGATGAAAAACACATGTTTGTGCCTCCCAACCTGCTGGGTAATTCATATTTTTTTCAGAAACCTTCTAGAATACATGCATGCTCCATTCTCTCATATAAACTAGTACATAGCAGGCTTAACCATGCTTTGTAATTTGCACAAGGCATTTTGGGACATAATGCCCTTTGGTTGAGTATAATCATCATCATAATAAACTATATGCACTCGTTTGTTTCCGAAGGAAGCTGTCTTTCTGAGAAAAGAATCTTGTAGTATACACTTCTCTTTATTTTTTTTTATAAATCTATTTGGCTTTGTCAGTGGACATTTTATGACAAGGTTCTACACGCTCACATCTGTTGTTGATGGATTTGTTTTGTTGCAGGTAGCCTATGAGACACTTTAGATTTATATTCATACTTAAATGAATATAAATATTACATTATAAATTATTAAACAAATTATAATGTTTAAATATAAAATACATAATTACATTTTATTAATTTTTAATGTTTAACGTTTATATTATACATTTAAAAAAAAAAATAATGTAGTAAACTACACTGTCAGTAACCTGCATACTGACTTTGATTTGGTGGTGGGCCTATATAAATATGGTTACCTTTCTCACAGTGCACCCCATAAAACCCATCCTGACACTCGCAGACCTGCCTTTCATTGCAGTATCCTCCATTGCGACAACCACCAGGGCACTTTGCTTCAGAAAGAGGAGACAAGACATAAATGATGAGAACATTTCCTTTCTTTTTTTTTTTTTTAAATCTTCACCAAACTCTCCATAACTTACTCCCTTCCTACGCCACTTCAAGGACATCAGATTCTGAGAGAAGTTGAAAGGCCAGTGAATTCAATAACAGTACTGACACCAGCATATAAAAGGAGGGAAATAGCTTTGAGGTGAAACCACAATGTCAACAACTCTGTCAAACACTATGTGGCCCCATATGCTGTTGCAGAAATGTTTCAGTGTAACTCACAACCACCTTTAAGGATCTTTAAGTATTATGTAGTTTAGTGTACTTTCTGTCATCATTTACTCACTGTGTCCGTTTTGAGACACATGACTTTCTTTTCTCTGTGAAAAACCAAATGAGAAGTTTAGCAGAATGCCCAAGCTGCTCTTTTCCTTACAATGAAAGTGAATGGGGACTGAGGCTGTCCTGTAAATTTGGGTCTGTTCTTCATACAAAGACTTAAAACGACTTGGAATATAGCACACAAGTCATACTGACCACTTTATTGTTGCTTTTTTGTCATTTTGGAATTTGACAGCTCTTAAGTCAAGTTTTACAGTAGCCACAAGCCTGAATCTTGTCGTCGGTTCATCACTCGTATTTTTTCAACTCCATTGTTGATTCGAATAACAAACAACTCTTACTGCACGCACTGCAACAGACTTTTAAAAAATGGTGGTTGAAATAAAATGCTGCATGGAGTCAACCAATCAGCATGTTCAGCGCCCAAGTCCCACCCCCGAAAGTTCCTGAACTTTGAAAAAGTACTACCTCGTGAGCAGGGACTTTCTGAGGGGGACATTTTTACCCAAAACATCATTTAGACCCTGGTCCCTGTGGTCAAAACACACCGAGTACCCCCCCAAAGTCCCTAGTTCCTGGGGAAAGTTCCTGCGGTGGAAACACGGCTAGTGATAAACAGGAAATGATGCAAAGAGACCTTAATCCTCCTGTAAAGCAGCTCTAAAAAGACAGTAGTAAACAGTAATTATTCAGGTGAAATCAGTTCAGTGTTCATTCATCCTGGCTCAATAACTGTGTAAAGTTCATCAATTATGTAATGAGTTCAATTCAGGGATGAAGCAATTCAGGGCTACCCCCCATTAGACTTAGTCTACATTAATTTTCACTATATGGAAAAGAGCAGCTTGGACATTCTGCTAAACATCTCCTTTTGTGTTCCACAGGGGGAAAAAAGTCATACAAGTTTGAAATGACACGATGGTGGATAAATGATGACAAAATATTAATTATTGGTTCAACTAACCTTTTTAAGGTTTGTTCAATGTAACATCCATGCAGATATGTTTACGTCAGCTTTAAGAAACATGAAACGGAACATCCAATATTGTTAACAATGGTCCTCAAAAAGAGGGTAAACTTGAGTGTTAAGCTATATCAACTCTGTCAATGTCATTTTGTCCTGTGGGTGAAATTCAAGCAGCCAGACTTTTAAAAAAACAACTTGTGAGTACTAGTCATTAAGGCACCCTCAGCTGTCACTAGGAAACACTTTGCTTCCTCCCTGCGGGGTGGCTTCAGACAGATGGACCATTTGATCTGTGAAGTCTACACGCCGAATGGAGAGGGGTGGAGAAGGGTGTGTAGGGGAATGCAACACCATGAGGTTAGTGTGTGTGAGAAGGGAGGGGGGGATCAGAGAAAAACATAACACGCTCATTCTAAAGGGCTGCAGCTGGTAGGATTCACATGACCTCATGAGCCAGCGATGGCTTTGTGGGTGAGGTTGAGAGTCATCCATACCATGATCTCTGCTTCTCTTACCAAATACACTTAAAGAGGGGCGAGAGGAAGAGGAGACAAATCCTGCTCAAAATCACAAATAAGATCTCTTTAATAATTGTTTCTACCAGATCAAATGGAAACTTTCACCTAAGTCTCCAGGTTACTCTCTTGAGAAAAAGAAAAACTTTAATCTCACATAGACTACCGTTCAAAAGTTTTAGGTCAGTAAGATTATTTTAATGTTTTTAATGTTCACCAAGGCTGTAATATTGTGATTTCTATTTTAATCTTCATTGTCACATGATCCTTTAGGAATCATACTAATATGCTGATTTAGTGCTCAAGAAACATGTCTTATTAATACCAATGTTGTGCTGCTTAACATTTTTGTGGAAAATGTGATACATTTTTTCAGAATTCTTTGATGAATTGAAAATTTAAAAAAGCAGCATTTATTTGAAATAGAAAGCTTTTGTAACATTGTCTTTACTATGTATTTTGTTCAATTTAATACATCCTTGCTGAATAAAATATTAATTTCTTTCACAAAAAATCTTACTGCCCCCAAACTTGTGAATAGTCGTTTCAGATCTCAATAATGTCTCACATTGTGTCAGGATACCAAACGTTTTACTATTTTGTCATATACAAAACACCATATTCATCTTACAGCTCTATACTCAAACTCTATGTTTCATTTAAGTCTGTTTATATTCTATTTTACGAATACATTTGCTTCTAGTCTTTTAACATCAAAGTTTCAATATCTGATCAAGTGTTTACATTCCCATAACAATCTCTCAATCATTTAGTGCAGAGGTGGGCACTTCCAGTCCTGGAGGGCCATGTCCTGCAGAGTTTAACTCCAACCCTGATAAAACTCACCTGCCTGTAGCCTTCTAGTAATCCTGAAGACATTGATTAGCTGGTTCAGGTGTGTTTGATTAGGGTTGGAGCTAAACTCTGCAGGACAGTGGCCCTCCAGGACTGGAAGTGCCCACCCCTGATTTAGTGCATCAACATCTACAAAGTTTGAAAGCTCACCTCTCTGGCACGTTTTGAAGAAGATGGCATTGTGTGGTGTCCTCAGGATGATGTTTCCTCCAGCATCCATCACCAGGATGGTCACTTCAAATGCTGCCACACCATCCTGGTCACCTCGGCATGGGAAGCCCACCTGGATCACTGAGTACACAAAACCGCTTTTGATTAATTAACCTTAAGTATCCATGTACCATAAGTCTCATGGGTTATGATGATCATCTTCTAGATGTGATTTTAAGAATCGAGATGCACATCATCATTATTCTACTATTCCACCAGTTTATTATCAAAACTTTTGCTAGGAGGGAAAACTACAATCACAACAACAGTGAAATAAATAAATAAATAAAATAAAAATAAATATATAATACAATTAAATTAAATAAATTAAATCACACCAGAAGCTTTGTGTGGCACTGATCCCAAGAGAGGAACGTTGACAGTAGGGTCATCCATAATGTCTTTATCCAATGAACGCAGAGTCTGAAACTCATAGAAGTACTCTGCCTGAAGAAAAAAAGAAGATAAACAGAGGTGAACTTTGTTTTAGACTTCAAAAACATTAAAAGAAGTAGTGTAGATTTGCATAAAGAGGGGCGTTTGGGACAATAGCACAAAAAAGGTTGCATGTGGTTCATGACAGGAGCACATATACATCCGTAAAGACTAAAAGAGGTTTCCGGGTATCCTTAAGTTTGCAAGGCAATCAATTTCCTCCATTCTCTGACTAATGACCTCAACTCTTTGAGAATTACACACTTGTGAGGACAGCCGTGATGGCAAGGCCAAACATGCGCTACGAAAAAAAGGAGATGAAAGCGAGGTAGACGGCTCTTTTTTCCCTTTCTTTTTTTTCTGGTCTCTAGATTTCGGAGTGTAAAAGCTGGGCAGCGTTTGATGAAGGCAAAAGTACACAAGCTGTGTGGAGAGCTTAGCTAATCCTACAGCTGAATGGTAATAACCAACACAGATAACTCTCGCCGCCAGCCTTTTATGCCGGAGACCTTTGTTCTAAAGCCTCAGCGGCCGTCTTTGAAGCTAACAGGGGCCAGGACAGAGTGGGCCCTCTCTTTTTCCTCCGTATCCCTCCCCTTGCTATTTTAATTTCTCCCTCTTGCTTCTCTTTCGTCAAGTCAACATGCCATTCACAGATTATGATCCCGGTGTGCAAAGATAGATCATTTGTGAAAAGAGATCCCTGTACATTCCCCCCCAAAGGCTGTTTAGGTACATACATACAAAGTTGTGAATGAAGCTGTGGTGAATGCAAGAGCATCTGGTTTTACACTTACATTTTTACATTTATTCATTTAGCAGACGCTTTCATCCAAACGAGGAATACAACAAGCGATTCATATTAAAGGCAAGTGCTAGTAATAGCCATTGACATTTTAATAAACTGACATTTAAATGGAAAATTGGCACATGCGCTATGTTAGCCTAATGATATTCATGATATTACAATACATTTTTGCTTTGATTTTTAAAGTTGCAATTTATATGCAAATTTTATATTACTTTTCCTTGCTGTTGTCACCTTATTAGGATTTGTAAGGCAATATTCTTAGTAAAACTGCTTTTGAAAGCTGTGAAAAGTCAAGTGTGATACAAATAAATTATTTTAGTGGGTAGAAAAAGTTTAATTAAAATAAATGCAATAAAAATAAATGTCAATTTAAAAGCTAGTGTTTTTATTTAATTATGTTGCCATCATTATTTATGTTGGCCTAAGTTTGTTTTAGTGCAATTATGTTGCTTATATTTTGCTTGTATTATTATGCCTTATAATGCTTAAAATTGTTATAAATAAAAATAAAATATACATGAAAACATATTAAGTTTTAAAATCTGATCTGAAAGATTTCCTTACTGATTAGTCACGTAATTTGTAATCAATACCAGACTGATATATTGTTATTATTATTAAACCTTTGGGGGAAAAGCTCTGCAGAGTAAAAAATAATTTGCCACTGTTTCTGCCAAAACCATAACGAATTACAAAGAGGATCAACAAGCAATAACAACGCAACAAAGTGATTCCAAATGGAAGTTTCGTTGTGAAATAAAGCGCGGGATCTGGCACGCGTGCTCTCAGTGTACTTATGACGACCCAGATGTTTGGCACATGCATGAGGAGGCGCGCTCACGCGGCGGGCCCGCGCTTTGATCCGCGTGCAGCTTTACAACACCAACATGCAAAATACCACAAGAATCGAACTGACCTTTTTCCTTTCAAATGTGGTCAATATGTCACAGATTAACTTTACAAGATTAAAGTAAAAAAAATATTTTTATTACTCAAAACAAATTTCCAGTAAAACAATAAATACAGTTGAGAAGCAAAACTACATAAGACTAGCTTTCAAAGAAAATATGAATGAATTGAGATTATTATTCTTAACTCATTTACGAATTCATTTTCTACAAAGTAATTTTGTAGGATGTTTAGTTTTTTTATACATGTAAACAGAAAAATAAACAGGAAAATACTAATAAATTTAACAGTAATAAATATGCTATAATATATAGGCTACTACTACTAATAATAATAATACACATTGTAGATAAATAAAATAATGTTTCAAAAGTTATCTACTTCATGAATGTAAAATAGCTTATTTACACGTAAATCATGCAAATCAATAAACTTGAAAGCTTGCACTCCACGTATATGTAAACGAAAAACAAACTTAATTCAGTAATTCTGTTTATCAAGTCAAATCATTTTTTTTTTTTTTAAAGATGTTTACATATTTTAATGGGGAAAAAATAAGGCACCAAGATCAGGATTTGGCAGTGTAATGCGTCACTGGTTAATATCATGCCAGATGTAGAATACAAACGTTTCAGAATGAAGGTGTACAGTACCTGATCAGTGGCTTGCCAGGTGAAGTTCACGTGGTGGATATTGACAGGTATTGCTGGCATTCGCTGCTGTGCTTTCCTGAAGTCGTGTGTGAATGGGGCCATTTTGCCCTCGGAAACTATTAAAATATCCTCCTCAAAACCTGTTGGATAAAGCATTGAGCATTCACAAGCTTCTCATATCTTAAAAAACTTTCAGTTGAATTATTATACACTTGCTTGGTTTACAATTGGGCTCTAATAACATTGATGTGCCGGTACAGAAACCACGCAAAACACTATTACCAATTAATATTCTTGCTTGATTGGCATCAATCCACATGTACATGCTTCCTGGCTCCTGGGCAGCTTCCATTAGACCCCCTAAAAGCAGAAGAAAACACGTTTTAAGGTGTAGCTGAACAGCAGGCGTCCTGAAAGCCATCCCTTGGTTTATTTAAAGTGAATTGCCCGGTTTGCTGGCTCTCCCCTCTCGCTCCAATCCAGTGCACTAAATGTGTCTCGAGCGAGTCTTCAATTGACAGAATGATTCGCGCGGACTGTTCCGCGAGCTACTTGTACGCAGCAGGAGTTGCAATTCACAAATGTCGCCACCAGGTGGCGTAGTGTAATACATGCTTTTTTTATTATTCGATTTTCCAAAAAAACATACAATGACATTTAACATCAAACAAAAAACAAACAGAAATTGGGGGATAGGCCTACACATAACAGATCTTGTTTTAATGTTTTAATACACTTCTTATTTCTAGTAATTGAGTTCAATGAGTCATAAAATATTTTAAGATCTTTACAGAAAAACTTAAATGCAGGTGTGATAGACATTACTTTAGCTTTATGAATATGAAACTTCCCAAGAAGAATAATTAACTTTAATGTGTTATCAATTATATCAGATCCAGTATTACAGTCCAAGAAGAGGATCATAGTCTCTTCTATTTTGATTATTTTGTAAAATGTATCAAAAACCATCATAGATACCTGTTTCCAAAATTCTTCTGAATATGTACAATTACAAAATAAATGTGTGAGAGTTTCAGATTCAAGATTACAAAAAGAACATTGTGGTGAGAAGTCTTCTTTAAACTTGTTAAGAAACGCATTACATGGATAATACCTGTGCAGTATTTTAAAATGAATTTCCTTTACCTTATTTGGCAGTAAAAACGTATTACTTACTGACCAAATTTTCTCACTTGAAAGTATAGAGAAAAACTGTTTCCATTTCAAAAGTGCTTTTGGGTAACAACTGATATCTCGAGTGATACAGTTTCTGATGTAGGTGTTATTACACTTCATATCCAAGATATTAACACATCCAATAGCACGTTTTGTAGTCTGCCGGCACACGGCAACTGAGATGAGCTTTCATAAGGTGAAGCAATTTAGTGGAAATGCTTTTCACCACCATATGGAAATCTCTATACGAAGACTCGATCCCTGAGAGAGAATGAAATTGCTGATAAGTATAAATCTCACCATCACCATTTAGTAAGTCTGAAATAAATATAATTCCCTTATCAAACCATTCTCTTTTAAATATACTGTTTCTTTTAGATAACACATGTTGGTTATTCCATAATATGAATGAGTGTGGAGAGAAATTATGTTTAAAGGCTATTTTCCATGCTTCTAGTGATTGCTTGTGAAAATTAGATCATTTGATGGGAAGTTTACTACATTTGAAGTCACACAAAAGTAAAAAGTTTAGCCCCACATTTTTCAAAAAACAGACTGGGGATATAAAACCATATAGAATTATTCTGGGTCAAGCAATGTTTTATCCAGTTAATTTTAAAAATTATATTAAGAGTGTGTAATACATGCTTATTAATGTTTTGAAGTGTAACAGCGTGATAATGAGGTGTTTTCTTCCACATCATCAAAAAGGCATTTAATCAAATTCAGTATGGATACTTCTCTCAACATCTTTATTTGTAGTCTTAATCCTTAAATACAGTCTTATATATATTCTCTCCTTTCAGTGTAGGCTATCTCGACACCAACACTAAGTTGAAATTCCCTGTACGTTTGTAACTGGAGATAAACGCTTCTAAAGTCGAAGTCTCTGTCAGATATTTGACACAAACCTTTTGGAAAATCCAGTTAAAGATGGGGTTTCATTCATATTTTTAATTCACATTGACTTAGATTTATATTAGCCTAACTAATATGCTTTGCATACTTCTTATTTTAACAGATTAATATAATTACTAAAACTGACTTGATTTTCTTCATAGTCAATTTATTTTTATTTACATTCATAATAATAATAATAATAATAATAATATATTTATTATAAATAATTGAAAGGCAGATCAAATAAAAGTTAATATACCATATATCTCCTTTATGAGTGGGAACTGCTTTGTTACAGTTTTCTACCTCCTTATTTCTGAAATAAGATGTGAAATAAGAGGTGTTATAATTATGTAACTTTACTATTCTTTACTGAGTGAAATGTGGCAGTCTATTGAAGAAAAAACTTTACCAAAGACTTTATATATTGACTTTACAAAACATTTGCTTTTTGTAGGCCTAAATATGGTTATATTTTCAATATATATCGGTTTTTAAATATTTAAATACTTTATTTTGATTTGTTTCTTTTTGTGTATCCCACCCGATAACCGCCGGTTTTCCGCCCTTTATTCTTGATTGTCATTCATAGTGTTGTATAATGTTTATTTAATAACAATATTAAAATAAGTTTTCCGTTTCTTTCCTTTCAAGTTGGCCGTCTGTCCGCTTACTTCCACGTCACTTCCGCCGTGTCTCGCTGTGTGCGTTTTTTCGTGCAAAGATGGCGTCTGCACAGTTAACGGATGAGGAGCTTGTGTCTGAATTAAAACGGCTCGGCTTCACCCCAGGCCCGGTGACGGAGAGCACGCGGCCCGTGTACTTGAAGAAACTGAAAAAGCTGCGGGAGGAGCAGCCACAGCCGCGGGGCTTCCGGAGCGGGAAAGGGCTCAGCAGCACCGGGAGTATCAACAACAACGGCAGCAGTAGCGCTAGTAATAGCAACGCCGCCGCGCGAGCTTCGGGATTCTGCGCCAGGCCACCGGGCAGTGACGTCACGCGCCTGAGCGCCAGCCGGAGCGAAAAGCGCAGACCCGGAAAGTTCGTGCTGGGTTTCAGCTCGGACGAGTCGGACGCGGAGGCGCCGCAGAAGAAAGGAGGCCCGAATCACGGCGGCAGCAGGAGAGACCGAGGATCCGCGCAGCAGACACCCACCATCAGGCCTGCGGGAACACCCGCCGCCGCCTCCCTCGGGTTATCCGCGGACAGGAAAGGCATTTCTGCGTCTCCGTGGTGGGCAGACCGGGGTAAATCCAGCGGTTTGGAGGAAACGGAAAGAGACAGTCGCGCTTTGAACGGGAATAAGGCTTTTTACGAGTCTAACAGCAGTAATTTAGCCAGGGATTATTCCGATTCCGACGAGGAGGAGGAAGAGGAGGGTGTGCGAGACCGTCCCCGCGATCGCCGTCTGACTTTCAGACACAGTCCACCCGCCTCCTCTCCCCCGTACCGGAGCGTCTGGAGCTCGGAGACGACGCATGATACTCCCGACTTCAACCTAGATATGGTCGGGGAACGGAGGGACGACGATGGCAAGAAACCGAGGGAGTTCAGCGGAAGCTACGTGAGCCGCAGCTACCCGAAACTCTCCGGGACTGACGGGGATGACAGCAGCAGCAGCAGCATCCCGTCCGGTTCTTTTAACAAGAACCACCTCGACAACGGAGACGGCGAGTCCGCCTGCAGCAGCCGATTTAGTATCGGGCTCAGACCGCGCTTTCCCTCCTACACCGCGACATACCGAGCGAACCACTCGAACCACACCGGGTCCAACCACTCCTACAGCCATGCCTCAGCCCCCAAGCCCAAGCAGCACAACGCGGTCCCGGAGGACGAGCTCCTGCAGCAGTTTAAACGGGACGAGGTGTCCTCCACCGGCGGCTTCAGCGCTCACTACCTGTCCATGTTCCTTCTGACAGCCGCCTGCCTGTTCTTCGTGCTGCTGGGCCTCATGTACCTGCGGATGAGGGGCTCCAGCACCGCTGTGGGGGATGCAGTCAGTAAGTATGAAGTGCTGAAGGTGGCATGGCTTTTAAAACCTAGTCAACTGTTTACTTGTACCATGCTAAATTGGTATCCGATGCTACTGAATGATTACCACATAAATACCATGCTATAATATGAATGTATTACTTCCACCCAGTTCCCAAGAATACTATAATGGATACCAGGTGACACTTCTAAGAATGCTATGGTATTGCCATGGTGCGATGAAGAAAAATGCATCTGTCATAGTTTCAATAGTCTGTGAGCCATCATATTCGTCATAATCAATAATATTAGTGGTAGTTGCACTAGTGTTGCATCTCTTTTAAGATCTGGTTTATAAGGTAAAAATGTCATATTGACATCTGTGTTGATTCACTAAGCAAAATTTATTTATCAAATTACACATTTAACGCTTTAGAATATTCCTCAAAGTTTTTCTAATTGTTTCTGCAACTCAATGAGTCAAACGTGCCCAATTCATACAGCAGTTATCACCCCAGACTTTTTGCGCCTTCTCAGACAGGAAATGCACTTTCCACTGTTGCTTTATGGGACAAAGAGAGGTATTTGCATTAGAAATATGTGTGTGCTCCATGCTATGTCACACACGACTGTTCCAGCCCTGGTGGATTTCAGGTAGCTGATCGCACCTTCAGCCTAAATGTTGCAATACGATGTTTGTGAGACAAACTTTTAGTCAAATTACGCCCAACGTCTCAGCACTCCATAACTCTCACCATATTTGTGATTGTATGACGTCTTCATGTTTTTCCAGTTCTCTTTTCTCTTACTAAAAGTGAGTAAGTTTAGATAAAGTAAATAGTAAATATGAATGATTGCATATGAATGAATGAACAAACAGTTTTCTAATTATGCCCTGCGCTAAACATTTTATTTGGCTAAATATTTCTTTTTTTATAGACTAAAACTAGCTTTGATCTTCAAATTGATGTAAATGATTCATTGAGCAGAATTTAAATTATTTAAAAAAAAAAAAAAAAAAAAGTAAAACTATTTTAAATAATTAAAATGGTTAGTTAAAATATTTCTGTTGTACTTATTTTAAATAATTAATTAAATTGAATAATTTTAAAAACTCCTTATCCAGTGATTATAAATGACTAGAAAGGTGACGGAAAGTCGGGGAAATTCACTTTTGAAAAGTGTGGGAACACTCTGACTGTCTGTTATTTGTGAATAATCATGGCTAGTCTGGTTGTCCCCACATTTTGACGTGTTGGCATCATTCATGGTCATAATGTGATAGCCAGCATTAATCTTTTGATACATTTTCCCAGATGAGAGAAAGTCTGTTCTTGGATGTGCGTTCAATGCCACTCAGTTTAAATAGCTTGAGTAGCATCAGAGTAAAGTGCTCTGGAGGCAGAGACGACTCTTGAGAGGAAGGCGACTGATGAATTACTATGTATATTTGTGGCATGGCCGGCCTCTCAGGGAGAGGAGCTTTGACTGGAGAGTGTGCTGCAGACATCTAGGTCACAGACAAGCTAAAGCGGCCTAATTGTCTGTCTCTCAGGGGACTCTGGGAGTTTGTGGCCAGCTAGAGTGACTGACTTCTCTCTGGCCGGCTAAATGCCGGATTCTCACTTTGAGGAATTATATATGTGTATCAGTTTTTTACTTGTTTGATTGAGTTTGCAGCTTTTTTGAGCAACATGCTTCTTATTTCTGTAGTGTGCACTAAAATGTTCTGTATGAAATATGTCCTACAGCATTTAGTACTATTTCCCACAAAGCAGTGTGGTTGACTTGATCTTTCAGTATGACAACTGTCATATTATCCACGACTTTTAACATCCTATCAGACTGACATAAGATGTTTTAACACTTCTTGAAGTAAAAATGCAAAATATTGACTTTTGTTTCTGCGTTGATAACTGCATGCTACTGTGTGAACTCAAACTGCTATGTAACAAGGTCATTTGACATCAGTGTAGCATAGTATTGTTTAGAACATTTATCATTGCATAGTATGTATGTTGTTTCACATGCCGTTTTTTTTTAAAGGGTTAGTTCACCCAAAAATGACATTTCTGTCATTAGTCACCCTCATGTCGTTCCAAACCCATAAGACCTTCGTTCATCTTCGGAACACAAATTAAGATATTGTGATGAAATCCGAGAGCTCTCTGACCCCTCCATAGACAGCTATTTAATTAACACGTTCAAGGCCCAGAAAGGTAGTAAAGACATCGTTAAAATCATCCATGTGACTACAGTGGTTGAACCTTAATTTTATGAAGCACCGAGAATACTTTTTGTGTGCGAAAACAAACAAAAATAACCACTTATTCAACAATTTCTTCTAGCCTGTGTCAGACTCTTATGCTTTTGACGTAGTGTAAAGAGGGGTCAGAGAACTCTCAGATTTCATCAAAAATATCTTAATTTGTGTTCTGAAGATGAACGAAGGTCTTACGGGTTTGGAACGACATGAGGGTGAGTAATTAATGACAGAAATGTCATTTTTGGGTGAACTAACCCTTTAATAGTATGCTGGTATTCAATTCCGAACAGCTAAAGTTTCAAACGACTGGAAGGTCAAGTATGGGATATTATGATTTATCTGTAATGTTTTAGAAACATATCAGCGAAACAAGTGTGACTTAGTTATTATAAAAGTGATATCCTTTATTTTATTGAGGATAAAAATGAGCCGCTTAAAGCCATGTATTTCAGTGGCTTTACCATGGTTAAAGCCACTCACAGCTGTAGCTCAACCACAGAACCAGCAAAATGTGTCCTTGAACATCCCATTGCCTGAAATCTAGGTCAAACTTTGGCAAGAATCTTAAAAGCTGTTGTTTTGTCAGTTTAAATGGCTTGCGTCTTCAGACGGCTTACGTGTGATATGCCAGATGAATGTTATCTATGATTGAGACATGCAGGGAAGGGCAGTTGCTGTGCTAAATCTGGGCCCGGGCCAGAGCGAGGACAGAAACACAATGTTCAGACAATGACTCAAGTGCGAGACGACGAAAGCCTCTCGCTCGTAGTCACACCCTCAAGTGTGAGACGATGAGCAGCTCTCCTCCTCGGTCACTCCCTCTTGTCTGTCCTCGGCATGGTTGGGAAACACCATCCAGCCATAATACTATAATATAACTGGACTGTGAAAGATTTTTGCTAATGCTGTGTAATGCTGTTTGTCATACTTTTCTTTTTCAGTCTTGCAGCACCCGTTTGGACCTGAGTTTGATAAGCAGTATGTAAGTATCTGTCTTCTCACCTTTCGTCAAGTAATTTCCTTTTTTTCACCAAGAAGATGGTTGTACTGTCCTTAAACATGTACTTACTACATGTACTTGCGTTTGATTCAACAGGATGTCAAAGACCGAGACCTCATCCTTAACCTTCTCCTGTCTCTACATGAGCACCTGGCCAATGTTGCAGGTAAGCATCATTGCAGCTCATATTTTAATCTCTAAACATTGTACAGATTGAAATTGGTATATTTGGATGTTTATATTTGCAGCATTTAAAATGTGAAACATTTTGATTGTTTTTCAGGAGAGCATGATTGTGGAGACCTTAAAAATCCTTTAAACAGAAGTGTCTCTTTTAGTGACGCCTCCACTTACCTCAAGGTTTGTTTTGCTTTACTAAATTTTATATTCATTTAAGTCAAATAAGGTTGTTTATTTAATTGACATGGACTTTTGTCATATTTAATTGTGTAATTTGGGAAATAGTTGCTCTGCAAACATGAATATGCACAATATAATAAAGTGTCTTTCTCTTTCAAGCTCCAAAATGAAGCATACGAAAACTTGATTGAAACGTCTTTAGAATGGATCATGAAAACCAAAGATGTTGTCGGAATAAGGTAACTGATATCCGTCCATATGTCTGTCTGTCGGTAGGCCTGTCTTCCTGTCTGTCTGTCTGTCTGTAGGCCTGTCTGCTGGCCTGTCTATCTGTCTGTATTGGCCTTTCTGTCTCTTGGTCTGTCTGTCTGTTGACCTGCTATCTTCTGTCCGTCTGTTTGCCTGTCTGTCTGTCTGTTGGCCTGTC
The DNA here is from genome assembly GCA_039654105.1 of Coreius guichenoti. Taxonomy (NCBI): domain Eukaryota; kingdom Metazoa; phylum Chordata; class Actinopteri; order Cypriniformes; family Gobionidae; genus Coreius; species Coreius guichenoti. The sequence goes on along the minus strand of CM077182.1, from coordinate 11,728,283 downwards.
TATCTGTCTTTCTGTCTGTATTGGCCTTTCTGTCTCTTGGTCTGTCTGTCTGTTGACCTGCTATCTTCTGTCCGTCTGTCTTTCTGTCTGTTGGCCTGTCTATCTGTCTTCCTGTCTGTTGGCCTGTCTATCTGTCTTCCTGTCTGTTGGCCTGTCTGTCTCTTGGTCTGTCCGTCTGTTGACCTGCCGTCCTGTCCGTCTGTTGGCCTGCTATCCTCTGTCTGTTGGCCTGTCTTTCTGTCAGTCTATTGGCCTGTCTGTCTATCTATCAGCCTGTGTCTGTCTGTCTATCGGCCTCTCTATCTATTCGTTTATAAGGTCTAGCGTTCATATCTTTAGTATCTCTCGGTCTGTGTGTGTGCCATTTTCCTGTGATCACTGGGTATGTGCTGTTTTCTGGGCAGGTTGATTGGTGCCGACCCTGCTCAACCCATAGAGTACGTATCGGAAATCTCACGGCTTGAGTCCATCCACCCCCGCATGTCCTTCTTCTGCCGCTTCAGACGCGCCTTCTTCACTGTGATCCACAGAGTTCTCCTCATCCTCGCAGGTGCGCATACTCTGTTTGTAGAATTTGTCGATCTTCCCTTTGGTAAAAGCGTCATCATTTCACAAATTTTCTCCTTTTACACTGTTTCTCTGTAGGCATTGGTATTATTTTGGGTTTGGTGTATTACATGAAATACAGATGGCGCAGAGAAGAGGAGGAAACGAGACAAATGTATGACATGGTGGAGCGAATCATTGGTAAGACTGCCTCATCACTATAAGCTAAATTTTAGCTAGAAGTTACACAATGTATCTTAAATGCCTGTGCTTTGTGTTTTTACAGATGTAATGAGGAGCCACAATGAGGCCTCTCAGGAGAATAAGGACTTGCAGGCATACTTGCCCATCCCTCACGTCCGTGACTCTCTTGTCCAGCCTCAAGACAGGTATTCTATTGTTGCTGAACGAATTTGGCTTTAATTTGGGTTGCGTTCTTGCATGAAACGCCCTCTTTTCACGAGTCCTGAATAGTATGTTTGTGTTGTTCTCTCAGAAAGAAGATGAAGAAAGTGTGGGACAGAGCAGTTGTGTTTCTCTCAGCTAACGAGTCTCGCATCCGGACAGAAAAGCAGAGGATTGGAGGGGCGGACTTCATGGTGTGGCGGTGGATTCAGCCCTCAATGTCACCTGATAAGATGCATATGCCCTCCAAAGTTTGGCAAGGCCAAGGTAACTCTTACTTTGTGTGCAATCAACCATCAACATTTTTCAAGTCCAAACTTGTCCCATTAATTAATTTTTCAGATTCATACATGCCATAAGTTTGTGGATACCTCCTTCTGATTGACTTGTTTGAAAGGCCTAACTTGATGTTTTTCATGCATTCATGTGTAGACACTCATGAATAGTGTGTACATGGACTTCATGGCTTGTTTTGTTTTTTAGCGTTTCCGCTGGACCGAAGAAATTCACCACCAAACAGCTTAACGCCATGCTTGAAGATTCGCAACATGTTTGATCCTGTAATGTAAGTTTCCTAAGGAATTGAACATGTGGCCTCACATTGAATTGGCAGGCTAGCGAAGTTAAATGCATTTACTTACATAAGACTATAAGACATAAGACTGTTTTTCAAGAAAAGTAATCTCAGTATTTTCCTTTTGAACAGGGAAGTGGGGGAAAACTGGCACCTCGCCATTCAAGAAGCCATTTTGGAGAAATGCAGTGATAACGAGGGAATCGTTCACATAGCTGTTGACAAAAACTCAAGAGAGGTGAGTATCCTGAGCCTGTGTGGGTCATTACAAAATTTACAGCCTGAATTTATAAGTTTTTTTTGTCCGAAAGCTAATGAGTTGCCTACAAAGAGAGTTTTGGAAGAGAACACAAATATTGGGTAAAATAATTTATAATCCGTGTTATTAATGTTAACCTCTTCGAAAAATTAAATAAACTGAAAATACATTTACATTTATTCATTTAGCAGACACTTTTATCCAAAGCAACTTACAACTGAGGAATACAGGAAGCGATCCGTCATGAAGAGGCGAAAAATCACAAAAAGTGCCTGAAGTTTTGGACATTGCCTAGAGTAGCATAAGCTAGAAAAGGGAGGGAATAGAGGAAAGTGTAGTTTTTTTTTATTATTTTTTTGTTTTTTTTTAAGATGAGGTTGAGTGCTCACGGAAGAGATGAGTTTTCAGCTGTCTGTTAAATGTTGTCAGCGATTCTGCATTCCGGATGGAGGTGGGGAGATCGTTCCACCAGCAAGGAACAGTGAACGAAAATGCTCTGGAAAGGGATTTCATGCCTCTCTGTGATGGTACCACGAGTCGTCGCTCCTTAGCTGAGCGAAGGCTTCTGGTGGGGGTGTAGACTCGTAGGAGCGAGTCGAAGTATGCGGGTGCTGAGCTTGTGGTGGATCTGTAAGCAAGCGTCAACGCCTTTAACTTGATGCGAGCAGTGAGTGGTAGCCAGTACAGAGAGATGAAGAGAGGTGTGACATGGGCCCTTTTGGGCTCGTTGAAGACGAGATGTGCCGCTGCGTTCTGAATCATTTGAAGCATCTTGATCGCAATACAAACTGACTTTACTCTCAATTGATTCTAATACAGCATGTTGCTGCCTTAGAATTTCCTTAGAATATTCCTAAAACCATTTAACTAATGGGTTGATTTGCTTATATGATCTTCTTCCTGTTTAGGGCTGCGTTTATGTGAAGTGCCTTTCAGCAGAGCATTCTGGGAAAGCCTTCAAAGCGCTTCATGGCTCCTGGTTTGATGGTAAATGAATGTCGTATTTATAATAATGACTAATCCGAGCCACTGCAGTTTTCAGTGCGTTTCAACCTGTCACCCATTTGCTACAGGTAAGCTGGTGACGGTCAAGTACCTACGTCTGGATCGCTACCACCAGCGTTTCCCACAAGCCCTGGGCAGCAACACGCCCCTCAAGCCCTCCAGCTCCAGCATGAACAGCATGTCTCGCCTGAACCAGCGATCCAGCACGTCCAGCTCACTGGGTTTCTCTTGAGGGACGTGCTAACAGCCACCACCATCCTCTCTGCTCTCTCTTTCGCTATATACGAGGCTCCCTCCTCCTGCGTCCTCCTTACCAGAGAGAACCGTGTTCAGGAGCTTTTACTCTTGGGCGACCTGGGACGCCCAATCAGTTTTGTCAGCCATATGCAAGCAATGGTGTTTAAACCTGTGAGCTGCTGTTTTGTTTTTTTTCTTCTTTTTTTCCCTGTCCTTCGGTATCAAGGAAAGCAAGGGAGATGTACACACTGGCGTGAAACCGGTGCAGAGAGAGTTGCTCGGTCCGGTGAGAACTTTTAGGAGAGGTGGACGACACAATCCTCTGTCCTTCCCATATCTGGTGCAAGTGGACACAAATTTCTGTTTCTCTTATGTATTTTCTTTGTTTTTGATATACCGTCTTTATGGATTCAATGACAAAATGGCTTCCAACTTTAAATCTTACAACAAGAATGAGAGTTTTCCGGCCTCTGCTTATTTTTTATGTAACTAACTCCTCTCCTTTATTCCAAGGAGCGGTGTTGGGCTATACATAGCTGCATGTGCTGGTTAAAGTATGCCTATATTTAAGCTTTGAATTGTATCATATATTGTGGATGTTTATTTCCCTGAGGATGTTTTAGCTGATGTATTCCCTTTATTATTTTTTTCCTTTTTTTTTGTTTGTAGTTTTTAGTCCAAGAACGGCATGCACACACTCTAGAAAGGGGTGCTGTAAATATCTCATTGAATGGTGGTGGTTGAAATCATCTGTATGAAAATGAAATTGTCATAAGCTCTCGTTTGTTTCTTGCCAACAGAATAACTACACTGCTGCTTTCAGAGACATGTCATGTGGAGGGTCAACATGGCTTTGCGAGAGAAATGAACAGTTGTGTTCCCCTTCAATGCCATGTTTCTGAACACTAGTCTTAATTGTCACAGCCTGATTATATTCAAGTATATAATTATTTACTGTTGTTTTTGTTTATATTTTAAAAGTTATGCTTTTCCCATTATAATTGGTGCAGATGGATTCCCCCCTCACTCGTCACTTGGCAAATTTTAAATGCCACCCTGTCGCTGTTTTTAATCTGTCCCTGACCCTTCTAAATTTCCAAGAGACATTTTTGATGGAGGTTGTTTTCTGACTTTCATGTACACACTTGTGCTACAGTCGCAGCCTGATCCGGTGATCTGATTCTAATTTGTATCGGGACACATTCATAAACGGAGCATGTCATGCTGCGGCCATGTCTATTTTGGATCACAGAAAGATTTATCAGCTTTTGTTTAGATGCAGTTCGGGTTGATATGAGGTAAATAAAATGTACTTGTTTATTACTAATTGTTGAATTTCTTATTTATATTCTGCTGAGCAAATGTTAACTTGTCCTTTCTCAAAATGACTGGCATCTACATTTATATAAAAAATGTTGGCAATGACATTTTAGATAAAGGTAATCTTTTAATTATTGAAAATGTATCTGTAATTGCCCACTCCAGGTGAATATATTAGTATTACGATAGAAGTCTTAGGACAGTACATTGTTTATAATCTCCGAGATCATTCATCAAGTCATGGGATATTGTTTCGGCAATTTATATGTTAGTAAATATTTATGTATATAAAATCTTGTTCTTATTTCACATCTCGTCTCTTTCAGATGCAAAACTGCAACACCAGCAATTTCAATTAATTTACTAGTCATAGAAAAAGTGGAGGCTATTCAAAATCCACCCAACTGGCAACGTGATATTCACTTTAAATTGTTGTATTGTTTGATTTTCTGCATCATTCCCAGTTTCTAACCCATCGACAAGGATCCTTGGACTGAAAAAGGGTACTGTTCATTTAGTGCCGATCTAATATATAGACAACATTACCTAGTACAAAAAAATTAGATAAATAGTTCCACTAAAATAACCAGAGAAGCCTACATATATTTCTTAACGTTAAATGGTATTATCACAAAGCGAAAGCTTAAGATATTATAGAGGCTTTGACCATGTTCACTACATGAAAATGAACAGTATGATGACACTAAACAAATAGGCTTACCCTTCCCACACTGATTAATTTATTTGATGCTGCTTTTTAATATTTATTAGTTTATTATATAGGCCCGGTTTCACAGACAGGGCTTAGCTTAAAACAGGACTGGGCATTAGTTCAATTAGGACATTTAAGTAACATTCATAAACATGTCTTAGAAAAAAAAACATTACTGGTGCAACTTGAGACAAAACAATGGCACTGACTTAATTTAAGATATGTCAGTGCAAGTTGCTTTCAGTTAAAACAGCTCAAACTTGCATTTTAGTCTGGGAGTAGCTTAAGCCTTGTCTGTGAAACCAGAATAAATAATATAGTCTTTTGAAATTAATACACCTAATAAAGTTGTCTGAATCCACTGATCTAGAGTGAGCTTTTCACATTTCCCTACTAGTTAATATTTGTAGTTGGCTGATCTCAGACCTGAAGGTATTGGCAGCTTTATCCCGAAGCAGCAGTATGAATTATGCATATAATCAAATTAATATTTTGGCATAGCCTAATGACGTAATTACGTTGCTAAAGCGCATAAACTGCTTCGCGCTGAGTAACTACGCGCGTAAATTACGCATTGCTCATATTTGGAGCTCGTCTGCCCAGTGAGAGGAATTTCCCAGAATGCACTTGTCATTACCTAAGAAGTACACGGTCGTGTCGCTGTTTGACAAATACGCTGCTCTCACAACGGCCCCCCTTCACTCTGTAGTCTGCTGTCCTACTCGGTTTTAACGCTATTTCTGCTGTCTGGTACGTGTAACTACTTATTATATGTTTATATTCTGTATTATGCACTTTTAAGTGACTTTAATGCAGGCAACAGGGTTTCTATGACTACGCGTTGAACATGTAACACAACACCGTTATACTTTACTGTCATTTCAAAACTGACGCAGTTGAAATATATCGCATATGTAGGCTATTCGTTCGTTCCATCTGCTTATTAGTTTTTTATGCCTATAGTTTAATATGGCAAAATATTACGTAAATATAGCCACAAGGAAATTTGGTCTCCTGTGAGAGGCATATCAGTTACACTTTGTATACAATATATGTATCCTCCCACACGTGATGTCATAGTAGCTAGGCATTATTACATAACGTTTTGTTTATGTAAACCACAACCTTTCAAAAAGTGGCACTACCATGATACAGTGATGTAAACACCGTGGTATTACCATGACACTCTGATTTCAAGTAGACTATGGTAATTTTTTGTAAGTGCAGACTTTTCAAAGATATATGTCATGTTTATTTCATTTTCATCTAAAGTAACTTACTGGCATCTATTTAATGAACTTCCAAAAGCCTGTCAGGATGATTAGTCATCCATCCGATGGACATTTAATGTAATAATAGCCTATAGATGAAATTGTATAATGTTTGGGGTTTTAAGTCACGAAATTGGCAGGTGCTTCTAGTTTCTCTCTGCAGTGAGTTTGTAAATGTCCTATTCAATATCATTCACTGTATCGGCAAGCTTTTTACCTCAGTCAGTTTGGGTGTTGCCAAACAAAACACACAGATCAGTTGCTGAAAGTTTCACATGCTTGAGATATTCATACACTCCTAATGCTGTTTCATTTGCCAGCATTCACTTGGGCTAATCGTTTCACAATGGCCATTCAACCATCAAAACCAGTTTGGTTAAATAGCAGGCATTCTTTAAACAAATCTGACCTGCTTTTAAAACATTTCAGATCTCATCTGTCGCTTTACTGCCATATATAGTTATGACTCTACCCCAAGTATCAAGCATGCTGTATTTATAAACTGCATTGATACTCGGAGCACTTGATATTTCTGGTGCATAGAGGCTTCAAATGCACTTATTTTGCCTGATAATTTTATAGTTCAATTGTGTTGTCAAAATAACGAGTCACTCTCATTAAGTTCCAGTTCAGCTTTACACAAATGAATTACATTAGATATGGCTTTCCTTAAGTGTATTACAAACTGGAGTTGTTCATTAAACAGTACTGCTTAACATATTAAAATAAATGCATCAATAAAATGCACAAGCACTGGGTCATTGTTCATTTTTTAAAAATAATTTTCTGGAGTGCAAAACGTCAAGCTGTAGACAGTCACAGACCTGGTGTGATTCTGCAGATCTGCAACTGAGTTCTATTTATAGTCCTCTCTGGAAGTGAGTGCTGGGTATTTTTAAAATGTGGCCTTGCTTGTGTCTGTATCTGTGCATGTGTTAAACCACTCCTGCCAGACAGACCAGCCCTGGGTGAAGAGTCACTGGAGTACCAACAAGTGTCTGAATGCTGTTGCATTATTTTTTTCAACAATTCTGACTTTAGATAAAGAATAACCATGTTTGTCTTATTTATTTTGATCAGTGTCCTCTTTTACACAAATTGCTGCATAGTAAAAACATTTTTTTAATTATAAATTGAATATATATCAGGCCCCAAAAAGTATTTGTACAAGTAATATATATTAATAAATTCTTTCTTGGAGTGTCTACAGAGCAGCAATTTATTGAAAATAAATTTATATCAAACCACAAAATATCAAACCAAGTTGCATTTATTTAATATATATTTAATATATATCAGAACTTATGTCACATTTTGAGCCATTTTTTTTTCTCTCTATATATATATACACACACACACACACACACACAGACACACATATATATATATATATATATACAAACACACACGTTATATATGTATATATCGTATATACATAAGTAGTAGAGAAAAATTGGCTCAAAATGTGACATTAGTTCTGAGCAAAGCTTGTTTGGTGGCAGATGCAACATATGATGCATAAGAATATTTGTAACACTTTATTTTACAGTGTTCTTGTTACACGTTATATGTAGTTACTGTAGTAATAAATATAAATTATACATAATTACATGCAACTAACCCTAATCCTAACCCTATAGTAAGTACATGTAGTTAATTCTCATTACTCAGTACTTAAATGTATAATTACACTGTAACACGGACACCTTTAAATAAAGTGTATCCGAATATTTTTCTAAATATGTTTTTGCTAAAAAGTACTAAATAGGAAAAAAAAACATTTCAAAATAAATTGATATTTCCATGGTAATTTGTCATTTATACTCTTCTCTCCCCTATTTGTTGCAGTAAATGAAAAGATCTCTCCCTTTTCCTCACACACCTGCACAACCACTAGATGGACCTCATTCCTTATAAACCGCAGCTTCACCCTCTCGCTCAGCAGCGCTCTGTGGCTTTTCCTGTTATTGCTCCTGTAGTTCAGCTGTAATTTCACACAATCTTTGACCTCTAACAGTTTTAGAGCTTTTTTTTTTTCATAGGTTTTTATAGTTTAGTTTCATAGGTCTTTAGAGTTACAAGAAGTTTGGAGAAGGTCTTAAAAGCCTTCCCGCTCTTTCCTCAAAGTTCCATCCCACTCGAGTTTGCTGTAGACCAGGATGGCTGCCCGTCTTCTCCGATCCATGGCCCCGTTTGCATCCATGGCTCTGCTCCAATGCAGGTGCTCCCGTATATCCGCAGGGCCGCTCCTAACACTGACTCCGCCTACTGCGCTAGGTACTGTAACCCATGTGGTTAGCTTCTATAATGTGCAAAATGTCTATGTCTATGAGGCAAGTTTAATTAACTGAGAAACAGACAGTCGTGCATTGTTTTACGGCAAATGCGCGTTCTGTGTAGTACAGTTGAAAGTATATTAGTTAAGTTGCAGACGTGTATTGGTGTAAATTGAATTGTGAGGTTTAGTTTTCTCTTTTTTTTTTTTTGACACACAACTGACGTGCTACAGCCATAGAAACCGCCGATAAGCTTGGTCTCAGCATCTTTTATATCTGTTTCCTATGCAAAATGCTTCTGCACTTTGTTCTGTTTCTCCTCAATAACACAGCTCATTAGAATTGATATAAAATATATGTTGGATCCACTGAGGTTCTCTGACATTTTAATCACTTCTCAAACTGCTCAAATAATCATGTTTTTTCCCTATTAATCTCTCTCCTTTGCCTGAAATGTATTAGACTGTCAGCATATATATATATATATATATATATACATACACACACACATACACACACACACACACACACAGATCAGGCATAACATTATGACCCCCCCATACACAACAAACTGCAATGCACTGTGTATTCTGACACCTTTCTATCAGCGCCAGCATTAACTTCTTGAGCAATTTGAGCTACAGTAACTCATGTTTGATCGGACCACACGAGCCAGCCTTCACTCCCCACGTGCATCAATGAGCCTTGGTCGCCCATGACCCAGTTGCCAGTTTCCTTCCTTGGACCACTTTTGATAGATACTGAGCACTGCAGACCGGGAACACCCCACAAGAACTGCAGTTTTGGAGATGCTCTGACCCAGTCGTCTAGCCATCACAATTTGGCCCTCGTCAAGCTCGCTCAAATCCTTACGCTTGCCCATTTTTCCTGCTTCTAACACATCAACTTTGAGGACAAAATGTTCACTTGCTGCCTAATATATCCCACCCACTAACAGGTGCCGTGATGAAGAGATAATTAGTGTTATTCACGTCACCTGTCATAATGTTATGCCTGATCGGTATATATTTATTTATTTATTTATTTATATATATTTATTTAATGGCAGTAAGAGTTTCAAGGTCATTGGTTTTAATATTTGATTTATAAGCCACTGTGAGGTATAATATTAAAAACCCTTTATTGAAATTAAAAATCAAGACGTCCCTGTTTTAATTGAAGCTTTTCAATATTATACCATGTTTAACTGTCATTTATATAAGTAAATATGTCACAAGGCTACAAGGTTTCCATTGTGAATATTATCTTTAAACATCTTTATCGTTCCTGTTCACCTCTCTCTCTTTACACAGTGACGTTAATCAATCTTTCCTTGCATGAGAAGTGTCAGGCGTCCCATGATTGGCCGCTCTAATTGTCCATCTCTGTAACTGACATCTGTGTTGACCTATATTGTGTTTTTTTTTTTCTCCTTCCTCTCTCTCCTCGCCTATGTTTGTCTTTATTATTTTTTAGCCTGAGTGGTAGGAGGGTGTTTTAGCAGGCGGTTCCTGTCTCGCCACTGTTTCTGTTCTCCCAGCAGCATCAGCAGCAGCCATGTCCGGGTTTAATCTACTGCATCTGGTCAGCCAAGGCCAACCTGTAAAACTCAAGGCCTGCGGGCTCCCCTCAGGTCACCTGGATGCTGTGTGTGTGTGTGCAGTGTGCTTTGCTTCCTTGACACTTTCATATGTGCGCACACGCGTGTGAGAGTGTTCGGCAAGGGGTGCGTGTTTGGTTGATGATAAGGTCACTTGTGGAGAAACCAACTTCTGGATTTATCTAAAGGCAGCCTGATGGTGAGCTTTATGCGTGGAAAATGGTTTCTTCGCTTTGACAGTCTCTGCGTAAATGCATGGTAGTGTATAGATAGTACTTTTGTTTTCATTTCAAAATACCAGATATCAGGTTCCCCCTGATGCTTGGGTTGGTTTTTCTACATTTGATGACCCCTTGCCCTGAAATGTCACTTTTTGCTTTGCTCTTTTTCTCTGTTTAGATCTTCAGTTGCTCATGGAATAATGCCTAACTCACTGTTTTACCTTCTTTTACGCCTGCATGCTTCAACATTTAACTTAATTTCTACTAATGATTGAGTTTGTATTTGCATTTTAGGAATCTAAATGACACTAACATTTGAAACACAGAAACAGGGTGTCTTCTGAGGGCATTAGTTGCATCTAATTGCATTTTGTAAAATAATCATTGTTGCATTTTAAAACTTTTCATCAGTTCATCAAGATTTATCAATAGATTATTTTTGATTACTGGACAATTCTATGTCGGAAATAACAGTGCTTGCAAGGTAGCAAAAGAATAATGTTGAAATTTTAGACAGGTTTACTGTTTTTTTAGTCTATGTAAATGAATTGCAAGTTTCTCTGAATGATAAGTAACACACGGTTATATGATTGAATAGTTCTCAGAAGGAAGAACAGTTGCGATTCAGTATGCAAATGTTATGGTGAAGTCATCACTGTCAGGTACATTTTGAATGCTGAATATTCTCTAAATGTCAGTTAACCCTCTGGTGCTCTTTGGTCATTTTTAATCGAAAAATTGTGCATTTTGTTTTTTTAGAATTTTATTACTTCATCAAAATGGTACGAAACTTGGTAAAGCTTTTGCCACTTGCTATCTGAACACAAAAAAATAATGGACATGATTCGAAAAGGGTAAATTCTACTGAAAACAATAGTCACACTTTTACTCCTCACAAAATAAATGGGGAAATGAATTTCATCTGTTTGGTACTGCGCCCAAACAAAATCTTACTGAAAGCTTGTTTTTTGAGAAATCAACCTCAAATTTGGAACACAACTTGTTTAGATTTATGGCTTTGATTTTCTAGCAGTTTCAGAGTAAAACATGTTTTGTAAAATACAGTTCATATAAAAATTGAAAATAGTATTTTTAATCAAGCATTGTTTAATCTGCCAAGTGTCTTCTTTAAAAAGAGACCAAACTTAAGTCTGCTCTACAAAACATTCAAGATTTATGACAGTTGGAAGTTTAATTTTCAGGCCTATACTCAAAATGTGACTACTGCATAAATGTAATTTAGTACCTTAAAATCCCCTAAAATGCAAAATATTAAATAAAAAAACATTATCGAACTAAACTATAATACATTAATTTCATTGAAAGATAAACAATTCAAGGAGCACCAGAGGGTTAAAAAAGCATTTTAAAATTTCTTAATGTATAAAGCTTAAAGTAGTACTCCTAATAAGGCTGACATTATATACAAGATATATGATATCATTTTATTATTCATTTATTTAGTTATTTATTTTTGAGGATAGGTTAGATTGTTGGGTTTATTCAGATTAATGTGGATTTAAAATGAGCCTCTGTGCAGAGACACATTTCAGTGCTATTATGCAAAAAACATTGATAACGTGAGAGTACAACTCGTGCCTGCTGTTGCACTTATGCTACTGCTTTGCCTACATTTTGCTTATGCGTGCTGTCCGAAACAGGCCTGAGTTAAGCATTTAAAACAAAGCAAAAAACATACCAGGATGTTTGAGGAATCAATACAGCGCTGCCTTGCAAGCACTATCAAAACGTTTGAAAGCGATGAGTTGAGAATAGCTACGAAAAAGCGTGAAGAATGTCTGGGGGAAGATGTGATATGTTTGGTTTGAAGCAAAAGGCCTGTGCTAAAAACGAATCTTGCTTCCAATTAGGAAATAACTTTCACTTGAGGTTATAGCGGAGGGATGTTGGAACAACGTGCTGATTTGTAGCGTGACTTCTCGGTGCACCAAAACTAAATCATTTGCAGGGGGTGACACAGACCGAATTCCTGAATTTCTTAAAATGCCTCCTTAGAGGCTTTTCTAGACAAACCAAGAAATAAAACACTTTTTTACCCTTTCCCCCTCCTTCTCTCTCACAGTATAAATAGTGTTCAGAGCCCTCCATACACAAAAAAACTAGGAATTCTCTCTCTCTGTCTCACTAATAGGATCCAGAAGACCCCTCTCACAAAGTCGAGAGGAATACAGGAGAGTCCTGCAGGGAGGCGACCCCCTCCTCTTTGCGCTCTCCTCCCCTCTTCCCCATGTTTGTCAGAAGTAACTTTGTACTCGCTGGACAGAGCAGGGCCCATCAATGGAGCCCATTCACCAGAGGGACCTTTAAAGACCCCATTATTTCCTCCATTCACATGGTTTCAATCTTGTCGAGAGGAATTCTCCACATAGTCTAAGTGAAGGGAGTCCCGCTCTCACCAGAACACAAGCCGTAAAACTGGCCGAACAATACAGGAGCAAGACAGACCCCACAGGAACACGAGTGAAAAAATCGTTATTAGCTGGAAAAAAGGTGGAAAGGAGGGAGAAAGCACTCTGTAATGGGAAATTGCAGTAGAATTGTATGTAATTTAAAACTGCTGCGTGTCCCGGTGAATAAATGGCGTGCAGATGGACATCTGGTCCCCTTTAAAAACATGGCTACAGCGCTTGTCTTCTTCTGAGGACCTTACGGTTGCCAGAATGGATATTTCGGGCTGCAAGATATCAGATTTTTTTCTCCAGCCTGATGTTTTAAAGATTATATTCAATACAAGTTGTATTACTGTTTGATCAATTAGAGCAGGGGTGTCAAACTCAGTTTCTGGAGGGTCACTGTCCAGCAGAGTTTAGCTTCAACACACCTGAACCAGCTAATCAAGGTCTTCAGTATTACTAGAAACTTCCAGGCAGGTGTTTTGGAGCTAAACTCTGCAGGACAGTGGCCCTCCAGAAGCGGAATTTGACGTGAATTAGAGTAGAGTTTGAAAGTCCTTCTGGTGGCATTTATTCACTCCTCAGGTTGACCTCTAGAGGTCAGCATTGTTGTAAAACTAGGAGCCAAGTGTAGACTTCAAGATCATTGCCTTCTGTACGAACAGCCAACTTGAGCGTTCATCTAGAATGTCATAACTCACTGCGTATGTTATGCAGGGAAAATCAAATTTGCCTCGGCGTAATACTTTGGCTGTAGCACATCACTGACGGAGCGTTTGGATTGTGTGTGTGTGTGTCACTGACATTGTGATTTTTCCAGAGTCAAGTCAGGAATTAAAGTAGACATCCTTTGTTATTGGCCAAACCAAATAACTTGCAACCACAGAAGTCACATTGGAACCTAGATTAGAGCGACAATTGTTTTGTTTTTAATAACACTGGTGGTTTAGCACTACTTAGACGTTGTATTTTGGTGATTACGAACACTTATGTCTGTCTCACCTCACTTGTCTCTCCTGTAGGAACGTGCCGAAGTAAGAAGACATGGCCCAAAACGTTCCCCGAGGAGGAGCTGAGGAAGCGATTGACCCCCATGCAATACCATGTTACTCAGGAGAAGGGTACAGAGAGGTGGGTGACTAACCCTAACTAAAAACCACCTTAAAATACACTTTCGGATTAGTTTGTCATCAACTTAAAGTCCCCCTGCAGTCAATAATTTGATCCCTTAAAACTCATCTTTGATGATTAAAATGACATATTTAAGCATTTTTCCTGTGAAAATAATGTCTTCATGCCTTAAAATAACTTATACACCCTTAATACACCCTTGCTTTATTTAGTATACGTGGATCAATGCATATGCAAATTAGTCTTCACATCCTTGCCATCCCAGAGTCAGACAGCTGCCTTTAAAAAAACAGCATCCTTAGAAATGCTTTGAACATCAAAGAAAGTCAGTGGAGATATAGTTCATCATAATATACATCATATGCATAATTAATCCGCTATATTGCTATATGTACCCGATTTTTCCTGTCCCTTCTTAAAGGTGTTCTTGTGCTCAATGATATGAAAAGCCCCATCCTGTACTTTGATGGGATTGGTTACTTGTTTGTGATGGTAGGAAATGGGGGAGGTTTCAAACTGCGTTTTTGAGACACTGCCTTTGGTTTACTGCAGTTTTAAGGAGAAAATACTCAGCACTGGTGCTGATTGGTGAATTTGCACATAGTTTGTCTCAAAGCATATTAAAAACACCACATAGACATATAAACAACATTAAAAACTTTAATTTTCACCACAGGGGGTGTATAAAAACTGAAAAACATATGCTTAAGCACTCCATATTTGTAGACAAATATAAATTATGCATGAATTATTCATAAGTTGTTATTCAATTATTAAAATAAAATATAAAAAATTTGAACACTTAGTTTAAAAACAAAATAAATGCATAGTCCATGTATTTTACTTTTAATAATAATAATAATAATAATAATAATAATTTAATTTATATAATTTTTATTAATTAAATATATTAATAATTAATTAATTTATAATAATAATGGAATAATTTATAATACAATTTTAAATCATTAAATCATTGTTTTTGAAAGGGTTCATTTGGACTGATTGTGAAGCAAATGCAGCCAACAAGTTTAAATACTTTATATTCTAAAAAGTGGAAAATATTAAACAAGTGGGTGTGTCAAAACAGTTGCAATAAGGAATATTGGATTTGTCTGAATTTACCTCTTTTTTTTTTTTCCAACTTGAAGCACTTTGTTGTAGTTGATCATGGCAGTAAAACATCAATGGACTGAATGTTCTTTGTACAGATTTCTTTATGCTTGGCTGATAAAAACTTATGGCACTTTTTCTACTGAACAACCCAAGGCCGTGAGATAGATGTTAAGTAAAAGGAGGATGTAGCGCAGAAGAGAAAACACGGACACTTTCCTTCTTTCCCTTCATCCCTCAGTGGGAAAGTATTTTTCGGCCCATTGGCAGTAGGAATGTGAAAAATGCCTCTGAAAGGAAAGCAAGGAAGGATCCTGAAAGGTGCAGTTTGAGGCCTGTTGCTCTGTTCATCCACAAATCCTCCTCAACTTATCTAGATTAGAAATGCTCAGTCAATTGGTTCCATTTACAGGTTTTTTGCCTAAACAAACAGAACATGGGAAATTGAAATGCACTTTGAAACAAGCAGGTGTGAGGAATATTGTTTAGCATTTATTGTAGATCATGTAAAGGTATGAAGTCACAGTTTGTGTTTTGTCATCCCTAGTGCTTTCACAGGAAAATTTGCTGATAATAAAGAGGAAGGAACCTACCACTGTGTCGTTTGTGGTGCTTCTCTTTTCACGTGAGTGTCCATAATGACCCATCTTTAACATGCCCACCTTATATAATCTGTTTTTGCCATTTAGAAATCAAAAGGGCTTTTTGTGGCTATTTGCTAGGCAATATTTTTTTTTTCTATTTTGTTATTGACGCTTTACTGTCCTTGCAGGTCTGATAAGAAGTTTGACTCAGGATCAGGTATGGTTCTGCATTCACCTATAATTAGATGAAAGGAAATAATCAGAATAGACAAGACACATGAGTATATTTTTGTAAAAGTGCTTGATTTCCTTCTCAGAAGAACTACATTTTTTGGTAATGGACATAATATTACAAGATTAAGCCTAATTGTTTCTCAAAACAAAATGAAAGAAAAAAATTATTGCTTCTCACTCTTCTCTTGTCCGTCTCACTAAGGAAGAGTTTGACCTTCTCAGCCTCCTTTATGGTTGATTTCAAGGACGAATGTGAATCCAGTCAGCTGGCTAATAAGCTCTAAGTGTGCGGCATGAAACCTCACATGGTCCTTTATATATGAGTTACAGCACCTACAGGAAACAACACCATGACTTAAAGATCTTATAAAATATCTAAAATATTTTAATGAACGCTATCTGTTCCGTATGAGATTAATGATATTGACTCTAAACATTCAGCTACTGTCATCCATAATCTTTTGGAATTCTCCAGTTCTCAATAAAACATTGACAATCCATCTTCCTTCGGAATTAGAGAACAACTGTTGAATTAATTTAATTCTCCTAGGGAAAAAGTATGCAGAGGTTTTGTTTTTGTTTTTAATTAATGCTGTTAATGGATTACAAAAATGACAAATGATCACAAATAATTAATTAAAACATAATATTTGCTGAGAAAGTCAAATGAAGATAATAATAAAGATGTGACATGTTGGCCAACAACAACTTTTGACTAGACATGACAAAAAGTTTTTTTTGCATTGCTTCTCGCATCTTTTACGATGAATGTTGCATTTTCAACAGTTAGGGCCCCATTTTAACAATCTGAGCGCATGGTCTGAAGCGCATGGCGCAGGTGCACTTAGAGCATGTCCGAATCCACTTTTGCTAGTTTAATGACAGAAAAAGCGTTCGGAGTACAAGGCACATGGTCCAAAAGGGTTGTCCCTAGTCTCTTAATGAGTCATGGGTGTGTTTTGGGTGTAACGTGCAATAAACCAATCAGAGTCTCATCTCCCATTCCCTTTAAAAGCCAGTTGCGCTTGCATGGCGGATTCACTATTTACATGGCGGAATTTGTGAGCGGAAAGACTGAACGCTTCTCCAGAGAGGAATCCTTTTATTTTTAATATTTTAAAATGTTTGTGTGCTGCTGTATGTGTAATAAGCAGAGTGTACGCACGTTGTGCACCCGCCTATAGGCACATATTACTAACGCGCCCTTTAAATAACACAAAAAATACTGCGCTATACTTTAGACCAGGTTTTTGAGTTGCCTTAAAGTAGCAGCTTGCCAACAATGTGCCTGGACACACCTCGTTTTCAGACCAGCACACCCACGGGCGAACAGATGGGCGCGAGTGGATTTGCTATTTAAACAACATGGCGCTGGACATGAAAATGATAACTGTTTCGGGCTGAAACTTCCAAAAAACACTTGGGTTGCGCCTGGCATCGCACTGCGCTGGGTGTATGATAGGGCCCTTAAAGTTCAACTTTAAAAAATGCAACTGTTGTTTGTTTCACCTAATAATAAAATGTTTAATAATCACTTTTGATTTTAATGCAGCTGTGCAAATAAGCATTAAATGCAGATTATAGTTCTTATGAATTTCATCGTATGGTAGTTTCCTGGAAGTGCTTCTCCTAACATGGGCTAAATTACTTTAGTTGTTGCAATAGCATATACATTCAGTTATGAGTTTAAGATGTGGATTAAATGTTTTTAAGCTTTAAAAGACTCTCATCAGCTCCGACTAAATGAATGTTGAGTTTGCGCTGAGTGTATACAATGCCATTATATACCTCAGCAACGGTTTGTTGATCCCTTACAGATCTGAGCTCCAAACCACATACTTCTGCAGCATTACACATGCTATTTTTATTCGCTCTCCGAACAAAGTATATGTGTATGCATAAATTCTCTACAGAAAACAGGCCGAAATGAGAAACATCTGGGCCCTGTGTTGAAAAATTTTTGCTCGAGTTGAATCTTTTCTGTCTTCGACATGGAGATGGGAGCCAAACTGCCTGCACTGCATGCAGGCAACGCTGCAGCCTGGACTCATATAGACTCAATTTCCTGTTTTGTTAGAGCGCCGCTACACTGCTCCATTCACTGGGCTACTCGCCCTGGCGATGAAGCTCCATTAGATCAGCTCTGCGACGATCCGCCGGGATTCTCCTGGTCTGAGTCATAGGATTCCTATATTCCCTCTAGAGCTTCCTGTGTCTGAGTGGAATTTCATGGCTTTGTAGTTGCGGCCAAACATCTCCTCCCTAAGAGGGAGGAGAGAGAGGGGGTCCGTATAGAGGGCGATTGAGGGGTGTTCGAGGAGTTGTGAAGGGAACGTATACAATGAGCGGGTGGACGTTTGACTGACTTCTGTTTCTCAACACCCGTAGTATCACAGCAGTGAGCCGACTCCTACTTCCTCAGGCCTGACCCGATTTCATTATGAAAGGTTAAATCAGATAGTTACCAAGATGTGCTTGGCAATAATTGGGGTTGCAAGCTAGAATAAAGGGCATGAATGAAGCCAAATCTCCCACAGTGGCCCTTAAACAGTTCTTTCCATGTATTTGTGAGAGTTGAAAGTGAAAAGTCTTATTTAGGTCCTTTTTAAGTTTTTATTATATTTTAATACTCATGATTTACCATTCAGTGCAGATAATTTGCGTTGTACACTACTGTTCAAAATGTATTATCAATGTTGAAAACAGTTGTGCTGCTTAATATATTTGTGAAAACCGTGATGCATTGTTTTTCAGGATTCTTGGATGAATAGAAAGCACAAAAGTACTTTTGATCAATTCAATGTGTCCTTGCTTATTAAAAGTATTCATTTCTTTAAATCTTACTGACCCCAAACTTTTGATTGGTATTGTAATTTAAGTAGTCTTTAAATACTGTGCATTTTTGTTTGGATGGTTGGAGTGTTGGTTTAAACCTTAAAAACAGCAAATAATCTGTTGCAGAAATTGCACACTTCATCTCTGATGTTTTGACTAATAATTGGATATGGTATATTCCACAGTGCCAGCAGTCTTTTACTGCTCATTCATTTTGCTTTGCAGTGTTTAACTTAAAGTTTTTCCCTTTACCAGTAATCAGGAGGTAATACTTTAAAATTTGTAGGGGTTTTTGTCAAAAACCTAAACAAATATGCCGACAGAGTCTGTGTAGTAGTAAGCTCCCAAGGTTCCTCTCCTCCAGACGTTCCACCTTCCCAGAGAGTCATGAGCAGGACCACCCATGAGCTAGAGTAGCCATTCTTTCCATTTGCACCCCTGTTACTGGGTAGAAATTTTCCAGATGAAAGAAACAGGATTGTGAGAGAGCCTTAACTCTGCTGATAACACTGACCATTTTCAGTGAGGTTTGTTTCACTTCCTGATCTTATAAAATCCCGTCCAACCATGCACCAGACACCCAAGAATTGTGGTGAATTTTGCATTGGCAAAACATATTATTTGCCATCATTCAGTGGAAGGACCAAGCTTTTCCTAAATTTTCCGTTGTTCTTCTCAAAATAATCATAACAAACTCGCTACTGCTTTACACCTGAACACAATTAATAGCCGCGTTTCCACTGTCGGGCCAAATGCGAGCGTGCTAGTGCGTGCCAGGGCCAGTTCATCCATACCTTGGTCCAAAGCGGGCCAACTGGGGCTTGAGGAGTGGTCATGAACAAAGGCAGAGTTTACCAGAGTCAGGAGAGAGTAGACGCCGCTGCTCATTTTCCATGTTTTCATATCAGGCTACCAGCTAACTTCAACATTTAAAGGATTAGTTCACCCAAAAATGAAAATGATCCCATAATTTACTCACCTTCAAGCCATCCTAAGTGTATATGACTTTCTTCTTTCAGTCAAACACAATCTGAGTTATATTAAAAAATATCATGGCTCTGCTTTATAATGGGAGTGAATAGTAACTTGGAATTTGAAGACCAAAAAAGCACATTCATCCATCATAAAAGTAATCCATATGGCTGGTTAATAAAGGCCTTCTGAAGTGAAGCGATGTGTTTTTGTAAGAAAAACTATAATCAATAGCTTCCGGTAACGACCGTCCGTGAGTCTAGTTCTGACGCAAGTGAACTTTGAACTATCCCTATTCCTATCCTAAGGTTGCAAAAGTAGCGAAATACAGGTAAATGTGAGGATTTCACCTGGAATGAGCTTCAACATCAAGGCAGGCCAGGAAGAGGAAAAAACACTAAACTTGCACAGCACGAGATAGAAACACACACCAGAATGGAAGGTTTATAGGCTTGTGGATCACATGAAGATTCACGTAACCTTCAATGTTGTACTTTTGCAGGGTGGCCGTCCTTTTTCGATTTGATCAATAAGGACTCCATAACATTAACGGACGACTTTTCCTACGGGATCCACAGAGTGGAGACAACCTGCAGTCAGGTACAAAACCAGATTTGTTGTTTTATTTTTTTACACAGCTATGAAAGCACCTTGTTGATTTTTTATTTTTATTTTTATTTTATTATTTTTTTTTTTTCCTTTCTTTCTCTTTGTAGTGTGGTGCTCACCTGGGCCACCTCTTTGATGATGGACCTCGACCAACAAAGAAACGCTACTGCATAAACTCCGCCTCCCTCAATTTCCAGTCGAAAACCAGTGCCTCTAAGGAGGTGGAAGCATCTGCGGGAGCAGGTCAATCTCCATCTTCTAGTAAGAATGAAGAACTTTAATAGGACTTGAAATAGACCAAACAGATGTCACACTACTCCAAAGACACTCCTGTACTATAAATTCCAAATCAAGTGCACCGTGCAATCAGACAAATACATGCTTAGCAACATTCGTCTGAATGATCGGTCATTAAAATCACAATATGCAATGATATCAGTGTCCAGATAACAGATTAGAATAGCCTTATATTTGCGCCTCAACTCCACTTGAATTGAGTCATCTGAAGAGCTCACATCGCTTCCAAGAACATACATTGGATACAAAGGTCTGAGACCACGTCGGAAACCTGGGATTTTTAGTTCTTTGTTTTTTATTTAATTTTATTTTCTTCCATTGAAGCTCAATATACTCATGATGATCAAGGTTGTAAACTAAATTGTGGTGTTCATGCAGCTTGAATGCTGCTGCCATTAAAGCAAATGGAGGACAAACCAAATACAAAGGTTTTCTCATATTCATGTTGATTTTTTTTATTCAGATTTTAACTTGAATTGTTATTCTGATTTGTAATGGAAAAATGCATTTTCACTAGTGGTCTCTGACTTTCTGGATCCCATTGTATATTGAATGTCCAATGATTGGAAACAAATTATATATGTATACCTTCTCAGAGTGCTGTGTTGTTTTTGAAGTGACGTGATACAGGGAGGTCAAGAAGTTTGAGGAAAATGCTATGCAAGTGCTTCTGTGAGCAGTAAAATAAGCACAGAGTGGAGAACAAAGCATTCTTTGAAATAAAATGGAACAGTTGACAAATGTTTAGTCTGAACACAAATGTAGCCTGACTTTTAAGGGTGCTTTTTTTGGTCTCCCTGCTTGCAGTACCTATTTTTGTCCTGAGTTAATGTTTTTTTTCTGAGATATTGATTCACTTTGATTTGACAGAATTTAATTAATATTGACCAGTGTGATTAAAGAGATATTAAGAATAATATGTTGTTGTGAATTTTGTTCACATAAGGAACACATATTCTGAAGAACACGTTTCTCAGTCAAAGCAATCATATGATGTGTATATAGCACACTACCCAGCAAACATTGGTCCGACGGCAACGTCGTGTCCCTGGCCAAAAATAGTCGCTGTAGGATGGCAAAAATCGGTAAAAATATGTAACACAGAGCATTTCCTAAAAATGCATTCAGATACGTCCGTTCAACTTCCATTTTGGAGCTATTTTTCAACCATGACGGGACGTGTTGGAGGGACGTCTTTTCAATGGTCATTAAACGTCCAAATGTTTGCTGGGTAGTTGTGTGTATGGTGGCTTGTTTTTGACACTATATGCTTTGATTGTATGGAAAAGAGCTGCTCAGAAAATCTACTAAATTGTTCCTGTGGATTATTCACATGAGGGTGAGTAAATGTTAATGTAGGAATTAATAGAGATTGTTTTTGTTCTGGCTAAAAAACTTTTTGCCTATTTTACATTTGCATATATAGCAAAATTACAGTTTTTGCTCATCTTACCCACAATTTTGTTGCAGCAGATCGCCACATTGGAGGAAATCCAGACACCCTTTATGTTGTCTTTGGGTTGACTAGGCGGTGGTGTGCTTGGTGAGATGCTGGAAGTCCTCCAAGCCTGAAAAGGTGACGTCAACCTCGCCATCCTCTTTGGAGTGCTGTTGTTTAGAGAACAGAGTGGTTGGCCTTACTCTTAGAGTGTGGGAAAAATCGTCCAACGGGCCTGTCGCTGAGAGCGTTTATGTTACCGATGCAATAAAGAATATTTACAAGTCAGGTGTGTTTAGACTGAGGGATGCAGCTGGAGTGTTTCAAACCAGCTTTCAACCCCATATCGTCTCCCACCCGGAAGTCAAACAATTTTGTCATTTATAGAGCAAAAATGAACAAGCGAGACACTCTCGGTAGGTAGCGTGACTACTCAAACTGTTACAAGCCTTTCTTTTGTAGCTGGAATTCCAAAACATCCCGTTGAAATGAGTCCCTCCTTGTCTCTGGCCCAGACATTAACGCTTCAATCACAGAATGTAGGTAAACCTCGTCCGTAAGTCTGTTTTCACATTCGGACTGTCCGTCTCACTTCCTGCCGCCGAAGTGTCACCCCGAGTAAGTCATACTATATCTTGTCCCACTGGCCCCATTAGTCTGCTCCATGAAATCATTAAACCAAACAATAGATCCCCTGGCAGCAGCCGTACAACCCAAACACAGAGTCCATGATCCACAAAGTCATCCAACACATAAACACCTCCCTCGAATCCTGGAACAAACACTATACTCTCCATATAGACTGGGAATGTATGTGTGCAAGCATCCTTCTTTCCTGCTTCGTGGCCTGCCATTAACTGTAGCTCTGTGCTGACTTTGAGGGATTACAGGGGCTTTGCACAGACCTGCCTCTGTGTTCACCCGAAAATGCTTGCTTGTTTAAGACCGCAGCTTTGTTGCAGGCGCAGGAAACCTTGAATTTAACAGGGTTAATTAATTATTAGTGTTCGTTTTCTCCTTCCTTCCTTCCTTCCTTCAATCTGTGGAGGACTTAAAATTTAAGTTGATAATAAATCAGACCCCTTTACCAATCATACATTCAGGCTCTTTAACTCACGTAGTCACTTTCATATTCAAAGATTATGGAACATTTGTGCAAACCAAACTGAAATTAGGTGCTTGGAAAGCAGTGGAAGTGTTTTCTGTTTAGCTTTCCAAGCACCGGTGCAATCTCCTGGTCTGTGTAAAGAAGCTCTATATCCACACAAATCCAACATTGACCAAGTTCTCTCTCATATATGTGACACTTTTCCATGCAATTATGGGGACTGAAGCTTTCACCTTTTAAAAGTACCATAAATGTATTAAATGTATATCGATAGGGCAATATATCGTTGTCCTTCTCCGTGCGATACATCGTTGTCCTTCTCCGTGCGATACAAGAATCGATAAGCTGGCGACAAATATCATATTTAAATAAGGTGCTCTAAATAGACTTCGCTGCTTCCAGCATCGCTACTTCATGGCTCCTCGAGGTGGTGCTCAACACATGAATCAGGGAAACGTGAACATAAGTTAACTAGCCTAAGAAAAAGAGGTTTTTAACGGGATGGCGGACAGCAGTGTGAGAAAATTAATTTAATTTAATAAACATTTAAGTCCAAAGTCTGGACCCACTGTGGCTTTTATACCATTGATGGGACAAACAAAATCGACAAAGAGGATGCAATATGTAAGAACTGCCTGTTAAAAGTAAAGTACACGGGTAATACCACAAACATCACCCTGATCTCATTGAGAAAGTGGCTAATGCTAAGTCAACCTGCAGCCGTGAATGCAGTGTTTAAAGCAAACCTTCCTTTCTCATCCCCTTTCTCAGGTTTATATAAAACAAGTTGATAAGCAGTTAAATGTGTCAGTTGACACAAAGAAAAGTTTAAGCTTTTAAAAAGTACAAGCATAAAATATGATTTACTTAAAATGTTAAATTTAATTTACAGACTGAAAAACTTTTTGTGCTGTTTTCTAACAGTTTAGACTTGAATAAAGAGAGAAAACCTGCACTTAACCTTTTCACGGGCATTTTGTTTTCATAGTTAGATATCGTGATGTATCATTATAGGATTGTCTAGCAATATATCGATTATCGCAGATTTGCTGTATCGTGATATTATCGGTATGGTGAGCCATGTATCGTGTATCGTATTGTGATTCCCAGCCCTAATTATAAACATCTATATTCGAAGTCGATATGCTTTTTGGACATAGAAATCTTTCTTCCCAATTAATTGCAACCTGGACAGTCTTCAGAATTTGAGGGTGGAACAATATGAGGGTGAGTAAATGATGACATCATTTCCATTTTTGGTCAAACTATCTCTTTAGGTCTAGCATCAATTCAATGCATATGTTTACTCTAAAATTCTTGTACCTTTTCCATAGTTAGACACACCTCAAGGACCAGGAGTGAAATAGGATAAGTCTTTGGAGGCCCTTTCCAACTTATCATGGAGTCCTGTAACCCCGTCCTGATTATCCTAAAAGAATTGCTTCATCCCAATCTCTAGCAGACTTGTTAAAGTCAGAATCACCTTTCCCCTGCATTCGGGATGCTTCGTATGTCATAATCTGGTCAGTTGCAGAAGCCAAGAAGAAAGGGAGGACAAATCACTAAAGTGAGTGTAAAAAAAAAGAATTTGTTGAATAGTGTAGCTCTGCCAGCTCTATCAGGCATTCGTCTGATGGATGTGTTGTGACTCCTTTCCTGGAGAAAAGTCAATGATCTCATTTCAGCTCTGTTAACTTCTGCCAAGTATTTGCTTTTTTTCAATGAGCAGTGTGGGGGCAGAGGGACAGAGTCTGCCTGTGGCCTCGCTCCAAATGATGCAATTTGACAGAAACCACATGAAGGGCCGAGGGTAAGCAGTATGGCCAGGGTCTTGGAGCTTGAAGGGAACACTCAGCGTCTACCAGGCCTCACTTGTACCGAGTGTGCCTTTCTCCTGATTGGTTCCAAATGCACTCGGCTATATTTTACCCAAGGTTGTACCAATAACAAAAATAATCATTAGGTCAGATACATGGTCAAGATACAAACTGGCATTCGTTTCAATACTAAACTAAATGAAACCACTGGTTTATTTTTTAAGGTAACCCCAGTTGTGCAGGATGTCTTTCCCTCTACTGTCGTCTTGCACTACTTTTTCTGAACTGGAGTTGGGCGTCTAAGTGAGACATCACAGCTTTGGAATGCCACCAGGCGATCACCACACCACCTCTCCGGCATGCCGAACATAAATAAACCCTAGGATTTAGCCGCTTTGTTATTCCTAGCATTACTATCAGCAAGTGTCCGGCGGTGATCTATGCTCTTCAAATAGTTCATTTGCAGCCTCGGTAAGACATTCTTTTCCCAGGACGGGGAATTAAAAAGCAGCTCTGTGTTTTGAAGTTGGTCAAGGGGATGAGGCTCTCCATGACCCATGTGTTTGGTTTAGGAGTATGTGCTGTTATTGGGGACGTGTGTGTCTGTCTGCAGCTGGTGTATGGGAATGAAGAGTCTGCATCTCTCGAGTCGGAAAAACGTAATTTCTGTCCATGTTTGTTTTGAATCTGCCAGGTTGTTTTGACTGAGTAAGTTTGCATCTTGAGCACACATCCTGATGAACCCAGTGAATGTGTCCTGTGCGTGACCCCGCAGCTGTCCCGAGGGCTGAGCGGATGCTTTGGGAGAGCTTTAATAGGTGATGAATGCAGAAGCGTAACTTTTTGTGGACAAGCAGGATTGGGCTCACTGTTGTAAAGTGAAAGCTTATGCATGGAGGCGGGAGAGCGAGGGAAAGCAGGTTTAATAATGGATCTGATGTCTCCCTTTTAGAGCTTTGAGATAACAACTAGTGGGTGCCTTTATTTTACTTGCGAAAGAACAGAGCCTTGCCATATTGACACCATGAAATGTGGCGAAAGGTCATTTATTTTTTAAGTAGAGGATATATGGAACATGTTAGCCATGATTAATTAATAGGTAGAGGTGTGTGTTTGTGAGAAAGGAAGTTCAGAATGGCATCCGAAGGTTCTGGGATCAATTATGCCTTGGAGAAAGTGGAGTGAAATTGTGGCCTCTTGTTTCGTTGCCGAGTTCTGCGGTTCATACTGTTGAGGGAAAATTAGCTTTTATAAGAGCGTATTCAAGAGCTGACACCATAAAACTGACAGAGGGCATTTGTGTCTTTGTAGTTTTAGCCTGTGCAGAACTTGCATCTGGAGGAAAAGACAAGATTAAGGTTCTTAGCTGGCCCCTTCTCTCCCAAAGCCCATGGGAGGAAAAACAGTATCTCTGAGCCCAGAGTTAAATATAGAATGGTTACAAAGCACTCATGATTTGCATACCTGAGAATAAAATGGTCCTGTTCTGGAACAACTTAGCCAAACTGTGGAGGAAGCCTTGGGAATTTCCCTCCGCTCTGCAGCCCAGAAATGTGGAAAATCTTCTGGAGAATTGAGCTGCTCAGAACAACTGCTCTTTGAGTTAAACTCTGAATTGAAAATGTGAATCCATGCCTTCAACCAAACAACTTCATTCACCATTTGCCATAGAAAGAATCAGACTAGTTCCATGAGGTCTTTTTTTTTACAAGGAATAACAGTCAAGCAGAAAGACGAGACTTATTGATTTTTGTGCACTAATAGGGATAGGGATAGTTCACCCAAAAATGAAAGTTTTGTCATCATGCACTCACCCTCAAGTTGAAGAATGTTGGTAACCAGATAGTTGATCGACCACATTGACTTCCATAGTAGGAAAAAAAATATTATGGACGTCAATGGCTACTTTCAACTGTCTGATTACCAACATTCTTTAAAATATCTTTTGTGTTCAACAGAAGAAAGAAACAGAAGAAAGAAACTCATTGGAACAACATGAGAGTGAGTAAATTATGGTAAAATTTAAATTTTTGGGTGAACTATCCCTTTAAGGTGCAAAGTTGAGATGACCATGATGGTTTTAAAATCGTATTCCAGTGTTTTGGTTTATATCCATTAAATTGCAAACAAAACAATTTTTGTTAGCTTTGTTAACCTGTTTTGCTGAATATCAGCTATTTTTTCAGCACCAATTTTTTGTCTATGCCAGCGAAAAATGATGCTTGTTTAAATTCACCAAATATTTTTAAAATGCATAAACATCATAGTAAAACGACTGAAATTAATGAATATGACATGGCGTATTTTATCTAAATTTAAAGGACGTTATCAAAAGCAAAAAAAAAAAGCTGTGTAAAATTGAACAAAGGTCCTTACACACATACCACATGACATGCGGTTGCTAAGGCGCACCAAGTAAACACTTATCAGCTCACAAAAACATTTTTTCTTCAATTACGCTTTTTACTCACTTTCTTTTTTTCTTCCTCTCTAAAGCAAGTAAACTTGCCTCTGGCTCCCTGGGCGGCAGGGAGCATTGAGCGAACGCCAGATCTTTAGGATGTCACCGCTGCTCAGTTGCTTCCACTTAGCCTTCCAGACTTTCCCCTGGCTTCTTTTCAAAACAAATCTTGGAGCGGGCCCACAGAAAGTGCATTCTTTCAGGGTCCCTGCGAGCAGTGCTCACGCGCTCTGCTGCTGCCAGAGGTCGCCTAGACACACTGAGACGTCATTTAGTTACACAATCCAAATCAGAAAGTCCAAATATATGTACATACTAGATACATATTGTGCATATTAATATATATACATTTGTATAATTGTATTCTTAGTTTTCTTCTTCTGATGGAAGTGAAAATGTCACCAAATACCATTGACAAACTACTAAGTGTTAATGTTTGTTCTCACTGAGGTACAACATATTGAGAGCTCAAATTAGAAATCCAATTGCAAAAGACTAAACTTTGTTGTCACCTTACGCCACTCAAGCAAATGAGTTAAACTAACTTTGCTTTAATCTGCTGTTCTCCTGTTGGCCTTGGCAGGTGTTTAATAGCCTTTCCAGTGTTGTTTTACTTCCTATGTTTGCTTATGCTAATGGCGATTGGGCTTTTGGCAAATTCTTCAGGTTGCCTATTTGAGTAGTAAGATTAGGCAGCTGTTAGCATTTGGTCCAATCAACAAAGCCCCAAACCTTTTCTACAGGATCAATATGTAAACATAAACCAGAAGAATCCCAATCTATGTTCAAATTGTCAAATTCTATACTGATGCTTCGATTTTTTTAGATTATGTTAGTTTCAAAATATCACATTTTATTGGCAGTGGTGCTATTGATATTGACATTCAAGTGAGACAATTGAAAATTCCCCAGTGCAATGATTTTTATCATTATTATTATTACTCACAGGTTGTTCTTGCATAGCTCAGGAGCCTTCTCAATTTTTTCATTCGACTTTGTTGCAAATGTTTCTCACTATTTTTATTACTTATAAGCAATTATGCAATCTAATCTTAGGGCCCGTTTACACAACACCGTTTTCAACTAAAACTGAATTATTTTTATGAGTTTTGGCCATTAATTTACACAATAACAGCGTTTTGGGGGCCTGAAAACGCAAGCTTATGAAAAATGTGAATTTGTGAAAGCGGTGACGTCATGCGCATGCGTATTACATGTTCACGCATGCGTATTACGTGTTCGCTGGGTGTTTCTTGACAAAGCGACATCTCTTACTATTGGCCTGGCATGCATAATGCAGCCTTTTTAGTCATTTTCGCAGATCCGTGTGAACAAGGGTCGTTTTGACAACGCTGTCGTCTGTTTTTAGTACATCGTTGTCTTGTAAAAACAAGTGTAAATAGCAACTAGATTCTATTTACACTAAGTGAAAATAATATATTTTTTTAGCGATAGATGATATTTACACTAAGTGCAAATAGCTGTAGATGCTATTTACTAAGTGAAATAGCATACTAAGTGAAAATAGTGATATATTCTATTTACACCATGTAAAAGTTTTGCATTTCTTTGCAATATGTGTAAATAGTAATTACATGCAATTTATAC
The DNA here is from genome assembly GCA_039654105.1 of Coreius guichenoti. NCBI lineage: Eukaryota > Metazoa > Chordata > Actinopteri > Cypriniformes > Gobionidae > Coreius > Coreius guichenoti. Next base: position 11,699,236 of record CM077182.1, on the reverse strand, counting down.
TTTATTTTGACAGATGCATACTATTTACACCTCAGTATTGTTGTACATTAACAGGATGCAATAATAACATAGAGTGTAAATGATTATATTTATTAAAATTATTAAATGGATGCCGCCTTAATGGGACAATAAAAGCCCTCCCTACACCTACCCCTAACCCTACCCTACCCAATAAATGCTTTTATCATTATTAAACATTTCGTTAGGCACTTTATTTCCATTTTTAGAACATTTTCTTAATTTTTATTGAAAGTACATGCCTTTCCGATGTGATATGTGATGGGAAAAGGGAGAAGAGCGAGCTCGGTAAAAGGCGGAATCGAACCTTTGTCGATCGCGTCAAAACCTAGATCCTTGAGCCTTACGCTTTACTGACTACGCTACTGAAGACATTGAAATACACACGTCTTTTTTTTTTTATCTTGTTTGGCCCAACCAGGCATTGTTAGGCGGGGCTAGTGCGAATAGCACTTGCCAACAAGGCATGCTATTTGCACTTGGTGTAAATAGACACTCCGTAAATGGCATGGGTTTCTCAATTATGTCTCATTTGAGTGTTAACTTTGTCTCAGATATTTCTTCTAAAATTGCTTAAAATGTAAACAATTTTGTTCTAGTAAGTATACAACTGTAAAATTGTGAATGGACTTTGGAAAATCTTGGCACAGTTTGAGACATTCACATTGGGCCCTATCATACACCCGGCGCAATGCAATGGCAGTGTTTTTTGCTAGTTTTAGCCCAACACAGTTATCATTTTCACGTCCAGCGCCCACATTGTTTAAATGGCAAATGCACTCGCGCCCATCTGTTGGCCCATGGGCGTGCTGGTGTGAAAACGAGGTGTGTTCGGGCGCATTGTTGGCGTGTTGCTATTTTGAGGCAACTGAAAACTGACTGCGCCATTGACCAACAAAAACCTGGCCTAAAGTCAATAGCTCAGCGTTTTTGTGTTATTTAAAGGGTTAGTAATATGTGCCTATATGCGGGTACACAATTAATTTTAAATATTAAAAATAAAAGGATTCCTCTCTGGAGAAGCGTTCAGTCTTTCCGCTCGCAAATTCCGCCATGCTGCAATCACAACTGGCTTTTAAAGGGAATGGGAGATGAGGCTCTGATTGGTTTATTGCACATTACGCCTAAAACACACCCATGACTCATTAAGAGACTAGGCACAACCCTTTTGGACCATGCGCCTGGCGCGCCGACCATTTTTTCTGTCGTTAAACTAGCAAAAGTTGATTCGGACACGCCCTAAGTGCACCTGCGCCATGCGCTTCAGACCATGCGCTCAGATCGTTAAAATAGGGCCCATTGTTTTTGGTTTTGAAACTGGCAACATGTTATTTTTACTCTTATTTTATTCTCATTTCTTTCTTTGAGAAACAATGTTAATAGAGATATTAAAGAGATCTCATTCATTATTTTTTTATTCTTTCTTATAGGAATTTGCAGATTGCTTATGTGTGAGAATTTACACATACACCACACTTTCTCTAAATTGGCCTCAATGCAAAAGGAGTGCAAATGACCGAGAAACTTTCTATGGATTGTTCAGGTATTGACAGTATTGACCTTTGCTGGCCCTCACTTCTTTTATATTATCTCACATTCCAAGCATTCCTATTGGAACAGGACTCACCAATCACCCCACTCACCCAGCCCCGAAACCAAACAAAGGTCACGGGGACTGACCTTTACTCCAGATGTCCAACCAAACTACAGGTGACGATGGAGCAGTTTTCGAAAGGTATGTAGCATTAGCTGAAGTCTGTGTCCTTATCTCAAATGTCTAAATACTCATTTACTTAAAAAGAAACTGATCAATAACTCAGGTCGATGACCCTCAAAACCCTTGTCTTCAAGGAGCGTAAGCGTAAGGAAGACACTCAGGTCTGAATGAATCAATGAAGACTCAAAGGTTACACAAGTTATACAAATGCATTACAGAAACATATTTTAGATGCTTCATCTATGTTTTTGATCTTTTAAAATTGTTTAGGAATATTCCTGTTTTAGTACAAGCTCAATTAACACCATTTGTGGCATTATTTTCACCACAAAAATTGATTTCCAATTGCCCCTTCTTTTATTTATTTGTTTGTTTGTTTTTTTAAAGAGCAAAAATCTGGGTTGCACTGAGTCAATTACAATGGAACTGGGGCCAATCCATAAACGTTAAAAGTATATCCACACAATTTTAACATTATACATGTATACATATAATGTGATTTTGGTATATGATAAAATCAATTAGGCTACTACCCTTTAGGTTAAGTTATATGCAATTTTACAACTTTGTTGCTATGATAGCTTAAGTCCATAAAGCCTAAGACTAAAACAGATTAAGGGTAGGGGGGTAGGGGGTTCATAAAAATTTAATAAAATAAAATTTTTGGTTCCCCAAAGAACCTTATAAGAACCATTTTCTTATTGTGTTTTTCCTCTCTTTTTTCCACTATAAAGAACCTTTTGTGGAATGGAAATACTATGTTAAATATGGTACTATGTTAAAGGTTATTTGTGCTATCAATGCCAATAAAGAACCTTTATTTTTAAGAGTGTAATTACATTTATAAAAAAATGTAAGCTTCATATTTTTGCTTTTAAATTCTCAAAAAATTCCCCTTCACTGCCTAACCTCGAAAATGAAGGACAAGTCAAAATTATCTTTTATAATAATCAACATTTATACCAGAAGTGCTATCAGTTCAGCTTAACAGGTATTGAACCTGAGTATTCATTTAAATAATTGGTTTGCGGTGTGACAAATGAGTTCCAGGTTCTCAGTTAATGCAGATCAAAAATCAGTATGTATAATAATTATACAAAAACTTGTTTGAAATAGTTTTCAGCAACCAGGCACATTCTGTTCAGTGTGATGGTAGTGAGGTTCACAGTTGCAGCCGCACTTGAGCTGTTCTTTTGGGGGGGGAGATCAGGAATGTGCAATGGGCCATTCGCTCTCTTTTCAAGACTTCCTGTCTAGGAGGCCAACGTTCCATAAATTTGTCAATGAAAACGAGTTAATTGAAGAACAGAGCAGAATTCATCAGGACTACACTGAGACTGAGTATGAATGTGTGCTGTGCGTGCATGTTTGTATTTGTACATAGATACGTGTGTGTGTGTGTCTGTGAAAGGGACATCATGCTTCTGAAAATATTTCCTCTGTTGGAAAAACATTTGCCTTCGAGGAAAAACTCACAAAGTTGCGGTTTGCTGCACCCTGTTAGACTGCGTTCAGCCAATAGAAGAACATAGATTCTGTATTGACCAAAACTTGGTCTATTCATAAACTTTACATGTGTCTCCACTTGGCAAAACCCCCTATAGAACATAGTTGGGATTGCTGTCGCCATATGACGGAAGAGCGTGTGGAGAAAAGGAATTTCTTTTACAACAACTGCGTGGAAGTAAAATAAGCAGTTGTACACAGAAATGTACTCACTGATTTACAACCATCGATAATAGTCGCTCTCAACTACATCAGTTTTCCAATAGTTCAAGTTCAGACTTTCCCACCAAGGTTTTTATATCTATATTCCATCAGCAGTATATATACAGTGGGGAGAACAAGTATTTGATACACTGCCGATTTTGCAGGTTTTCCTACTTACGAAGCATGTAGAAGTCTGTAATTTTTATCATAGGTACACTTCAACTATGAGAGACGGAATCTAAAACAAAAATCCAGAAAATCACATTGTATGATTTTTAAATAATTAATTTGCATTTTATTGCATGACATAAGTATTTGATCACCTACCAACCAGTAAGAATTCCGGCTCTCACAGACCTGTTAGATTTTCTTTAAGAAGCCCTCCTGTTCTCCACTCATTACCTGTATTAACTGCACCTGTTTGAACTCGTTACCTGTATAAAAGACACCTGTCCACACACTCAATCAAACAGACTCCAACCTCTCCACAATGGCCAAGACCAGAGAGCTGTGTAAGGACATCAGGGATAAAATTGTAGACCTGCACAAGGCTGGGATGGGCTACAGGAGAATAGGCAAGCAGCTTGGTGAGAAGGCAACAACTGTTGGCGCAATTATTAGAAAATGGAAGAAGTTCAAGATGATGGTCAATCTCCCTCGGTCTGGGGCACCATGCAAGATCTCACCTCATGGGGCATCAATGATCATGAGGAAGGTGAGGGATCAGACCAGAACTACACGGCAGGACCTGGTCAATGACCTGAAGAGAGCTGGGACCACAGCCTCAAAGTAAACCATTAGTAACACACTACGCCATCATGGATTAAAATCCTGCAGCGCACGCAAGGTCCCCCTGCTCAAGCCAGTGCATTTCTAGGCCCGTCTGAAGTTTGCCAATGACCATCTGGATGATCCAGAGGAGGAATGGGAGAAGGTCACGTGGTCTGATGAGACAAAAATAGAGCTTTTTGGTCTAAACTCCACTCGCCGTGTTTGGAGGAAGAAGAAGGATAAGTACAACCCCAAGAACACCATCCCAACCGTGAAGCATGGAGGTGGAAACATCATTCTTTGGGGCTGCTTTTCTGCAAAGGGGACAGGACGACTGCACCGTATTGAGGGGAGGATGGATGGGGCCATGTATCGCGAGATCTTGGCCAACAACCTCCTTCCCTCAGTAAGAGCATTGAAGATGGGTCGTGGCTGGGTCTTCCAGCATGACAACAACCCGAAACACACAGCCAGGGCAACTAAGGAGTGGCTTCGTAAGAAGCATCTCAAGGTCCTGGAGTGGCCTAGCCAGTCTCCAGACCTGAAACCAATAGAAAATCTTTGGAGGGAGCTGAAAGTCCGTATTGCCCAGCGACAGCCCCGAAACCTGAAGGATCTGGAGAAGGTCTGTATGGAGGAGTGGGCCAAAATCCCTGCTGCAGTGTGTGCAAACCTGGTCAAGAACTACAGGAAACGTATGATCTCTGTAATTGCAAACAAAGGTTTCTGTACCAAATATTAAGTTCTGCTTTTCTGATGTATCAAATACTTATGTCATGCAATAAAATGCAAATTAATTATTTAAAAATCATACAATGTTTTTTTTTTTGCAAACTAAACTTAATTTACTGTGTTTATCCAATTGATTTGTCCAATATATTTGAATGAACAAAATTTTTAAAAGTTTTCATCCTTTGGGAAGGAAAACTCAAAAAAGCCCATCCAAATAATTTTTTTTTGTACAGTGTAATAATTAAAAGAGTGATTTAATTATATACTTATGTACTTATGTTATGTACTTATGATCTGTAGGTTGGACATAATAATAATAATAACTGCTATAAATATATAGACATTATATGACAAAAATATTTATTAAATATATGTAACAAAAATAAAATTTATTTATTATACATTTAAAACGTTTATGTGTGTGTGTGTGTGTGTGTGTGTGTGTATAAAACATTTCACAGTATTACCGTTTTTATTTACTTTTATTTATTATACATTAAAAATGTAACATTTAAAAGTAAAGATATTTACACAAAAAAAAGGCTTGTGCTGATAATTTGTAAAGAAAAATGAAAAAGTGGTCAGACTTTTGAACCCCAAGGTTGAACGTTTCCCATTTTCATGAGAAAAACATCTAAATGTAAAAAAGTGTGCTGTAAATCTGAACATGTCTCAGAGACAAAGCAGTGACTGCTGTATGTCTCTCTTGGCAGTGAGGTGCACTGAGAGATAACGCGTCGGGATAGATTTAGCAGGGCTGGAGGCTTTCAGTGGAATGTGCTCATTTGGCGTCCTCTGGACTTTAGTGAATGAGTGAATGGGGAGTGTTAGTTGTCATCTTCTCTCGTCTATGCCGGCAGATGGAGCCTTTGGCCTGCCAGCTGTCATCTGCAGCACACACATTTAGAGCTGGCATTGAGGGGTGCAGACTGCTCATTTGGTACCTTCAGATGGCAACCAGGTCTATGATACCTTGAAAAAGCACAACTTAGCATTCCTATTGCTTGAATGGAGCATGGTGGTGGCCGATTATGTTTTTGAGGGCTCGGATAGTTCCTTTTCTGCTGCTTTTGACTTCACAGGATAGTTGCTAGTGAGGAGCTTGGGACTGTGCTCATTCTTTAACTAGTCAGCTAGTTAATCTAGTCGTGAGAAAGCAAAGAAGGTGGAGAAAAAAAAAACAGTGAACAAGGTTTTCGCGGTTCACCTCAGCTTGGGAGGTACATCCTTTGTGTTAGTTACACTTTGACCTTAACAAGGTGTGGAGGTAAAAGTCTGGCCGGCAGCAGAGAGGTCAAAGGTCAGTGGGTTTTTCTGCTCTTGGTTTCCTGAATGCCTCCATCACAGGAAGTGGATATGCTGAGATTTTCCGGCACTGGAAGTTCTTAAACACAAAGAACAAGTTTGCTGAGCTTAGCGTACGCATACAAAAATGACATTTTCAGTTCATGAAAATATTAATAATATATTAAAAAAATTATAATTTATATGAATTGTTTTATAGGTTAAAATATGATTAAAGGGGCTATATGTAGAATTCAGAAACCTTTGTTATTAGTGACACTAGTGGCCGTTTAGTGAACTGCAGCCAGCATTGCTCGCACACACGTAACATACAAGACTGAAGGCCCCGATATACTCACAAGAAGTTATTTTTCATTCTTTGCTTAGAAGAAAAAGAAGTTGTAAAAACCTTTGCAGCGTTATACTGTTAGTGAACATCCCTACGCCGTCCACACTGTTGAGAGCGGCATTTAGATTAATTATTGCCAAAAGTAACTATATTAACAAATCATTGAATTCAGGTGTTCCAATCACTTCCATGGCCAAAGGTGTATATAATCAAGCACCTAGGCATGCAGACTGCTTCTACAAACATTTGTGAAAGAATGGGTCGCTCTCAGGAGCTCAGTGAATTCAAGCATGGTACCGTGATAGGTTGCCACCTGTGCAATAAGTCCATTCGTGAAATTTCCTCAATACTAAATACTGTTAGTGGTATTATAACAAAGTGGAAGCAATTGGAAACAAAAGCAACTCAGCCATAAAGTCGTAGGCCACGTAAAATCACAGAGCGGGGTCAGCGCATCCTGAGGCGCACAGTGTGCAGAAGTCGCCAACTTTCTGCAGAGTCAATAGCTACAGACCTCCAAACTTCGTATGGCCTTCAGATTAGCTCAAGAACAGTGTGTAGAGAGTTTCATGGAATGGGTTTCCATTGCCGAGCAGCTGCATCCAAGCCTTACATCACCAAGTGCAATGCAAAGCGTTGGATGCAGTGGTGTAAAGCACGCCGCCACTGGACTCTAGAGCAGTGGAGACGCGTTCTCTGGAGTGACGAATCACGCTTCTCTGTCTGGCAATCCGATGGACGAGTCTAGGTTTGGCGGTTGCCAGGAGAACGGTACTTGCCTGACTGCATTGTGCCAAGTGTAAAGTTTGGTGGAGGGGGGATTATGGTGTGGAGTTGTTTTTCAGGGGTTGGGCCCCTTAGTTCCAGTGAAAGGAACTTTTAATGCTTCAGCATACCAAGACATTTTGGACAATTTCATGCTCCCAACTTTGTGGGAACAGTTTGGGGATGGCCCCTTCCTGTTCCAACATGACTGCGCACCAGTGCACAAAGCAAGGTCTATAAAGACATGGATGAGCGAGTTTGGTGTGGAGGAACTTGACTGGCCTGCACAGAGTCCTGACCTCAACCCGATAGAACACCTTTGGGATGAATTAAAGCGGAGACTGTGAGCCAGGCCTTCTCGTCTGACATCAGTGCCTGACCTCACAAATGCGCTTCTAGAAGAATGGTCAAAAATTCCCGTAAAACACACTCCTAAACCTTGTGGAAAGCCTTCCCAGAAGAGTTGAAGCTGTTATAGCTGTAAAGGGTGGGCCAACTCCATATTAAAGCCTACGGATTGAGAATGGGATGTCATTAAAGTGCATGTAAAGGCAGGCGTCCCAAAACTTTTGGCAGTATAGTGTATGCTGTGCACTTTCCTCTCAATAACAAAATAAACACAACAGAAATGACAGCGGTGAGAAAGCAGCATATCATGTAAGAAAGCATCTGATCGTAGCGATGTGGATATGTTTGCACCAGCTCTGCAATTCAGCGGCATCACGTCGACAGATGAGGGAATTAAAATTACACTGTTATGATAGTTTGATTATAAAGTGCCTATATTTGAGACTACAGACTATAGATCTGGCTATGTGAGACTCAGTCTAGTTTGAATCAATCCCTTTTCTTTGTTTAACACATTGACATTACAGTACAGAATAGCATTATTGTATAAGCATTCATTTTATGTGCCATTGAACAGGAGCATGCATAGAAGGTCTCAGTTTTTAAGTTTTGTTACAAGCTGTTCTCACATTGGCAATAAAAAAGCAATTAATACATGACAATTCTTACATATAGCCCCTTTAATGTTAAAGTAGTAATATTTCAAATTCAGCAGGTACTGTAGATATTAATTATATGCAATGTCAAATATAGAGCAAATATATGCCTGAGAACTGAAATACTAAGAACAGACTTTAAAAAACATGTATTTTTTTTATTGTTATATATGGGATATATATGTGTATTCCTTTCTAAACTAAATTATTTAAATGATTTTAACTAATTTACTCATCATTATTCAAAAGAACTCAATATGTTTATAGTGATACATCCCTACATAGTAAGTCCCACTCTGACTCTTAACACACCAAAATAACACACACTTCCCCTACGGCAGCTTTACTGAAGAATGTCTTTCGTACAACATTCACATCTGACCTTCCCACCGGGTCAAAAGCTACAGTGCAATTGTTCTGGGCCATCAGACAGCAAACTACTTTATGGCACTTAAGTAAATTAACATGGTGTTAAATTTGATATATGCATTTTCCTTAATTACAGGCCAATCATCATTAGTTGGACCAGTGACCATAATAAGGTAAGGTAAGGTGTAATTGAAGAATATCCGATATCCGATATATCTTATTTGCTTTGAATGGGTTCACAAGGTCCATTTCTGGTTTGTGGGATTGTTAAAGTGATCAGAATGTTCTTTGGTTAATGTTCACATCCTCAGCAGATATTAGTTATCAGTAGGGAAGATGGAATAATGGATGTTTGTCGCACTGATAGCAGATCACCTTCACCTGAGGTTCCTTCACCAGCTGGAGCGGCCCAGGTCAGTCTATTGTGTCGTGTTTGTGCACAAACACAACTTCTCATGTAAATGGAGGTGGTCCGGGTCAGGCCCTCAGGGTCCCGGGAACAGTGGGAGTGTGTTATGGCTGATTCCACCTGTTGCCAATTGGTAATATATCAAGTCATTAGTTAAAGGGATAGTTTACCCATGTTCTGTCATTATTTACTTGTTTAATCTTTTGAAGAGAATCTTGGCCACACTCTTAAAAATAAAGGTTCCAAAAGGTTTTTTTTTTTTTGCACCTATGCCATAGAAGAACCATTCTGGGTTCTGCAAAGAACCTTTCAGTCAACAGTTCTTAAAAGAACCATTTTTTTCTTAGTGTGAAGAACATTTTAATAATGTAAAGAATCTTTTGCGGAATGGAAAGATTCTATGGATCTTCATGAACCATAGATGCCAATAAAGAACCTTTATTTTTAAGAGTGCAGTATTGTAAAATAAGGTGAAAAAAAACTGTCAAGCTCCAAACTGACAATAAAAAGCACAAGTAAATGTACTTTTTTGGAGCCATACAGTAGTTCATTATTCACTTAAAATCCCCCCTTATCAAGTTCAGTGAGTTCAATGTTCGATTTGTGAACAAATCATTCATTTGAATTGGATCTTTTCAATGAATCTGTTTGATTCAGTTTACAAAACCATGATTTGTGTACGAAACAAACTGCTCTGATTCACTTCACCAACTCGATCCAACAGTTTCCATCTAAAAATTCTTAGTTATTTTCAGAGAACTTAAGTCATACATGGATACTTTTAGGATACATTTATGATATTTTCCCTCCTTTTTCAAGCTTGAAAGCTTCCGTTTTTTATTCATTGTAAGTGCATAATTAAAGAGCGACCAGGACATAAAAAATGTCTCGGTCACACTATAGATTAAGGTGCTATTAACTACGACTTTTTCCTCAATAAACTCCTAATTACTGCTTATTGATAGTTAGTAAGGTAGTTGTTAAGTTTAGGTATTGGGTAGGATTAAGAGATGTAGAATATAGTCATGCAGAATAAGGCATTAATATGTGCTTTATAAGTACTAATAAACAGCCAATATCCTAGTACTTGTATTATGCATGCTAATAAGAAAATAGTTAATAGTGAGAATTGGACCCTAAACTAAAGTGTTACCAATTTCTCTTTTTGTGTTCCACAGATAAAAAACGGTGAGGTTTGGAACGACATGAGGGTGAGTAAATGACGACAGATTTGTTTCTGGGTGACCAATCCCATTAAGATAAATTATGGTTGTATATTTATGGTTAAAAGCATGCCATTTATGACCAAAATAATCACACCAGTTCTAACCAGGACATCTAAAGTAAGCCGCCATCTCAAGTGTGATTCTCATGGTAAACAGTAAACTTCACTGTAGCCTCCTGACACAGTGACACGCAAGTTCTTCCTGGATCAGAACCTTCTGTTGACCCTGTGACGCCACATTGTACCTGCTTCCCAAACTAGAGCGTGAGTTCACAGAGGTCCATTTCCATATACACAGGCCACCCTTTCCTTTTCCATATGACTACATTAGGAATACGAGAGCCTGGAGACTATGAATAGACCAGCGGACCCTGCTGTTCACAGGGGACTCAGGTTCAGTGAGGTGGGAGTTTGTGTGAGCTTGCACACATTGCCTCCTGTCTCTCCAAGGTGGCCTGGGAGCTGGCCAGACGTCTATGTCACTTCAGAAGGGAGGGGTTGGGAGAGGTAGCTCAGGCTGATAATTTGTCTTTATGGCCCCACATCACCTTTAACCCTTTGACAGGGTGACTGACCCTAGATATTCCAATTCTAAGTGACCAAAAAGGGGCAGTTTGGCTGTCTGGTTAGTGGATGACCATGTTGGATTCTATATAATGTGTGTGTGTGTGTGTGTATACTATATATATATATATATATTAAATGTATACAATACATATAAAAGTTATTTATATATATGTGTGTGTATACTATATATATATATATATATATATATATATATATTAAATGTATACAATACATATAAAAGTTGTGTGTATGTATGTATGTATGTATATATATATATATATATAATATACACACACACACACACACACATATATATATAAAGCTGCAGTCCGTAACTTTTTTTGGTTAAAAATGATCCAAAATCATTTTTTGAGCGAGTACATAAAAGCCAGTATTCAAAACTATATCCTTACCTTAGCCCCATTCACAACGGTAAGCTTGTAATAATGTGTTATAATTAGAGTGGTATGGTGGATTTCCGCGGGAAATTCAAGTATGTCTTTGCGTCATTACTTCACATCTGTATACATAAAGAATGAGTCCGGCTAGTAGTAGTAACGCACGTGAGGAGCATGTTCTTCAGCGGATCATTTATAGCCTTTTTGTCACAGCAGCTGGGCTGGAGTTATTAAATTTTATCATTTTCATGGCGGATTGTAATCTAGAAAGGCCCAAATGACATCATCAGTGACAACTGGAGATTCACCCGTAGTCAAAAGCAAAAGAATAGACTGTACAGAAATGGAAATCTACAGGTAACGCTAATAAACACTAAATACACGTAGTCACGCAATGCTAATGATGTTAAAATTAACTATTTGAGAACAAAGTATAACAATAATAATAATTTGCACGGTTTGATGTTTGATGATTTAATCACCGTTAGTAGCGCGATTTACTGTAATGTTTTGTTCCCAAAAGTGGCAGACATGTTACTTACTTGTTCAGATGACATTTTCCGGTGAAAATTCTTATTTAGGTTATACTCCAAGACGTAGAATCTGTGATTCTGAAGCACAGTATCCACACCGATGCAGTGATGAATGACAGCCGCACAAACTCCTCAAAACATTAGATTCATCCGCGCTGAGGAGCCACGCCGACGCACAACTCACTTACAGATGATATCTCCGCAAATAACTGCAATTGCAGGTTTCACACAGAGATGGCGACACAGAGGCAAAACTTACGGACTGCAGCTTTAATAATATACATAATATACAAGTATTTAATATTATATATATATGCAATACTTCCTCCATCTCATGCACTTTTCTTTATAAATTATTTTGGTTAACTTGATTCTGCTTTCAGCTACTAATAAGACTGTATTTTATCATATTTAAATACAGTTTTCTTCAAAATCAACACAGATATTGTGAGAATGGATTGTCATGTGCCATGTGAAAAGCTCTATTGAAGTAAACGCCTGTCATAACAAACAGTAAAACTTGCTCATCTCATTGCCAGAGACTTCTTCACAGAATTTGATAAGCTGCCCCATTAGCATTGAACATTTTCTGTTTCATTTTTTCATTACCGCTACTTATGCAGCTTTGAGACTGAAGTGAAGAGGAAAATGCTTTAACAGTTTGTGTCTGATGTGTGGCTGTAGGCCCCTGGCAGCCGGCTTTCATAAATGTATTGCATATGTGGGGGCCGCTTTGAGGCTGTCTGGGGATGAAATGGTTAAAATTGACATCGGGTGGCAAAGGGGCTGTGGTTGGTCTCAAATCTTTTTTGTGTGCCGCGGTGGACGAGTTCTCCCACAATTTGCCCAGAGCGCTCCCCTCCTCTGTCCGAAAGAGAGAGAGAAAAAGGAAATCTGTGTCCAACCCAAAGAATGTCTTTTGAAATGCACATGCTCTTTTTTTTTTACACCCTGTGAGCACTTTGTTTCCTTAACATTTCTACAGATTTGGCCTGCATTCTTGTGATTTACTACCACGATCATTACTTTTAATGGTGGAAAACACATTGCATCTTCAAAATAAACGATTAAGCTTAGACATTATACTGATTAATAGACTTTTTTTTTAATGCAAATAAAACATAAATGCATTGCTAATTTTTAATATAATAAATCCTTTGGCAATGGCAACCTTTTTCCCATTCTTGAATCTTGCAAAGGACAGAGTGAAGTGCATTTTGCACAATATGTATACATACAAGTCATATGTCTCCATGTTCTGACAAAAGTTTCAAGTTGGCCGTAATCGATCTTGGTAGTACTTTGGGCAGTAATTTGTGGCTGGGGCTATTGATCGTATTCGTTTCATTCGCTGGCGGTCCTGACGCCGCTCTGTCTGCGGGGGAGTGGTCTGAAATTCCTCTTCTCCACCTTCTTTGGGGGTCTGAGAGCTGTTTTTTATGAATGAACTGAATACCAACTACAAATTAACCAGTCTCTCTCAAGAAAAGCTCTCCTTCTGTAGCCAGTTCTACAAACACGCTCGTTTTCAGTGTAATGACGAAGAGCATGCAGTGAGGAATAATATAAAAGTGCATGAGTGTAAAAATAAGCACCCAGATGTTAACATATTACATAAAACACAAAATCACGTGGCAAGTATTTGCAAAAATGTTCAAATTTGCAGGAATCTTCAGTATGTATGATATAAACCTATAAAAATCCATTAATGTAAAACAAGGATATATTACATATGCGCACTCAATAGTGCATGCATTGCATTTATACAAGGGTTAATGACAAATAAGGATGTCGAAAAAGATGATGAAAAAGGATAAATCTAATTAAATCATATTTAACGAGTTCTTAAAACGTGTTTTAAATAATAAATGTAATTTTTAATTTAATTAATTTTAATTATTAATTTAATTAAATAATAATGACCTTGACATACTGTCATAAGGGATCTATAAGGGTCTGTAATATCATTTTCTATTTTATGATTTTCTTGTCACATGACCTCCAAATGGCTTCCTGCGTGATTAAACCACGCTGACTTTGAATTGGCAGACAATGGTTAATATATCTAATATTATTATTTTAATATTTATTTTAACAAAATGGCTGCACTGCTTATTTTTAAGGAACATTTCAGGCATTTAATGATTTTTCCCTTTCGCAGTTCTTAAATATTTTTAAGCTTTAAACCCTATAAAATACTAAAATAACCTTAATTTTAAAAAAGTTATATATATCTATACACACACGCTGTAAAAAATATGATCAATAAGTTATGACAACATATGTTTTTACATTGCTTTAACTCAGCAAGAGTTTTTTTTTATTATAAGTTATATTCAACTCATTTTTTAAGTCAGTTTAATGTAATTTAAGTTGAAATTATTTAAACATCCAAGTTGACTGTACTTAAACTTTTTTACAGTGTGTGTGTGTGTGTATATATATACAGCCCATATATTGTCAGGTCATTGACCTATGAAACATGCATTTGATATATTTCTTGATGCACGTTTTAATTTTCTTTCTGTCCTTCTCCCATCTTTGTTATCTTTTTTTTGCAGCTCTTGGAGTTCAAGTTCCTCCAGCTCTTGGTTATAAAGCCCATCTCTGACACAATTGTATTCAGTTGGAGAGGGTTGGGAGGACTTTGCCATTCCCCCCTGTTTGTCGAGCAGGCTCGGTCAGATCGTGGGAAAGGCCCTCCACGTAAAGCATTATTCTTTGTCACTGTTGTTCTTGTGTAATTGATCTCACTCCACGTCGATGGGCGGAAGACTTCAAAGACACGCGGCTGTTGGAGGTCGATCTGCTTGTGATCGCGGCCTTGAGGGACAAAAAAACAACTGCCTTTCTCTTACAACGCACACTTTTGATGAGTGTGTAAAGTTGCATAAAGTAGCCTACATAGTAGCTAGCAAGCACGTGAGGCGTGACGTGAACTTTGTGCATTTAGTGTGAACGCCAAATTATACATATGCTAGCCTATTAACAATATATTGATTTTTTTGTAATGACCACATAATAGATTTAGCATACTTCACAAACAAAAGTTTGAGTGAATGGTTTTAACGTCATAACGTTCTTTTTTTTATATATATATATATAAATCGCCGAATAAACGCCGAAACGTAGGCTACAGCGCGTCAAGTGTCCGACTCCCGATGGCTCCAATAAGGCGGTTCTTTTTTTGGGAATCAAAAGCATACAGTGCCACCATAGGAACCGTTTTTGTTTTATTTTTGTAATGAGCAAAAACATACAGTAACAGCACGACTGACCAGTGTTGTCCGATCCCCGAGCTAAAAACTCTTATGTGGCCGTTCTGTAATGAATCCAAACAGCTTTGAACCAGCAGGGACCCCGTTACTATATCATTCTCACTTATTGAACCGCAAGTCATATTATTTTTGTCATGCCAGACTCTAAATCAAGAACTATACACACACACACACACACACACACACACACACACACACACACACATTTATATCGCCATTAGCCTATGCAACCTCTAAAAAGCTGAACTAAGAATTTGAAATGTGAATCTAAGCATTTGAAATTGCTGAGGGCATACAATAGGCCTACAAAACTTTTTCTCTCAAATATTTATTTCTGAAAAAATAGAGCCTGAAAGAACCGCTAAAAGTTAGGAAACCGTATCTTTAAGAGGAGAATCGGAGCACACCCCAAACCAAGTTTATGTAGGCCTATTGATGACTTTTTTTTTAAATCAATAAACAAACAAATAAACAGTCTATGAACTATACTGTGTCTTTAAACTTTCTGGAGTGTAGCCAGTGAATGGTGCTGGACACGTGAGTTTGTCTCAATGTGGTCTCTCCTCTTAGTATTTCTCATGTTTTCTCTGGCTGTTGTCCAATTCCCCCTCTCTCTCTCTCTCTCTCTCTCTCTCTCTCTCTCTCTCTCTCTCTCTCTCTCTCTCTCTCTCTCTCTCTCTCTCTCTCTCTCTCTCTCTCTCTCTCTCTCTCTCTCGTGCCCCCTCCCTCCTCCTCGTGTTATCCACCCACGGGAAAAGTGGTGATTTTCGTCTCTCTCTCTCTCTCTCTCTCTCTCTCTCTCTCTCTCTCTCTCTCTCTCTCTGTGTCTCTGTCCTTTTTTTAATGTATATACCTCATCCTCATCCACAGTCTCTGGACTTATTTCCGTGTGGGCAGCAGGGATGCATTTAAAATGCCCCCGTTTTTTTATTTAAGCCAATCCGCGTAGAAAGTCTTTCCCCGCAAATTCTTGAATCCGCAGTAGCGTGGATTTGACAGTGCACTGTCACACTTACCTCTGCGAATGTCTCGCTCAAATTGCAATCGATCACTGGGCTTATTTTATTACTAAAGCCACCCCCACTTAATTCTACAGAGGAGATTTTTTTTCCCCTGTGTGTGTGCGTGCGTGTGTGTGTGTGAGCCAAATTCTCAACCAAGAGGCAGCACGTGCTTCTCACAATACCGCACTTTTAATTTACATTTTGCATACCCTTCATGAGCGCACCGGTTTTAAACGCATTGTTTTTGATAAGCGCGCACTGCTGAGCGCGAGACACTTACTGACTGACTGGCGGACAGCTCGTGCTGCAGGAACAGAAGGTGCGCGAGACTCTGTTTGGAACTCACACACACACGATGAGCGCGCGCGGCGAGGAAGCTGCCGGCGAAGCTTCAGGATCGCAGGAGCAGCCCGAGCCCGAGCCCGCCCCGGCCGAGCCAAAGAAGAGGGGACCGGGTAGACCCAGGAAGCCGCAACAGGTCAGTGTGTGACTCTTTACACTTCCACCACTAACACATTTAATATTATAAATTGGGAATGGACGTGTTTAAAACTTGCTAAACTGCTCAATAAACTTTCTTAGAGTAACCATATTACTCTTCGCGCGCACTTTATGGCTCATATTTACTTGCACCCCTGCTGCAAAAACAGCTTTAAAACCAGACTACGCTAGTTTGCTGGTCTCCCAGACAGGTCTGGTTACAGGTTTTAAAGGGAATTTGGACACTTTTCAGTTTAGCCAGGTTGACTAGACCAACAAACCAATTTAGTCAGCTTTGGGATGTTTTTCTTTTTCAGCAGTATCATGTTCTTAATATTTTTATTAGATTTCCTTTATCTTGCTGTACTGTACCTTAGTTTGTGTGCTGTATTGTATTGTACATTGCTTAAAGTAATGCATACATTTTGCACATTCGTACATGTCTCTATGTGTTTATCTAGGTAGTTGACATATAACAACTTTTTTTTTTAAATTCAACATTATGATTTTATTTTTACTGTTAACAATCCTTTTACATTCACTACTTGATTTTAAATGGGCGTGCAAAATGACATTTTTCTTTTAAAAAGTGCAAAAATCCAATTAACTTTTCTTTAAACTAGTTTTATGAATTAAAGCATGGCACACTGATGGACACAGCTGTCACTGCTTGAAACATAATGTCAACTACACACTTTTTAGACAGAAGTATCACATTTTTAGACAGAAGTCAAGTTTGAGTGCTGGATTGTGATTTGCATTTTAAGTTTATATTTCTCTTGTGAAGAATACGTGCAGACTGAATGTATAGCTTGTGTGTGTGTGTGTGTTAGGTTTATTGTACGAGTATAGCACTTGTTTGCGTTTGTGCAGGAAGCACTTCTTTCTAGCAGATAGCATTCCAAATTCCTGATCACAACGGTCTCTCATACCTGATGCTAAAGTCACGTTAAATGCTAAATGCTTTAAATGTAAATGTATAGCCTGCGTTACAGGGTCCTCTGTTGATCTGAGTTCAAAGCCAGTGTGCTTTAGAAATCTTTCATCAGTCTAAATAAAAATGTGCTTTTTGCTTCTGAATTATCAGCAAACCATTAGACCAAGTAAATTTTGCACAACCCATCTAATATATATATATACCTGTCAAAAGTTTGGAAACGTTCAAGTGTTTTTGAAAGACGTCTCTTATGCTCACCAAGGCTGCATTTGTTTAATCAGAAATACAGTAAAAACAGTAATATTGTGAAATATTATTACAATTTAAAATAAATTTTTTTTTAAATAGTTTTCTTTTTTAATACATCTAAAAATGTAATGTATTCCTGTGATGCAAATCTGAATTTTCAGCATCATTACTCCAGTCTTCAGTGTCACATGAGCCTTCTGAAATCATTCTAATATGCTGATTTGCTGCTCAAGAAACATTTATTATTATTATCAATGCTGAAAACATTTTGTTACTTTTATTCATCATGGATGCATTGAATTGATCAAAAGTGACAGTTAAGACATTTATAATGTTACAAAAGATGTATATTTAATAAATGCTTTAATAAATTGATTAAATAAATGCAAATAAATGCTGAAAGAATCCTAAAAAAATGTATCACAATTTCCACAAAAATGTTAAGCAGCACAACTGTTTTCAACATATAATCATAATAGGAAATATTAATAAGAAATGTATGCAATGTTTCCAAACTTATATTGGCTGTTTTAAATGTACCTGTTGATGTGAGCAGTGGTTACTATAACAACAAGCATGTATTTAAAATATAATGTCACTGAAATGAACATCTAGCTGTTTAGTCATGACCACATCCTTCAAAATTCTTTTGAGTGTTTGTGGTTAGAGGATGTGATTCACTATCTGAAGTAATTCACCAGTGACTCTCTGCAATACCTTTAATTGCAAGTAGTCATCAGGATGAGCTGGCAAATGGGGTTAAAAATAAAGTCAATCAGTCACCAAATATACAGATTTTTTTGGCATGTAATGGTGTTGCATGTATGTAAAAATAAATACATTTTGAATTAAATTCTAAAATCTTGTGTGTGTATTGTAACCGTGCTGTTGTTGTTAAATCAGTGTAAGAAAAAAGTCGCTTTATAGTTAATATAGTCAATATATGCAGGCAAATTTAAGTAAAACAATTTTAAAGAAGTCTGTTAATCACATAAATATTTACAAGGCTAAAAAGTTGTATTGTAAAAATGTCTGTTTAATAATGTTTTGTTGTCTGTGCAGGATTAAAGTTAGCTTTAGTTGTTTTTCCTGTGTGCCTCCACATAGACACACAAAACTTTGTCCGTTTGGTCTTGACTCATAAAGCACCAAGTGAATGGGAGACCACCAGTAAATGTGTGTATGCTTGAAAGCAACCCTGTCTTCTTTAAGAGGGGGGAGAGTGCAGCAGGGTATACAGTGGTCTCAGAAAAGGATTTGGACACTCAAGCCACATTTCAAATGAATTAAATTTTGTGGCACCTGCACTTTGCTAAGCTATTTTTGCAATTACTTTAAAGAATTTGGATGTATGAAGTCAGTTCTCACAGCAGAGTAACCACAGGTGTAGCTCATCACATTAACTATGAACGTGATCCACTAACGTCTGAAAACCAGAAAGTGTCCAAATACGTTTGGTGTCATTTTGAGCAATACATTTATGATTTTATCAATTGAAACCTTAAAATTGGCTTGAATAGTGTGCTTGTGCTTCCTTCCAAATAAATGGCACTTGGTTTGCTGATAGAAAGCGGAGCGGCAGTAGCCCGTGGCTTTGTTTCCTGTCCTCATGGCCTAAGTTCACCTCCTCTCCTCTTCAGGAACCTACAGGAGAGCCTGTCCCCAAACGACCGAGGGGACGCCCCAAAGGAAGCAAGAACAAGGGCCCCTCCAAAGCAGCGCAGAAGGTGAGAACCAGGCAACTTTCTGCACACCTCAACAGTCACAAACTATCTATCTGTCTATCTATCTATCTATCTATCTATCTATCTATCTATCTATCTATCTATCTATCTATCTATCTATCTATCTATCTATCTATCTATCTATCTATCTATCTATCTATCTATCTATCTATCTATCTATCCTTCCGATCTGTCTGTCCATCCATCCATCCTTCCGATCTGTCTGTCCATCCATCCATCCATCCATCCATCCATCCATCCATCCATCCATCCATCTATCCATCTATCTATCTATCTATCTGGAATATTAACCTTGGCAGTATTAACTGAGGAAATGGGCTCTTACCATTTTTATGAATCATTTATCAGGAATGTGTCAGGCATTTATCAGGCATTTAGAAGCATGTGAAATGTGTCAACATCCGGGAGTATGTGTGAGCGTTGAGGCCTGCCTTCTTGATGTCTCAATCATAAAGCCTCAGTGTTGCCTATATGACCCGAACCCCTTTGCTGTGTGTTTCAGCAGAGCAGTTAACACTAAGCTCCAACACTGTGGCAGGGGGAGTCCTGCTGACCTACACACCTAAAAGTAGCAGTGAATTCTACACATATAAATACTCTCTTGTCTTGCCTTAGGCAAATGACCACGCATACGTGAGAGAACCACAAACATGCAGGCATACACACAGGCGTGCATGAAGCGTATACTCTGCACAGGGAGTATAGAGCATGTACTGTTGCATATTGCCAAACAAACTCTGTTCCCATTCCTTACTAATGCCCATGTAAACAGAAAAGCAAATCACAGCACATAAGATTTAGTTGGTGCGCATCAGTTTTAGCCGAATGTGACTGTCAGCGTTTGTAATTGCTGAATTCTGTTTATGTATTGGGAATGCCTTTAAAGAGGGATTGTTCTGGCGAGCATTTTGTAATGAAGTCATTAACATTTCAGCCTCGCTTGTGTGTGTGGTCTAGTCTGGCATATATTTGTGGGAAGTCCCCTCAACTGTCAGTGCGTTTGGTTTTTAAAAGCATTACTATGTTATTCTCGTCTCCGAGCCGTCGAGGGGAGCTGAGATGTATACTTGCGGAATTAGTCTGCGTTAATAACTCAGTGACAGCTCTGACCACTCTCTTTTCGCAGTAATGTACCACTGTAAACAGTCACGGGCTCGCTTTGAAAAGCTTGAGCAATTTTCTGCTGGTGTAATACTATTTCATCTTACTTAGCTTTGTTATGATATAAAGTGGACGGAATAATCTACCAAGATGAAAGGAGCCAGTTTCGGCAAGGTGCCTCACTAGAGACACTTCTCAAAAGATTTGCTCTCCCACCCAAAATCAGTCATCTTCTGTGTCTCCTACCACTTTCACGACCCTCGATTTAAAGGCTCAGACTGACTCCACACCGATGCTGCACGTGCTAAAACAGTGGACGTACTGGCTGAAAACTCATTTATATGGTAAGTATCACATGGCGGAAAAAAAAATCAGCTGGATGAATAGATAGTTAGATAGATAGACGGACGATAGATGGATGGAAAGATAGATAGACAGATGGATGGACAGACGAATAGATAGATAGATGGATGGATAGATGGATAGAACGATGACAGACAAACAGACGGACGGACAAACGATAGATGGATGGAAAGATAGATAGATAGACAGACAGATGGACGGACGGACGGACGGATAGATGGATAGAATGATGGACAGACAGACGGATGGATGGATGGATGGATGGATAGAATGATGGAGAGATAGATAGACAGACAGATGGATGGACGGATGGATGGATAGAATGATGGACAGATAGATAGACGGACGGATGGACGGACGATAGATGGATGGAAAGACAGATAGACAGACAGACAGACAGACAGATGGATGGATGGACGGATAGATGGATGTATGGATAGAATAATGGACAGATAATGCAACGAATAAACAAAAACGTCCAGGTTCATGATATGTAGTAGTCGATAAATAATGCAATTTGCAATCGGACATTGTTAGCTCTTAATTGCTCTAGAGAACCCACAGAACTGGTATCATATGAACATTTCAGGCTTGATGTTGCACTGTTTTAGCTGCCAAGACATATAACCAGTCCATTTCCGCCCCGCTACGATCATGTTGGTCAATTCATTGGCCCTAATGACTAGCTGGAATATTTTCCGTTGACCAGACAGTGTTGGAACTTGATACGGGGCACCAGGGGGCTAATTTTAAACGCTCCATTCGCAAAAGTGGGTTTGGCAAAAGCGAGACTGCCCCTCTCTTTCCATTAATGAGAGATGGCCTTGTCCCCGGCCTCACACGCATGCCAGGATGTCCTGGTGTCAAAGAGGACAGTGAGCGCCGTGGCTCATGTCTGCTGTGGACATGGGACATGGCTGGACGAGACACGCAAACACAGACATGATTAATTGATCAGGTGTCGACTTGCAGACCATTAAATCTCCTGATTAAAAATGCAGCATCCCCAACAGAGGACTGAAGGTAGGGAGACACTGATTGGACCGAGAAAGACAGACAGAGACACTGAGAAAGACGCAGACAAGGAGAGGTGAGGTTAAAGGGTTTGTGTCTTTGAGAATGTGCAAGTCTTTGCAATTCATTATAAGCACAGTAATCTACTCCTTTTCAAACATCTGTGGAAGTGTGTAGGTCACAAAATTGGTTGCCGGACTCAGGCTAACCGCCGACCCGCGGCTGCCTCTGTGTCCTTTCTTAGAGACTGGCTGTGGCGTGAACTACGACTCTCAGGTTTATGTTTCTCCAGTCCATCATGCCTTTGCAGAACAGTGAAGTGTCCTTGGGGTATTCAAAACAAACTCTGCTTGTTGGAGAAGTGGTAATGTGAGCCTTGACAATGCCTGCATACTTAGTCAGGGCAAACAGACTGACCCAAACAGGACTGAACACATCACACACACAATACAACAGACAGAGATGCATTGTAGAAGCCGTTGCTGAAGTATTCCAACCATGTATGAGAATACGGGTTTAAAGGTAGCCTATAGTTCACCAAAAAAAAAAGACAATTCTGTCATCGTTTACTCACCCTCACGTCTTTCCAAACCCATATACAGTACCCTTAAAGGGACAACTTTGTACTTTTTCTACTCCTAAATGATGCATATTAATACCTTAGAGTAGTTATATGTACACCTAAGGTAGTACTCTGAATGTTTTAGGGGTAAATAATATAGTTGTATAGTTGTATAGTATATAGTTGTCCCTTTAAGGGTACTGCCCAAGTGACAATCTGTTGAACAATTAAAGGCAGCTTTTTTTTACACAAAAGGTGACTTTTTGAAGAATACAATGAAAGAAAGCGGAGTGGGTCTGTAAATGTTTTGTCCAGAATTTCCAAAAAAGTAGCCAATATGATTCGTTTGTGATATTTAAAGTCTTCTGAAGCCATATACCATGTAGCTTTGTGTGAGGAAAAGACCAAAATGTAAGTAATTTACTGAAAAGCTGAATATCTTCCCTAGCTTAATACATTTTTGAGAGTAGTGTTGTCCAATTCATGAAAAAAATCATTCTATTGAATCTGATCAAATTCATCATTGATCCAATTATATATACTATTATAGTATTTATTATTAGTTTGAAATATTTTTTTAATATTTTCAATTTAGTTTAGGTTTTTGTTAAGTTTTTTTTATTTTTTATTGGTGTGTTTTTAATACTTCTATATAGATTTAATTAATTTTTTTATTTATTTCAGTTTTAGTTTTTAATTTTAGTACTTTAAATTAAAATCACTTATTTCAGTTAGTTGCAAGGTAACCTTTCTAATTTTCTAACTTTTTTCAATAAGTTTTTTTGTTTAATTTTCCCTTTAATATTTGATTTGATTTGAGCTCTATTTTAATTACTGAAAACAATTTTAATACTTTTAGTTAACAATAACAACACTGCAAACTAAATGAAGAACTAAATGAATGACTCTTTTATGATACAAGCTTATTATCAGCTTATTTTTATTAAAGTGTTAGTTCACCCAAAAATGAAAATTCTGTCATTAATTCCTCACCTTCATGTCATTCCAAACCCGTAAGACTTTCGTTCATCTTCGGAACACGAATTAAGATATTTTTGATGAAATCGGAGAGCTTTCTGACCCTCCCATAGACTGCAACGTTATTGCAACTTTCAAGGCCCAGAAAGGAAGTAAAGACATTGTTAAAATAGCCCACGTGACTACAGTGGTTCAACCTTAATGTTATGAAGCAACGAGAATACATTTTGTGCTCAAAAACAAACAAAAATAATGACTTTATTCAACAATTTCTTCTCATCTGTGTCATTCTCCTACGCTGTTGACATTGTAAATACAGTGCAGCGCTTCCAGGTTCTACGTCAGAACGCCGGCTTATTATTGGCCGACACTGTTCATGTGAGCACCACGACGCATACGTGTGATGCTGATGCAGGAGCTGGCCAATAATGAGCCGCCGTTGTGACGGTAGTCACTGTAGTCACATGGACTATTTTAACGGTGTCTTTACTACCTTTCTGGGCCTTGAAAGTTGCAATGATGTTGCAGTCTATGGGAGGGTTTCATCAAAAATATTGTAATTTGTGTTCCGAAGATGACGACATGAGGGTGCATAATTAATGACAGAATTTTCATTTTTGGGTGAACTAACCCTTTAATTACTAAATACATTTTATTTAATGTCAGCTATGCATTTATGGATTCACATGTCTTGACTTTAACATAAACCAATTAAATATACACTCATGATTCAGGATTCAAGACACTACCTTGGTAACTCTCTCAGATTAGTGTAATGCTTAAGCATGGTGGTGTTTTTAATAGGTTAGAGACGCATACTCTACCAGCATTGATTTGTATCTCACTCGATTGGATGTACTCTGCTGACAAACATGATACCCTTGACACCTACCTTTCCTGGTTCATTCGCAGAATTCATAGATGTTTGATGATTTGAGTAAGGTTTCCTGCAGGGCTGTGCATGACAAAAGCCCATGGCCAGAAGAAAACTTTATATCCTATAAATAATGAAGACATGTCTTGTCTTGTTAATTGTCTTCGACCATGGCGAGAAGGCACCACCATTCAAACCCCCGGGGAAAGACTCTCCTGCTTCCACCTGTCAAATTATTTCAGAGCGCAATGGGATTGTTGCTTAATCAACACAAAATGTCTGTGGGAAATCCTATGCTGCTCTTCTTAAGATTGGAAAACTTGCCTCTTAAATGTTATTAATGGAAGAATTTACTGTCAAACAACATTAGCAACAGACTTTTTTGATGTTAAAGTCATTTTCCTGTAAGGTGTTTTATTTTTACAGAGTACTTCAATGGACCCCTGTTATTAGGTTGGAGCCGCTGTGATTGAAACCCCATAACTGTCTTTCATGGCCCTTATCTGGGTGGTTTTGCTGATAATGGTGCTCTTATTTACACTTGAATGGCATAAAATTCCTCTAGTGAAATATTACGCTGCACAGACCAGGAACTTGGGCAATGGAGACAGTTCATTGTTGGAGGCCCAGATTTACCTTACAAACTCTTTCTGTATTAAAAGCATTAGAGGAAATGGAACCCTTGCATTTCACCTTCTCCTTTTGTGGCCATATATGAAAATGTCTCTGCTTGTGACAAATTGTGTGCCTGAAAAATTTGTTTAAAGCACTTGATGAAATACCGGCCACTAATTCATGGTTGTTGGCATTTGCAGAAAGCTGAGACCACAGGGGAGAAAAGACCTAGAGGAAGACCCAGGAAATGGGTGAGTTTGTTTACATTAGTATATAAATGGACACATCCATTGCGGCATGATCCCATATACCTTTCAAAACTATCCATACAAATTAATTTGCATTGCTTTTCAGTGTATAAGCATGTTGCAAATACTTTGGTAAAAACATATGTTGAATCATGTTTTCTTTTCTTTTTTTCTTTTTTTTTATTTCTTTACTTTTATTTATTTTTCTTTTATATATTTTACAAAGACTCTTTATATGATACATAATTCAGGAATTATTTTACTTATTAATTTAATTGACATTATAATCAAACTGATTATTTATGGAGCACTTTTTAAGTTGTTTTTGTCATGTTGCCTATATGTGAAGTCTTGGATTTATTAATTATATACATACTAACATAAATGCAATGATTTTCATTTACTGACACTGTTGTAGAAAAGCATGATTATATAAATGTATTACTTTTTTTATTTTAGCAAAAAAACATGTATTTTTTAATTACACTATATATATATAAACATACACCGGTCAGGCATAACATTATGACCACTGACAGGTGAAGTGAATAACACTGATTATCTCTTCATCACAGCACCTGTTAGTGGGTGGGATATATTAGGCAGCAAGTGAACATTTTGTCCTCAAAGTTGATGTGTTAGAAGCAGGAAAAATGGGCACGCGTAAGGATTTGAGCGAGTTTGACAAGGGCCAAATTGTGATGGCTAGACGACTGGGTCAGAGCATCTCCAGAACTGCAGTTCTTGTGGGGTGTTCCCGGTCTGCAGTGGTCAGTATCTATCAACGGCCAAGGCTTATTGATGCACGTGGGGAGCGAAGCCTGGCCCATGTGGTCCAATCAAACAGACGAGCTACTGTTGCTCAAAAAGTAAATGCTGGTTCTGATAGAAAGGTGTCAGGGGTCTAGTGGAGTTCATGCCTTGACGGGTCAGGGCTGTTTTGGAAGCAAAAGGGGGACCAACACAATATTAGCCATACTGTTATGCCTGATCGGTGTGTATATAAACATATATATAACATCACGCAAACATTTTTATTTACTGACATGTTGTAGAAAAGCATAAATATATTAATTTATTACTTTTTATTTTAGCAAAAAACATGTCTTTTTTAATTACTATATATATATATATATATATACACACACACACACACACACACACACGTACTATATACACACATACTGTTTGACACACACATATGTATGGATATATATATTGGGAGAAGTAACTTGTTGCAATTTTTTGAAATCAGTATATACAGTCATGCACGTTACTTAATCACTTATTCATTTGATCACCAATGTGCAATAGAGTGTGGAGATTGTGCAAGTTTTAATTCAATTGTTTTAATTCAGTTTTAATCCAACAATTCCCCCGATAACCTGAATTTTGCAGTGTTTATCAGCCTGCAAATGGCACGTTTGATTGATAGCTGGAGGAGCAAAGCCGCAGGCAGTTAAAAGTGCCACCAGGATAACTGCGGGGAGATATGGAGAGAATGAACCCTTTGTGGCATGCCGACTCTGTATCCTTATGGACTTTTCTCAGGCAGACAGGAAAAGCAAAGCATTCCGAGGCCCCTGGACACACATTCAAAAGTGTGTCACATCTGATTTCTCTATACGGTTTTAGGAAAGTGACGGGCTGAAATGATTGGTTCAATACAGAAATGAGTACATTTGTATTGGAGGAAAACATGCCCCATCTGACTCTATCATCCAGGAATGCGATTTGAGTCACATGTGAGCCGAGCTGTTCCAAAACACCCTTTACCTCCAGGTCTCGGCTGAGCCCCTATAGCTAACACGCTAAAGTTCAGCTTTTACTCACCACATCGGACTGTTTTAGGACAGACACTTAAACTTTATTAGACACGCAAAGGGTTATATAGGTCAGAGAATGAGGGCAGTCCTAAAGGAGTATCTCTAGAATGCTATTTTTTATTTATTTTTTTGGAATTTATTCCACTTTTATTCATATATGGACAGTGAAATATAGGATAGAATGGGATTTGTAGGTCAGTTAGATTATCTAGATTTTTTTCTTTTGTTATTTTTTTTTTAAGTTTTTAATGCAGCATGTCAATCGCAACTTTCAAAAGCCCATTTTGAAAATATGTTTTGCACATCCCTAATGTTTCCCTAATTTCACTGGTGTTATTTAAATTTCATTGCTGCAAAACCAGTAGACTGCGTCAAACCTGAAAAGGCGTTTTACCAGGGTAAAACATGATAAAGAAGTGTCTGTTTAAATGAGTTTGTGAGATTGCGAGTTTGAACTCTTTGGACTGAACTGATAAAGTTTACATTTATTGCCCAGTTTCCTTTGCACCAATGCCCAAAGGTGCATTCGGCTGCGCTTTCATGATGGCAGCGTGATGCAGGTACACACTCCCACGCACACACACACACACACACACACACACACACACACGCTTGATCCAGCCACACATTGATGTCAGTTAGCCTTAAACAAATAGATAACGGAGTAATATACTTTGTAGATGCTAAGTAGACTTTGTAAATGGTTTTCCTCACACAGCAACAGGGATAGCAAAGAAAAGAGAACCTTTTTTTCCTTATTATAAACATTCTAAAACAATGAGATTGATAGTAATTTTGTGCTATTTTAGTCCATAATAGTGATTGTTTAAAATTATAATAATCACATTACTAGCTTACTCACTTTTTTTTGTCTTGGTTGCAGAGGACATTAATCAATTATCCACCAAAAATTTGCATCCTTCAATATGAAGTTTAAGATGCCATATCGGTAATAATTGTCTTGATTGAAGCTATTATGGGTCACAATATTATGGGTCAGAGTTTAACTAGACTTAAACAAGAGATATTTCTCATGAAAGTGTGATAAATTTTACATCTGGAGAAACAAATACACCAGCTCTTTCAACCATTTTCTTTTGGGTAAGGCATCAACAATTAGTATTTTTTATAGATTATTTAGCTACAAGTTAAAATTATATTTTTCATTAAATGCTAAGATTTCTTTATTATTTAAGATGCAATTTTTCAAAGGAAAAAAATTCTGAAGAAAATTAGGTCACACCTTAGATTAGGGTCCAATTCTCACTACTAACTAACTTAACTACGACTTTTGCCTCAGTAAACTCCTAATTACTGCTTATTAATTGTTAGTAAGGTAGTTAAGTTTAGGTATTGGGTAGGATTGGTCATGCAGAATAAGGCTTTAATATGTGCTTTATAAGCGCTAATAAACAGCCAATATTCTAGTAATATGCATGCTA
The DNA here is from genome assembly GCA_039654105.1 of Coreius guichenoti. Lineage (NCBI taxonomy): Eukaryota > Metazoa > Chordata > Actinopteri > Cypriniformes > Gobionidae > Coreius > Coreius guichenoti. The sequence goes on along the minus strand of CM077182.1, from coordinate 11,670,669 downwards.
ATAAGCAACTAGTTAATAGTGAGAATTGGACCCTAAACTAAAGTGTTGCAGAAGATGAGCATAGTTTCTGCACTTAACATACTTTATACGGTCGAGAGCTTTTTCCTTTGCACATGCACACATGTTGCAGTTGATTTGAGTGTTACAAGCTGGTGTGAATCTGGAGGCATATTCATCAGGCTGTAGTCATTCTACAAACATCCTGAATGTGGAGTGGGCATAGTGGTATGACATCCTGTGAATGAGTCCGAGATGAACTTACGGCCAAGTGTATGAATGATAATGAGTCAGAGATGGAAAGCAGAAAGAAAGATAGCGCTCCGATCGGAACGTTCGGGTGTCTGAAAAAAAAGAACGAGCCCTGCATCTCCAGATGTGTGCCAAGGCTTTATTGAGTTCAGCCAATGCAGTCTGAGGCAGAAAACCAAAATTTTTTGTCTTCCTGTCTCCTTTTTATGAATGGGCAATGGGAGACGTGTGTGTCTGCAGCCCTCCGTCCTCTTGTATGGGTCATTGTGTGTGGGTTATGATCTGTTTAGCATGTCACAGATGAATTAACATGGCCGAGAGTCTGCGCGGCGGTCTCCGCATATACAGGGTGGACTTGACAAGAGTTTTGTCATTCCTCTTCTAGATAAACAAGTCAGTTTTCTTCATTCAGCTACTGCTCGCCCTCCTGGAACTAATTATAGCATATCCTTTTTGGCTACAAGGGGCCGCTGGAATGTTTTCCTTTGGCCCCCTCCCCCATCTAAGTATCTCCACCCCCCTAAATGGTTAATAGTGGAAGGTGGCTCTGGCTATGAGAAGAGAAAAAAAAATGGATTAATCATGTTCATTCCACCGGAGACATTTTAGGCACTCACCAAAAGCTCACCAAGAGCGGTTCATCCATCTAGGGCATTCGTCAGCTTTAAAATGACCCCTGTTGAGATGGATGCATTGAGCATCATGCTATCAGACAGGAAATTCAGCAGTCACAGGATGTAGAATGGTTTGGGATTCTTAAAATAACATTTCGCAGGTGGCACAGTTGCTACGTGAGGATACTGGATCACTGGAAAAAACTGTCCTCCCACAGAATGATAAGAATAAAAGTTGTTCTAAGACCTTGAGTTGTTTATCTTGATAATAGGAATATTTATACAAAATGAACTCATGTTCTCAGCAGCCTGCCATGTTCAGCTCGTCAGTTGCTAAGTTGCATCCACATGAAATATTAAAACTGAAATAAAATGTAATCAGAATTTTTAAATGTATATAAGGTTAGGGTCAAGGCTGTACATTATAGCTAAAAAAATCATATCATTATTGGTTTTCCACATTTTTATTTGATGTATTTGCTCTGAAATAAAAGTTTAAAGCCTTGTTTGAATGAGATGAACAATCAATTCAAAGTATGAGTAAAAATGTCAAGTAATGTAAAAAGTTAACAAAAAATACAAATAAACTTTTAGTTAAAAAATAATAGATGTGTTTTTCACTGAATGAACACAAGAAATATTGATTTTGTATCATTTTCTATCTGTCCTTCTATCTGCCCAATCCATCTATCTATATTGAATATAGATATATAATCAATATTCGTGATTCATCTCAATTCATTTTAGAGCAACTTTTATTCTTATCACTATGAGGGAGGACACTTTTTAGCTGTGAAATAAAAATAAATATAAAATAATTAACATAATAAACATAATTTAATATAATTATAATATACCGGTAATAATAATTCATGTAATATTATAGTTTTTATAAAGCTACAATAATGATGCAGTGTTCAGGAAACTAAATGTCCAAATAAAAATCACATTTAAATGATAGCAATATTCATGAACTTGCCTAATTTCATACCACCACAAAAATCATTGTGAATAAATCTTGAATTGTCCATATATATATATATCGCTCAGACTACTTAAATAATTCCGTTCACTCGGTGTAGAATTGCATTATAACATTTCACTACTCATTTCTGCTCTAGTCCTTTTGTTATTTATAAATTAGGCCAACAGGAAGTCCTGCTATAGGGAGCATTTTGCAGATCCCCTGCACCAGGCGTAATGTTATCTGCTAGATTTGCTTCAGCAGCCAAAAGACTGATTTATTGCCCCCCTCTTCCTTTTCCGGGTGCTCCTCCTGCACAGGTGCGGAGATGGACCGGGTCCGCTGTGCCAAGCGGACAAGCCGCACTGTGTTGCGGAGGTGGGGGCGTGTTGGAACGGACTATCTCTGTCCTCAAACAGCTAACATTATTCAGTTGTGCACTGCAGCTCCCTCTCATACTGCCAACTGGCCGGTGTCCAGCGTGTTTACTCGTTTGGTTGCTCTGCAAGCGAGACCATAGCGAAGAAGGGAGAAGTTCTTGCCTCTTCTTGCACTCTCTCTAGACCTGCACGGCCCTCCATGTGTGAGTTCTCACTTAGCCAACAGCCCTGCCTGTTTGTTACCACAGCAATAAGTGGGAATGCCGGCAAAGACAATAGATTTACTTCCCATGGCGTCTTCAAACCGTGAGGGATGTCACATGCTTTCAAAAGATCTGGCCAAGAGGTTGACGCTATGATGTCCACCTCATCTTACGCCAAGAATTCCTTTGATATGAGGTTGACGACAGCGCCTTGATTCATACTTGCTCTTCCCTTCCCAGGTGGTTCTTTCCACTAATGTTTGTTGGCCTCACAAACATCTGAGCAGGTCGCTCTCCAGCTTGTAGCTACTGCCAAATTAGAAGGGAAAAAATGAATTGGGACGTCGTAAACCTAACGCGCGGACTTTCGACTAGGAAGAAATGAGGAAATGAGTGAATGAATAAGTGAAGAGGCTCAAATGAGCGGAGGACAGGAGACGGTGGAGAGGAAGTTCTCTCTCATCTCACACAAGGATCTGCTGCTTTTGGCTGAAGGACAGACAGTGTTGTCAGGTGGTGAGGAGTGGAATCAGAGCCGAGGGAAATGGGAGGGAGAGTCTGGCAAGGATGAGGGGAGGCGCTCAGCGTTTCGAGGGGAACAAGGGCTGCGATTGGTAGTCATCCAACAGTCTCGATCTGGTGGGAAGGCTCGGAAAACCCTCAGTCGCTGCCAAAGTGTGAAAAGATATTTTTTCTTTTTTCCCCCCCTTCTTCCCTTTCTTAATGTGTCCATGTGTGAGGTGGGAGGAGGGTATTGTGATGGGAATTTGGTGTCAAACATCAAAACCTTTTTATAGCCTTCGTGAGCCTCCCGGGCAAAATATTAAACTTGGCCCCCCGGGCGTTTCTAGGCAGGAGACTCGGCTGTCAGCTGAGGTCCTGTCCTGCTCTGAGTCAGTGGCTTGGCTTGGTCTTTCGGCCTGTTTTTATTCCTATTCCACACTAAATGGGACTGAAATAGTAAGATGCTGTCAGCTTTATTTAAACTTGTAAACAAATCCAAATCTTTGAAGAACGCCACTGTGAAACTCCATGTCGAGTCATATGGTTGTCTACATGGGCTACTATGTCAACATGAAATTAAAACTGACCCTATTTACTTTCTTAATACATGTTCTTGATGCATGATTCATCAAGGCACATTATTAAAAAAAAAAAAAAAAAAAAACTAATTTTATTATGTTAAGAAAAGGCCAGTTTCCACAGCTTCAGGCTACTGTCATAATACTGTCATTGTCAATGTAATGATTGAATGACAGTCCATGCAATAATCACTATGATAGTAACAAATAATATAATCAAATAAATGTGGGCTGGTTTTTTACTCTTAGAAAGAAGTTGTTTAAAACTTGAATGCAACTGGGACATCTTTGTTCCTTATTTACCCCTAGAGGGTTCATAGTAGTACCTTAAGGGTACATATTAATACTCTCTAAGGTACTAATGTGCACCTTTTATGGGTAGATTAAGGTACAAAATGGTCTGTTTAAGGGTACTGCCGCTTTTGTACTCCTAAAGGTACAATTTTCTGACATTGTTGAGACAACAAGCTCTCATTCATATATGCCCACTATTCATGATCCAATCAATTCCAGTTTTCCCATACATTATTACCTCATTGGGTGCCTTGTGTCACTCAGAAATATGTGAAGCAAACAGGGTTGTGAATGTCGCGTCATGTTGACTTTGAGAGTTAAAGTGCCTTTCTGTCAATTTTATGGTTTTGCCAGCATAAATAGTAAGGTCTTGTGGGTTAAAACAAACTTGTTTGTACAGCATGTTCGGAAAAAGTTACTTTTGATTTCGTTTGGCAGGACTCTCCCAATTAGACGTAGTTGGATGGTGAGTAGATTTTTGTAATGAGCTGCAAACATTTTATTAGCAATTATTGAAACCCTGGGCAGGAGTTGGGGTCTTGAAGTATGCACTTGCAAAAGCTTCGTTTACATTGTGGCTTGGAGCCGCTCCTGTGCCTCACTTGGACGGCTGTGCAAGTTAGATACAGCGTGAGAGAGAGAGTGGACATCTCTACCTCATTCCCTGCATTCCCCGAAGCCTTTCCCCTCCTCACGTCTCTTTTTCTATCTCGCTCACCCTCTCTATCTGGGGCACAAGAAGCTGAATTCCTGCCAATGGGGGCGTGTGTTCAGTCCCGGGGCTCTACTTACACAGCAGGAGTTAGCTGGGACCACCTCAACGGATTTCCACCAGTGACCCCTCTGACCTCTTCCCCTCATCTCTCGCTGCCCCCCCCCTCCCTTTCCTGTTCCAGCTTCTGGAAGCGCTTTAATCATTTTGCTCTGAAAAACACAATTATAATAACATGGTATACCTCATATGGGTCTATATAGGTTTCCCCATATTAGAGAGATTAAAGAGTCTAGTGTTTTCTGTTGTTTTATTTGTAGATTAATATGTTGTAGCTTGTGGGGGAAATTTTTATTGCCATATTTTACCTTGTATGGAAACTTGTTTCCATCTAAAAAATGTTAAAATGTAATTGTGAAATAAAATGTAAGCTTAGAAGTAGTCACGTTGTGAAATATAAAATTCAATGTTGCAATTGTGAGACATAAAGTCATAATTACCTGAAAACTGGCTTCTATAACATCACAGTACTGTATCTATTTTCTCCTGCCGATAAGCTTTTTTATGGAAGCCCATTTCTGCTAGTTGTAAATCATAATTATGACATTGAGGCCTGGTTTCACAGACAGGGCTTAGATTAAATCAGGATTAGGCCTTAGACATTTAAGTAGCTTTTATAAACATGCCTTAGAAAAAAATCTTGAGACAAAACAATGGATCTGAGATATTTTAAGATATGTCAGTGCAAGTTGCTTACAGTTAAACAGCTTAAACATGCATATTAGTCTGGGACTACCTGAAGCTTAGCTTAAATCCTAATTTAAAACGATACGATAAAAATTATAAAAAAATAAAAATAAAAAACTTTTTGTCTCATTGTGACTTTTACATCATAATGTCGACTTTTCATCTCATAATTGACTTTTTATATTATCATTTTGACTTATGTGATAACTATAACTTTTCCCCTCGAGTTCAAGGCTTAAGCCAAGACTAAAGTGCATGTTTGAGCTGTTTTAACTGAAAGCAACTTGCACTGACAGATCTTAAAATATATTACTGCCGTTATTTTGTCTCAAAATTCACACAAAACATTTTTTTTTCTTCTAAGTCATGTTTATAAAAGCTACTTAAATGCCATAATTGAACTAAGGTCTAATCCTGGCTTAATCTAAGCCCTGTCTGTGAAACCAGGCCTTTATCTTATAATTTTGACTTTTCATCTCATAAATATGATTTGGTTTGTTGGAATTAATTTTGACTTTTTATGTCATAATTATGTTTTATCTACACATGTTTTTCTTTCTTATCTGGCGGAAGTTTTTTGAAACATACTGTAAAACGCATACTTTATTTCTAATTGACAAGAACCCATGCAGGTTGTCTGAAAACGTGCAATTGGTTGAGGTTTGCAAAGAATCACGTCCAAGGTTTCTGATATATACAGTCTAATATACAGTTTGTGCATGGTATTCCAATAAAAGCTTTACTTAAAAACAGAGAAAAAAATGTTTGCTGTTATTGAGAACAAATGATGAGAACAGCACAATGCAATCATTGGCAAACAACAGCTATCTTATAATCGGCACTTAACTAATCAATCCATGATGGCAGTGGTGCTGTAATGTGAACGAATAAAAGAAAAGAGGGAGAGGGTGAGGAAGACAGGAAACCTTTGTGTTTGTATGAACAGGGTAAGGTATGTGACATAAATTATTGATGGTGACACCTCTGCGACACAAGACCTTTATCAATGTACTAGGGAAGTGGTTCACACAGAGGGTTGCGCACATGCATTCTTTCACTGACATCTTTCTCCAGGCATTTGCAGGTCATTTCCATGAAAACATGTATGTTATGGTGACTTTGATTCATAAACCCCACCTCTGCAGTCACTCTTTAGAAAACAAACAGAAAGTATTTTGAACAATGTCTGGGCCTTTATATACGTAATATATATGTGTGTGTGTTTGTAGTGTATATAGTGCATGTGTAAATTTGTATGTAATTTATATTATTTTGAAAATATGAAGTATTGACAATTAAAATTGTATTATTATTAATAATATTATTGTTATTAATAATGAAATTAATTCTACATGATCATTTAAAAAAAATCATATTTAATATCATATTTAATGTTATTTATTTATTATTATTGTTATAATTTATTCAGTTGACAGACATACTAAAAACATGTATACATTGTGTTTAATGCATATAAATAACAAGTTTGGGTAATACTGTATCTTACAGTGTCCTTGCTACATATATTACATGTACTTACCATAGTAATGACAGTAAATTATGCATAATTACATGCAACTAACCCTCGACCAAACCCTAATCCTACCATAACCCTATACACTGTAAAAAAAAAAGTTTTAAAAGTTTTAAAAAAAAGTTGCTGCCTTAAATTTTGAAGTACAATCAACTTGGATGTTTAAGTCATTTCAACTTAAATTACATTAAACTGACTTAAACAAATGAGTTAAATCTTCTATAACTTTTGAAAATTGAAAATTGCCTAACTTATTTTGATGAGTTAAAGCAATGTAAGAACATTTGTTGTCATAAGTTATTGATCATATAATGTTGTTAATTAATATTACTCAGTACTTAAATATATAAGTACACTGTAACAATGACACATTAAAATAAAGTGTAACCCTTTTTTATTATTGATTGGGTTGGAATATTTAGTAGAATAGAAACAGACTTTGGCAAAGAGATCGAGATCTATAAACCTATATTTCAGAGTATCCAATATTCGGAAGAACAGGAAAAAAAAACACTTAAAACTGGAAAGTTTTGTGAAACTGAAGTAAAAAACCTGAATTTCTGTGCTGACCCCCGCCACCCCTCTCCCTTCTCTTCCTCTCTCCTTTGAGAAACTCTGGGAACTGATTTCACTTCAAACAGCAGAGGCTCCCAAACGGACCAGATCCAATTTGTCTGCGCTTTTCTTTCCCTCCAGAACACCCCCTCCAAAAAAAAAACCCTCCTAACAAAAGGCTGCTTGTCCTGCCAGGAATTTTCCACATTCCTTGCTCTGGCAGACATTTTTCTCTTCTACAAAGGGCCCTTCGGCAAATTCCCCCTAATCGCAGGGTTTAGCCCGGCTCTGATAGGTGGCATTCATAGCACTGTTTGGTTGGGTAGGGTGCTTGATTTGGAGTCCAAGATGGGATATGTGAGAGGTGGGGTGGGCAGGGGGGCTTTCGGACCCGGAATCTTTTCAGATTCGGCCGAACTGGTGGAGGCATTCCAAGGGAGATCACAAAGCCAGTGCTGTGGCCCTGTACTCTGGAGATGTCTGGCTTGTTTTCCCCACTTCCACCTCCAGTTTAACAGAACATGTGGCCTTTATTCATGGGAGCGGAGGGGGTGCTGTTACTGGGTGGCTCATCTGTGGGGTCCGCCTCTAGTGAGGGAGTCCTTGGATAAGTTTGCCTCATCAAATCAAGCAGAGTGTTTTTTTATGTTTCCTGTCTTTGTGGAATTCTTGTCAGCAGCCCTAAGGAGACTATGTTCAAGTAAAGGCTTTTTCCCCCCACAAATGCAAAACATATGTTAGCCATATAAGTTTAAAGCAAATGTGAGCTGCGTTCCATTTTTCTAAACTTTCCCTCTTTATTTTACCAGGCAGTCAGGTAAAATGAATACGTCTTATGGGCAGGAAAGGGTCTCATGGGTTGTGTGTATGTATGCATTTGGACATTATAGGCTCAGACAGAACCTGCAGTCTTTCTCTGCTTATTTTGAGGGAAAATAGGTAAAAATTCTGCGTATTTAAAAAAAGAAAAATGCGTTAGATGAAGTTGAGAGAACTACACACTGACTATAGGAAAGCACCAACATTTCAGAAGCCGAAAATGCAATCCCAAGTATTGTTTTCAGACAAAATTTGCAACAGATCAAATTACAGATACTATATTTTGTATGAAAACATCAAGCAGGTTACAGTTTAAACACAGTAAAATGTGTTATTTTAGTATTATTTTTATACTATTATAATGTGATTATTAATATTTTGAATTAGCTTTTATTTTTATATTTTCAGTTTTAATTTAATTTTAAATTGTTATTTTAATTAATTTTTTTTAGATTTATATTTAGCATTAATTTACTTTTATTTCAGTTTAGTTTTAGTCATTTTAGTACTTTATATTTTAGTTTATTTCAGCTTTATTTCAATTAATGTAAAATGATTTAGTTAATGATTTTAGTTAACTATATCTACTCTGGGGTGCGTTTCTTGACAACGACATAACTTGCTGCTTAACTACCATAGTACGGTGAATCGTTGAAGAAATCAACAAGCTAGTCACAACTGTATCCCAAAACCGTATTGTCGCAAATTTGTCGCTCAACCACGTTGGTTAACCCTCTGAACCCGAAGAACGCGCGGGCGCGTTTTGTTTGGTTTTTCCTCATGACAGTGTAAAACAACTTAAAATACTCTGTAATTTTTGGCCTCACAGACATGAAAGATATGTCTTTACAAAGCTTGAAGTGTCTACTTTTATTTGTGTACACTCAAAATAAAAACTAAATGTTGTGCTTTACACTAAATAAAAAAAAGCAAACAGGATGCGTGTTCTCCCGTCTGTCACTCCGTGAAGTCCACCCTGAAATGCGTCTGAAAATAACTAAAAAGTAAAGTAACTCAGCGAATACTTGCCACACACACGACAGATATCTCTGTAGATATGTCAGAATGTCTACTTTTAATATATATTATTATTTATATTAAAAAAAACTGTTTATGTAATCCGTATGAAAACAGCGAGAGGTAGAGTTCCTCAAGCGGAGCCTCATTATCTTTAATGTGACCACACCCACGCACGCGCAAAGAGATTCACATGCAAATCGTCCACGTGAAGGAACGCAAACCTGTAAACGCCCCCCATCACCTCAAAACAAAGAATCATCTTCATCATTCTTCTGCTTTTCATCGAGTTTGGAAGACACGCTGTGAGTTTACCTTGGATTTACCTCGGAAGAAACAGAACACGATTTTAAGATGAGAATTTTTAAGGTAAAACAGTTCTTCTCACTTATATTAGCGTTATTGTTGCATAAACTTCACATTGTAGGCTACTAGTTGAACTATTGCTAGACTAAAATGTGTGAAATCAACGGAAACATGTTGAGAATGAAATATAGACAGGTAGGCAACCTTTCAATGCTAAACAAAGATACACGTACGACATGAGGGTATTTTTATGCTCTATAATATTAAACACAGCATGATATAAAAGTAGGATTGCCAACTGTCCCGTATTAGCCCGGACGTCCCGTATATTGGGCCTAAATGTCCCGTACGTGACCTCCCTTGTCCCGTTTATTGACTGCTACGCTCATCTAAACCCTGAGGGGTCGTTCACATATGTTGCGTCTTTTGCGTGCTCAGGTTCGTTATTTTAAATGTAGACGCACAACAAGCGCGCACAAAATAGAGAGCAACGGCGTCGTGATGCTCATGCGGTGCGGCGCACTCGTTTTTCCCAGGCCCGTCTATGCCTCAGCGAGATAAAAACGCTTAGCAATGGCAGACACCACGGGAGCGTTTAGTTTGTTCTGCAAACTAGGTGTGTTCGAGTAAAACGCCTTTAAACGTGGCAGGAACATCTGTTTGTGTATGTATTTGTAGATTATATTGCAAACAAATCATGATATTCAACTGTGATACTGTAATGGGAGATCCATGTTGAAAACAGTTGTGTTCATTTTTTTCAGGATTCTTTGATGAATAGAAAGTAAAAAAAAAAACAGCATTAATCTGAAATAGAAAGCTTTTGTAACATTAAAATGTCTTTACTGTCTCTCTTGACACGTTTAATGCATTCTTGCTGAACAAAACTATTAATTTCTTAAAAATTATTAATTATTAATAAAACTATTAATTTAAAACAAATTCTTACTACTGACCCCAAACTTTTGAACGGTAGTGTATAATGCTACAAAAGCTTTAGATGGTTTGTGTGTAACAACTGACATTCATTTCTATGACGTTAACATTCTTTTTAGGATTAAATTGTGCATTAATAGGTTAAGCAAATCAAATGTGTTTATATCTGAGAACCTTTTATACACACACTTAACTGCAGACACTGAAATAACATACACTTTGAGTGTCCCTTATAAAGAACCACAATTGTCCCTTATTTTTGTCCCACTTTTTGTCCTTCGTTGTGTATGTTTGGATTATGTTGTGTTGTAAATAAATGCAAACAAATCAAAAGGCCATTCTTTTAAACTCTTCACATTCTTTGTTCTAGTTCCCTCACAGTCCCATTCAGCTGATAGGGCCATTAGAGGGAGTGTCTTTGTCTTTCAGGTGTGAAAAACATGAATATTAATGATGATTCACGCCCTCCCCGCATAAGCCTTCCTGACACAAAACATGTCCTACAAATTTTAAATCAGTATATTGTTTTATGTGAATGAGTGGCCAGAGTGATTTTTACATCGTCTTGAAGCAAAAATTCTAGCCTACGTGATCCAGTTTTCAAAAGTCTTGTGAACAAATATTCAGTAAGGGTTTTGTATCCTTATAACAGTGACTTCATTTTTTTTTCTTTCACACAAACCACGCATAAACGCCATTTTCTCAAAACTACAAACTTTTACACACATGCTGCTCACATATTATTGTAGCAGAGTTTGTGCTGAATACAAAGTAATCAATCTTTAGCCATGAAAATGTTACAAGTAACAGAAATAAGCACAAATATCAGGGCATGTCAAAACACCTCCAGGGCCCAGAAAACAGCTCAGGGTTCAGAGGGTTAATGATGTCACGCAGGTGCTGGAGTAATAACTTCTTGAATCTGTTTGAGATTGAATTAATGCTAGAGTTTTTGCTATAAATTACGGATGGCATCTGAGGACTAATTCTCTTTTTTTTTGCTTTATTTCCAGTTTCAATCATAGGTTCGTTCTTATGTACTAGAGCACATATGCACATGCGCACTCTTCAAAAACGGTGCTTTAAATCTCTTGACAAACTAAAAGACGTAAATGGCATTTGTATATATTAAAAATAAAAGATATAGGGCCCTATCATACACCCGGAGCAGATTCGTTTCCTCGCTAGCTAGAGAAGCGTTCAGTGTTTCCGCTTGCAAATTGCGTATGTAAATAGTGAATCCGCCATGGCGCGAGCGCAACTGGCTTTTAAAGGAAATGAGAGATGAGACTCTGATTGGTTTATTGCACGTTACGTTCTAACCACAGGTCGAGAACTGTCGTTCCAACCACACAACTCTGCGATGCTGTTTGCGAATGTTTGTTGGAACTATGGTTTCGGGAAACATAGACTCGTTGAACTATGTTGATAATGACGGAACTTGCTACCATAGTTGGCTAACAACTCTTCTCGGGAAATGCACCCCTGGTTAGGTGGAATTGAGAGTATAAAATTCATAGAAATTCATAAAAATTCATAAGTTAACTTGCAATGGGTGGGGAAATTCTGCTGGTGTGTCAGTGTTCTGAGGAGTTCTGCAGAAGCAGATTCCCTTTAGGTCTAATTAGTAATTGTAAAAAGAGACTAAAAATACTTATTTTACTGTACATGTACTGGCGTAGATGTGCTTAGAGAGCTTATACTCCTCAAAAGGAGTCCTGTAGGATAAAATCTGCATACATATAGAGAGATTTGGTATGTAGGAAGTAGTGCAGCATCAATTTTAAATCGCAACCCTGGTTTTTGCAGATTCATTGTATTGTTTATTCAACAAATTGTTTTATTAAAGATGCTAAAAGACAGAACTGTATAAAAATGTATAAAAGGTTTCCCAGTGTGAAATTCTCCCTCATACTAAGACAAAAAATTGAAAGGGATTTCAGATGTAGATATCCTCCATTTTTTGTTGTTAAGACAAAGATTCAAAGATACCAGGGGCAATGAATGAGAGAGAGAGAGACATAAATATCTCTAGTGCAGTTTCTTGTAAAAGCAGAGAGGGATTCCCCACATTGTAAAGCTTTTAGTAAATGACTCTTGGCGCAGAGAATGGTTTTGGTAAGACATGCCAGGTCCTAAGAGCAGGAGTCTTCCACTAGCTTGGCTTTGCTCTGCTCCGGCACGTTCTGTTCTGGAGCTGCCGAGACGTGCAGCTGCACACTCCCAGCTTTTTGCCCCCAGGTACCAGTGCCAGAGGCTGACTTGCAACCATTACATAATGTCTTTGTGTAACTGGCCCAAAGACCTCTTTGCATTCTTGAAGAATGACGCATCTCTTAAACCATGTCTACTTTCCAGTGATCAATATTTTCCATTCAAGGCAGGATCAGAGACCATGGCAGCAAGATAACATTTCTACAACAAATAGGAATCACCTTTTGATGCAGAATATGTGCTCGAACATTATTTGAAATCTGAGTATTTGCTAGAGTATTTAATGACAATAATCTTAACAAGAAGTTGCCATGCCATTTTCTCACTAAGCCTTAAGATTTAGATGCTAAGTTAAGGAATCGTGGGTTTTCTGGTCCATAACGGTACACTCACACAACCTTCTCTTAGAAAAAGCTCAGCATTTTTGGAGAACACACTGACTGATTGTGTCGTCAAGGTTAGCACAACTTTAAAAGAGGCCGCCAGTCCAGACAGGATTTAATTGGATGTCGAAGATGTTGCTTATCTTATTATTTTAACTCCTTAATAAAAAAAGAAATGTCTCGTACCGAAAAGGGAGGAATTGTACCTGAAGTAAGATGTAGTACTACCTATTTAAAAAAAACATTAAAGGTATAGTTCAGCCAAAAATGAAAACTCATCGTTCTAAACCTGTATGAATTTTTTTTTTTTTTTTTTTTTGGTGATTTTTGTGTGAACAACTCTGTTATTCACTTCCCAACAGAAAAAAATGAAGGATGCCACATTCTTTTCTACCTCTTTGCCATTTGTTTTTTCTTTTGGAGATACTGTTCATCAGTGTTATCATTCCTGAGCGTGGTGGGTGTCTCCATTTTCCTCCGTTTTCCTTGTTTCAAGGCATGCGTAACACTGTAGGCTGGAAAATAATTCACAGTAGAACTTGTTTCCAATGTGGCGGGTTGTGGCAAGCATGAACTCCGAGGCCAGTTGGCAGTGCAGTGTTAAGAGCTTGGAAACTCACTCTAACTGCTGTATTACTCTTTAATCTGTCACTTCAGTGAGAAAAGGCTTGAGATTCCTTCAGGATATGTTTAGCTTCTCATATAGGTGCGTTTCTTTAAAGATCGCAGCAATGTGGAGTGTGCAAATCATCGTCCCTCAATATTCAGATTTATGTGGTCAACTGAAATGGGTTTTTGCAGTGGTTGATTATATTGCTGTATGGGACACTTCTGGCCACAGTCAATCACGCCAACTGCAATGTAGCCTCACATTTTTGTCCAGCATGCTGAATGTGACTTACAACTTAAAATAATATTTGAGCAGTTGCTCTGTTCTCATGTTGGCATAAAAATGTAATGACCTTAATAACCTCTCAGAGTGCAGTTTCTGTTCGCTTATAAACACAAGCCAAGTTTACCTACTGAAAAGCAAAGCTGTTAAAAGGTAACTGCAAATGGTTCGGCATTCCTCCATTTTAACAGCCTTCATATTTGCACATGGGATCTAATTTGAAATGTATATGTAAAAACTCTTTGTGGTTAAATGATGTTTATTTGTGTGAATTAACAAATTATTTGTTCAGATACCACAGACAAGACTTTGACAGATATTTATATAGTTCACAAATAAGAGCAATTAAGTCTTCTGAAATTAAATGGGTGGCTTTCAACAAATAAAGTATGGTTGGGATTTTGGCTGATATAAAAAATTATATTTTTAAAAATATAAATAAATATAATATATAAATACTAATATATATATATATATATTGTATTTTAATATATAAAAATGTTTATATTCAATTATATGTTACACTTTTTTAAGGTGTCATTGTAACAGTGTAATTATATATTTAAGTACTAAGTAATATTAATTAACAACATGTGGTTGGGGTAGGGCTGGGCGGTATATCGAGTTTGTACGATATATCGATATATTTTTTTAGAAACGATATGGAATGAGGCAATACCGTTTATATCGATATACAGTAGATTGATACGAGCGCATCTGAAAAACAGCGGAGTACGCAGAGTGAGCTGATGCAGGAAAGTGCATGATACAACTTGTCCTCAACATGACACATACATTATATTAAGGGCTTCAAAATAACTGGTAAGATATAGTTAACACATATAGTTTAAAGCAGCTTGCCCTGTCAGATGCTATTTTGTATGTGAGAGATAGGCTATTTGTGCTGACAGACAGATAAATACTTGCGGTATTTAATGCGTTTGAAATGTTGTGCTTTCTTCAGTGCATAGCTTACATTTCACAGGTATATTCTCCATCTGTAAATGTTAGAAAGTCATGCAAATGTGTCCATTTTGCTGTCTGGTGAGGACGAGCCTTCTGCATGTGAATCTCTGCTAAAACTCAGGCTTCCGTGAATGAGCGCCGTCGAGTGCATGCGCGGCAAACAGACGGAGCGCAATAGAATAGGAACGCAATAATTCTGACTAAAATATACATATTTCTAAAATATTTGTTGTTGGACAATAAATGTGCCATATGTGGAATTTTAAACCTACAAGTATATTTGTATAAAAGTGACCATTATAATGGGGTAATCAAATTTAGGCTAATATGCTTTTGTTTTTATTTTCATTTTTAGTTTAGTGAATTATTAATTTTGTTTTTAGATTGTAATGTTACAATGTTAGAATGTAATGTGATGTGATTTTAACCCACTTTTTGCACAAAATATATTGCATAGCCTACATTACATTCACTGTATTTGTTTATAGCCTTCAATATCAACATTGTTTTTAGGACATCATTGGGCAGGATGTGAAATAAAATTATTATTCAAATAAATACAGATTTTTTTTTTTAATCCAAATAGAAAAACGTAGAAAATACCGGGATATATACCGTGTATCGCCATTCAACCAAAAAATACCGAGATATGATTTTTTGGCCATATCGCCCAGCCCTAGGTTGGGGTAGGATTAGGATTTGGTTGACGGTTAGTTGCATGTAATTATGCTTTATTTACTGTTATTACTATGTTTATTACTATGTAATAGTTGTATATTAGTTGTGTATTACATATGTAACAAGGTCACTGTAAAATAAAGTGCTACCAAATTATATAATATTATTAAATTATATATAATACCTGCTTAGCTTGAACCCACTAAGCAATTCATATTTTTAAACAAGATCCAGTGGCCATTATTCACATTTTACAGCATTTAACTCCATACACAACAAAAAGACAGTGTTCTCACAAGAAAATTAGCTTTTCACACCAGTTAGTTTCCCTTTGGTCACTGAGCATGACTCCATTAAATCCAGAGCTGTGAGACGGAAGAGAAATGTGTCACCTTATACATAAACAGTGAATAATTAGTTGATTTATGAGTTTTTTTGTAATTAGTTTATTGTACCTCGTTCATGCCTCTCAGCTGTCCACAAGTTATCTATAATTAAGACATTTGGTTATGCAAGACCTGATGGCTAAATGTATCACCAAACGATTACCCCAAATTTACCGCTGGGACACAAATAGTGTCTGAGAGCTTTTTCCATGTCACCTGATAGCCTATATCCGATGGAGTCATACCCTCCCCTTATTTGGTCCTAACTACATATATAAAATAATGATTTCATGTTTATTTTGTGGCACTTTCCTTTTATGGTATCACATTAAATCAAATTATATAAAACAAAATAAGTAAAAGTTGTATTAATTAAATTACAATTTATTTGTATTTTATCCATTTATTTATATATATATATATATATATATATATATACCCATGAACAAAATTATAAACACAACACTATTGTTTTTGCCCCCATGTTTCATGAGCTGAACTCAAAGATCTAAGACTTTTTCTATGTACACAAAAGGCCTATTTCTCTCAAATATTGTTCACAAATCTGTCTAAATCTGTGTTAGTGAGCACTTCTCCTTTGCCGAGATAATCCATCCACCTCACAGGTGTGGCATATCAAGATGCTGATTAGACAGCATGATTATTGCACAGGTGTGCCTTAGGCTGGCCACAATAAAAGGTCACTCTAAAATGTGCAGTTTTACTGTATTGGGGGGGTCCGGGGGGGTCCTGGGGGGTCCAAAAAAAAGTCAATATCTGGTGCGACCACCATTTGCCTCACACAGTGCAACACATCTCCTTCGCATAGAGTTGATCAGGTTGTTGATTGTGGCCTGTGGAATGTTGGTCCACTCCTCTTCAATGGCTGTGCAAAGTTGCTGGATATTGGCAGGAACTGGAACACCCTGTTGTATACGCCGATCCAGAGCATCCCAAACATGCTCAATGGGTGACATGTCCAGTGAGTATGCTGGCCATGCAAGAACTGGGATGTTTTCAGCTTCCAGAAATTGTGTACAGATCCTTGCAACATGGGGCCGTGCATTATCATGCTGCAACATGAGGTGATGGTCGTGGATGAATGGCACAACAGTGGGCCTCAGGATCTCGCCATGGTATCTCTGTGCATTCAAAATGCCATCAATAAAATGCACCTGTCTTCGTTGTCCATAACATACACCTGCCCATACCATAACCACACCGCCACCATGGGCCACTCGATTCACAACGTTGACATCAGCAAACCGCTCACTCACACGACGCCATACACGCTGTCTGCCATCTGCCCTGTACAGTGAAAACCGGGATTCATCCGTGAAGAGAACACCTCCAAAGTGCCAGATGCCATCGAATGTGAGCATTTGCCCACTCAAGTCGGTTACAATGACGAACTGCAGTCAGGTCGAGACCCCGATGAGGACAACAAGCATGCAGATGAGCTTCCCTTAAACGGTTTCTGACAGTTTGTGCAGAAATTCTTTGGTTATGCAAACCGATAGTCGCAGCATGATAATGCATGGCCCCATGTTGCAAGGATCTGTACACAATTCCTGGAAGCTGAAAACATCCCAGTTCTTGCATGGCCAGCATACTCACCGGACATGTCACCCATTGAGCATGTTTGGGATGCGTATACGACAGCGTGTTCCAGTTCCTGCCAATATCCAGCAACTTCGCACAGCCATTGAAGAGGAGTGGACCAACATTCCACAGGCCACAATCAACAACCTGATCAACTCTATGCGAAGGAGATGTGTTGCACTGCGTGAGGCAAATGGTGGTCGCACCAGATATTGACTCTTTTTTGGACCCCCCCAATACAGCAAAACTGCACATTTTAAGTGGCTTTTTATTGTGGCCAGCCTAAGGCACACCTGTGCAATAATCATGCTGTCTAATCAGCATCTTGATATGCCACACCTGTGAGGTGGATGGATTATCTCGGCAAAGGAGAAGTGCTCACTAACACAGATTTAGACAGATTTGTGAACAATATTTGAGAGAAATAGGCCTTTTGTGTACATAGAAAAAGTCTTAGATCTTTGAGTTCAGCTCATGAAAAATGGGGGCAAAAACAAAAGTGTTGTGTTTATAATTTTGTTCAGTGTATATACACACACACATGCACGCACGCAAACACACACACACACACACAAAATTTAATTTAGATATACAATTGCTATTGAAGTAAAATGTATTTTACATAGCCAGTACAGGACACACAGATAAGGTTATTGAGAGCAGTTTTTCTGACACCGACTGTTTGTATTGATTTGTAGAGAAAAAGTGTATCTGTGGAGGGCTCTCTAAAGATGTGTGTTGGATCTTCAGCTTCACCATTTTTTTTTTGAACATATTTCTTACTCTTTTAGCACATGTCATGCACAGCACAAGAGGGTCACAGGAGTCCTGTGGTCATTCAGCTCTCCTCTAGGCCTCATCTCACCAGAGTTTGCAGAAGTGATTTGGTGTATCAGCTACTAATTACTTCAAAGAGAGAGCTCAGTCTTGTGAAAGACAAGGCTGTGGTTTCTCTTTTTGTGTTGAGGGACAGAAGGGCAAGAGGGGTCTGGGTTTCTGGGTAACAAGTTCAGTGCCAACAATAAAAGGGTATTTTAATAGGGCTCTGGTTTCAGATGCTTGAGTTTTTGGTACAACTGTACAAATTTGGTACTTTTGTGCATGTACATTATCATTAGTGATGTAACATACAGTGCAGTTTTGACATCCAGGGTCATCTGTTAGCCGTAAAGTGCACATGGCATCTTGTATTTCATGTGTTTGTAAATAGATGCAATCAGGAAGGTGTTGGAATTCTCCTCCTCCTCCATGTCCATTGCCATCTCCAAAGTATATTTGTGTTCCGTCCATCCCATTTTAAAAGTGTGCATCATTTTCCCAATTTCCCTTTATCGCCAGCTGCATTCTTCGCCTGCTTCCATCCGGTGTTGACATTTACTGTGTTACAGCCTGATAGCATTCCAGGGAGAGCTGGCACAAAACACACCAGCTGCTCCCAACAATCCCAAATGGTGTGTGTGTATGTGTGTGTAATCGGCAGTGGCTGGCTTTGGTTCCAAACACTGGACTCTCAGGGTTTTATTTTTGCCTGGCTCTCAGAGCAGCGGAGGACTCCTCAGCTGTCAAGCTCCGGTCTTAGAAGCACTTCCTGTGGGGTGGCAGCACTTAGCGTTTATGATGTAATGCGAGTAGGGCACAATCTGGGCATTGTATACTGCACTCCTGGCTGTGTGGAGGCACTGCTGCGTACATCCCTGTATGTGCACATATGTCCTTTCATTCTTAATACTGTTTAGGGATCAGTGTTTTGTCAGGATCTGATTGTATAAATGTAATAAAATTTGGCTGAAATTCTTTAAGAAAAGTACTTTTCAGCAAAAAAAACAATGTGTATAGTGCTGTCAAAATTTGCGTGTTTACACATGCGATTAATTTTTTTTGTTTAATGCGTTAAAAATATTTAACGCAATTACCACAGGATCAGTTTTGAAAAATGTTGAAATTGATATAATGATACTGTAATGTTGAATGTCTATCAATAATGTTTAAAAAATCAATTTCATAGAGACATCAATCGTATTAGTATCAGTGATACTGGCCTTCATTCATAAAAAGATGCCATTAAACAAATATTTAAAATATACTGTCTTTAAGTTGTTTTTACATTATTTGGAGAGTAACTGTGGAATTATTACAGTATAAAAATATTAAAAACTCAGATGTTTTTAATCACGATTAATCGCAGAAAAAATGTACGATTAATACAAATTTTTTATCAATTGACAGCACTAATATATATATTATAATCAAATCAATTCAGTTCTCTTTATTGTCACACATCGTATACACACGTGTACCGGCAGTGAAATTCTTAGGGTGCAAGTCTTTTTTTTTTCAAAATATTTCCTGTCATGTTTAAATTATGAATAAGAACTATGAGCATGTTTATGTTCCTAATGCATCACTCAAAATCCAAATGAAATGTATTCTCACTGTGGCAGTTATTTATTGCATTCATAAATTCATAATTGTTTCTCTTTGTGTCTTTCAGCCACAGCAAGTGGTCCAGGAAAAGCCCGCTCAGGTATGGCAAATGAAATCTTGCACCATGTATAATTAATATAGCAGGTGGACATGCGCATATAATATATATATATATATGATACTGAAAATCCAATTGGCTAGAAGGGGATGGCAGCTTGCAAAAACAGATGATTGTGTGAGGAAGGGATTTGCTGTTTGGGTTTACAAAGTCCTCAAAAACCCCAAGTGAGTGAAAGGGGGGCATAATTCTGGTTTGATGAGAGACCTGCATGGTTAAGGCTAATGTAAATCCTATAGCGCAATGTGTGGAATCCCAGTATTCTTTGGTTTCATCCCCTCACAGATGGATATGCAATCTGGCAGACAGGATTAGTTTTGAAGAGTTGCCCCTTTTTTCCTCTCTTGTCAAAATTCCTTCAGCGAATTAACAATGGAGTCGACTCTAAAGTCTGTGTCCGTGCACAGCGCTGCTTTAATGTGCTCAGGAAGAAAAGAAAGACCTCAGTCTGCTGCCTATATGCTGGCTGCTAATGCAACTAAATGACAGATGTGATTAAAAAAATCATGCCTTAAAAATGTGAAAATAAACTGTATATTGACTTTTTAAAGACGCTTTCTACATCGATACAGTATATGTGATTATTCGATTAATTAATCAGCAAAATGTCATCACTCGATTGAATGATGTTTTCTGTACGTTGTTTTGATTAGAGTAGAAAGACCCCAACACTCTTAAAAATAAAGGTTCTTTGGCGGGGTGTATGGTTCCATGAAGAACCTTTAATATCCAAAGAACCTTTCCATTGCACAAAAGGTCCTTTGTAGCGCAGAAAGGTTCTTCATTGAACCAAAAATTGTTCTTCTATGGCATCGGCGTGAAAACCCCTTTTTGGTTCTTCCTGGCACCTTTATTTTTAAGGGTGAAGATGAAAAGACACGACAGCCTGAGCTACAATTCCTCACTCGCCCACACACAATCTTCCACACATTTACCAGGAATCTGCTCACCTCCTCTTGTTCGCTGGTGCGGACCAGTTTACAGTGTGAATGCATAACTGAAGCCTGATTTGATGCTATGTGGGAATGCACAGACCCTGATGGCTTTGCACCACACTGGAAGGTCCAACACACATGCTCACACACACTGCACTGGTATCTATAGGTAGTCCAAGATGGTATCTCTGAAACAGAAGGCAAAACTACCAGCACCATCTTGTTTAATTAAAGGAATAGTTCACCCAAAAATGAAAATTACCCCATGATTTACTCACCCTCAAGTCATCCTAGGTGTATATGACTTTCTTCTTTCAGACGAATACATTCGGAGTTATATTAAAAAATGTCCTGGCTAATCCAAGCATTATAATGGCAGTGAATGGCAGCCCAAAATTTGAAGCCCAAACGGTATTCCAATTTTGTCAAATTTGTACTCCACACGGCTCCAGGGGGTTAATAAAGGCCTTCTGCAGCGAAGCGATGCGTTTGTGTAAGAAAAACATCCATATTTAACACGTTATAAAGTAAAATATCTATTATATATAATGGATGGATGCACTTTTTTGGGCTTCAAATTTTGGGCTGCCATTCACTGCCATTATAAAGCTTGGATTAGCCAGGACAATTTTTAATATAACTCCGATTGTATTCGTCTGAAAGAAGAATGTCATATACACCTAGGATGGCTTGAGGGTGAGTAAACCATGGGGTAATTTTCATTTTTGGGTGAACTATCCCTTTAAATGCAGTGAAATCCTTTCTGAGAAAAAAACGTTTTTGGCCATCGCGTCGCTGTTTTTTTAAGCATCTCACGCCATGAGCCATCATGTCAACACATACATGTGTCTCAGCCTAATTAATCAACAAATTGTTCATGCATAGTTCATATTGTTTTTGTTAATATGGTGTGTTCAATTTACCTTAACTTCAAAGGGAACCAACGATCCGCCATAAACCCAAAACGGGGTTTTAATTACTATCGCTGAACCATCTTTTCTCCTTGTTGGTGATGGTTAAACCAAGCGCATGGTAATCCTGGCCACTGATTTTTTTTTTTCCAGGAACAGAATTCCATTGAAGTTTTAGTGTTTTTTGAGTGCTGTATCTGTGGCTGTAATTGCTCTCGGAATGAAAGAGCAAGAGATGCATGAGAATGTCATTTAATCATTTCGATTGAAAAAAAAAGATAATGTTCGGAACAAATCAGTGCAAAAGATTTTTAGAATTCTGAAAAATGTATCATAGTTGCAGTGCTGAAATAGATCAAAGAACTAAGCTGGTATTTTCTGGTCTGTGTGGCACTTCAGTTGGAAGCACGATTGGTGGCCGGGGGTGTCCGAATATGATTAAAGAGGTTTTTTTTTTTTTTTCTTCATTCTTTCACTCGCCCATGTCACACATGGTAGCGCTTAGCTGGTCCTTCACAGCTGAAGTGTTTGCCGCACTAATGAATGGAGTTTGGCTCATATAATGCAAACAGGCTTTTGCCACGGCCTTTCCCCTGAATGGGAGCAACACAGCGACTTGGGAAAAGAACAGGGTTATAAATTGTGTCAGTTAGCCTTTCCAAATAAAATGAAGCCATGTGGAAAATGAAATCCATTTCATTCTGAAAAGTACCCAAAGCCAAGCGTCTCCCCAGCCCCCATTCAACGCCTTCCTCCTGTTTCAATGGTGGTCATCCTGGCAGCAGCTGTGGGACATTCGCTGTCTAAGCTCATGAAAAAGAACATTCGTAACCAAAACAATAACAAAAAAGAAAATATAAATGCTAATAATGGCACTATTTCAGTTCTGTCATTTCAAACATTTGCACACAGCCGTGTTCTGCTTTGCAGCAGTCTTTTTGTGGTGACTGATGAGCAACCACTGTTGTGTTTTGTAGGAAGAAGAAGAAGAGGAGGAGGCGGAGCCAGAAGAGGACTAAGCAACCACAGGATTTTACCTCTACCTCATCCAGCTGTCAGCTCTCTCCAAGGGAAAAGACTGCCTTGACCACTTGTTATTGACTTCCCACTTTCGTTTGATCGTTTTCGTTTGTTTATTTTCATTTTTCCTGTTTCGTTTATTTTGGTTTGGTTTCGTTTTGTGATAAACACACACAACACCTCAGAGCGTAACCTGAAAAAAGACGCAAATGCAAACAAACATCTTGCAGATGACAATTGGAGCCGCCTTGCTGTTTCCACTTCCCACAAACTGCTGTAAGCACAAAGGTGCAGGGGTTAAACACACAATATGTGCTACAGCGGTTCTTTGCGCCACACACACTCTTGTTGACTGATTTTCCAGGCTACATTGGAGGTGAAACTGTCTGGTTTTCTCATTCAGCATGTGTGCTTCGTATATCTGGGTGGAGCTTTGAATGGTCACACCCATTCGCACAAGAACCCCCTCTTTACAGTACCATACCACCAAAGACATAGTTAAAATAGACTCTTTTCCCTTCTCTGTCCACTTCATTTTGATGTTTTGACCAAAATGAAAGTGAGCTTTAAAAGTATCTGCCTTAAAACTGCAACCAGAGCCTTTAACCTATTAGTGGATACCTAAAAATGAATATTCTGTGATTATTTACTCACCCTATCATTTTTTCGAAACTGAATTGACTTTGTTTCTTCCGTGAAACACAAAAGGAGACGATTCGAAAAATGTCCAAGCTGGTTTTTTCCATACACTGAAAGTAAATGGTGACCATGGCTGTCGAGAAAGTGTTTCAGTGCATAACAACTTAAATTAAATTACAAAGCTACTGCATGAGTCATATGGACCATTTTTATGGCGCTTTTTTGTAGCTTAACGACCGCTGGTCACCATTCATTGTATGGAAAAGAGCAGCGTGAACATTCTTGAAAACATCTGCTTTGATTTTCTATGTATGACTTTCTTTTTTTACAGGAAAGTAACTCTTAAAAGTAATGCGTTACAGTATTGCGTTAAAAAAGTAACTAATTGCGTTACTCAGTTACTTTTTATAAAAAGTAATGTTACGTTACTTTTGCGATATTTTTTCTAACCTTGGCTGGGCTGGTTTGTTGGTTTTTTAATAACAAAATAAATAAATAAAATAAAAGTCCTATTTTTGGCAAATGTAAAGTCCCTTTCACACCAAGGGCCAGATTTACCAACAGCTTGCGCCAGTGCAAACCCTCTTTTGGCGTTAAAAAAATACTGTCAGAATTTACTAAAGACGCGCAGTGAAAAATTAGCACTGAAAAGGCGTGGACAGAGTTATTTTTGCGGCTGACTTTATTGCATATGCATTTGTAGGCGTTTCCTTTTCAGATGCAAAATTTATGGGAGGAGAGTATATTTAATTGAATCATGCAAGGTGATTTACTAAGGTTTGCGCAAGTCAAATTACTGGTATTTGCGCCATTATTTAACGCCCCAAAAAAGCATGTCTTAAACCAGACGCTAATTTGCGCTGCTCTTGGTAGATTGCGTTGGTCATTATGGAAATAATCCGGCTGCGTCTGTGTTCTTTCATTTGTGCGTCATCAGTAGATCAGAGGCGGACAGTAGTGAAGTATTTTTACTCTGCTTAAGTACATTTTTCAAGTGTCTGTACTTTATCAGAGTGTTTTTCTTTTGAAAACGTTCACTTCACAACATTCCAAAGCATGATATTGTGCTTTTTACTGCACTACATTTCATATTGACTATCATTTAATACTTAATTACATTAAAAATGCAGTACTTTCTTACTTTTACTCAAGTAAAAGTAATTCAAAGTTTTACTTGAGTACAAGTAAGAAAGTACTACATTTTTAATGTAATTAAGTATTAAAGGTAAAAAAAAAAATATTTTATTTATGAAAAGTAGTGCAGTAAAAAGTACGACATTATGCTTTGGAATGTAGTGAAGTAAAAGTTTTCCAAAGAAAAACATTGATAAAATACATATACTTGAAAAATGTACTTGAGTAGAAAGTAAAAATACTTCACTACTGTCCACCTCTGCAGTAGATCACGCGCAGAACTTTCAACTCCCATCAGCGCTTTTTTGGTTTTGCACTCTCATGCTAATTTGCCCTGTTCAGTAAATCTGGCCCCAAAAGTGAAATAATTGTTTCCCTTTTGACACCAAAAGCGCACATAGCACCTGTGCACCTTACTCCCAATTTCTCTCAACATGGGGTCAAGAGAGGTGTCAGTCAATAAATGGGAAAACAAAGTGACTTGCGTTGCTTATTTGAAAAAGTAACTCAAATATTAAGTGCATTACTTTACTAGTTACTTTAAAAAGTAATCTGATTACATAACTCGTGTTACTTGTAATGCGTTATGGGTTTAGAACGAGTAAATAATAACAGAATGTTTATTTTGGGGTGAATTATCCCTTTAGTATCAAATCCATGTCCCTCATGTCCTTGGTGGTGATTTTTTTTTTTCAAACTGATTACTGCGAACATTAAATGTCTCGGTGGGAGACGGTTTTTAGCATTATTACAGAACAGTAGTTCTACTGTACATACCTTCGCGACTTCGGCTTTGCATAATTAACATACGTGTACATAATTGTGTTTTTATTTTCTTGTATGGCATAGCTTTAAGAACATAATTTTCTGACAAATTCAGTGTAAGGGAAATTGATCAACTCAGTCAAGACCTAAACCTCAAGAAACACCCAAACCACAGGAACAAAACCACACTATACCTCATTACACACAAAAATACCTGAATCGCAGCGACGGCGTCGAACGGTATTCGGCGGATCTTAAAGTACGCCAGCGCTGTCACCAATGCAATATCTCCTCACCGTTTCAAACTACCTCTGATTTCTTCAACCAGCAAACCAGCTCGAAAAGACGCGCGCTGCTGTAGAGTTCTCATTACAAAGCAGGGGATGGCAGCGAGTGCCAATGTTAAAAACGAACCAGGCGAATGCTCTGCAAAATGGTTTTTGTGAGAGTCGGGCAGGTATTAACTGAATTCTGAGGTCTGTTTGTAGTCATATGTAGAACTAATCATGCAGCTAAAGGAAAAAAAAGTACTGTGTTTGTTCTAGTTAATTTTCTTTTTTCACATTAGCATATATCTGACATTTGTAACTAGACACTCTGTCTCTGCAGCTGGGATGTCTGTTTTACATTTTTAACTTGAATATATATTTTGTACTGATTTACTCAATGGTTTCTAAGGATCAAGTGCTTGTATGACACTAAATGATATTGTTGCGAATGGATTTCTCTTTTTTTTTTCTTCCTCTCCACTATTGCTCTGAATTTCTAGTTTTAGTTTCCTATGTACTATTCAGATATGTACCTCAAAAAAGAAAAAAAGGATAAAAATGGACTAATAATCAGCTGACAATTACCTACCTCCAGTCTTGAAAACGGAAAGATTTTTTTGCCTGGTTTCTTTCAGTACGGATTTCAATGATGTACTGAAAAAGACTTTAGGACTGCACAAGATCCTGTTTTACAAACGTTTTAAATTCGATTTTTGTTTCATCTTAGTTCAGCTGAGGGAGAAGACGGCTAAGAAAGCAACTAAACACAAAAAAATACAAATCACATGAAAAAAAAAAAACAAAGAAAAGAAACTTGAAACGCTCTTTCAGGTTTGAAAAAATATGTTCGGGTTTTGTATATTGCATATATGAATGTTTTTGAAAAATTAGTAGATATTGAGATATACTTGATTAGTGGGGGGGTTTTTTGTGTACTTTACACAAATGTGATTTTCTTTTCTTTGTTATATGGTTCAAACAGATGTATATGTAATGCTTATGTAGTGAAAGAATACACCTTTTCAGCTTGTCACCATGAAAACCTCTCAACTGGGCCTGAGGTAGAGCCTCAGAGGAAGCTAATGGAACTGTTGGCATGCCCCTTGAACTTACAATGGCATGTAATGACCGTCTTTATATGCGGCAGCTTGGCTTTTGCCACAAACCAACATTAAACGTTGCTCAAAACACTGTAATGCTACTACCTAAATGGTTACAGTTCTTGTAAAAGTGTCAGTTTTCGAATCGGACCGCTTCTTTACTCTCCTACGAGTTCAACAGATGAAACAGTCGCTTGCTTAAGTGGAAGGACGGCGTGTCTCGGCTCGACCTCAGCAGTGGATGCTGTTTTGAGGTCGTTTTTATTAGATCGGCGTGTAATGGCACTGTTTTAGCAGAGCGATCTGTCTTAGTGTGCAACGCGTTCAGCCCTCCTGAAACTTGGCATTGTGTTCATATGCTTCCTATGTTGGTTTGAATGTGTATCCACAGGAGCCACTGTTCATGTGCTTTCAGCTCTGGGTGTCTTAATGAAGATGAAGTTGTATTTTCATGACAACATGTTCTAGTACAATCGAATACACTTTTCTACCTCCAAGAGGGCCTCCTGTTACCTCATTTTTCAAACTTACTATCTGCTTAAATTCAGGTGCCTGAGTCCAGAGAGAACAGCGTAAAGTTTTAAATTTATATATAAATAAAATATATATTCATAGTTTATTTTTGTGTGTTTTGGGGGGATTTTTTTATAAGACTGTACCTCTCTGCCTCTCAGTCACAAGTTAGGTGAGACTGGACAATTTGACTTGTTTTTAAAACGTCTTACATTATGCAATGTTTTGTCATTTCTGCAGCTGTGGAGATGGAAAAGTATCACTAGGTGGTTACTCTCACAGCTTTCTTCACTTGATATAACTTGTTTTCTAACAATTATGGCTGTTTCACTTAGTATTGCTGTTTGTGATTTCACTTAAAATTGCTTGCTTGTTTAAAAAAAAACAAAAGGACAAAAAAGAAACGTATTAGAAAAAAGTCCTCTTTATACATATCCACCTCTTTATTCAGCACAATAAAAAAAGGTGCCTGTGATTGTTGTGTATGAAGTTAATATTAACACTGCATGCTTTATACAAATGTCATCTATAGCAAAACATGTTTTCATACAACCACGTCTCCTTTGCATCTATGGATTTGGATTCTGCAGATATTTACATTGCATTCAAGGTACCTTCAGTTCTTTGAAGCCCTGTTCACACTGACTGATTAAAATGCTAATATTAACCAAATAAACTAAAACACTCAGAACCCATTTGATTTTAGGCGTTTCCTCATGGTATGTGAATCACTGTCTGTACTCCCCATTGGTAGTCCCATTGTTTCGCTACTCATTTGCATGAAGTTGAGCTCTGCTCATGGCGCTACCATTCTCTGTTACGATGTGGTCACGTTTACCATTGCTCGTCGAAAGGTTGCAGACGAAGTCCAGTCATTTCAGTAGGAATCTGTGTGATTTTGTATGAGGGTAAAAAAATTCCCCACACAGATATTGCATCGGATTTATGTTCTTTGGGCCGTTCTTGCTGCGTAGACCAAAAAAAAGAGATTGATTTGAAATAGATTTCTGTGTGAGCATTGCTAGGTGGACACTACTGACAATTAGATCTTTTTTGTCAATGTGAAAACGCCTTTTAAGTTGCAGTCACAGCGGTATCTGTGAAATTTTACGTGCAAAAAGGGGTTCATTGTCAATGGTGTACCGATGCATGATGCACTGCTCAAAGAGAAGTCACTTTGTAACCGAGCAGCTTTCTTGATCAACTTGAATGTGAGTGAAATCTGCATGGGAGACTTTTCAGTCCTTACGGGAAACTCTCGAACTTGCAAATTCCTATTGAAATGAGCTATGGTAAATGTGACCGCACCTTCACTCAAATTAACCGTCTCTCTTTGAAAATGAATATCCAGTTGTTTTCAATCAATTCCCAAAGAACAAAATCAAGGCCCGCCCTACATTTTTCTTCTTTGAAAAGCCGATATACGTCACAATAGAGAAGAAAATAACTTCATTTCATGCTGACTTTAAAGGTGCAGTAAGGTTCGCACAAGTCTTCATCTGATGTAAGTGTACATTGTTTTTAAAACATTTGTCTGAAGCACCGTACTTTTCTTTATGGGTAAAAGTTACTTAGTGCACATTTTATTAGGAACCAGGGCTTGACATTAACTTTTGGTTTTCCAAAGTTATTAGTCATTCAGCATTTTCACTGGCCACAATTTTGACATCGATACCATGGGGGAAACATTTGATTTGGCACAAGTTTTACGTCGGATGCCCTTCCTGACACAATCCAGCACTGAGAGTTCTGGGACATAAAACATAACTGACTGCGTTTACACGAATACTCGCCAAGACCGACATTTTGACATTATTTTGTGTGTATTTGACTGTTTAAGTGCAATAAGCAGCAAAAAATAACTCAATTTAGTACTGAGAGGTGGCTTTATGAGCGCGCACTTTGGGTGTGAGCACAAAATCTGTGGGAATGAGTAAAATTATGCGCAATGCGTGCAGTCCCACGCTGAAATTCAAGCCCTATAACACCAACAATATTCATCCAGAGCAAATGAAACGAGTGAGTGAGGGGAGGCGGGTTTGTGTGTCAACTCACTGTCGGAGAGATGAGAGAGCAAGAAAGCACAGCTGAAAATGAGTATTGGAAGCGTTTCAGATATTTCAGTATCGATATGTATTGAAAAATCAATTTTTGACAACACTACATTGCACTTAATTATTTCAGATGCCTTTTTAAAAGACTACACTTGAAAAATGTATATATTATATATAATATTCAACCCGCCAAAGTGGCTAGTAGGAGTGACTGCTGAAATCCACCTGCATTTTGGCGGGTGTTAATGTCAAGCCCTGTTAGGGACCCTTTTCTTTCCTTAAAGCAAACATACACATATACAAGCCAGCACTGAAGTGTCACAGGTTATTTTAGGGCAGGACAGTGGGGCTGCCCATTTAAAAACACAGAGGCTATGCATGGAGCTTCAAGGTACACAATGTTACAGAATTTAGACGACTGCTTTTTCCCCTCCGCCCTCCCTCCCCTGTTCCTCTTCCACAGACTCTCCCCCTCTTCCCAATTCCAAAACATCTCTTTAACTCCCGTTCTTTGGTGTACTCACGGGGGACACGTAGCCCACCCTGGAGCCCCTGACCTCTGCTCCGCAGCAGACTCTGTGAATGGGACGGCAGCCCCCACTTCAAAGTCCCGCCATTCTGTGCACTTTGACAGGGCGCCTCACTCACACCCCTCCTTTGTGCAACCCCCCAACTCACCTCGGCTATATGTGCCCCAACCCACCAGAGTGCTGAGGATTTGGTTGTTAGTGCCAGCTCTCGTCGTCAAGCTGCTCAGTAATTCCGCCAGATTGACCCACGTAGAGGGAGGGAGGATTGGGTGGAGAGGGAGTTCACTGCTACCACAACCACGTTCAGAGGTGGTCTTGCCACCTCTTCCTCTTTTCCGTGTAAAGAGGGTCTGCCTTTGTGTGAGAGTGTTTCCCTCCTCTTTCCTGCTCTCTCATTAACAATCATCCAGCTGTTCAGGGACAAGGCCTCGGACAAAAATCTGCTTTACTTACACTTAATTTATTAGGTAACATCTAGATTTAACGCGCGTCTAAAGACCTTGCAACTCAATAATAACCATACTAAATTTTTAAAATTGCCATATGGGTAGTAAAATACTCTAAAATACAGTCGGCATGAAACGGAAATTGTGATAGTTTCCCTCCCTATTCATTGTGATGTATATTCTGTAAAACAAGCTTCTTGAACAAGAAAAAATGTAGGGCTGGACTTGATTTTGTCCATCGGGAAAATTGATTGGATCGCTTACGTACAGTACGTAAAGTTAACATTAACAACAGCTTGTACTGTGTGCGTAATTCACACCAAATCCCACTGTAATCATGCATCAGGCTCGTTTTAATTTTTAGGATCTCGCGCATTAATGCCGCATATTTAAGACGGCATATCAAAAAAGTTCAAGTTTTTAAAAACGTATCTCGAGACCTTGTATTCTTTCCCATTCCGTATTTCGATTTTAAGATCGGTTTAAAATACAGGTTGCGATAGTCTTTTTCCCCGCTATTGTGATGTATATCCGCGTGAACCGGCTTCGCAAACTCTATTTTGATTTCATAGTGACTTTATATGCTGAACGAGTTCTGTTTGAATGGCTTACTCTCTCTGGCTGCATCCGAAATCACATACTGTACTCTCTTGAGTAGGTACTTATTAATAAATAATGTAATTAAATCACAACAGCTAAAAAAGTATGTTCTATACAGTATGAATGTGTGATGTATGAATGTTATCCGGTGTCATGACAAATCGGGTCCTCCCTCGAAATCGGGTCTCCCCAAACTGTCAGTTAATGATTATATTGTATATGAATGATATTAATTTACGTACGAAAAGACATTAGTGCATAATAAACTGAATGTAATTTCTTACACTTGATTAACTGTTAATTAATAAATAATAATAATATTAATAGCCTATTAAGTGAATAATTGAACATTATTAATTTGTTTTATTTATAACTGAAATATTTGGACATTTAACACTTAATTTAACACATAATTACATTAAAGATGATTGGGAATATATGTAGGGTAAGTGCAAATGTGTGTATAAACTAAGCTATCAGGCTAATCGCTTATCTGTATGCTACGCTAGTACATAAGCTAACTAATACAGACATAAATGGTCATTATAACATAGTTGAAATAGCATTTATCATAACATGATTTTGTAGTAATTGTAATCAGGCGCTAAAGAGAGTACATATTAAAAGCAATTTGAACCAATGGGATCGCTTGGGGTCCTAAAGGAGACCCGAATTCTGTCACTACACCGGATGTACTACATTCGCCATGTTGTCATTATCATGTGACCTACCAGCGTCAGTTGCGTCGCTTCACTGCCATTCACAAATATCTCCCGTGACCTCATGGGATAGTAAACTGTCTATGCACACTTCAGAATCTCGCCGGAAGAAGTAGGTCATCCAGGTACTTTTTGCGTACTCTTTTATGAGTACTGTGAATATGGACATACTTCTTTTGTCACATACAGAACTATGCAATTTCGGATGCAGCCTCTCTCTTTTCCATTCTCTCTCTCTATATGAGGTAAGTGGCACATAATTGTTTGTTTCTTGTATCATCCACACTAAAGGATGTCCATCCACTCTGCTGAGCAAATAAAACACACATCCTGTTCTCTCTTGTGTCTGAGTGCAGCTGTTGTAGCCCTGGCGCAGACTCAGCTATCCGCCTCAGATCCTTATAAATCCCATTTCATGCTTTTCCATGTAATCCTTACACCCAGA
The DNA here is from genome assembly GCA_039654105.1 of Coreius guichenoti. Taxonomy (NCBI): domain Eukaryota; kingdom Metazoa; phylum Chordata; class Actinopteri; order Cypriniformes; family Gobionidae; genus Coreius; species Coreius guichenoti. The sequence continues at coordinate 11,638,514 of CM077182.1, read as the reverse complement.
TATAACATTATAATCTTACGTATAAGCTTTTTAAAATATTAGCATATTTTCCATATGCCTCGTAATTATGTACACGTGTAAACGAGAAGTTGTTGTTTTACACATGTCGTAATTTTAAAGATGAATTTGCACTGCAGGACCATTTTAAATCGGCCCTTACAATCTTGACTATTCAATAGGCTATATTGAAAATTTAATATAATTATAAAAGGGGTTAAATAAGTATAGATAGATAGATAGATAGATAGAAGCTGCTTTAAGCAGCGTACTTAAGATGACATTCCTCCAAATGGTTTATTGATAGTGCATGAAGTCTTCATATCAGATCCATCCCAGCACATTTGGACCACCTTGGCCTCATTCAAGCCTTCAAAGACCAAAACAGTTCAAATCGAGGTGAGTCAGCAACACATATGTACACTAAATTCTACAGTGGTGAGATGTCTGTAGACTTTGAATGGCCCTGCAACACACGATCCTCCCCCAGAAGTGTCTGTTTATAGGAATGAGTCACACTGGACATCAAAACTTCAGGGTGTGTAATCCTGACTGCGGATGTGACCGTGTCTGGTTTCCCCCAGCCTGTGTGTGTCAGAGGCCGGCCATCACCGAACCCGTGCCGGAGCTCAGCGTGGGCTGCGTTCAAGGTGGGCGTGTGTTCGTGTGGAGAGGTGGAAGCGTGGACGGGATGAATGGAACGAGTGGGTGGCTGTGGGTTTATGTGTGTGGGTGTAATTCCAAGTGAGGCGACTGTCTGTTTGTGTTGGGGACCTGTTTAAACTGAGTATGTTTGGGACCTTGAGTGTGTGTGAGAATACAGGCTAGATGCTATAAGCTGCTAGTGTGTGTGTGTGTGTGTGTGTGTGTGTGTGTGTGTGTGTAATAGACATCTCCCTATAATTTGGAAGACATTTGGAAGATATATTTAAATAACTATCATTATTTTTATAATTTATTACAATTAATTATTTAATAAAATACTGCAAAGCATTTCCAAAAACTTTACAATTTAAAATGATATATTTTAAACTTAACTTAATATCTAAAATTATGTAAAATACACTGTTTTTTATAATTATTTTAATATTATTTGTGTGTTTTTTTTTTTTATTGCAGCAGATGGTGTTTATGTAAGGGATAATCACATTACCAAAAAATAAATACATGTATACAAAATATTGGGTAACACTTTATTTGGTAACACTTTATTTTACAGTGTCCTTGTTACATATGTTACATGTACTTACCATAGTAATAACAGTAAATTATGCATAATTACATGCAACTAACCCCCAACTAAACCCTTATCCTATAGTAAATACATGTAGTTAATTAATATTACTCAGTTCTTAAATATATAATTACACTAACAATGACACCTTAAAATAAAGTGTAACCCACTTACAGTATAATTATACAATTAAGTAATAGTAATTAATTACATGTACTTACCATATAATTAGGGTTATGGTTTTGTTTAGGGTTAGTTGCATGTAACTATGCATAATTGACTGTTATTACTATAGTAACTACATGTAAAATGTGTAACAGGGACACTGTAAAATAAAGTGTTACCAAATATTAATTTAAGTTTAAATTATTTTATTATGTCATAAGAAAAAGAGTGCATGGTGATATAAGAGACATGGAAATGGAGATCGGTTGCTAGTTAAATATGCAGTTCTTTGCAAAACTATATAAAAATATAGATTTTTGATCGACCAATCAGAATCAAGATTTCCGAAACATTTATATAATTATTTGAAAGAGAGCACAGAACCATTGAGTGAAACCTCAGTGTGTCATTTAGGCGTGTAAGACCATTAAACTGTTTTTAACTGCTACATAAATATGATTATGATTTTCCATGTTAGTGTGTAGCTATTTATGAATGGTTTTCAAGCAGTGTGTTCTACTTAGTGCATCAGGCTGCATGAATATGTGTTTGTTTACTCTGTATGACTGATCAGTGTTTGTGCGCTTCTGTTTGAGGGTGTGTCTGACCCGAGTGTCACTGACTCACGCCGGCGGTCCTGACTCATCCCGCCGTCACCCGCACCGTGAGCTCGCGTGCCGCTCCGCACAATCCGGCCGCACTCGCACAGTCATCGAGGAACGATTTCCCTTTACTCCTCTCCCTCTTTCTTTCTTGTTCTTGGTCTCTGTGACTCATCTTGGTTTCATTTTGCCAGCCCCCTCCACCGCCACCCAACTCGCCTCCATTACCGCCTCCTCCCTCAATGGGTCTATCTCTCTTTTCACTCGCCTGTCTCATTCCTTCACTCCCTCTCTTTCCCTTTCCTTCCTGGCTCTGTAAATGACCTCATTTTAATGAAGCACAGTCTTGGCAGGGAGACCAAACCGCATGGCTGGAACCTCCCTCCCTCCATCTCTCTAAACCACCCTGTACTACAGAATCTGGCTTTCATTCCCAGCGCTAATAGAACCGACCGGGAAGTCTGGGAATTCTAGAGTAACTCCAAGAATTCCACGACAAATGTTTGATTGCATTCCATCACTTATAGCAACAACAAAACCATGTAATAAAACTACTTTCCGTGGCTTTAGCTGCAACATTGTCCCATAAACTAGGAGACGATGTACACAGTGCGGTCCAACAGTCTGACAATTAAAATCTGGGATTCAAAATCTGATTTAAACTTGGAAATAAACAGAAAGTTTTAGGATTTTTTTAACCTTTAAAACAAGGAAATGCCATGGCGTAAAATGAAGAAGAGATGTTTAAGATTTAGCACTAGCTACTCTTAAAAATAAAGGTTCTTTATTAGCAGTTCCTTGTGAATAACCTTTAACATCCATGGAACCTTTCAACTGCACAAAAGTTTCTTTATTATGGAAAAAGGTTCTTCACTTAATGGTTCTTCAAAAAATGGTTCTTCTAATGCTGCCTTCACATACTATCGGAAATTTCCTACTTCTCACTTCTGAAGTCGTGATTACGAGCTTGTCACGTGCTTTGTTGTCGGAAAGAATAGGAATCATGGAGAAAACCAGGTTTATTCTTCTTATTTCTTGAGGAAATCTCATTAAAGCCAAAATGTAAAGATATTTAATTTTGAATAAATAGTAGCGTCCCATTCGTGGACAATAAACATTCACTGCGATATCTAGATTTTCAGCTTGCTGACGATTCTGGAATTTCGGTCAAATAGTAGGGTAACATGGGGGAAGATACCCCCCTTAAGAACAATGTGCATTTACTTTAAAATATTTAGATATGTTTAGCATGTGCAGGATGATGATGCATCACCCAATGTGTTATTATAGGAAATAAATAGAAACATTTGCTAATTTAGTTGTTATAGAACAACATGTAAAATTATTTAAAGAGGCCATCTTGCACTAACCCCCCTAAATCAGGCTAAATCCACTATTCTGTTTAAATTGAATTTTGACAGTTTAGTTGAATAATTGAATAACTGATGACAGACAAAGCAGAATCCCAGTAAAAGAGATTCGTCCGAAAGGTAAAATTATTCTGTGACTTATGTACAGGCATATGAATATTTACATATTTAATAACCCATATTTTAATTGAAGATATGTCATAATAGCAACACGAATGCAAATTGAATGATTTCAGTCAACTAACCTATAGGTTTTAATCAAAGCAAAGATGGAAACACTGAATAATAACCTCATTAATTACAGCAATTATTACATGCCACTTTGGCCTATCTGGGGGTCTATCAAACTCTGGTAGGCCTATCAAAATTAGCCCCAAACTTCTTAGTAGTACTAGTAAATAAAAATTGAGAGGGTGCATTCATGTCAAATTTTCCAATTACGATAATTCCGATAGCACGTGAAGGCAGAAATCTGGTTATTTGGGAACCCAAAATGGTTCTATTACGGCATCGCCCCTTTTGGAATGTTTATTTGTAAGACACTAAGCAGGTTTGTGACCGCTATGTGCTAGAAGTCTAGACTTCTTTTTTCTTTTCTTTCTTTTTTCTTTTGCAGTGAAAAGAACTGTATTTATGTACAGACAGACTAAAAGTGCGCCTCTATTGTCATTGCAGACAGTAAAATCCCTCCTATAAAGGCTGATGGTTTTGTTATGGTCTCTGTCTGCAGCCTTTATGAGGTTGTGAACGCTACCACATGCTTGAACCACAATCCCAGTCGGCTACACCGCAAACTCTCAAGATTTGTGGTGCACTCTAGATAGAGACATGAAAAATGAGACAGGTGCAAAATGAGTCGAAACAAGGTGGTGTTACGTTTGAGTGAACGTCTGTCTGAGCAGAGAATCGTGGCTTCCTCTGTTTTACATTAACTAAAGGCTGCTAATTGAGCTTCATTTACAGTTTAAGATTTGTGTTGGAGAGGAACATTAACTAAAAATTGGATAGACTTTGATGGGGAAAGAAATATATATTTGTCACATGATGTGTGCTGGATGTCACATGACCAAGTCAATCAGATTTTATAGCTTATGATGAGCTTGTTTTATATAAAGATTTGTGACACAATGAAATAAACCCATCTAAATCTGAGGTATGTTCAGTTCAAACTCGGTTTTCACTGCCTGACTCCAGATTTCATTCTGTGCATGGCTTCAGTTTCACCTTAAATGCTGGTACAATGCTGACAGCTAGTGGGAAAAAATGTGCAATTGCAAGCTTTTTTATAGATCTACAAAAGTACCAGTTTGAGTGTTTAACCACAAATACAAAACAACAACAACAAAAACCCCACTCGATTATCAGATGATGTTCATTTACAATTTTCATTTTCGATTTAGATATAGAGCCAATATTGGGCAATAGTCATTGTTCTCTAGATTTACTTCCGTATATGTAACATAACGTAGGTAGGCTACAATAAAAAATAAAAAAACCCCAGACTTTATCACATGATTTCTCGGAGATCAAGCTTTGTTCAAGCCTGGGAATCTACTTTCACTTTTTGTTTATACAGTGGCTCCAAATGTATTTGTTCATTTAAAAAATATAAATATAAAATAAAGTGGCAAGTTCACACAGGTGTCATATAATAGATTTATATAAACAAAAATAACAACTGAAACACTGTAAAAAAAAAAAAAAAAAAAAAAAAGTTGCTGCCTTAAATTTTTAAGTACAATCAACTTGGATGTTTAAGTTTAAGACTCACTGTATGCTAATTATTTATCAGAAGACAAACTATTATTTGCAAAGATGACAAATCTGAAATGTGCCCAGGCTGGTAAATCTGCTTTGGTTTCATTCAATTGCCCAAACAAACCAATGCACAAGGAAACATCCTTTATGTTTGAACTTAAAGTGAAAGCACTTCCAAAGCAGACAGCACAAAAAGTGCATAAAGTAGAGTTTTAGACATTTTTTCCCAGCAGTTTAATACATTGGATTACAGATCGACACAAAGCACAGTGTCATAATATTGTGCTTAGTATCCATAGAGACTGAGATGAAGAATGTTGTGGCAGGGAATCTGGCATCCAAGCCAAGCCACAATTCACATGCGTTTCTTTATTGCTCTGGCTCACCACTATATTCCATACAACCCAAAAGCCCAAGGAACAGGGATAACTTCAACAGTCCTATGGCTGATGCTTTATTTAGCTCTGCATATTTTTACCAGTCTTAGATTTACAGATTGAGGCATTCGCTTTGCACGCTGCCCCAAAAAGAAACTTTTATTAATTGCTTTTTCTGAACTGTGATGTTCTCAGAGTGTTCTTTTCCCCAGTAATAGACATACAGAAATGTTAGGGAAACAAGGACAATATTACATTAGAATCTGCTTTGCTGCATATATAGGGCTTGACATAAATCACAAACTCACAGTTTCGTTATACACGAAACTGATTATTCATGTACTGAAATATAATTAGTCTCTGTTAAAAGGTAATTACACACACATATATATATATATTTATGATTATTCACAAGTGGAAAACATTCAAGACTCCTGCCAATCTTACCAGGAGTGGACGTCCCAGCAAATTCACCCCAAGGTCAAACCGTGCACTGCTTAGAGAAACTGCAAAAAACACAAGAGTTACATCTCAGACTCTACAGGCCTCAGTTTGCATGTTAAAAGTTAAAGTTCAAGGCAGTACAATTAAAAAAAGAGCGAATAAGTATGGCATGTTTGGAAGGGTAGCCAGGCGAAATCCTTTTCTCTCTAAAAAGAACATGGTGGCACGGTTTAGGTTTGCAAAGTTTCATCTGAACAAACCTCAAGACTTCTGGAACAATGGCCTTTAGACAGATGAGACCAAAGTGGAGATGTTGTTAATGCACTAAACACAGCATATCAGCACAAACACCTGATACCAACTGTCCATCACGCTGATGGAGGGTTGATGATTTTTGGCTTGTTTTGCAGCCAAAGGACCTGGGCACCTTGCAGTCATTGAGTCAACCATGAACTCCTCTGTATACCAAAGTATTCTAGAGTCAAATGTGAGACCATCTGTCCGACAGCTAAAGCTTGGCTGATATTGGGTCATGCAACAGGACAATGATCCCAAGCACACCAGCAAATCTACAACTTAATGGCTGAAAAAGAAAACAATAAAGGTATTGCACTGGCAGGACCTTAAGAGAGCTGTGCATAAACAAATGCCCGCAAACCTCAATGAACTGAAGCAATGTTGTAAAGAAGAGCGGGCCAAAATTCCTCCAGAACGATGAGAGACTGATAAAGTCATACAGGAAACGATTCCTTTAAATTATTGATGCTAAAGGTGGATCTACAAGCAACTGAATCATGGTGTAGTTAGTTTGTCACCCATGGCTTCTCCATTTTGGCTTTAGTTTTGTTAAATAAATAATGACGCAGTGTAATATGCCATGTGTTGTTGTTCATCTGAGGTTGCATTTACCTAATTTTAAGACCTGCTAACGACCAGATGATTTTTATTATGTTCTGATATGTAAAACTATAGAATTCTAAAGGGTGTCCTTTCTTTTTCACATGACTGTATATATATATATATACACATACATACATATTATAAAACATATATTCTAAATATAGTCTCTCAGTTTATATGTAAAAATGTATTGTAATTTAATTATACAATTATTAAAATTAAAATACTTTAAATAGTTTTAGAATAGTTTTTGCAATTTAACAAATTTCACTACCATTTGCTCTTTTAAATAATATTACGATTGCCTATATTTGCCAATTTACTTTACCTAACATTTGGTTATTGAATTGTTTTGGCTCATGGCGTTTACATAATGGTGGATCGGTTTTGTTGATGAAGAAGAGGGAGGTGTCTTATTATTGTCTAGGTAAGTTCGGGTATTTCCAAAGGGACTGTTTTCCACCAGACCAGTGCCACAGTCTGTATAACCTCCCTAGATCAAATCCACCCAGCAACAACTTGTATGAATTTTGCTATTGGCTTCCCTGTCATCTTGGAGGCTGTACTTGTTGCGGTGGTGACAGTGCATTTAAGGTTACTGGTGGTTTACTTTCAATATTAACTGCTTTAGACCTGAGAGGTAAAGGATATTCTTTGGTACTCTTGAAAAAATCGGCAAAAATGCGAGCACTCGTCTCTTTTGCCCTGTTTTGTGTCCTGTACGTCACTGTACAAGGGAAAGTCTGTAAGTAATTCATATAGCTTATGTGAATTCTGTATTGTATTGTTTGTTTGTTTACTGTGCTGTATTTTTGATTCTTTCTGCTGACTTGTAACTGAATTTCCCCTTGAGGATTATTAAATTATCAGTATATTTGTTAGCTATAATATGTCTATGTATGTATCTATAGGAGTGATTTAATTAATATTTCTTTCTTGCCTTCATTTAGAATACAAAACAATGTGTCATGTCACTTAAATGATAATAATTTATATATATAACCAAAGTTACGTAAAAAATGATATGATCAATAAGTTAACGACATATGTTTTTACATTGCTTTAACTCATTAAAGTTAAGCAATTTTCAACTTTTTTTTACAAGTCATTATATTATGTTAGATTCAACTAATTTTTTAAAGTCTAATTTAATGTAATGTAGTTTAATGTAATTTAAGTTGAAATGACTTAAACATCCAAGTTGATTGTACTTAAAAAGTTAAGGTAGAAACTTTTTTTATAGTGTTATATGTTTTATATAACAACAACGACGCTAAACGGATTGTAGGCCTGTAAAGACATTGAGTTTTTCTTTTTTGTCTGCAATGTGAATGAGGAATTCTGATGTAATTTGTGTTTCGTTTCGTGGAGTCAGGAAGTTTGAATTTTATTTTTATTCAGCTTTATGTATGTTATGTTTGCATCCAGAATTCTATTTCAAATGAACAATATTCTCGTTTCATGACAATATTTACTTTACTTGCGTGTTATCTTTGTAAACTAATATTTTAAATTCCATTTTCAGCCAGTCCCAAGATTCAGGTGTACAGCCATTTTCCAGGAGAGTATGGAAAAGCGAACACCCTGATCTGTTATGTGAGTGGCTTCCACCCTCCTGATATCTCCATTGAACTGATGAAAAATGGAGTGCCTATCGCTAACACCCAGCAGACCGACCTGGCCTTCGAAAAGGGCTGGCAATTTCACCTCACCAAGAGCGTCTCTTTCACACCACAGAAAGGTGACGATTACTCCTGCAGCGTTCGGCACATGAGCCAGACAAAGAAAATTGTTTGGGGTGAGTGTTATGTATGTATTTCTAAGATAGGGCCTACCTTGTGGTTTACATGACATATAGCACGTGTATTGAACATCTTATGCTTTTCTGCAGAGTCCAACATGTAAAGCTAACAATCAAAGGCAAACAAAGGGTGGTAAGTCTTACCTTGTTTATTATTAATGAATTATAGCAATACCAAGTTCTTTTTATCATTAAAATACATTACATTCAAAAATGTAAAGATGAATAAAGGTGTGTGTTTTTCTTTCTTTTTCTTAGGATAATTTTTGGACATTTTTCACATCTACAGAGAGCATATTATCATACTGTCCCATATCACAAGCCTCAAGATGCACTATTCATACAAATTACATCGTAACTTCTGTGATTTTAGTTTTCCTTGAGTTGACGTTCTTTTTCTTCACAAGCGTAAGGATAATTTAAACCAGGGGTTCTCAACCCTGGTCCTCGAGGCCCACTGTCCTGCAGAGTTTAGCTCCAACCCTGATCAAACTCACCTGCCTGTAGCTTTCTAGCAATCCTGAAGAGCTTAATTAGCTGGTTCAGGTGTGTTTGATTAGGGTTGGAGCTAAACTCTGCAGGACAGTGGGCCTCGAGGACCAGGGTTGAGAATGCCTGATTTAAACCGAAGTAGCTGCTACATGTTTTTTTTTGTGGATGGGTTTTGATTCGTTTCTGGGGTTTTTTTCCATTGGTTTCTTTCCTCTTTGTGTAAATTCTGTTTATATGCAGTAGAAGTAGACTAACGTATTGGTTAAAATGGGGCAATTCCTGCCTATTTCTGGCTTTATTTTGAAATGAGTCTAATTACAAATATTACAACCAATTCTCTCTTTTAAACCAGTTGTTATTTCCTCTTGTTAATCTACATTTGTTCACAACTGCAAATTGGAATTTTGCTGAATATGAAGAATTTAAGTTGACAAATTGCTACAGAGAAAATGTCATTTTTTAAGAGAGGAAAATAAAGTTTAAAAAAAACCTAAACCAACTGTGTTTATTTTCTTCAAATATTCTGTACTGTCTTATTGCCTGTACTTTGAAGTTAAATCAACATTATAGTGATTACAGTGAATTTCATGAATTTGCCGAACCTAAAATATAAATGTCTGCCTAGCAACTGAGCGATCAAGACGGTGATTGGATTAAAAAATAGACGACATAGCGCAATGTTTATATATATATATATATATATATATATATATATATATATATATATATATATATATATATATATATATATATATATATATATATATATATATATATCAAAAATGTATCAATTATCAGTCTTAATAGGATTTTTAATAAGACATTGCATAAGATATTGCACATGAATTTAATTCATGTTTTAGCTTGGAAAACTGTAAGTAGGCCTATATGTCTGTCTAAATTTAAAAAAAACCTAAAAAACCTATATATATATATATATACTGAAATGCGTTTGGCAGAAAAAAATATAAGCAACATTTTGTATCTCGCGCCATTGCCTAGTCTGCCGCGCGCTGAGATAAAGTCACATGACTTCCCGAAAACCTTGTGATGGTGACAAGACAAGCCTCCCTCTAGCGTTGCACAGTTGACATCATCAACTAGTCATATAATAACAGTGATTATGTAACCTTGAAGCTGAAATGCTGTGAAAATCACTAGATTTTGTGATTTGAGACATTTGGTAAATAAAATGTTTTTTATATAAGAATGGACCTTTAATGATGCACATTGCATGTTGTGTGAATGCAGTATAAAAAAATGGAAATTTAGACAGACATATAGGCCTACTTACAGTTTTCCAAGCTAAAACATGAATTAAATTCATGTGCAATATCTTATGCAATGTCTTATTAAAAATCCTATTAAGACTGATAACTGATACATTTTTGATGAATAACTTTTGTCCTTATTTTTATTATTTACTGTGTGTGTGTGTGTGTGTGTGTGTGTACATGTTTTTCTATCCTGGTAGGGAACCTGAATGCACACAGACCCATGGGGACTTGTGTCACCGCAGGGACCTAAATAGAGGTCCCCATGAGGAAACAAGCGTATAATTCATACAGGATGAGTTTTTTTTTTAAATGTAAAAATGCAGAAAGTTTTGTGTGATGTGGGTAGGGTTAATGTAAGGGGATAGAATATACAGTTTGTACAGTATAAAATCCATTACGTCTATGGAGAGTCCCCACAAAGATAGTAAACCAGACGCAAGTGTGTAGGCCAGTATGTTTCATAGATTTATAATTGTATTACCACTTGATCTTTCACATACACTACTTATTTTTTTCACTACTTCATTGCATTTACTAGGCCCTAACTCCTTTACAATTCTCCTGTACATGAGGTGAAAATTATGAATGAACTTTATCTCTGATTATTGTGAGAAAGACTTATTTTTGAAAAAACATATTTTTTTACAAGTTATGTACAGAAGTATATACTGACGATACTTTCCACATAATTGCTTTTTAATTTTATGTTTAGCTACCTGTATTTGTACATTTATCTGCCATTAAATTATTGTTTCTTTTTTTGCTGTCATCTGTTATCTATTAAATTAGTAGGCTAATCAAATTATTGTATAAAAAGACGAAAAACATAATAAAATAGTAAATGATAAAGGATATTCATAATAATAATATAACAATAATTATTATTACTATTATTTGTTGTTTTCATAATGAAGTATATAATGTACTAATTATCATTTAATAGTAAACGATGCAATACTTAATAATAATAATAATAGTTATTATTGTTGTTGTTATATAATGTACAAATTTTTTAGTAAATTAATTACTGGAAATTATTTGTTTTGTTTTGTTTTGTTTTGTTTTGTAACAGACTCCCCAGACTAATGTTCAATCTTACAAAATTGAGCTTGGTCTGGTGATAGCCAGACAATGGGTTGTCACCTTTCTCTTACGATTTGTGAAATTATTTAGAGGAAGTAGGAGGGGTTTGGGAATTTCCATTTTGTAGCAAGAGTTATCAACACAAGAGAGCACTGTAGAGTCAGTCCTAGAGACATGAAACATCTAACCAAACTTCACACACCTGTATATAGTATCGACTAGAGAAAGATGTCAGGTAAAATAGACCCGTCGACGTTCCTCTTCGACGTCCCGCCGGTGCTCATGGCGACTTTCTGTAGACTGATGGACAGCGGGGTCGAAAGTCTGGGGTGGAGAGCTTTAGGTAAATACGCACATTACCATGACAATGTAACATTGTTCTACCGTACCGTTCAGCAAACAATCGTCTTATTAATTTCCCTATAATTTCTCTTCTTTGGGAATGTGTTGATGTTTATATGTGTTAATTTATAGCTGCTGGAATATACTTTTCAAGCCCTTTTTGAAGCATGTTAATTAGCTGGACATTAGTTGGTCAAAACTGGTCATTATTGGTCCTAGCACAAGATGTTCTTTAGTTGGTCCAAACTAGTCATTAACTGGTCCAAGATGATCTACCATCAACAATCCAGCTTCTACTTTGTTGTCCCCATAAACGGTGGTCAAGTTGGTTTTCAGAACATTGTTCAACAGACTAATGATCAGCTTGGACCGGCTAGGAACACAAAACACAACTCCCAGATAGCTTAAGCTGGATCTTCCAACAGTGAGGTTCTTCAAATCAGCTGCATTGGATTTTGTGGGAATCATTTTCTGATATTCATCCTAGTCTGACTCCTTCCAGCTGCTCGCATCCTTCCCAGTCTGTTGGAGGTGAGATGCACCGAAATGTACGCGGCTGCTGGGAAAAGTCCAACCCAAGAGCTCATGTGGTCGTGGGCCCAGCAGAATAGAAGAGTGGGGGATCTGCTGAAGGTTCTGGACGAGATGGGTCATGCTCGAGCTACGAGTCTGTTTCAGTCACAAGGTAACATCTTCATCTTCATAGGAAGAATCTAATTCTGGTTGTGATGTTTCCCTTTATGATAATGCACCATGGTGACTAGGTTATGCTTAAATAGTTGCTACAGTAATTGTACAAAATAACTAACTACAATAAATATAAAACTTAAAATGGCAAAAACTAAAGAGTGAGTCTGAATGCTTGAAAGGAGACGTTTATTATTATTATGATTATTATTTTAGTAGTAGTAATAACTGTAGTAACTAATATTTTAGGAGAAGTTCTTGTAAGGGTTGTTTATGTTTTACTGCCTTAAACTTCCTCTTATAAGTCACAAAAGCTTCTATATCAGCTAGTGTTACTATAGATTTGCAACGTAAAAATCTTTAAACTTTAAAGAGGAACTTGACAAACCTAAATATGTTGTGAACTGGAAGCAAAAACAAAGCATGCGATTTAAATAACCAGTCGTGCATGTAACGTAAGTTCTAACAAATCGTATCGTCCACAAAACCACACGCCATTGGAAAGACAACGTAACGAAACGGCCACTTAATAACAAACAGTAACCTTTTGATTCTTTTCTAGACTCGTACGTGCTGAAGTCATCCTCACCCCCTCTCTTTGCCATGGTAATGTTTTTTTTTCTTTTTGATGCTGTTATTTCTGCAGATTTTTAAAGAAGATGCTGGTCAGATGCTTGACTTTGTTGTGGTTTAGGATTCTTAGAAAGCAAAAAGAATAAATGCTCGCAAACTCTAGATGTTCAACTGAATCTAGTAAGAATTTAGTCACATTATGAATATATGTTTTTACATTCACCCATCTCTCTATATATTTTTTCATTTTTCAATCAGCATCTGCCAAATGCTGAGAAATCCTGTCAAACTGCTGCAGCTCTTCATCCAGAGTCTATTTCTGTTAAAGGTAATTTGCTTTTAAAGTACAAGCACATTTGTATTTGACTGTTGTCTTTGCTTTAGTTAGCATTATTGTACATGTAGCGGTAATACAAGTACTAACTGTATGTCATTCTAGATATTAGGTAAAAAGTTTCATTTCTGTTTTTAGCGGTTTCATGAGGATATGAGATGAAACCTTATTTGTCCATCTTATAGGTGAAAAACAGAAGTATTTCATCACATATTCAGACGTCATAGAGGGAACGAGACATTTCCACCAGGACTTCAAAATTGGAGGAAGCATGTTCGCCGAGGTCTACTGCGGAAGATGGGGAAACAGATCTTTTGCTGTGAAAGTTTTCAAACAGGTCCTAACCTATTAAAATCTATGGAAGCTTGTTTTTACCATGGACTATTTAACGCGGAATAATTATTTCTCGCAATTGTGATATATACACATATATATATATATATATATATATATATATACACTGATCAGGCATAACATTATGTGTGTTGGTACCCCTTTTGCTGCCAAAACAGCGCTGACCCGTCGAGGCATGGACCCCTGAAGGTGTGCTGTGGTATCTGGCACCAAGATGTTAGCAGCAGATCCTTTAAGTCCTGTAAGTTGAGAGGTGGGGCCTCCATGGATCAGACTTATTTGTTCAGCACATCCCACAGATGCTCGATTGGATTGAGATCTGGGGAATTTGGAGGCTAAGTCAACACCTCAAACTCGCTGTTGTGCTCCTCAAACCATTCCTGAACCATTTTTGCTTTGTGGCAGGGCACATTATCCTGCTGAAAGAGGCCACAGCCACCAGGGAATACCGTTTCCATGAAAGGGTGGTCATGGCCTGCAGCAATGCTTAGGTAGGTGGTACGTGTCAAAGTAACATCCACTTGGATGGCAGGACCCAAGGTTTCCCAGCAGAACATTGTTCAAAGCATCACACTACCTCCGCCGGCTTGCCTTCTTCCCATAGTGCATCCTGGTGCCACATGCACCCCGCCATCCACATGATGTAAAAGAAAATGTGATTCATCAGACCAGGCCACCTTCTTCCATTGCTCTGTAGTCCAGTTCTGATGCTCACGTGCACACTGTTGGCTGTTGATTGTTGACTATGCAGCCCCATACGCAACAAACTGCGATACGCTGTGTATTCTGACACCTTTCTATTAGAACCAGCAGTAACTTCTTGAGCAATTTGAGCTACAGTAGCTCGTCTGCTTGGACCACTTTTGATAGATACTGACCACTGCAGACCAGGAACACCCCACAAGAGCTGCAGTTTTGGATATATATATATATATATTTGTGTGTAAACTCGCAATTGTGAGTTATAAAGTCTGAAATGCGAGAATTCTTTTTCTCAGAATTGCAAGTTCATATCTGGCAATTCGGACTTTATAACTCACAATTGTGAGAAATAAAGTCAGAATTGCAAATTATAAACTCAAAATTGTGAGGCAAAAAAGTCAGAATTGTGAGATAAAAAGTCGCAAAACAAGCTTCCATAAATATTACAAAACATATTTTAACTTCTTCACAGACCAATTTTTAATTTGTTTACCTGTATTTGCACATTCATCTGTCATTACATTACTGTGTGTTCTTTTCTGGCAGTTCTATATTAAATTAATAATAAAATACATAATAAAATAGTAAATAATACAAGAACATAATAGTAATTATAATAATAACAATGTAAGTATAATGTACTAATTATTTACTGAATTATCTGATGGAAATTATTTAACTGTGGAAAATGGGGAAACTGATATTTTGCTGTGAATGTTTTCAAACAGGTTATAAGCTATACATATTTTTATAAAACACTGATCAAATTCTTTATTATATTAACAGGAAAATAAAGCTAATTGGAAGGCGTTGTGGGAAAAATTCACCAAAGAAATTGAAGTTCTACAACTGTAGGTTCAGTCATTATTAATATTATAGTCTACAATCTACTTGATCATATTCAAATGGTGTGTTTTTCATATTGTCAATTGTTCTCATTCTTGTTTGCTTAGTTATCAGCATCCTAATATCTTGGAGTTATGGGGCAGCTTTTCAGAGACGGATCGCTTCTGTTTAGTTTATCCGTACCTTCATAACGGATCATTGTTCCACAGGCTTCATGAGGTAAATCATCTGCCAGCAAACCGTAACATTATAGTAAAGTATAGATTACGTCATGGTAATATAAAAAGGACTTGTGCTACAGTTTAAATTCTCACAGCCTCTACTCTTGTCTTTGTTACAGGAAGTTGAGAGGCCTCTATCATGGCAGGAAAGGCTGAACATCATAAAAGGCACCGCAAAGGCAGTCCACCATCTACACACTGCACAACCGTGCATGGTTATTTGTGGAAACATTACGAGGTGCCAGTTTGAAGCCATAGCTACAAATTTGGAATTGTCCAGCCAAAGTGATGCATTGAAATGAGCTTGTTCTGTGCTCTGTTCACAGTTCAAACATACTCTTGGATGGGCACCTGCAGCCCAAATTATCGGATTTTGGATTAGCTCGTCTGAGACCCCACTCTATCGACCAGAGCTGCACCATCGTCATGGATACCGGGTCACATAGCAACCTTGGCTATCTCCCAGAGGAGTACATCCGCGATGGCAAGCTGTCAGTAAAACTTGACGTTTACAGCCTTGGCATGGTGAGTTCAGCATTCCATTACAAGAATTATATTCCAGAGCCAGGTACAATTTGTATAAATAAAGATTTACGTCAGAATTTTAATGGTAAAAATTCAGTTCCACCTGCAGAATACTGGCTATTAATATAGCCATAATATAATCTTTCTCATTTATTACTTACCAGTCATGACAGCCCCAACATTATTCAGCTCTTATTTTTTGTTTCTTAAATGTTTTTATGCTTGTAGGTTATATTAGAGACATGTACAGGACAGAAGGTGAAACAGGAGACAGCAAAGAACGTGTTTTTGGTAAGAATCCGTTTCAGGAACAAAACATAAAATATTTTTACTTGCCAAAACAATGCAGATATAAAAAAAAAAAAAAAACATATATATATATATATATATAAGATTTTTTGAAAGACATTAATACTTTTATATAAGTTTTATTCATCAAAGAAGCTTTAAATTGATCAAAAGTGACAAATACTTTTAAGGTTCTATTCATTGAAGTATCCTGAAAAGAATGTATGCCACTTTCCACAAAAATATTAATCAGCACGGTTTTCAACATTGATAATAATAAGAAATGTTTTTTGATTACCAAATCAGCATATTAGAATGATTTCTGAAGGAAAAAAATTTAAAAACGTTTTGACATTTGACAATATCACTGTGATATACAGTATATAATATTTTTATTTAATTATATTAAAGGGATAGTTCACCCAAAAATGAACATTCTGTCATCATTTACTCACCCTCAATCTTCAAAATATCTTCTTTTGTGTTCAGCAGAAGAAAGAAATTCATACAAATTTTGGAACAACATGAGGGTGAGTAAATGATGACAGAATTTAACTATCCCTTTAATGATCAGTGTTTTATGAAATTAGGTTTTGTTTACAGTATGCTTTAATGGTTCAATGATCTCTTATCTCAAATAATCGAAGAAAAATTTCCTTGATTTTGATTCCTCATTATATTAATCCGTTTGTATAATTCATATTTTACATTAATAGAATTGATGACAACAGAACTGTGCCCTTCACTGACTTGTGCCATTGCATTTCGTTAGAGAGACGTACTGCATTCAGAGTTTGAAGAAAAGGGCTCTGTGGATGCCTGTCTGCGGTTTTTAGATCCCAAAGTTGAGCACTGGCTTCCTGCGGTGGCACTTTCTCTGCTCCGAATCGGACTAGAGTGCACAGTCAGTAGAATGCGAGTCAGGCTGACCATGGAAATGGTTAGTAAATGTCCTCATTTACTCAAATATATACACATATAAACATATATAAACATTTTATTCCTCTTCAGGTGCTTCAGAGACTAAGCCAACTTCTTCCCATGCCTGCACCCACTGAGGACCAACCACACACCCTAGACGATACGATCTTTTTTCAGCGGCCATACAACGGCTACAGTCCGGGTCTAAGCTTCCCTATTGAAGATGATGAAATGTACAGCCCACCGGTGGAACCCAGAGTTCCCAAACTCGCAGAACCCTGCGAGTGCAGCCAGTCTGAAGTCACTTTCCTGAGTTTAGGAGATCCAGACATGTCGCACTGCCCCAGGGAATCTCGCCAGGAAAATGACAGTGTGGTTTTAGCATCACAAAATCTGCATGCAGACTCTGCACCTCGCCTGGACTTACATGGGAGTTGGCCGGTGGAGTGCAGCTGTACCGCTGGAACCGAAGTGCAGGGGTGTGAGGACTGCTGCACTAATGGCTTCAGTCGGTCTGTTTTATATGTCACTCTAGGCAAGTAGAGTCAAGGAAGAATACACAGGGAAATATGTCTGGAAGTATCAGGTTTCATTGACTAATTTATGTCCAGAAATATTATCCAACATTTTTCTGTTTCAGATGATGATGATGATGATGCCCTGCCCTCTCAGGATGACATCAGGAATCCAGCAAAAGAGAAAATGAAGAATAAAATTCACCTGTACAACCAGGGGCTAATAAAAACAGAAGAACTTCTTTCACTTAATTCAGAGTGATTCACCCGGGTCGGATATCTCTATAAAAAAAATGAACTCTGGGATTTTAATCAGCTGTGGGGGGTTTTGGTGTACATTATGTTGAAATATTTGTTTTTTGTGCTGTATTTAAATATTTTTTTTTAAATATGTTTTAACAATAATTTTTATATTTATCTACTTTAAATGACAGTATAGAGAGAGCCTATAGCTACTTTATAACATATCCTCAAACTGTGTTTTTTAAAAAAAGAAGATAAATATGTGGATATTATATAAAAATTGTTATTTGAAAA
Source organism: Coreius guichenoti (assembly GCA_039654105.1). Lineage (NCBI taxonomy): Eukaryota > Metazoa > Chordata > Actinopteri > Cypriniformes > Gobionidae > Coreius > Coreius guichenoti. Next base: position 11,620,169 of record CM077182.1, on the reverse strand, counting down.
TATTATAAATAATATATTTTTATGCTGAGGCTTACAACTAGGCCTAATGTCATTTTAGGGAGTGGTGGTCATTTACAATAGTTGCTTGTTGCTTATTTCTAATTCATTAAACCAATGTTTTAATGACTAAAGATGAAATCATTCCATCTTCCTGACACAGAGAAAAAGGGTGTCAAAATTGTACCTTTAGGGGCACAACAGCTTGTTACTAGGGCAGATATATTTTTTACCTTTTTTACCACAAAAAGGTTCATAGTAGTACCTTAAGGTACGTATTTGTACTCTGAGGTACTAATATGCACCTTTTAGGAGTAAAAAAGGTACAAAGATGTAATTTTAAGGGTAGGCCTACTGCCCCAGTGACAAACTGTACCCCTAAAGGTACAATTTTGACGCCCTTTTTCTCTGTGTTGATAGTGTCTAGAAATCCCTATGCAAAGCTCTCTATAGTTTATGTTTTTGACGACTTTAAGTATAATTAAGAAATCACTTTTGATCTAATATATATGTGCGTAGATATTTCAACCAATTACAATAATCTACCGTGTTTTTGTCATAATAAAGAGAACGAAAGCAACTACAATACGTGTGGTGTGTAGCTGTCTAATAATTTTTCCCGAGACTTTTATTGTGGGATTATCCGTGCCAGCGTTAAAAGAAGGTAAAGCAACAATATTCATTAAGTAATTAACAGACAAACTTTCAAACAGCTAAGCAATTATTTGAATAGGGGAATGATAATTAATTTAACATAATTTTTTCTTATGTTGTTTCCTTTAACTAGTGTAGTAGGAAATTATTGGAATGTGGCAATGTTTAACGTACACACCCTGGAATGTGGTTATGTTTAACGTACACGCCTCCTGAGTTAATGTGAATGGGTGCTCTTTAATGAAATTAATGTGCACAAGTGATGCGTGTGAACACTGATTATTTAAGGAATGTTTTATTGCCGCTCAGGAAGGCTGGGTGAGTTTTTGTGTGCCAAGAGCTCTCAATTGTGGGGAAACGCTAAACGGCCGCTCGGGACAACAAGTGTCTCCAGCGGTGAAGATAGTCGTGGGGGGAAAATGTGTTAGATAGTGAGGGTAATCGCTGGCTAGGAGAGCTTTTAAAGGGCGCAAAGAGAACTGTTAAGTGACCCTGAAACCCAGAAACTGAGTTGTGGCTGATGCTGAACCTGACATATTGATTTGCTCTACTGCGGGATTTAATTAACAAGAGGAATTCCAGAGTACCTTCCTTGCTGACGTGAGCCCGTCTACGTGCGACTGTACAGGCTGATAAAAAGGGGGGTAACGTGTTTTATGAGGTTGTATTGTATGGAGTCAAAATAGTGCCACATAGATTTGCAAAAGAATAAAGTATTGCAAAAGAAAGTATTGAGAGAAGAAAACAAGTTTTGCAAACAAAAATAAAGAATTGCAAAAGGAAAATAAAGTGGTTTCATTTGCAACGCTCCTTTTATTCTGGATACTGTTTCCCTTTTGCGCTTCACTTTTCTGTGCGTTTCACTTCATGGCACTGTTTTGACATGGGGGTGGAGTCAAGAAACTGACGCAGATCAGCACGGAAGAAGGCACCATGGCTGAGAGGCATACGGGTGGATCGCTTCCTTGTACTCACAGTTTTACTAGCATTAAAACAAACGTGGTTTTGTTTTGTTACGACTAAATGTGTATTAAAAGCGTTTGCTTAAGTTAGAGATCATGTTAAAGTGGTGTTTATTATTAGCCGTGGACTACTGGCTAACGTGAACTGTCTTGAAAATAGCCAGCATCTGCTGTTTATTTCTCTCAGTCTAAACGTGCACACTTTTACAGCATTTAAATGTTTGGTTTTGTTAATTAAATGTGTATTGCCAGCGTTTGCTTAAGTTAAAGAAGTTAGAGATCAGTTAATGTGATGTTTAGTCTTTGAGGCTATACTTGCTAACCTGAACTGTCTGAAAAAGCCATCTGCTGTTAATTTAGCTCAGAATGCGTGCACACTTTTATAGCTACTGTTGATGTTTGTTTAATTTTATAAAATAATATCATTGTCCACACTGCCCCGTTTAATATCAGTCCCTTCTGTGCACACATGCACAACTCTCTGGATGGGATATAGCTCTAATATTCTTTTGTCTTTTTTGAAAACGGTTAGTTCCACTCCTTGATTCTGATTGGTCAATAGCTGTTGACGGCTATGATCGCTTCACCCAATGGTTCTGTGTATCACTACACAACACCTTTAGTAAGGTAAACATGTTTATTCTCATTGATATTGTTCATTGAAGCTTACGGTATTATGTATTCAGGTCAGTCCTATGTTCATAATAAAAAATCTATTTGAATGTCCGCTGCGATATCTTGTCATTTAAACCGTAATGGGGTTTTCCTGTGCCTGACAGAGCTAGTCCAAGCATTTGTCAGTTGCGTCTTGTTCCGTGTTCACAAGAAGTTCAATATAAAAGTCTTCGCTATTGAGTGACTCACTCATTAAGACAGTCTTTGCCGCCATCTAATGGAGTCAGGGACTATATTTTCTCCAGCGGAAGGAAGGCTTTTAAAGTCGTCATGAGTCGGAAGGAAGTCTTTTAAAGTCGTCATGAAATCAAAATTGACCCTATGTATTTTGTTAGCGCATATTACTAGTCTTGTGGTGAACAATTAATCCGTGCAAGTTAATACACAGAAAAAAATTGTTTGTCACGGTAATCTTTAATCAAAATCTGAAAAGTAACGACGTTCCTTCTCAGATGACGTCAGTTTGACGGCTTGGGTTTGAATGTCCTTAACCACTCCCCTCCAACCGTTAGTCTGCTATGAGCGAGAGATGGAGAGGGGGAGCGCTGAAGTAAAACCCTGCCCTCTGTTCAATATCCGTTTCACTTGGAAATACGTCACAGTACTGAAGAAAACTCAGGGCTACTTCTGGTTCACGGGGACTTTAATGATCATATTTAATTTTAAAGGTAACAGAACTCAAAAATTTATGCATGAGCCTTAGACCTTTTAATTGATGTATAGTCTGTCAAGTTAATTGCATTCTATTTACAGATTAAAACTAGCAGTAACTTTGAAATTAACAGGTTAACAGGCGCTGAACACGCCCCAGTTTCTTGACTCCACCTCCATGTCAAAACAGTGCCATGAAGTGAAACGCACAGAAAAGCGAAGCGCAAAGGGGAAACAGTATCGCAAACTCACTTGACTGAAACGCAGAATAAAAGGAGCGTTGCAAATGAAACCACTATATTTTTCTTTTGCAATACTTTATTTTTGTTTGCAAAACTTATTTTTTTCTCATTACTTTATTTTTCTTTTGCAATTCTTTATTTTTGTTTGCAAAACTTATTTTTTTCTCTCAATACTTTATTTTTCTTTTGCAATACTTTATTTTTTTGCAAATCTATGTGGCATTATTTTGACTCCATAGTATTGTATTTTAATAATTAATAAAGTATTGTGTGTAAACTGTCATCCTGGTGTAGTGCTCTCTGCTCTCCTGGTCAATTAAGCTGTTACACTGGTGGCAGCGGTGGGATTAATCCTTAATAAAACAGCTGGATGATGGCGGGTAGAGATGGGCACCAGGATGGGTTAGTGGCCGCCCCATCTACATCAGCAACTATTGCATCTTCGTCTGTCAAATCAAAATCAAATCACCTTTATTTATATAGCGCTTTTTACAATGGCAATTGTTTCAAAGCAGCTTCACAGTGGTAACAGGAAAATAATGCAACGGAATTTGATTCGGCTGTACAGCCGCTCTGGTGAAAACGGTGATGTCATCCAGCTCATTTCAATTATCATATAGTGTCAATGCGGGCGGATCAGTAATATAATTGAAATTTAGGTGTCCCCAACTGAGCAAGCCAAAAGCCAAAGGCGACGGTGGCAAGGAACCAAAACTCCTTCAGGGCCAGAATGGAGAAAAAAAAACCTTGGGAGAAACCAGGCTCAGTCGGGGTGCCAGTTCTCCTCTGGCCGACGAACAAATAGTGTATGATTATGATTCTGGCAACATTACAGGTCAGAAGTCATATTAGATAAATAGATATTCGTAGGATTATTCGAAAGATTGGAGTTGTCACGCCGGGGACGGGTTTAATTAGGATGTCGTGTCGATGCGGCATTTACAGGGGGGAGTTTAATTGACACTATTGTCTCTACAGACACTTCAGGGATATGGTCGTCATGTCCAGGCTAAGGTCCACCATCTGGTCTGGATACGGCCCGGATCCGGCCGACTGCAGTAAACCTCGGGATAAACAGAAAGACTAACATTAGCGTAGATGCCATTCTTCTTATGATGTAACGAGTACATCAGGTGTTATGGGAAGTGTTCCCGGTTCCGGCTGACCTAGTTAATGCAGCCTAAAACAATCATTTAACTGATTTGAATAACAGAAATTAAAAATGTTTTATGTGTATGCCATAGTAAAGAGATGTGTTTTTAGTCTAGATTTAAACTGACAGAGTGTGTCTGCTTCCCGAACAATACTAGGAAGACTGTTCCAGAGTTTAGGTGCTAAATAGGAAAAGGACCGACCGCCTGCAGTTGATTTTGATATTCTAGGTATTATCAACTGGCCAGAATTTTGAGACCGCAATAAACGTGATGGAGTATAATGCGTTAAGAGCTCGCTCAAGTACTGGGGCGCTAAACCATTTAGTGCTTTGTAAGTAATCAGCAAGATTTTAAAATGTATACGATGTTTAATAGGGAGCCAATGCAGTGTTGAAAGAACCGGGCTAATATGGTCATACTTCCTGGTTCTAGTAAGAACTCTAGCTGCTGCGTTTTGGACCAGCTGCAGTTTATTTATTAAGCGGGCAGGGCAACCACCCAGTAGAGCATTACAATAATCTAGCCTTGAGGTCATGAACGCATGAACTAACTGTTCAGCATTTTGCATTGAAAGCATGCGCCGTAATTTAGATATATTTTTAAGATGGTAGAATGCAGTTTTACAGATGCTAGAAACGTGGCTTTCAAATGAGAGATTGGTATCAAAGAGCACACCCAGGTTCCTAACTGACGACGAGGACTTGACAGAGCAGCCATCGAGTGTTAGACAGTATTCTAGGTTACTACTTGTGGAGTTTTTTTGTCCAATGATTAAAAATTCAGTTTTTTCTGAATTAAGTTGCAGGAAATTACTAGTCATCCAATTTTTAATATCAGCTATGCATTCTGTTAATCTTGTGAATTGGTAAGTTTCGTCAGGGCGTGAAGAAATATAGAGCTGAGTATCGTCAGCATAACAATGAAAATTAACACCATGCTTCCTAATAATATCTCCCAGTGGTAGCATGTACAGGGTGAAAAGCAACGGTCCTAGCACTGAGCCCTGCGGTACTCCATACTGAACTTGTGTTCGGTGTGACATCTCTTCATTTACTGCTACAAACTGATAACGGTCAGATAAGTATGATTTAAACCATGCCAATGAAGTTCCACTAATGCCAACATAATTTTCGAGTCTATTCAAAAGAATATTGTGGTCGATAGTATCGAATGCAGCGCTAAGATCGAGTAACACTAATAGAGATATACAACCACGATCAGATGATAAGAGTAAATCATTTGTTACTCTGATGAGAGCAGTCTCAGTACTATGATACGGTCTAAATCCTGACTGGAAATCCTCACAGATACCATTTCTTTCTAAAAAGGAGCATAATTGTGAGGACACTGCCTTTTCTAGTATTTTTGACAGAAAGGGTAGATTTGAGATTGGCCTGTAATTGACTAATTTTGTAGGATCAAGTTGCGGTTTTTTAATAAGTGGTTTAATAATAGCCAACTTAAAAGTTTTCGGTACATATCCTAATGTCAAGGATGAATTAATGATATTAAGGAGAGGATCTATGACCTCTGGAAGCATCTCTTTTAGTAGTTTAGTCGGTATGGGGTCGAGCATACATGTTGTTGATTTTGATGATTTAACGAGTTTAGCCAATTCTTCTTCTCCTATAGCAGTGAATGAATGTAATTTTTCCTCAGTGACACTACAATGCACTGTCTGATGTGATACTGTAGTAGACGGCTGCATGGTTATAATTTTTTTCCTAATATTATCAATCTTACAGGTAAAGAAGTTCATAAAGTCATTACTGCTGTGCTGTTTACAAACATCAGAAGGTGAAGCTTTATCTTTGGTTAATTTAGCCACTGTATCGAATAAATACCTAGGGTTGTGTTTGTTTTCTTCTAAGAGAGTCGAGAAATAAGCAGATCTAGCAGTTTTTAGGGCCTTTCTGTATGCAATCATGCTCTCTTTCCACGAAATGAGAAAAACTTCTAGTTTTGTTTTCTTCCAGCTGCGCTCCATTTTTCTGGCTGCTGTTTTAAGGGCCCGGGTGTGCTCGTTGTACCACGGCGTTGGACTGTTTTCTTTAATCTTCTTTAAGCGCCGGGGAGCAACTGTGTCTAAAGTGCTGGAAAAGAGAGAGTCAATAGTTTCTGTTGCAACATCGAGTTCCTCTAGGCTATCTGAGATGCTGAGGAGATGAAACTGATGAGGAAGATTATTTACAAAAAAATCTTTAGTCGCAGCAGTGATAGTCCTGCCATATTTAAAGCGAGGGGATGGCTTTGCAGCCTTTGCTAAATTAAGTGTACATGATACTAGGTAATGATCTGAGATGTCATCGCTCTGCTGCAGAATTTCAATGGTATCAACATTTATTCCATGTGACAGTATTAGGTCTAACGTATGATTACGGCGATGAGTGGGTCCTGACACGTGTTGCCTTACTCCAATAGAGTTTAGAATGTCTCTAAATGCCAATCCCAGTGCGTCTTTTTCATTGTCTACATGGATATTAAAATCACCAACAATTAGGACTTTATCTGCAGCCAGTACTAACTCTGATAGAAAATCAGCAAATTCTCTGGTAAAGTCTGTATGGTGCCCTGGTGGCCTGTATACAGTAGCCAGCACAAATGTCAAACGGGATTTATCGATTTCACTACATAACGTTACATAAAGCACCAAAACTTCAAAGGAATTATATTTGAAACTAGACTTGTGAGTAATACTGAAGATATTATTATAAATTACAGCAACACCTCCCCCTTTACCTTTCAGACGTGGCTCGTGTTTATAACAATAATCTTGGGGGGTGGACTCATTTAAAGTAATGTAATCGTCAGGTTTTAGCCAGGTTTCTGTCAAACACAGCACATCTAGGTTATGATCTGTAATCATATCATTAACAATAAGCGCTTTTGAGGAAAGGGATCGAATATTCAGCAGCCCGAGCTTTATCATTTGATCATCTGTATTATATCTGTTATTTATTTGTTGGACATCAATTAAATTTTTACCGTTGAATGATTTTGATGGTTTTTTGTATTTACTAATTCGTGGAACAGACACAGTCTCTATGTGATAATATCTAGGTGAAAGAGTCTCTATGTGCTGGGATTTATCTGACTTCTGTGACGTGAGACAGCTAGCAGGCGGTCGGGTAAGCCAGTCCGTCTGCTTCCTGACCTGGGCCCCAGTTAGTCAAGGTTTAGCTCTAAGACTATGTGCCAAATTACTAGAGAGAAGAGCGGCACCATCCCAGGAAGGATGAATACCATCTTTTTTCAACAGGTCAGGTCTGCCCCAAAAGCTTTTCCAATTGTCTATGAACCCTATGTTATTTTGCGGACACCACTTAGACAACCAGCCATTGAGTGATGATAGTCTGCTAAGTATCTCATCACTCCTTTTAACGGGGAGGGGACCAGAGCAAAAAACGTCATCTGCCATCGTACTTGCGAGTTTACACACCTCTTTAATGTTAATTTTGGTGATCTCCGACTGGCGAAGTCGAACATCATTTGTGCCGACGTGAATAATAATCTTAGAGAATTTACGATTAGCATTAGCCAGCACTTTTAAATTTGCTTTGATGTCAGGCGCTCTGGCTCCCGGTAAACATGTGACTATGGTGGCTGGTGTCTCTATTTTCACGTTCCGTGTAATAGAATCGCCAATAACTAGGGCACTTTCAACAGGATTCTCAGTGGGTGCATCACTGAGTGGGGAGAACCTGTTTGATGTTCTAATCGGAACGGAAGAGTGGTTTTTTGATCCGCGACTATGCCGTCTCACCGTCACCCAGTTGCCCTGCTGCACGGGCTCTACAGCCGGAACCGAACAATGTACAGAGTTCACTAAGCTATTCACATCCAAAGCAGTGTCTAAAGCTGTTACATTCTCACTACTCTCAAATAAAGTCTGGATGCGTGTCTCTAATTCTGAAATCTTCTCCGTCAGCCTGACTATCTCCTTACATTTATCACATGTGAAGCCCTGTTCGCCAACGGAGAAAGATATACTAAACATGAAACATGCAGTGCAAGTGACAATGATAGGAGAAGAAGACATGGCTTACCGTATTTGTTGATTAATCCAACTTACCACAGTTGTTTGATGGAGTCTATTTACTAATCCAACTCACCACAGTTGTTTAATGAACTCAGAAAACAAGAGACCCGAGTGCAGAGATGGCAAGCTAACAGGCTAGCGAAATGCTAACGCGTGATAGTGATTTAGATTAAAAGCTAGCGGTGTCAGATTTAATATGGTAGGCAATATTAGACAATATATGGTGATGGGTAAATTATATTTAGCAGTTTAAACAACAGGGAATGATATCAAATAAAGATTCAAAAGCAAGCAGAGCACACGCGAGCACAGCAGTCAGAAGGACAAACAGGAGTCTGTAGCCACAGCTGCATTCTCAAACATGTCTATTGCACGCCCGGTATTTATGCCGGAGACATTTACTGGTACGGGCCGGGAGTGGTCTGATTGGAAAGAGCAGTTTGAGATGGCAGCATAATTGGAATGACGGAATGAAATTGAAATTTATGGCACTTTTATTATCAGGGCGCACTCGAGATATTTATAGTGGTCTTTCATTAGAGGCCAAGCGCAGTTAGGTTTTATTGAAAGATGCTTTAGGTAAATGTTTTGAACCATGTGAGACCGCGGAATGGAATCGGGTTAGTTTTTCGTCACGCAAGCGTATGCCGAACGAAACTTTGCGTGAATTTGGTAATACGCTACGGAGGCTGGCCACTAAGGCATACCCTTCAGTAGGTGCAGATACGCAAGATCTGTTGGCTAGAGATCATTTTATTTCACATGTGGGAAATGGGGAAACTCGTATCCGATTACGCAGTGTTAAACCTATCACTTTAGAAGAAGCCATTAATATTGCAGTAGAATTCAAACTTATTCAGGGGTTAGAACAGTGTACGGTCCCCTCTGATGTTAGAATACGTGGCCTGAAAATGTCTGTGGCAGAAAGTAAGGTAGATGCACTAACTGGTGTAGTGGATGCGCTTCGTAATGAAGTTCAGATGTTACAAAAATCTGTGCATCAACTCCTAGAAGCAGTTCCATTATTAAAAGCTGTGCCATCCAGAAGTAATGTTGAGCCACTAATTATTAGTGGAGTTGGGAATAGGCAGGTGCAACCTTTAGGGGGTGGTTGTTGGGAATGTGGCTGTAATCAGCATCTTAGGAAAGACTGCCCTTATGTGCAAGGAAATGGGAGGGGGCAGGCACAATAGGCCAAATGCCTGCCCCAATTCAAGAACGTTTTTGCCAGTTGGCCTCATCGTTTCAGGGCAATGCAGGGATTTACCTTGCGGCTAAATAAGGTGGGTGTGATGCTAAATTGTTACTCGATACAGGCGCGCAAGTTTCAATAATACCGAAACAAAGGTGGCTTACTATCACAAATGGGGGGGCCCGGCTCAAGCATCATGAGGGCGTGGTTAGTGTGGCTAACGGGGGGAGGATACCGATTCTGGGGCGTTGGCAAACTGTTTGCCAATTTGATTCCCTTGCTGTCATTGCAGAGTTTCTTGTGGCGGAGTTGGATCCTGAAGAAATTCTGCTCGGTGCTGACTTCTTGTCAAAATTTGGCGCTGTTATTAATCTTGATCAAAAGAGCTGCCGGTTGATGGGAAAACAAATTCCCCTCCTGTGTACAACTCATAATGATACGCAGTCCTGTGATGTGATTGTGCACGCTGATACATCTGTTCCACCTCGTAGCGAGGTTCTAATTACTGGGGCGGTGGACAGGGCGTCTGATAGTTTGCAGGACATGTTAGAGCCGTCGGTCTCCCTTGGTCCCCATTGTGACCTTTTAGTTGCAAGGGTAGTATGTAGGGTGGAGCAGGGTCTTTTGCCCATTTGTGTAATTAATGTCACTGATGACATCCATATTTTAAAACGTGGAATGAAAGTTGGTACGTTATTTTGTGACGCTGTGGTAGAGGAGGGAGGCTGTGTTTCTATGGGTACCACGCTCTCCGTTGACTCGCTTATGGAGCGGCTAAATTTACATGAAAAAGGGTTTGGGAATGTTGAAATGCGCGCGGTGCGCAAATTATTGTATAAGAATATGTCAGTTTTTAGTATAAATGATGCAGATTTAGGGAGGACACAAGTAATAACGCATCAGATTGAGACGGGGGATGCCAAGCCTTTTAAACTACCTCCGCGTCGTGTTCCTCTCCATTTACAAGCTGAAGTGACTGAGCATATTAAGGATATGCAGGTAAACGGTGTGTAAATTTGGGGTACCACGCAGTATTCATTCTGATCAAGGTCGCAACTTTGAATCAACATTGTTTACGGAATTATGTCGTTTGTTGCAGATGCATAAAACAAGAACGACAGCGTATCATCCACAATCGAATGGAATGGTCGAGTGGTTTAATCGTACCTTGCTTTCCATGCTTTCTTTGTTCGTAGATAGTAACCAGCTGAATTGGGACACACTCCTGCCCTATGTCATGATGGCTTATAGGAGCAGCACACATGCTACTACAAAGTTTTCACCATATAAGGTTCTTTTTGGACGAGAGATTGTTTTGCCTGTTGATGTTGTTCTGGGAGTGGGGGAGCCCAGCAAGCAATAGCCGTCATTTCACCGTCTCGTTTAACTATAGACCCGATATAGTCCGGCTATGAGTAACCCACTTTTAGCCAAAATAACCTTGAATTTGGTTACATGTCGTTTTTGCCAAAATAACTTGCGAGATGTATGATATTCCATCATGTAAGCAAAGTCGACAGTGATTACAAGGTGTTTGGTTTCCTTTCTTTCACATGTTCTATGCGTAGGCTATGCGTAGCCATGATTTATCTCCTAGTCAGACCGGCTATTTGTAGCCCACTTATAGTCAAAAGTCAAAACTGATTTATTGTAGTTTTTGGCCAGGTAGCACATGAGATGGTTGATATCCCATCATGTTCGCAATGTCAATAATATCTACAAGATGTGTCATTTCATGACATGGTCTATCTGTAGCCACGATTTAGCTAGGAATTGGACGGGCTACGTGTAGTCTGCTTTTAGCCCACCCATTTGTAAACATTTAAACATTTGAATTAGCATTAGCTTTGCTGTCACGCATAACATTCATACACATTCTACGATATTATTTGACTTACATTTTAAGTTAAATAAAAATGCAATTACAATTGTCAACCGCTAGATGGCAACTGTAGCCTGTACTACTGGCAACGCGAGACTTGAAAGTTAGTAGAGAACACGGTTGCCAGATCTCGCGATAAACATTTCTGCCGTTTTTAATTTGTTTTACAAGAGAGGAGAACAACAACGGGCGACAGCAAACGTTAAGTACATTCTTTGACCTTGTAAGTATCTGTGTTTTCGTTTTGACGTGTTCATTATATATCTACATTATTTGTTATCATGTGTAGGAACTGTGACATTTTAGCGAGTAACAGTGTAGAATAAGCCATGTTGTGGCTAGCTTAACATGCTACATGCACCTGTACTGTAACCTGTGTTTCTGTGTGCTCTTAAACTCTAAATATCTGAATTCAAGGGGATAAACATGAAACATGTGCAACCTATTATAATTTGTTATGAAAGCCACAAATATCCTTTTACTCTTTATATCATTATGATATGAAAATATGAGTTTTTGACTTGGCAAGGCAAATTTATTTGTATAGCACATTTCAACAACAAGCCAATTCAAAGTGCTTTACATAAAACATAAAAGCAACATATGGTAATATAAAAAGACAATATAAGGAGACATTTAAAAACACTAAAATAGTTCAATAGGAAATAAAAACATGATAAAACCGGCGAGTAAAAGTTACAGTGCAGTGTAAGAAATGTATCATTATTCCTTTCCAATTAATAAAAGGCAGTGGCAAACAGTAAAGTCTTTAACCTTGATTTAATAGAATTAATAGTTGCAGCAGAACTGCAGTTTTCTGTGAGTTTGTTCCAGATATATCGTGTATAAAAACTGAATTCTGCTTCTCCATGTTTAGTTTTGACTCTGGGGACAGAAAGCAGACCTGTCCCAGACGACCTGAGAGGTCTGGATGGTTCACAATGCAGCAGAAGATCAGAAATTTACATTGGCCCTTAACCATTCAATGCTTTAAAAACCAGCAGTAGTATTTTGAAATCAATTCTTTGACAGACAGGAAGCCAATGTACAAAACCTCAGAACTGGAGTGATGTGATCCACTTTCTTGGATTTAAAGGAACACTCCACTTTTTTTGAAAATCGAAACTCTCATTCCTGCGTAATAATCAAGGAACTTTGCTGCCGTACCATGGGTGCAGCAGGCGCAATGATATTATGCATGCAGTGCCTGAAAATAGTCCCCAGCATGCTGCCTGTGCAAGCAGGTTGTCACGTTGGTTATGTTGACAGAAGTTAGCCTATTTTAGGCGCTGCGTAATATCATTGTGCCTGCAGCACCCATGGTACAGCAGCAAAGTTACTTGATTATTACGCGGGAATGAGAGTATAGTTCCTAGCCATATCGGTCTAGAAAATCACAACTTTTCATTTTCCGTCGGTCTTAGTACACGATGTAACTACAGAAGAGTCAAGTTTTAAATAGGAAAAATATCGAAAGTCTTTGGTCATTTTTGAGCGAGATGCAGATGGTCTAATCAGATTCAATGATCTATGGTAAGCTATGTTAAAAGTTCTACCGCTAGACCCGGAGATCGGTTGAATGGATTCGAAAACGGTAAATTTTCCAACTGTCATTTTCCAACTCTAGGGGAGTTGGAAAATGAGCCTATTTTCAAAAAAAGTGGAGTGTTCCTGTAGCTGACACTGGTAGGTCAGCTGTGGGTTATGTATGATATATAGTGGTGGTTTTCAGGGGTTAATGTTTATTTTATTTTTATTTTTTATTTCTTTATGATTCAAATGTGTATTTATGTGTATGTGTGCCAATTTCTTTATTTTTGGTGGTATTGGATTTTGTTGTTACCTAGTTTGTCTAAATCGATTGTTATGTGACTCTTCCTGGCTTATTTAACCCGGAAGTGTTAGCGCCAACAGAATGGCAAACGTGAATTCAGAGATACATGGGCTCTTGACTATTCTACTGTTGGTTACCAGGCAAACACGGTAAAGGAGTTAATATTTTATGTATTTTTTAATTTGATTTTGTGTCTTTAGTGGGGTTGTATGTAAAACCTGTGTTTCTGTTGTTTCTGTTGATGTCTAGTTTTCACGGTGTCTCAGATCAATAAATAAAAACGTATGGACATCAGTACTTCAGAAGCGTGGACTGTTGAATAACCAACGAGTAGTTACAGTGAAAACGTGGCTGATAGATTTTATGTTGATCTCAGCATGGAAGGAAAGTGAACAGAGGGTCTTTTGTCCTGGGTTGAAGCTATATTCTATGTTTTAACATATGGTTTCTTTATGTACCGGAACCATTTCCATATAAGGAACAAGGAGTGAAGAGGAGACAGGGAATGGTCCCTGCTTTTGTATTGCAAGTATAGGATAAGGTCTTTGGGATCCCTAGGAAAGCCTGGGTACCTGACCGGGAGATGACCATATGTAGACTTGTTTTTCTATATGTATCACATTCCTATACCATGAGCTATATGATGTATTCTCTCTCTCATTGGTTAAAACCATACTACACCCCTTGTACTCTTTCTATATAATCTCTTCCCCTGCTAAATAAAAATGAGACTTTATACTCTCCCTCAGCGCTGAGTAATTGTTCATTCAATTGCCAATTAAGAGGACTGGGATGAGGCACACCAAAGGGGCAATAATCTAACAGTGGCCTAATTCCATCCTTCCGGGGTCTGCTTGGCGGTGATTCTCCGGCTTCATCGTGCGGCCTGCCGCTTCTGGGTTCTGCGTGCGGGTTGGCTGCTTCCTGTGGTGATCATAGACGGTGGTGATCAAGGCTACTGTCTCCAGTGCACGGCTCTGCCATGTTATTCCTTCGAGTGCTGTTCGGCTGTGTCCTGTGATTTCGGCGTGCAGCTCTGTGTCTGTCTCTTGCGGTGGACTGTTACGGGTTTCAGCACGCAGTTCTGTTACATGGACAATGGAGGATTTTCGTACACAGTCTTGATTCATCTGTGCATCAGCAGGTTAGATTGTGCAACATTAAATACTATTGTTGGTAAACGATGGTTGGTTTTTATAAGTTAAAGTAAAATTGTTATAAGATACAGATGCCATGAAAAAGAAATAATAAAAAAGAAAAAGAAAAGAAAAAAAAATTAATAAGGGATGTCCTAGTAGTAATTTTTCTTAATTGTTGTGATTTATAATAGTGTTTAAAGATTATAATGTTGGTAAAACTGAATTCAATTAAAAAATTTTAATTGAATTTTAAGTTTCATTGTTATTCACTGTTATTTACTACACGTTTTGTATTGTTTGTTTAAAGTGTAAATTTTAAGAGTAGAAATGTCAGTCCGGGGCGAGTTAGCATTTCAGGGTGATTTAGCTGAACAAAATGATTTTTCACTACAAGAGCAAGCAGATTTAATTGCTGAGATTGATATGGCAACGAATGAGATCATGGAGGGTGTTGTGAGAGATCGCCATGCATCATTTACAACATGCACAGAGAAATCTGAGGAAAGACTTAAAGAGCTTAATTCTGTTTTATTAAAGACGAATGAAACTAGAAAATCTTCCCGTGATAAACGTTTAACACCGAAGATGCAAGAGTTAAAAGAGCAAGAACTGGCTAAAAAAGAGGAAGTTCAAATCTGCATATGATAATTGGAAGATTCACGTTAGAGATGTTCGTTCAAAGTTAAAACATGAGTGCTCTGAAAGTGACCTGTGTGATATGATGGATGAGGTTGGGAAGCAAGAGTTTGAATTAAAGGAGTTATATGACAACATGCGACTCCAAGCACCACCAAGCCAAGAAATTAGGAGGAAAATTAATGCATGTTCAGCTGTAACGGCAGACTTGTTGAAAATAATGAGGATACGCCTAGTGGAAGATGCCATGGAGTTTGATGCTGAGGCTGAGAGAGCAAGGCTACGCATGCTACTGGACTGTGAATACGCTAGGTCATATATGGATCCACAGTTTCTAGAGCCATGGTCATTAGTAACCATTCTAAACCCCCATCAGAGTCGGCAAGCATTTCAGCTAAAAGAGCAGAGACTGCTGCGCTGTTGGCTGCAAAGAAAGCTGAAGTGGAAATGGAGGCTGACATTGATGCACAAAGGCGGCAACTGAAGAAGCTTGAAAATCGTAGAGACATTGAGGTTATGGAAGCAAGGCTCCGAGTGTATACTGAAGAGGAGTTAAGAGTGAAAAGTCAGCAGTGTGGTTCAACATGCGGTGACATGTCCCCTTGTTTCTAACACATCATGTTTGAATCAGCAAGTTACACAAAGTGAAGTATCCTTAGTACAGGTGTTACAAGGGTCAATGGCCTTATCTTGACTTCCCACTCCTGAACCCTTTGTATTTTCTGGTGACCCATTGAAGTTTATAGAGTGGAGCACAACCTTTAAGGCTCTTATAGAGGGACGGTGCTCAAATCCAGCAGATAGGCTGTTCTATTTACAGAAGTATATTGATGGTGAGGCAAGATCAGCTCTGGAAGGCAGCTTCTACAGGAAAGACGAACAGGCCCATCAGCAAGCATGGGAGAAGTTGAACGGTCACTCCTTTGTGGTGCAACGTGCCTTCAGAGAGAAACCTAACTGGTGGCCTAGGATTGGTGCAACAGAGTACATCAAGTTAAGAGAGTTCAGTGACTTTCTGCAATCATTTAGTGATGCTATGCCGCACATCAAGGGTCTTCAGGTGCTGAATGACTGCGAGGAGAATCAGAGGATACTGGCTAAGCTTCCTAACTGGGTGACGAACAGGTGGAACTGTTATGTCACAGAACAGCTAGACCAAGACAAAGATTATCCAAGCTTTGGTGAGTTTGCTTCATTTGTCCCAAAGGAAACACGCATAGCGTGCAATCCTGTGTCATCATTGTATGCATTAAAGATTGTTGAAGACAAGCCATCTAAGGAAATGAAGCGTTCAAGAGTAAACACATTGGCAACTAATGCGAAGGATTTGGATGCAGCATGCGCTACGGCCAAATCCAGTAACGTTGTTGATGGCAAAACTGATGAGTCTAGTGGAGTCAGGAGACAAGTCGCCTTCACAGACAGCTTTGCAGACTGAAGAGAATGTATCTTTTCTATCATGCTGCGTGAATGGAGGAGAAGGTGGTATAACATCTATGATTGTTCCAGTATGGCTGTCTTTGTCTAACTCAAAGTTTGAAGTCTGTGTATATGCCTTATTAGACACTCAGAGTAGTCACACCTTCGTTGACCAGGAAGTGTGTGAAAGCTTGCAGGCATCAATGAAGGCTGTAAAACTAAAGCTTTCCACTATGATGGGAAAAGACTCCATCGTGGAGAGTCAGAGAGTCAGTGGACTTAGAGTTCGAGGGTTATCTTCAGACAGCCCTATCTGCCTGCCTCCCGTTTATACAAGGGACTTCATTCCTTTTGAGCGCACACACATTCCCACCTGTGAAACAGCTAAAAGGTGGAGACATCTAGAAGTGATTGCCAGTGAAATGCCTGCACGGATGGATTGTGGAGAAGGTCTTTTGATCGGCTATGATTGCTCCAGAGCACTGGCACCTTGAGAGGTCATTACTGGCGGTGATGAAGAGCCTTATGTCATCAAGACTGACCTGGGCTGGAGCATCATAGGAGGAACTCCACAGTGTGTAAATTCTGAGGACATGATGGGTTTATGCTACCGCATATCAGTCAGGGAACTTCCCTCTGTGACACCTGCTGCTGTTATTAGAGCACTTGAGCTGGATTTTGTAGATACCCAGTCAGGAGAAAAGAGCATATCACAGGACGATGTTCAGTTCCTGCAGGTTGTAAAAGAAGGTGTCTATCAGAATGAATGCAGCCATCTTGAGATGCCCCTTCCTTTCAAGACACGTCCCCATCTTCCAAATAATAAGAAGCTTGCATTAGGACGGCTGAAGCACCTTAAGAGAAAACTGGACAAGGATCCTCAATTCAAACGTGATTATATGCTATTCATAGAGGGTGTCTTCAGAGATGGTGATGCAGAAATAGCAGCTGAGCAACCAGATATGGGAAATGTGTGGTATATTCCACACCAAGGTGTTTATCGCCCTAAGAAACCAGATAAGATCAGGGTAGTCTTTGACTGTTAAGCTAAGTACGAAGGTATCCCTTTGAATGACCATCTATTGACTTGGCCTAATCTTACCAATGGATTGACTGGAGTGCTTTGCCGTTTCCGTAAACATCCAGTCGCTGTCATGTGCGACATTGAGAAAATGTTCCATAGATTTCATGTCATTAGAGAAGACCGGGACTATCTGCGTTTCCTGTGGTGGGCAAATGGAGATACAGACACAGAGCCCAGAGAATATTGTATGAAAGTACACCTCTTTGGAGCATCATCCTCTCCGGGTTGTGCCAATTATGGCCAGTATCTTGCCAGTATGAATGAGAGTGAGTATCCTTTGGCTGCTAGTTTCATCAGAAATCATTTCTATGTAAATGATGGCCTTATAAGCTTGGAATCTGTTGAGGTAGCAATCAAGCTGGTGAAAGAAGCTCAAGCTGTGTGTGCTAAAGGAAAGCTGCATCTTCACAAATTTATTTCTAACAGCAGAGAAGTGCTGGAGTCAATTGGCATGGGCGATCGTGCTGTTGAAGTGAAGAACGTTGATTTCCATCATGACTATCTTCCAGTACAAAATGTCTTGGAGGTTAGGTGGGATGTAGAGAGTGATGCCTTCACCTTTACTGTTGCATTTGATGAGAAACCCGCCACACGACGTGGAATTCTCTCCATTGTGGCTTCAGTTTACGATCCTTTGGGGTTCTTGGCTCCATTCGTCATATCTGGAAAGAAGGTGCTGCAGGAGATGTGCCATAAGGGCATTGGTTGGGATGAACCACTACCTACTGAGTTGAGGCCAAGGTGGGAGGGTTGGCTGAATGATTTGCCCAATCTAGGAAATATACAGATCCCAAGATGCTTCACACCTCCAAACTTTGGGAAGCTCCTGAGAACTGAATTGCATCACTTTTCTGATGCTAGCAGTCAAGGTTATGGTCAGTGCTCCTACATCAGACTGGTGAGTGAAAGCAAGGTACATTGTGCCTTGGTCATGGGGAAAGCAAGAGTTGTCCCCATAAAAGTCATCACTATACCAAAATTAGAGTTAACCGCAGCAGTGATTTCTGCTGCTGTGAGCTGTATGCTGAAGGAGGAGCTGGCACTCAGAGTTGAAAGAGAATATTTTTGGACCGATTCACAACTAGTCCTTGGTTATATCAATAATGAAGCTAGAAGGTTTTATGTTTTTGTTGCTAACCATGTCCAGAGAATCCGGGAGACCACTGATCCAAGACAGTGATACTATATCAACACAGGAGAGAATCTCGCTGATCATGCCTCGAGGGGCCTCACGGTAGAAGAGCTGATCAATTCAAACTGGCTCACAGGGCCCAGATTCCTTTGGGAAGAGGAGGTAGTTGCTAAACAAGGAATGTTAGAGCTGTTGGTGGGAGACCCTCAGGTCAAGGCCGTCCAAGTATTGAGGACAGAGACCATAATGCAAGTTGATTTTCAACAGCAACTATCACGATTCTCAAAATGGACTACAGCCGTGAACGTTATTGCCCGGATCCAAAGACTAGCAAGGAAGATGAAGACACCAGAACATTTAAGTGTGGAGGAAAGAAGGATGGCTTCATCCACTCTCATTCGGCTTGCACAACAGGATGCCTTCAAAGAAGAGTTGTATGTACTCAGTCAGGAATCTGGGAGGCTGCCTTCCAACCATCCTCTGTATCAGCTTGATCCATTCATGCAAGATGGCGTAATGAGGGTGGGAGGACGATTGAGGAGGGTGTCTGCATCTCTTGAATTGCGGTATCCAGCAATCCTTTCAAGCAAAGGTGTCATCACATGCCTTATTCTAGCTCACCATCATCAAAAAATTCAACATCAAGGCAGGGGACAGACTCTGAATGAACTGCAAGCCAGTGGCTTTTGGATTATTGGTGGCAGCAGGGTGGTAGCCCAGTACATACGACAGTGTGTTCCTTGTAGGTGAGCTCGTAGGCCACCAGAACAACAACGGATGGCAGACTTGCCCCGTGATTGCACTGATCCCTCCCCGCCATTTACCTATTGTGGCATGGACTGTTTTGGTCCCTTTTACACCAAGCAAGGTTGCAAGGTATATAAATGGTATGGTCTCCTTTTCACTTGTCTTTGTTCCAGAGCTGTCCATGTAGAGATGTTGGAAGATATGACAACTGATGCATTCATCAGTGCTTTACGATGTTTCATAGCCATTTGTGGAGCTGTTAGACATGCCAGATCAGACCAAGGAACTAACTTCATAGGGGCAAAGAGTGAGTTGAAGAATGCCTTAAAAGAAGTGAGTAAAGAGAGAGTGGCAGCATATCTGGCGACTAAGCAGTGTGATTTCTGTCTGAATGCACCTAGTTCAAGTCACGCTGGAGGCGTTTGGGAGTGGCAGATTCGAACCGTTAGGAGTGTAATGGGCTCAGTTTTGGCACAAAGTGCTGGGAGACTAAATGATGCTTCTTTACGTACATTCTTCTATGAAGCTATGTCCATAGTCAACAACCCTCCATTGACAGTAGATGGCCTCAGTGATCCCACAAGTCTAGAGCCTTTAACCCCTAACCACCTGCTTACCATGAAGTCATCTGTTCCACTTCCTCCGCCAAGTACATTCGTTAAGGAAGATCTTTATGCGAAGAGACGATTGAGGCGGGTGCAGTTTTTGAGTGAACAGTTTTGGAGCAGATGGAGGACAGAATATCTTGCTAACATCTCCCTCAGGCAAAGATGGCATACACCAAGACGGAATGTGCAAGTTGGTGATATTGTCATTGTGAAGGAAAGGGAAGTTCCCTGTAATGAATGGAGGTTGGCTAGGGTCCTGGAAGTTTGCAAGGACGATGATGGACTGGTGCGGAAAGTTACAATACAGATGGGAGATCAGAAGTTGGGAAAAAGGGGTGAACGCCTCACTAAACCCTCTATAGTTGAACGCTCTATAGTACCAAAAGCTGGTAGTTCTTGTAGCAAAAAAATTGAAAAAAATCACCCTATCACGTTATCAGAATTGAGTTACATTGGTATCTTGTAGGTATTAATTGGTATCCTGGTATCATGTTGATTTTGTGCTGTGTTTAACATTGGTTAATATTAAAATATAATATATGGTGAACAATTTGTTCGTTTTAGCTGAAGAGTGTGCAATTATGAATTATGGGGTTTATATCATTTTGTTTGATTTCATGTACTGTGTTGATGCCTGGAAATGACCCTTTTGCATTTGTATGTTTCAAGTAAATCAAGGGTAATTTGGTGGGAATGTAGCTGACACTGGTAGGTCAGCTGTGGGTTATGTATGATATATATTGGTGGTTTTCAGGGGTTAATGTTTATTTTATTTTTATTTTATTTTTTATTTCTTTATGATTCAAATGTGTATTTATGTGTATGTGTGCCAATTTCTTTATTTTTGGTGGTATTGGATTTTGTTGTTACCTAGTTTGTCTAAATCGATTGTTATGTGACTCTTCCTGGCTTATTTAACCCGGAAGTGTTAGCGCCAACAGAATGGCAAACGTGAATTCAGAGATACATGGGCTCTTGACTATTCTACTGTTGGTTACCAGGCAAACACGGTAAAGGAGTTAATATTTTTTTTTAATTAATTTTCTTTATTTGATTTTGTGTCTTTAGTGGGGTTGTGTGTAAAACCTGTGTTTTTGTCGTTTCTGTTGATGTCTAGTTTTCACGGTGTCTCAGATCAATAAATAAAAACGTATGGACATCAGTACTTCAGAAGCGTGGACTGTTGAATAACCAACGAGTAGTTACAGTTCCTTTAAAGACACTAGGTTTATTGCAAATTATCCAGCAATCAGTCAACAAGGCACAACAATAAATATATAGAACAGAACACTTACATTCATAGCACATTGCACCATGGGCATCGGAAGCCAAAAAAATGTGGGTGGGTCCTCCCCCAGAATTGTTTTTTACTGGAGTGGATGCAATTTACATTAAGTGCAAATAAACCGCCTTGTTTATGTCTGGTTCGGACACAAAATTATGGAAGACACCAATTTAATAACAGCGGCAGTAGTGTAGGGGTACGCATGGCAGAGAGTTTTGACGCAAATCGACCTGATGTTTGAATCCGCCTTTTGCCATCACATATCAGATCGGAAAGGCATTTATTTTCAATAAAAAATAAGAAAATATTCGAAAAAATGGAAATAAAGCGTCTAACATGTGTTTTAATAATAGTGTTAATCAGTTAGGGGTAGTAATCAGACATGCGCTGAATTAGAGACGGTAAAAGTGAGTGGGTCCAATATCATTGGTCTTAAAAAGTGGGTGGGTCTTGTCCCACCCACATACAATGGTTCCGACGCCCATGCCTTGCACACACAAAGGAATAAAATCAGCTTTCCCAATTGTCTATCTCGTTCTAATCGCAACATGGTGGCTAAAACATGTGACATGTTTAAAGGGATAGTTCACCCAAAAATTAAAATTCTGTCATCATTTACTCACCCTCAAGTTGTTCCAAAGTTTTCTTTCATCTGTTGAACACAAAAGAAGATATTTTGAAGAATGTGGGTAATTAAACAGTTTATGGACCCCATTGACTTCCATTTATTTTCCTACTATGAAAGTCAATGGCTAACATTCAAATGTCTGGTTACCAACATTCTTCAAAATATATTTTTTCTTGTGTGTTCAACAGAAGAAAGAAACCCATACAGGTTTGGAACAACTTGAGGGTGAGTAAATGATTTTAATTTAAATTTTTGGGTGAACTATCTCTTTAAACATGTCACATACATGTATCTTAAAAACTCTATAATGCCCAGCTCTAGTATGCATCCAAGCAAAAGAGAATGACAATTAGTGTAATTAAAGTAAAAAATGATGCTTTTCACATGCAATTTTTTTTTTCTTATTTGGCAGATGCTGTGATGACCAGCTTCCCAGCGGCAACAGAGTTTGAGTTAAGGAATGCAATTGGGGGGCATTTTAAACAATGGAAATAAAGCCAACAATTAATCATGTTGTTTTATAAACCAACAAAAGGGTTAACCTTTTTTTTTTTTAAACTTAAAAGTTAACTTAACTTTTTATTTTGTCATTCTTTATGTTTTTATTATCTTATGTTGTTAATGTTCCATATTTTTATCTTTATATTTAATTGTATTTTTAATATTTTATTTTGTCATTTTTATGTTTTAATCTTAATCTGTCTATGTTGTTAATGTTCTTTTTCTAAATAAAACCTTTATATTTAATTTGTTTGGATGGATTGTCATTTATGAGAACCTGTTATATTTGAGTGAAAAGAATCCTTTAGCCATAATTTTGTTGTCTATTAGACGTATACATGTAGTCATTCATTAGCTGTCTATTTGATGACTAGTCTATTCTTGGGTTATGGTTAGACGTCTATTAGATTTCCACTGACAGCCCAAATTTAGCTTTGTTTTAGCCTAGACCCATATTCACTATATATTAGACGAATATATGTAGTCGTTCAATAGCCGTCTGATTCTGCTGCGCTCCCTGCTGATTCTGCTGCGCTGCCTGCTGATTCTGCTGCGCTGCCTGCTGATTCTGCTGCGCTGACTGCTGATTCTGCGCTGCCTGCTGATTCTGCTGCGCTGCCTGCTGATTCTGCTGCGCTGACTGCTGATTCTGCACTGCCTGCTGATTCTGCTGCGCTGTCTGCTGATTCTGCTGCGCTGCCTGCTGATTCTGCTGCGCTGCCTGCTGATTCTGCACTGCCTGCTGATTCTGCACTGCCTGCTGATTCTGCTGCGCTGCCTGCTGATTCTGCGCTGCCTGCTGATTCTGCTGCGCTGCCTGCTGATTCTGCGCTGCCTGCTGATTCTGCTGCGCTGACTGCTGATTCTGCACTGCCTGCTGATTCTGCTGCGCTGCCTGCTGATTCTGCTGCGCTGTCTGCTGATTCTGCTGCACTGCCTGCTGATTCTGCTGCGCTGTCTGCTGATTCTGCTGCACTGTCTGCTGATTCTGCTGCACTGCCTGCTGATTCTGCTGCGCTGCCTGCTGATTCTGCACTGCCTGCTGATTCTGCACTGCCTGCTGATTCTGCTGCGCTGCCTGCTGATTCTGCGCTGCCTGCTGATTCTGCGCTGCCTGCTGATTCTGCTGCGCTGACTGCTGATTCTGCACTGCCTGCTGATTCTGCTGCGCTGACTGCTGATTCTGCGCTGACTGCTGATTCTGCTGCGCTGCCTGCTGATTCTGCGCTGCCTGCTGATTCTGCTGCGCTGCCTGCTGATTCTGCTGCGCTGCCTGCTGATTCTGCTGCACTGACTGCTGATTCTGCGCTGCCTGCTGATTCTGCTGCGCTGCCTGCTGATTCTGCGCTGCCTGCTGATTCTGCTGCGCTGACTGCTGATTCTGCACTGCCTGCTGATTCTGCTGCGCTGCCTGCTGATTCTGCTGCGCTGCCTGCTGATTCTGCTGCGCTGCCTGCTGATTCTGCTGCGCTGCCTGCTGATTCTGACTGCCTGCTGATTCTGCTGCGCTGCCTGCTGATTCTGCTGCACTGCCTGCTGATTCTGCTGCGCTGACTGCTGATTCTGCTGCGCTGCCTGCTGATTCTGCGCTGCCTGCTGATTCTGCTGCGCTGCCTGCTGATTCTGCGCTGCCTGCTGATTCTGCTGCGCTGACTGCTGATTCTGCACTGCCTGCTGATTCTGCTGCGCTGCCTGCTGATTCTGCTGCGCTGCCTGCTGATTCTGCGCTGCCTGCTGATTCTGCTGCGCTGACTGCTGATTCTGCACTGCCTGCTGATTCTGCTGCGCTGCCTGCTGATTCTGCTGCGCTGCCTGCTGATTCTGCTGCGCTGCCTGCTGATTCTGCACTGCCTGCTGATTCTGCTGCACTGCCTGCTGATTCTGCTGCACTGCCTGCTGATTCTGCTGCACTGCCTGCTGATTCTGCTGTGCTGCCTGCTGATTCTGCACTGCTTGCTGATTCTGCTGCGCTGCCTGCTGATTCTGCACTGCCTGCTGATTCTGCTGCACTGCCTGCTGATTCTGCTGCACTGCCTGCTGATTCTGCTGTGCTGCCTGCTGATTCTGCACTGCTTGCTGATTCTGCTGCGCTGCCTGCTGATTCTGCGCTGCCTGCTGATTCTGCTGCGCTGACTGCTGATTCTGCACTGCCTGCTGATTCTGCTGCGCTGCCTGCTGATTCTGCTGCGCTGCCTGCTGATTCTGCTGCGCTGCCTGCTGATTCTGCTGCGCTGCCTGCTGATTCTGCTGCGCTGCCTGCTGATTCTGCACTGCCTGCTGATTCTGCACTGCCTGCTGATTCTGCTGCGCTGCCTGCTGATTCTGCACTGCCTGCTGATTCTGCACTGCCTGCTGATTCTGCTGCGCTGCCTGCTGATTCTGCGCTGCCTGCTGATTCTGCGCTGCCTGCTGATTCTGCTGCGCTGCCTGCTGATTCTGCGCTGCCTGCTGATTCTGCTGCGCTGACTGCTGATTCTGCACTGCCTGCTGATTCTGCTGCGCTGCCTGCTGATTCTGCTGCGCTGCCTGCTGATTCTGCTGCGCTGACTGCTGATTCTGCTGCGCTGTCTGCTGATTCTGCTGCGCTGCCTGCTGATTCTGCTGTGCTGCCTGCTGATTCTGCACTGCCTGCTGATTCTGCTGCGCTGCCTGCTGATTCTGCTGCGCTGCCTGCTGATTCTGCTGCGCTGACTGCTGATTCTGCTGCGCTGACTGCTGATTCTGCTGCGCTGACTGCTGATTCTGCGCTGCCTGCTGATTCTGCGCTGCCTGCTGGTTCTGCTGCGCTGCCTGCTGATTCTGCTGCGCTGCCTGCTGATTCTGCGCTGCCTGCTGATTCTGCTGCGCTGCCTGCTGATTCTGCTGCGCTGCCTGCTGATTCTGCTGCGCTGCCTGCTGATTCTGCTGCGCTGACTGCTGATTCTGCTGCGCTGTCTGCTGATTCTGCTGCGCTGCCTGCTGATTCTGCTGCGCTGCCTGCTGATTCTGCTGCGCTGCCTGCTGATTCTGCTGCGCTGCCTGCTGATTCTGCACTGCCTGCTGATTCTGCTGCACTGCCTGCTGATTCTGCTGCACTGCCTGCTGATTCTGCTGTGCTGCCTGCTGATTCTGCACTGCTTGCTGATTCTGATGCGCTGCCTGCTGATTCTGCTGCGCTGCCTGCTGATTCTGCTGCGCTGCCTGCTGATTCTGCTGCGCTGCCTGCTGATTCTGCGCTGCCTGCTGATTCTGCTGCGCTGACTGCTGATTCTGCACTGCCTGCTGATTCTGCTGCGCTGCCTGCTGATTCTGCTGCGCTGTCTGCTGATTCTGCTGCGCTGCCTGCTGATTCTGCTGCGCTGCCTGCTGATTCTGCTGCGCTGACTGCTGATCCTGCGCTGCCTGCTGATTCTGCACTGCCTGCTGATTCTGCTGCGCTGCCTGCTGATTCTGCTGCGCTGCCTGCTGATTCTGCTGTGCTGCCTGCTGATTCTGCACTGCCTGCTGATTCTGCTGCGCTGCCTGCTGATTCTGCTGCGCTGCCTGCTGATTCTGCTGCGCTGACTGCTGATTCTGCTGCGCTGACTGCTGATTCTGCGCTGCCTGCTGATTCTGCGCTGCCTGCTGATTCTGCGCTGCCTGCTGATTCTGCTGCGCTGCCTGCTGATTCTGCTGCGCTGCCTGCTGATTCTGCGCTGCCTGCTGATTCTGCTGCGCTGCCTGCTGATTCTGCTCCGCTGCCTGCTGATTCTGCTGCGCTGCCTGCTGATTCTGCTGCGCTGACTGCTGATTCTGCTGCGCTGTCTGCTGATTCTGCTGCGCTGCCTGCTGATTCTGCTGCGCTGCCTGCTGATTCTGCACTGCTTGCTGATTCTGCTGCGCTGCCTGCTGATTCTGCTGCGCTGCCTGCTGATTCTGCGCTGCCTGCTGATTCTGCTGCGCTGACTGCTGATTCTGCACTGCCTGCTGATTCTGCTGCGCTGCCTGCTGATTCTGCTGCGCTGTCTGCTGATTCTGCTGCGCTGCCTGCTGATTCTGCTGCGCTGCCTGCTGATTCTGCTGCGCTGACTGCTGATTCTGCACTGCCTGCTGATTCTGCTGCGCTGTCTGCTGATTCTGCTGCGCTGCCTGCTGATTCTGCGCTGCCTGCTGATTCTGCTGCGCTGACTGCTGATTCTGCACTGCCTGCTGATTCTGCTGCGCTGCCTGCTGATTCTGCTGCGCTGCCTGCTGATTCTGCTGCGCTGACTGCTGATTCTGCTGCGCTGTCTGCTGATTCTGCTGCGCTGCCTGCTGATTCTGCTGCGCTGCCTGCTGATTCTGCTGCGCTGCCTGCTGATTCTGCGCTGCCTGCTGATTCTGCTGCGCTGCCTGCTGATTCTGCGCTGCCTGCTGATTCTGCTGCGCTGACTGCTGATTCTGCACTGCCTGCTGATTCTGCTGCGCTGCCTGCTGATTCTGCTGCGCTGCCTGCTGATTCTGCTGCGCTGCCTGCTGATTCTGCTGCGCTGACTGCTGATTCTGCTGCGCTGTCTGCTGATTCTGCTGCGCTGCCTGCTGATTCTGCACTGCCTGCTGATTCTGCTGCGCTGCCTGCTGATTCTGCTGCGCTGCCTGCTGATTCTGCTGCGCTGACTGCTGATTCTGCTGCGCTGACTGCTGATTCTGCGCTGCCTGCTGATTCTGCGCTGCCTGCTGATTCTGCTGCGCTGCCTGCTGATTCTGCTGCGCTGCCTGCTGATTCTGCTGCGCTGCCTGCTGATTCTGCTCCGCTGCCTGCTGATTCTGCTGCGCTGCCTGCTGATTCTGCTGCGCTGACTGCTGATTCTGCTGCGCTGTCTGCTGATTCTGCTGCGCTGCCTGCTGATTCTGCTGCGCTGCCTGCTGATTCTGCTGCGCTGCCTGCTGATTCTGCACTGCTTGCTGATTCTGCTGCGCTGCCTGCTGATTCTGCTGCGCTGCCTGCTGATTCTGCACTGCCTGCTGATTCTGCTGCACTGCCTGCTGATTCTGCTGTGCTGCCTGCTGATTCTGCACTGCTTGCTGATTCTGCTGCGCTGCCTGCTGATTCTGCTGCACTGCCTGCTGATTTCTGCTGCACTGTCTGCTGATTCTGCACTGCCTGCTGATTCTGCTGCACTGCCTGCTGATTCTGCTGCACTGCCTGCTGATTCTGCACTGCCTGCTGATTCTGCTGCACTGCCTGCTGATTCTGCTGCGCTGCCTGCTGATTCTGCACTGCTTGCTGATTCTGCTGCGCTGCCTGCTGATTCTGCTGCGCTGCCTGCTGATTCTGACTGCCTGCTGATTCTGCTGCGCTGACTGCTGATTCTGCTGCGCTGCCTGCTGATTCTGCACTGCCTGCTGATTCTGCTGCGCTGACTGCTGATTCTGCTGCGCTGACTGCTGATTCTGCACTGCCTGCTGATTCTGCTGCGCTGACTGCTGATTCTGCACTGCCTGCTGATTCTGCTGCGCTGCCTGCTGATTCTTCTGCGCTGCCTGCTGATTCTGCTGCGCTGCCTGCTGATTCTGCACTGCCTGCTGATTCTGATGCGCTGCCTGATGATTCTGCACTGCCTGCTGATTCTGCTGCGCTGCCTGCTGATTCTGCACTGCCTGCTGATTCTGCTGCGCTGCCTGCTGATTCTGCACTGCCTGCTGATTCTGCTGCGCTGACTGCTGATTCTGCACTGCCTGCTGATTCTGCTGCGATGACTGCTGATTCTGCTGCGATGACTGCTGATTCTGCACTGCCTGCTGATTCTGCTGCGCTGACTGCTGATTCTGCACTGCCTGCTGATTCTGCTGCGCTGACTGCTGATTCTGCGCTGCCTGCTGATTCTGCGCTGCCTGCTGATTCTGCTGCACTGCCTGCTGATTCTGCTGCGCTGCCTGCTGATTCTCTGCTGCCTGCTGATTCTGCTGTGCTGACTGCTGATTCTGATGCGCTGCCTGCTGATTCTGATGCGCTGACTGCTGATTCTGCACTGCCTGCTGATTCTGCACTGCCTGCTGATTCTGCGCTGCCTGATGATTCTGTGCTACCTGCTGATTCTGTGCTGCCTGCTGATTCTGCTGCGCTGCCTGCTGATTCGGCACTGCTGCCTGCTGATTCTGCTGCACTGCCTGCTGATTCTGCTGCGCTGCCTGCTGATTCTGCACTGCCTGCTGGTTCTGCTGCGCTGCCTGCTGATTCTGCTGCACTGCCTGCTGATTCTGCTGCGCTGCCTGCTGATTCTGCTGCACTGCCTGCTGATTCTGCTGCGCTGTCTGCTGATTCTGCACTACCTGCTGATTCTGCTGCGCTGCCTGCTGATTCTGCTGCGCTGCCTGCTGATTCTGCTGCGCTGCCTGCTGATTCTGCTGCGCTGCCTGCTGATTCTGCTGCGCTGCCTGCTGATTCTGCTGCGCTGCCTGCTGATTCTGCGCTGCCTGCTGATTCTGATGCGCTGCCTGCTGATTCTGCGCTGCCTGATGATTCTGCGCTGCCTGCTGATTCTGCGCTGCCTGCTGATTCTGCGCTGCCTGCTGATTCTGCGCTGCCTGCTGATTCGGTGTTGCCTCCTGATTCTGCGTTGCTTTCTGATACTGCCCTGCCTTTTGATTCTGAGCCTATTCCTGGTTCTGTGTGGAATGCTGCTTTGCCTCCCGATCCTGGGTTGCTTCCTGATCCTGCACTGCTTGGCAATTCTGTGCTGGATGTTGTGCTGCCTTCTGCTCCTACTTTGCTATCTGCCCGTATGTTGACTGTGGCTGCTTCTCTTTCTGGTGATGGAGCTATGGAGTCTGTAGTCCATGGGTCGCGGGCTGTGGCACATAATGGACTGACTGAGGGACGATTGTCGCGAGCTAGGAAGTTACCAGCCCGGTTGTTGGATTATGAGGACGAGGACGAGTCCTTTTTGCCTAGGAGGCGGGTAGTGTAGTAGGAAATTATTGGAATGTGGCAATGTTTAACGTACATGCCCTGGAATGTGGTTATGTTTAACGTACACGCCTCCTGAGTTAATGTGAATGGGTGCTCTTTAATGAAATTAATGTGCACAGGTGATGCGTGTGAACACTGATTATTTAAGGAATGTTTGATTGCCGCTCAGGAAGGCTGGGTGAGTTTTTGTGTGCCAAGAGCTCTCAATTGTGGGGAAACGCTAAACGGCCGCTCGGGACAATAAGTGTCTCCGGTGGTGAAGATAGTCGGTTAGTGGGGGGAAAATGTGTTAGATAGTGAGGGTAATCACTGGCTAGGAGAGCTTCTAAAGGGCGCAAAGAGAACTGTTAAGTGACCCTGAAACCCAGAAACTGAGTTGTGGCTGATGCTGAACCTGACATATTAATTCGCTCTACTGCGGGATTTAATTAACAAGAGGAATTCCAGAGTACCTTCCTTGATGACGTGAGCCCGTCTACGTGCGACTGTACAGGCTGATAAAAAGGGGGGTAATGTGTTTTATGAGGTTGTATTGTATTTTAATAATTAATAAAGTATTGTGTGTAAACTGTCATCCTGGTGTAGTGCTCTCTGCTCTCCTGGTCAATTAAGCTGTTACACTAGTAATACTTTGTGTACATTTTTTATATTGTTTTTATATTAATATATTTGTTCATTTTATAATCCTTTTTAAGCAGTTATTTATTCAAAATAGCGCTTTTTTTTTTTTTTTCTCGTTCCAAATTCTTGTGGTTCCTGGAAATGTGACCACTGCCACGTTTGCATGAACTGTGGTGGTCATATTCATTTCAATTGATATCCAATTCACGAGCAAGGACCACCGCTCAGCCATGAATGTTGGAGAATTATTTATTGAAGAGGATGAATAGGGAGAGGAAGAAGAGGTAGAAAGGGATGGTAGTCAGGCTGATCTGGGCGTCTGGTGTTGGCGGCCAGGAGACTCAGAGTGGGGGCATCATCTCAGTTAAATGTCCAAGTGATTAGGACTTATGATTGGTGATAACACTTTTTAAGTAAAAATAACTTAAACTCTGCACTGTCTTGTTAAAGAGGGACTACTAAACTGTTGCAATTATACACTATCATTATCATATTTTTTCAGTGTCATTCATGGCTGATAAGACCTACTAGGTCAAGGGCCGTTTTCACCTTTGTGATCCCTGGTGGAAGGTAACCTGCACAGTTCGCTGTGACAAGCGCAAGTTTTTAACCCTCCCCTTCAGCTATCCCTCCTACAGCCTCCGCACTGATCCTCTGAGATTAGAGGGCTGCTCACTGGTGTCTCTTTTTTTTAAAAAGTGTGAGGCAAAACCTGTATTCGTTAAAATGTTCATGCAGTGGTTGCCCAACGACAACTGCTGGACGCCTGTCAATGTGCTGGACGCCCTGCAGGAGTTTGAAGATTCATCACCTGAGAATAAAGCTGTGGCTGAACAGCTCAAGTCAAGTGTCAAAAACTCAGGTTGGATCACCTTTGCATAATCCTTAAAACAATTTATGGCTTTCATTCAATACTCTCTCGGTTGCCAGTTGTATACTGTTAATTTACAGCTCTCCTTATTTACAGTATGTTAATAATACCATGGAAGGTAACTCATTTGAGAAGCCGATTGCTTTGAACCATTCAAGTTGAAAAACTAATATTTATACGTTGTTAGTACAGTGAACTTATTTACTTTGAGTCCACTAAAAAAGAGAATTTCTTAATATAAAATTAAACTGCAAACACTGCTTACTACTTAATGTGTAAGAGTGAAATAATTAAAAACATGACTTTAACTCAAATGTCGTGTAGTTCATCGTCAGTTAGCAATAGCAAACTGCATCAGAAACACAGTTACTGCAGCATAGCATCAATGTTTCTTAGCCCGTTCTTGACTAAAAGGGATAGTTCACCCAAAAATGAAAATTACCCCATGATTTACTCACCCTCAAGCCATCCTAGGTATATATGACATTCTTCTTGCAGACGAAAAAACGTCTTATATTAAAAAATGTCCTGGCTAATCCAAGCTTTATAATGGCAGTAAATGGCAGCCCAAAATTTGAAGCCCAAAAAAGTGCATCCATCCATCCATCATTAAAGTAATCCACACGGCTCCGGGGGGTTAATAAAGGCCTTCTAAAGCGATGAAGAGATATTTTACTTTATAAAGTTTGAAATATGGGTATTTTTCTTACACAAACCTATCGATTCGCTTCAGAAGACCTTTTTTAAGGTTTAGCCAGGACATTTTTTAATATAACTCCAGTTGTATTCGTCTGAAAGAAGAATGTCATATACACCTAGAATGGCTTGAGAGTAAGTAAATCATGGGGTAATTTTCATTTTTTGGGTGAACTATCCCTTTAAACACAGGCTCTACTCTTTAGCACAATGGTAACCCACAAAACATTAAACACTAACAGATCTCCTCCTATATCATCTAGTGCAAAAACACATAAAATAACACTTCAGTTTAGAATTTACTCTTCTGGGGCCTCATTTATAAAACTTTCTGTAGATTTCATCCTAAACGTGTGCGTACGCACAAAAGCTAGATTTTGAATATGCACAAAAGTTTTCAGATTTATAAAACCATGCGTATGCCAGAACCTGCGCAAAATTCCCTTTATAAAACCCAGTCAGTGGAAGATTGTGCGTACATGCATCTCCACCCCGTCTCCTCCCTGAAATAACCATATATGGAGCTCACAACGCCTAATTTTACTATGCATGTCCTCATCTGCATATGATTTGCATATGCATATTCATCCACGTGATACCATGTTTTACGGTACAAGACATTAAGAAAATATGAGATACGGATGTGCCGTCACATTACATTGCTCAAAATCATTCAGTAGCCTATCCTTTTCTTGTATTTGAATAAATAATTCGAAATAGTATGAAATACATTTTAGAGAAAGTTTTTCTCAATCTTTTCCACTGGCCAAATACAAACCCAATTCCAAAAAAGTTGGGACACTGTACAAATTGTGAATAAAAAAGGAATGCAATAATTTACAAATCTCATAAATTTATATTTTATTCACAATATAATATAGATAACATATCAAATGTTGAAAGTGAGACATTTTGAAAAGTCATGCCAAATATTGGCTCATTTTGGATTTCATGAGAGCTACACATTCCAAAAAAGTTGGGACAGGTAGCAATAAGAGGCCGGAAAAGTTAAATGTACATATAAGGAACAGCTGGAGGACCAATTTGCAACTTATTAGGTCAATTGGCAACATGATTGGGTATAAAAAGAGCCTCTCAGAGTGGCAGTGTCTCTCAGAAGTCAAGATGGGCAGAGGATCACCAATTCCCCCAATGCTGCGGCAAAAAATAGTGGAGCAATATCAGAAAGGAGTTTCTCAGAGAAAAATTGCAAAGAGTTTGAAGTTATCATCATCTACAGTGCATAATATCATCCAAAGATTCAGAGAATCTGGAACAATCTCAAGGCCAGAAAACCATACTGGATGCCCGTGATCTTCGGGCCCTTAGACGGCACTGCATCACATACAGTAATGCTACTGTAATGGAAATCACAACATGGGCTCAGGAATACTTCCAGAAAACATTGTCGGTGAACACAATCCGCCGTTGCCTGCTAAAACTCTATAGGTCAAAAAAGAAGCCATATCTAAACATGATCGAGAAGCGCAGGCGTTTTCTCTGGGCCAAGACTCATTTAAAATGGACTGTGGCAAAGTGGAAAACTGTTCTGTGGTCAGACGAATCAAAATTTGAAGTTCTTTTTGGAAAACTGGGACGCCATGTCATCCGGACTAAAGAGGACAAGGACAACCCAAGTTGTTATCAGCGCTCAGTTCAGAAGCCTGCATCTCTGATGGTATGGGGTTGCATGAGTGCGTGTGGCATGGGCAGCTTACACATCTGGAAATGCACCATCAATGCTGAAAGGTATATCCAAGTTCTAGAACAACATATGCTCCCATCCAGACGTCGTCTCTTTCAGGGAAGACCTTGCATTTTCCAACATGACAATGCCAGACCACATACTGCATCAATTACAACATAATGGCTGTGTAGAAGAAGGATGCGGGTACTGAAATGGCCAGCCTGCAGTCCAGATCTTTCACCCATAGAAAACATTTGGCGCATCATAAAGAGGAAGATGCGACAAAGAAGACCTAAGACAGTTGAGCAACTAGAAGCCTGTATTAGACAAGAATGGGACAACATTCCTATTCCTAAACTTGAGCAACTTGTCTCCTCAGTCCCCAGACGTTTGCAGACTGTTATAAAAAGAAGAGGGGATGCCACACAGTGGTAAACATGGCCTTGTCACAACTTTTTTGAGATGTGTTGATGCCATGAAATTTAAAATCAACTTATTTTTCCCTTAAAATGATACATTTTCTCAGTTTAAACATTTGATATGTCATCTATGATGTATTCTGAATAAAATATTGAAATTTGAAACTTCCACATTATTGCATTCTGTTTTTATTCACAATTTGTACAGTGTCCCAACTTTTTTGGAATCGGGTTTGTAGTATTTTAATTGCTTTATATTTTTAATGGAAACAGATAGGCCTTGTTGCGCATTATTGATCATTAGGGTTGCCAGTATATTACCAATGCTAAACAAATATTTTGTTAGATTTTGAGAGCTTGACTAAAATATGTTATCATAACATAAAGACGTATAGTGCCATAAGAATTTGAAAGAATGGCAGCTAGAAGTCAGAGCTGAAGTCCAAAAAACACTGGTCCTACAAACATTAAAAAAAAAAAGATAATTTTTTTTTACTAATAATACAAATTTGAAATAATTAAAATGTTATCAAAATAGTATTAGCATATAGCATATAATATAACTATAATATTAATTTATAACATTGTTATTATTAATATAATTTTAAAATGTTAATATAATAATATTTTAATATAATTAATATAATGTTATAATTAATGTTATAAACATTAAATTGTAGAAAATTATTATTTATTAAATTTATTTTTAATGATTGAAAATGTGTATCCTTAGTTACATTGTTATATGAACATCCAGTCATTAATGATACTGATTTAAACTGTGTATGCTATGTTTGCACAAAACAGTTCTTGGTTTATAAAACATAATTGGTACTTAAAACATAATGTTACTGTGCTTGTACTTGTTAATTTTGTCCTAAAACACAGTCGCTTGGACACACGTGAGAGTTGCCAGCATGTACCCTCAAATCATGAAATACTTGCCAACATTGCTGCCAGACCAGTTTATGGGGATAATAACAGAGAAAACACTGAAGAAACTCCACGGCTGCAGATTAACACAAGGTTATTGGTTAATCTAGAGGAGTTAATTAAAACGGATGTTTGAAAGTTGGGCTTCAACCATGTAAGCATAAAGCTGTACATTATTTCTCTGGTTTTTGGCTATTGCTGAAACTTTAAAAAAATATATATTTTACATTGTTTGGTATCTTTTTGATCCAGTTGTTGTTTCACTATTATCATATTTTTGGCAGATCATGTTTAAAGAGTTCCATATCAGTTGTGAAGCAGAAGTGGAGGCCTTCAGGTGCTTCGGGTGCTTGCTTAGCAGAATCCCTGAGGTACAGCAAAATGCCTTGCTATTGTATACAGAACTGAAAAAATACTGGCGAAATCTAGCAGCACGTACATTGAACATAAGATACTGCTGGAGAAGTGGAAAAATACATTTGAGGGGGCCATGTTCCTTCAGGAGCAGGGGGTGCTGATCAAGGAGAGCAACAAGGTGGCACTTCGCAACTTCTTCACCTACGAAAAAGACATTGCAGAATTCTTGAGGGGCCTGGTTGAGGGAGAACCCTGGAAAATCCACTTGGATGTGAGGAAGGTTCTTCGAAGAGCTGAGAGGGAGAGATTATGGGCGAAGGCTCGTGATGCAAGAACATCAGCCTCTGAACAAAAAGACTTGGATCAGGGAGCAGATGAAGCTCAGCCTGGTTCCTCAAGCATGAACCACAATGGAGGGACAGTAACGCATTGCGATTCTCCTCAGTCCTTTGAAGTTTTTGAAGCCACCATAGAAGAGGAAGACCCAGATTCTGACTCAAATGACTCCACCTATTCAGACATTGATTCCTCTACTGTAGAGTTGGACCCCGATCAGGTGCAAGCAGCAGAAATGATGTGTGCCAACCCGGTGACAATGATTAGTGGGAAGAGTGGTTGTGGGAAAACCACAGTGGTCAGCCTGGTGTTTAAGGCGGCCATGCGGAAACAGAACAACAACAGAGAAATTGGCGACAAAACTCCTGTGGAGGTTCTCCTCACTGCTCCTACTGGGAGAGCTGCTTCACT
This sequence comes from Coreius guichenoti, assembly GCA_039654105.1. Lineage (NCBI taxonomy): Eukaryota > Metazoa > Chordata > Actinopteri > Cypriniformes > Gobionidae > Coreius > Coreius guichenoti. The sequence continues at coordinate 11,584,467 of CM077182.1, read as the reverse complement.
TCTTACTAAAAGAACCGGTTTTACTGCTTACACTATACACCAGGTATAGCCAAATTATACAGTTACACACAAATGACTCCTGCATTATGTCCCTCTTGTAAATTTGTCTTGTTTTTAAGATTTGATGGAGTTTCAGGAATGCAGAAAAATATCCCAGTGGAAATCCTAAGGATTGGAAGTTCTCAAAGGTGCGGGTGCTGGTGGTCGATGAAGGGAGCCTTGTGTCTGTTCAGATCCTTTACTTTGTTCTCAACAGGCTTACCAAACATGCAGAACTCCAGAAGTTCATCATTTTGGGTAAAGGCATATTGCATAGTTTGTCATTTAGGGTGTACCTTTAATGTATTTATCAGCGACATATTCTGCAGTTTAAGTTACTTGTATTATTATTAAAAAACAAAAACATTTATTTTGTGTCTGCAGGAGATGTGAGGCAGCTGCCCAGCATTGAACCTGGAAACACACTGTGTGATCTGTTTGAAGGCCTCAAGAATGTCCGTTGGGCCATTGAGATGAAGACCAACCATCGTGCCGAGTCTGAGCTCATTGCCAGAAACGCTGGACTGTGTTGTACTCTGAAATGTTTGATGAGCTTTTAGAAAATTGTGCACATAGCCTCTTAGCTTTGGTTTCTTAGTGGTTTGCAGACTATTGTGTGTGTATGTGTGTTTATGTAATATAATGTTAATGATATTTCTTGCTCAATCCTAATGACAGTTTTTTATTCATACTGTTGTTATTTCCACACATGTTTAGCATCTCAAAGATGGGTAAGAAAAGGTGTTACAGTCCTCTGGAGTTTGATGCCACCATAAATATGACAAATCCCTCCACAGTGCCATCTGACAAAAGGTTCATTTTTGTCAAAATCAGTGAGAAAAGTGATGGTAAGTGAGCAGTTTACAACACATTTTGCATGTAAAATCTTTCATTATGACATGTTATAATTAGAATGTGTAGGGACTCTGTATAAGGGAAACAGGTCTATTTAGCTCAAATTAATGAATTAATTAATTCATAGGGAATTTTTAAAGACTCTATTTTGCGACCGAGCAAATGACTTGTCTAGCGTTCATTTGAACGGGCCATAACTATCAACTCTGCAGCGGATATTAATATCCACACAATAGTGAAACACTATTTAACAGCCAGGTAACTTAGATCAGCAGTTTAAGACATTAAATTCGTAAGCACATAACACAAGAACACTTATCTTTAAATACAAACAAAACTTTATTGATTACTCTAACACGTAAAACTAATATCTAACACAGATACACGCACACACATTCACACGTGTTGCAGAAAGGAGGAAAGTGGGGAAAGAATGAGTTTTAAGAGAGAGAAATTATGAAGTCCCAAGTTTCTAGCAATATATGCATTTAACATGACCTGAATGAACCACCAATCATTAACTTAACCCTCCTATCGTTGCTTAGCCGGGGTTATTCAATTTGATATCAATGCACCAGTTCAGTTTAGAATCTGGAGGTTACTTGCGTTTGTAGCTCGTATCGTCTTTGAATGGGGATTTCCCTTTTCGGTCCTGGCTGGAGAGGGGTTTCCCCGGTTCGGTGATGGTCTTGCCTGTCTTTGATGGACGTCTTGAGAAGCCAATCACGTGGCGTGTTGGCGGCTGGATGGATGGAAAGTCTCGTGGGTGTTTGAAGTTGAAGCACGCTCACTGGAGATTCGTTGAGAGAAACTTTGCGGCGAAACTTAACTTAGAACGAGAGACTCACAGAAAGAAAATAAACTTAAGTAAAAGAAAGGAAAGTGAGAGGAGAGTTCTAGATGGCTTAAATGAAATCGTTAACCCATTTTCAGATCTTGGTCTGCCTCGATCGTCTTCCTCCGATCATCTATTCGTCGTGTTGTCTGTCTTTTGTCTTGACTTAACATTCTTGAACTGCACTGAGAACTTCTTGAACTGGAACCCACTCTTTGTTCGTGTTCTGAGATTAAAACTCAAAATGTCTGCCCATCCTCCTGGATGGGTTGACCAATTGGGAATCATCTTTGGTTCAGAGGTGTCTGTGTCTCCACCCCACCATAAATTAGGTTATCTGTGGTCTCTTACTTTCCTGCTCTAAGCAGAGAGTAAATTTAGACATGATTTCTTATTATAAGAACACGATACATTCTACACAGATTTCACTGAAGCCATCTTTTGAAATATAAACAAACAAACAAAAAGATACCAAGAAAGGTACCCTTTCAACCACTCGTTCAATAGTTACATAATTACTGGAATTGTGAGTGTTATATATATATATATATATAATGGTCACGTGTATTGTTTATAGACATGATATAGAATTACGCAGTCGAAGGCTGTTTGAAGTCCGACGAACAATGATTTGATGCAGTTTATATGTAACAGTTTCTGTGCGTTTTTCCTGTGGATTTAACTGTGTCACTCAGAGTTCATCTAAAGGTCATTGAGAAAACGGAGATCTGGTTTGTTTCTTTGTCTTGTGATCAAACAACTTTGTTGTTATCTTTGGGGTGGCTCAAAGTTTGTCAGGCTGTAAAGCACTTAGCTGGGGGTTTTGTGAGCTTGGTGCAGACTGACCGGCGTCCACTTCAATTAAGGCCATAAATTGTTGATTTGTTGAGTTGTGTTTTGTGTGGAATTATGCCCAAACGAATCATCTGGAAGATTCATTTGTGTCTGATGCGTTCCACAATTCCTACAAATTACATGAAATATTTTGTTGATTACTGTTGAAAACCGTTGAAGTTGTCTCAGCTCTAATGAGAGAAACTGGTATTGAAATATTTATTTGATGTGCTTTTTAAAGATATTTTTGTTGCTTAGCTCTTCAGGAAGCCATTAAATTCTTACTTAAGGATGCTCCTGGACTCGAAAATCATAAATCATCACAGATTGTGGCATTTATGAGGTAAGACCTCGTTCAAAGATTAATTAAAGAAGTGATATTGAGGTAAGCCACCAAAATGGTAGGTGCCAAAATGAAATCTCAAATCATAAAAGACAGCTTCTCATTTTTACATTTAAATCATCTTTGCTGCTCAAAAGGAAACCTAAAACTTGGTGACAACCATATTTAAACAACATGTTGCTCATTGATGAGTATTTTTGACACTGACCAAAACTCCCAATTTGGCTCACTTTCACCTACAACTCAAAAACTTGCACTGAAACAAATTTAATCGGTTCCAACATGTGAGCTGTATAGTAACCCAGATTATTCCTGTTGTTTACAGGAAGAACTGCGAGTTGAGATTGATCAATGAGATTTGCTGCAAGCATTATTCTGATCATGTTACGAAGTAAAAACATTTCATACTCAGTGTCTTTACAGTGCAGTGAGTGCACTATTCCTATTGATATCAATGGATGTGCAGTGTATTTGACGTCACCAGCTTCGTCCAAGCAAGTGGATCCCCCGCCTCCGCATCCAGCTGCTGATCCTGTCATTCCCCCTTGGTCCGTCGAGCTTTTGGCTTCACCTCGGCTCCTCTCTCCCTCGGCTCCACCAGAGACCGTCTTCCGTACTGCTTCACCGGGCTCCTTTGTCCCTCCGGCTTCACCTTGGTCAGCCGTCACCCTGCCTGCTCCATGGACTTTCAAGCCATCTGCTGCACTCCATCTCTCTCCCCTTCGGCTCCAACGGGTTCCAACTTCCCTCCACCTTCCCTCCAACTACGACTTAGTCCTCAGTCGCATTGATTTTCGGCTCATGCACTCTGGCTCCACCGCGGATGCTCGTAACTGTGGCTCTGCCTCAGCCTCCTGGACCATTGGTGTCGGCCGTCCCCATCTGCTCTCTGTCTGTGCCCTGGGCTCCACTTCCTACGGCTTCATTTACGTTAGTTGTCCCCTGGGCGTTGTCAGCTAAAGCTCCACCATGGCTCCTCCCATGGTCGATTCCACCGTGGGCTATCGTCCTGGCTGTGCTCTGGACCACCACCTGGCCACTCCTCCTATCCTCACCTCCCTGCCTTCTCCCACCATCATCGCCACCCTGGTTCCTTCCACCAGGGCTTCGTCTTCCACCAGTCTCTTGTCCGCCTTGTGAACCACCTCCCAGGTTCCTTCCTTCGTTTTTCTCCAGGCCCTCGTCCGCTGCCAGAACCACCACCTCAGCCATTTTACAGCATGAGGCTGTGCCCTCCCGGAGGGGGGTGTTCTGTCACAGTTATGCTTAGTTTTGGTTTAGTTTTCTATCAGTCTGTTTAGTCACCTGTTTGCCTGTTCCTTTGTTCTCCATTTCCCGCCATAATAAGTTACCATGGATATTCATTCAATCATCACAGCTGTTCATCATTTAGTTCATCATCATGTGTATTTAAGTTCCTCACCTTCACTCATTCTTGGTCCGGTATTGTTTGTGCGTGACACACTGTTTCGAGTTGTTGGCTTATGTTAGATAAAGACTGTCGTTATTTATACCTTCTTCTTCATCATTGAACTTAAACCGTTATAGTATTATTGTTAGTGTCCGTTTTATGTTCTGCATGTGTATATATATATATATATTTATTTATTTATATATATATATATAAGGTGTGCGTAGAGGGTTGACAATACTTTTTTACTTTCATTACCTTCATTGGTTCACTTTTTAACAGAGTATATTAATATCTTATTTCCGTTAGGATTCATGACAATAAAATATGCTTTCAAGTGGGGGATAAAGTTTGCTGCACAAAGAATGGCTACATCTCTCGCAAAGATGAGGAGAAAAATCAAAAAGATCATGTCCGTAATACTGCTGGAACTTCCTGTTTAAATGTTGGAGCTTCCCAAGATATTCCTAGAAGCCAAAGAAAAAATGAACTGATGAGAGTGAAAAAAGATAGAATGTGCAACGGTGAAATTTTCTTCATTACAAAGGTGAAGTTTTAAGAATATGTATTGATTTGATGTTTTGTTTTTTCAATGTCAAAAAGCTGATAATCTGAAATATCTGACATTAAAGTAAATTGACATTTGTCAGGATATGAACTTGTGAACATGAGTAATTACCTGAATTTGATTGGTGCATTTTATGTTATTTTTTTACAACCAATTACAGGATGTGACTGAGACAGGTATGGGAGCAAGACGCAAAACAATACGCTACCTGACACTAGATTATGAAAACGGGCGCATGGTGACTTCTAACTACAGCGAGCTACAGAGAGAGTGTAAACTGCGCCATGCTTGGGCAAGAACCATTCACACCTTTCAGGTATTGAGGTCACGCATATACACACTTAGTCATTGATGCTTTTTGTTCATCTGTATCCATTTAACACCTTGAATTAGCATTTGTCTCAACTTCATGCAACTATCACTTGTTTTCTCTCCACTTCAGGGCACAGAAGTTGAAAATATTGTGTACGTTCTCAGAAATAGCTTTGTTGAAAACTGGCAGCATGTATACACTGCAGTGACACGCAGTCAGAAGCGTGTGTATGTGGTGGGTACAGAGCGTGACCTAGAAGGAGCCATCAAGAAAAGGTTCACCCTTTGAAACACACGATTGTGTGGCCTTCTAAAGGCTATAGTTGCCCGACAAGGTTCTGAAGCCTCAAAGCGGTTTGCTGAATCAGACCCATGCACTACACCAAGCAAACTTATAAAGGTAACAGAGTAAAACATCTGTAAATGATCAAAAATACATAATATTACTTTTAACATTCTATGACCTACTCTTGCTCTAGCAAACCACTTCAGAAGAGTCTCCACTGGACTGCGCAAGCTCAAGCCCCAAATTACACAGCAAGGATCTTCCCTGAGAAAATTCATATTTGAGTGATTTGTCCCAGACAGCAACATAGTGTTGGCCAAGATCCGGCCCACATCTGGTACACGTGGAATCTACACATACCAGATGTGGGCCGGATCTGGGCCGGCACTATGTTGCTGTCTGGGGTGTCAGATCCAACTTAGGTAGAATAGTAACTTACTCCAAAAAGAAACAAAACCTACTCCAAAAAGAAACAAAAATCTGAGCATAAACACAGTAGCACTTCATTTTAGTATTGTCGGTGGATATATTTTATATTTATTGTTCAGAGTATTTATTGTTGATTGATTTTCATCTACAAAGCAGCCAAAAAGGGCAGTGACATCAACAAAAATTTTGAATTGAAAAACATTAAAAATTGAGTGGTATGATAACTATTTAAGATTTGGCACTATTTTAGGTCAGTAATCATATAATCAATTTTCTTTTTATTATTGGTAACTTTCAACAGTTAGGTAGTATGAGAAATGCATTTGTATAACTGATTGACATTAGGATTCCCATAGTCAATCAATGTGCTTTGTGTGTGTGTGTGTTTGTGTTTTCCCCCCCAAAAGTTTGAATTATGCCTAAAGAAAATATTACAATATCATGTATTTGTTCTCGGGTCTATGGGTCTTCTTGCATGTGATTTTTGTTATTCTTTTAAAGTTCAAAATATTAATCATGCAATCACGGTGTGTTCTGTATTTTTTCTAAAGTTTGAATTATGCATTCTTTTCTTTTTATATAAATCAAGAAAATATTACAATATCATGTATTTGTTCTTCTGCACCCTCTATTCTTTTGACTGTGGAAATTATTTGGATGGCATTTTGTTTTTTAAGCATGGAGTATGTAATTGCATGTGCATGTCTAACATTTCAACACAATTATCAGTTCAGAATGATTAAAAATAATGATTAAAATGAATAAAGAATTATTCAAATAATTTCTGTTGATTTCTGTATTAATCACATTTTTAATGTATGCACTCGTCTTTTACATAGTGCAGATTTATTGTTTGACATCGAGCTTTTAAAAAACACATTATATATTTTTATTTTATTTAAGTTTTAAATATTTATGTAGTATTTAATCATGTGTAACAGTTCTCTTTACTAGTGATTCCATTGACAGGAAGCAGTACATAAACTGAACGGACTTTTATTTTGGTGTGATGTGATGTGGCTGTTGTTGACCGTCTTTACAGTCATAAGTCCGCGAAATGTAGAAATATTTAAGCGGTCTGTATGAGTAAACATGGCGCTGCAAAGTCCAACCGCTGGATTAAAAACCATAATTGGTTACATTTTACCAGAACGTGTGGTTGTCCAGTCAAACGACGATGTTTCACAAAGTGAAGATGAAGAAGAGGAAATACAGCCTGAATTTCTTGACATGAAGGAGATGGATTCTGTCTCATCTGGGGCAAACGTATTTAAATCTTCCATGCCAGCGTCAAAAGAAGGTAAAACAACGTTATATATCAGTAAACATTTGTTATCCTCTGGTTATCTTTTGGTTTTATGAACACAAAGTGAGTGAGCAGATCAAGACGTCTTTGCAATAACAGCAGAATCACTTCAAACACACTCAACAAGTAAACATACATAGTTGCAGTTAATACTTAGTAAGTTATACATAAAAACATATTTTCAGTTCACATTGCTACAAGTAACCATATTTACATTTCACATATTTGCAAGTAAAAAAGCAGCCATGTTTATATTTTGCATTGTTATAAGAAACAAAGTATCCATGTTTACATTTTACACCCTTTTTAAAGCGTCCCTGAAAAAAAAGTGATTTATTCGTAAATTATTTGTAAAACAATAAAACAACATATTTTAATAAATCAATTAAAACATATTTTTTGTACTACATGTCGAAGGTGTTTTAAATATTTATATAACTTGTAAAGTAATTTATATTAACATATGATTTTTTTTTTTTGTTATGGACTGTGTTGTGCACTTAATATTTTAATGTAAAATCGATATAGTTTTATATTTTGAATTAGCTTAGTACACCAAAATGATCTTGACACACCACTTACACACAATTAGCAATATATATTTATCATTTACATTGCTACAATTTACAAAGTAAGCCTGTTTACAATTTACACTGTTACATGTAAATGTAATCATAGTTTACACTTACAAGTAAAAGTAATCATTTACAGCTGACATATTTACAAAGTAAGTTCACACTTACAAGTAAAAGTAATCATATTTACAGTTTACATAGTTACAAAATAGCCTGTTTACAGATTACACTAATAAGTAAAAGTAATCATATTTACAGTTTACATAGTTACAAAATAACCTGTTTACAATTTACACTTACAAGTGAAAGTAATCATATTTACAGATTACATTGTTGTTGGTAAAAATGTTTAGTACAGTTCACACTGTTAGTAGATAGACATATTTGTACATTAACTTACTTGTGGAATTTTTGTTTATATACATATACTCTTTGTTTATGGACCGAACTATTAATGTTTCATGCATGTCTTATATTCTTTTGCAGTGTCATTCATGGCCGGTAATAAGACGTACCGGGTTGAGGGCCGTTTTCTCCTCTGTGATCCCTGGTGGGAGATAACCTGCACAGTTCGCCAAGGCCGGCACAAAGCTTTTGTCAAAGGCTGCCCCTCCTACAGCCTCCGCACCGATCTCAGAGCAGAGGGCCGGTCACTGGTGTCTCTTTTTCTTACAGCATGTGGGGCACAACCTGACTTCGTTAACATGTTTATGCAGTGGATGCCCAACAACAGACATGTGGAGCCTGTCAATGTGCTGGACGTCCTGCAGGAGTTTGAAGATTCATCACCTGAGAATAAAGCTGTGGCTGAGGAGCTCAAGTCAAAAATCAGTCTCTCAGGTTGGAAAATGTATATCATGTCTAGTGTATATCTATTTGCATAACACATAAAACAATATCAAAGTTGCCTTTGAAGGGATTTTTGGTAGAATATTATATTTAGCAACAATTTGAAAAATTGAAACACTTCACTTCCTGGGATATTGGCGCAAAATATCTTTAATAAAAATGGAAGTTGCTGCAATTGGGGAAGCAACTGTGGCTTTTTTTTCATGCATCTTAAAATACTTGCGCTTCAGAGCATGCAAACAAAACGCAATAAACGCTGTCATGTTATCTAGTATTCGAATAGAATGCTGGGGTTTAGGAATGCAATCATGTGAGACACTTTTGGGAGGAAAGGAAACCAAATTATTCTGATGACTGACATTTGAGATGCTGTGCAATGAAATTGGTCTGCTGGTTAGTCCAGTTATCCAATCACGTCCTCGGTTGAGGCAAAGTCACGTGAGTTTCAAAGGATTTATTCAGTAAATGTGTTTCCGTCGTAGTTTATGTGCATCTTATCGGATAAAAAAATGTATCTGCCTCAATTGAGCGCATATGTTTTGTTTTTATGCACGTTTTAAAAATGTATGTGCATCTTTGGCATTTCCGTCCAGCGCGATATCCCAAAATGTGCATAAAAATAGTAAACATAGCTACAGAAAATGTCACAAATGCTGGCAGAGCCAGATCTTAGTTAATTTCCTAAGCCTTAGTCTAAACTAAATCTAAAATATACACTTTTGCACATATAATAATTATTAAAAAGTGATAAAATAATGATACTGAAATCATAATCACAAACCTTGTTCTTGTTAATTGTCTTTAAACACATCAGTGGCTTGGACACACATGAGAGTTGCCAGCTTGTACCCTGGAATCATGAAATACTTGCCAACGTTGCTGCCGGGTCAGTTTATGGAGATAATCAGCAAAGGAAGAAAGGAACACTTGCCGGAAACATCCGAAAAAGATGATCCTACTGCACAAGAGCAGAACCATACAAATGTATTGGCCAAACTTGAGGAGCTCATTAAGACTGATGTATGGAAGTTGGGCTTCAACTATGTAAGATTGCTGGTTGTTAGGTTTTTAAATCTTAAGCTCCCATTATGTCCTTCACTATCCTTCAATATACTTTTTTCAACAGATCATGTTTAAAGAATTACATCTGATCCGGTGTGAAGCAAAATTGGAGGCGTTCAAAGACTGTAATTTATTTTGGAGTATCCTGGTGTTGCAGCGTAATGCCTTACTGTTGTATGCAGAAGTGAAAAGACACTGCAGAGCCACTGGCAGCACGTATGCCGATCGGGAGATGCTAGAGGAGAAGATATTGCCTGAGACAGGAGTTATGGGTGCTTGGGAAGCTTTGCATTTCCTTGTGGAACAGGGGGTGCTGATTAGGGAGGGTGATAAGGTGGCACTTAGGAACCTCTTTAACTATGAGAAAGGCATTGCCGAATGCTTGAGGGGCCTGGTTGAGGGAGAACCCTGGAAGATCCACTTGGATGTGAGGAAGGTTCTTCGCGAAGCTCAACTGAATAGATTAAGAGCGAAGGTTTGTGAAAAACGCAGTATGGCTCATTTGAAGAAATCTAAGGCTGATGCAAAAATATCTATCTCAGCAGCACAAAATGACATTGTTCAGGGGGCCGGGTGTGAGCAGATGCATCTTGATTTTGCCCAGCCTGAGACTTTAAGCATGGTCCACAATGAAGGAACGGCAACGCGCTGCGATTCTCCTCAGTCCTATGAAATTGCAGCGCTCACCATTAAAGAGGAAAGTCTCACTTCAGACTCCGACGACTCGGATGACTCCACCCACTTGGATATTGATCCGTCTACTATAGAGTTGGACCCCGATCAGGTGCAAGCAGCAGAAATGATGTGTGCTAACCCAGTAACCGTGATCAGTGGGAAGGGTGGTTGTGGGAAAACCACAGTGGTCAGCCTGGTGTTTAAGGCGGCCATGGAGCAACAGACAAGTGACAGGGAAGAGGTGCTGAAGGCCTGTGAGGTCTTTCAGAATGACTCTCAGGGGTCTAGTAATGGGCTGCTGTCAGACGTACACGAGGAGAAAAAAGAAAGTGAGGCGAGAGACAGTGATGAAAAGCCTGTGGAAGTTCTTCTGACTGCTCCTACTGGGAGAGCTGCTTCACTTCTTACTAAGAGAACCGGCTTCACTGCTTATACTATGCACCAGGTATAGTTCACAGTACATTACATAGCATTTCGTAATGTAACATTACATAACTTAAACATACTTTTACACTATATAACATTTCACAACATAACTTAAACAATACATTTCACAACTCTACATAACATTTCATAAAGTTACTTAACAGTTTTACACTACATAGCATTTCATGACTTTACATGACATTACATAGTTCATTTCACAACTTTACATAACTTATGACAATTTTACATATTTCATAGCATTACATGACTTCAACATCACACATTTCATAACTTCACAGTACATTGCATAACATTTCAGAATGTAATATGTCTTAAGCATTGTATAACTTTACACTACAGAATATTTAATAGCATAACATTACATGGTTTAAACAACAGTCACATTTACATAACTTCACAGTACATTACATAATACATTACACTTCATTAACATTAAATTAATCACATTAAATTACAGCTCACTGATGTTGTTAGCTGCTATGTGACCTATTGTGTCGATAATATTATTCCTGTAAGATCTGTGAAAGTGTATCCAGACAATAAGCCATGGATAACTAAATCACTTAAGATGCTGTTAAAAAAAAGAAAGAGGGCATTTCAGGAAGGAAATTTATCTGAGTTAGATCGGCTGAAAAAGGAAGTGAAACTGGAAATAACTAAAGCAAAGTTGCAGTACAAAGGAAAGATAGAATGGGAGTTAAAAAATAATAATTTGGGCTCAGTCTGGGATGGTTTGAAAAACATTGTTGGGAGCAAGCATAGTAGACATTCTAAGGTGGTATTGAAAGGAAGCAGTGATGACTTTAAACTGGCACAGACATTTAATGAATTTTATGCAAGTTTTATATTTATGATTTTAGTGATATGATTCGTGAGCAAAAAAGAAACTTATCTGGCAGTGGCCTTATCCCTTTTGAGGAAAAAGATGTAATTAATGTGTTTAAACACTTAAAAGCCAGGAAAAGCCCTGGCCCTGATAACATAGAGGGTCGGACGCTTATTTCCTGTGCGGAACAATTGGGTCCCTTTTTTATTACATCTTTGAACTGTCATTAATTCAACAAAATGTGCCGAGATTATGGAAAACTTCTACTGTCATTCCTGTGGCAAAAATTACTCACCCAGTTACATTAAATGATTTTAGACCAGTTGCTTTAACTTCCCTGGTAATGAAGAGTTTTGAAAGATTGCTGAAAAAAGAGCTTCTTACAAAGGTAGAAGACTCACTTGACCCCCTTCAGTTTGCTTATAGGCCCGGGCGAGGGGTGGAGGATGCTACTGCTACCCTGCTGAATTTGATACTTAAGCATGTGGAAGGAACCAAGACTCACGCTAGAATTTTATTTGTTGATTTTTCATCAGCTTTTAATACAATTCAACCACATATCTTAGTTGAGAAGCTTTTGAGCTTTGGTCTTGATCTTAGTATTGTCGGATGGATCCTGGATTTTTTTAACTGACCGAATACAGAGAGTAAAGGGTAAATGAGTGTCTGTCAGGGGTACTGTCTTCCTCTACAGGGTCACTTTCTCCCCTACTATATATTTTATATACTGATGACTGCCGAAGTAGGTATGATAATAGATTTATTTTAAAATATGCAGATGATTCAGCTGTTGTTAGCCTCCTCTGTGCTGATGGAAATGGCCATGGCCCAGTGGTAGATGATTTTGTGCAGTGGTGTGACAGGCCATGTCTGCAAATAAATGTGTCTAAAACAAAGGATATGCTTATCGATTTTAGACGTAATCAAACTGACATAATGAGTACAACTATTAAAGAGCAGAATGTTGAATTGGTGGAATCTTACAAGTATTTGGGGTGTGTGATTGACAATAATTTGAATTTTAATTCCAGTGTGGAGATATGTAAAAAGGGCCAGCAACACCTGTTTTGTTTACGGAAATTACGGAAGTTTAATATTGATAGGTCGTTGATGACCTTGTTTTATAAGTCTTACATTGAGTCGGTTATAACCTTCTCTTTATTATGCTGGTATGGTGGTCTTAGTGTTAAAGCTAAGAATGCGGTGGTGAAAATAGTCAATACCAGTAGTAAAATTATAGGAGCCCATCAGAGCCACCCTACTGACTTGTATAATTGTCAGGTCGTAAGGAAAGCCCAATCTATTTTAATGAATAACTCCCATCCCCTACAGTCTGAGTTTAATTTTCTACCTTCCGGACTTAGATTTAGATTTCCCACTGTTAGAAGCAACAGGTATAAACTTTAATTTATTCCTACCGCGGTTTCTTTGTTAAATTCGGGCATGGGAGGAGTTGTGGGTAGTAGGTAGACGTTTGGGCTGCTGCTGTTTTGCGTTGTTTTTATGTGTTTGTGTCTTTTATGTATGTATGCTGGTCTTGTTGCAAAACAAATTGCCCTTCGGGGACATAAACAATAAAGTGAAGTGAAGTGAAGCTTTGTCAATGTTTATTGTTTCTGATTTCCAATATGTCCAATAAATGAATATTTTGCACAAACTGTTGATTTCAATTTCAGCATATATAGGTGTCTCAGTTGCTATCATTACCTTGTATTAATTACACACATTTACATGGTTAACCCATCCCCCCCTTCCTTTTTTTTTTTCTCAGGTTTTATGGAGTTTCATGAATGCAGAAAAAGATCCCAGTGGAAATCCTCAGGATTGGAAGTTCTCAAAGGTGCGGGTGCTGGTGGTCGATGAAGGGAGCCTTGTGTCTGTTCAGATCCTTCACTCCGTTCTCAGCATGCTTACCAAACATGCAGAACTCCAGAAGTTCATCATGTTGGGTAAAGGCATATTGCATGCATAATAGTTTCTCATTTAGGGTGTACCTTTAATGTATTTATCAGCGATGTGTTCTGCAGTTTAATTTACTTGTATTTTGTGTCTGCAGGAGATGTGAGGCAGCTGCCCAGCATTGAGCCTGGAAACACACTGTGTGATCTGTTTGAAGTCCTCAAGAATGTCCGTTGGGCCATTGAGATGAAGACCAACCATCGTGCCGAGTCTGAACTCATCGTCAGAAATGCTGGACTGTGAGCAGATAGCTTGTACTCTGAAATGTTTGATGAGCTTTTAGAAAATTGTTTAACTACTTAGCTTTGGTTCCTTATTGGTTTGTCGACTGTGTGTATATGTTTTTATGTAATATGTACTAATGGTGTTTCTTAATCCTAATGACAGTTTATTAAGCATACTGCTTTTATTTCCATAATATTTCAGCATCTCAGATATGGGTAAAAAAAGGCTTTACAGTCCTCTGGAGTTTGATGCCACCATAAAAATGAAGAGGCCCTCCACAGTGCCATCTGACAAAAGGTTCATTTTTGTCAAAATCAGTGGGGAAAATTATTCTTTTGGTAATTGACTTTTTTTTTTTTTCACAACATTATAATATAAGTTTGGAAGTGAAGAATTATGTGAGGTGTTTACACTGTCACTTTGGCTCAGAAGCACATGCTTTGCATCTACAGTAAAGCTGTGAATCTGAAGGGCCAGACAATCTGAATAACAAAAGAAACACTTTGATCAAAAGGAAACCAATCACTGGATTGTCCTCAGGTCATTCGTGTGGCCTCCTGTGTGTTTATTGTACTGCAAGCTCTCAATGGAGAGTTCCTGAAAATACACTTCCTGTTGTCTGCTACACAGCCACCTTCAATACATTTTACTCCCCCCATAAGCACCTTAGTGCAACTTTTTGGCACTGCAATTACAAATCAAATGCATTGTTGAGGCACCAAATAACTGTCAAGCAAAATGGTAGATCTAACATTACTCAATAACAACACGTTTCTGATGCTGCTTAGACCTCCAGAACGCCGTTATATTCTTACTTAACGAAGCTCCTGGACTGGAAGGTGATAAATTGTCACAGTTTGTGGCTTTCAGGAGGTAAGACAGATTTAGCGTTTTCACTCTATGCTGAGATGTCAATCTTTTTAAGAAAATGCTGAGTTTGCTGAAGTTGTTGTTTTTATTGTTCACAGGAAAGACTGCGAGTTGATCAATGAGCTTTGCTGCAAGCATTATTCACAGCATGTAACAAAGTTAGTTTTCTTGCAAATAAATAAGCATGACACTTTTTTTCACCACTTCCATAGGTTGCCTTTTTAGAATTATATTTCTGTTTTAATATTTAGTGTAATTAATTTCAGGACTCCCAAAAAGACATTGAACTTTCAAATAAAGGATAAAGTTTGCTGCACTAAGAATGGCTATGTCTCAGACCACGAAGATATGAGAGATGTGTCTTCCTGTGATACTGTCGGAGCTTCACATGATTATGCAAGATCTTCTCACGATAATGCTGGAAAACAGAGACAAAATGAACAGACGAAGGAGAAGAAAGAGCGCCTGTGCAATGGGGAAATTTTCTTCATTAAAGATGTACTGGAGTTTTATTTATCTATTTATTTATGTATTTATTGATAATCTCAAAATTCTGGCTTGAATTCTGTTCTTCATATGCGTTTAAATTAAAAATGCTTAGTTTTGAGTGATAATAACCTGAGTTTGTTATTGATTGATTTAACTTTTCCTGGTTATTGTCCACCAATCACAGTATTTGACGACAGTTGAGGAAGGAAGACGTAAAAAAAAAAGGCGTTACCTGACACTAGATGATGAAACCGGGTGTGTGGTGACTTGTGACTACAGGGAACTACAGAGAGAGTGTAAACTGCGCCATGCTTGGGCAAGAACCATCCACACCTTTCAGGTATTGATGCTCTTTGTTTATCTACAGCATTCGTCTCAGCTTCATGCAAATTGCTCATTTGTTTTCTCACTTCAGGGCTCAGAGGCTGAAACTATTGTCTACGTTCTTGGAGACAGCATTGCTCAAAACTGGCAGCATGTATACACTGCAGTGACACGCGGTCAGAAGCGTGTGTATGTGGTGGGTACAGAGCGTGACCTAGAAGGAGCCATCAAGAAATGGATCACCCCACGTAACACACGATTGTGCAGCTTCGTCAAAGTTCCCAAACAAGGACCTGAAGACTGTTTGTCTCAGTCTGCCTGCAGTCAGAGTCAAGTAGAGACTCCTGTGAACCACAGTTTCGGGCCTTCACAGTCCACACCGGTGGCCCCACATTGCCCCAGCCTCCCCGAGCTGTTCTCCAGCACAAGACCTTCATGTGCACGACACCTCTACAAGGACGAAAATGGACAAAGCCATCAAACCTCTTTACAAGATGACATGGCATTCAGTCAAACCTACTCTTGGTCACCCATGGATGGTTGTGATGAGCCAAGCATGGTGCAGAATGAGCATGTGTCTGCATTATCCAATCATGTTGAAGATGCAACGTTGTTAGGGGCGATCAGCTCTTCCCCGAATGAAAGCAGCAAGGGCTGTAAACGGCTGAATCCCGCGGACACCTGCAGTACGCCGACTAAAATACCAAAGGTAACGTACGTTAGAACAATGTGCCATTTTGTAACCGTGATCACAAAACGTTTTTACTGCATATTTCATCATTAAGATGTCATTGCAGAGTTTAAAGCTTTATTTGCCACATGCACATTGGTGCATTGGCATTATGAAAAATATGCTGTGTATTTGCATAAATAAACTGTAAGACTAGTGTCAAGATGTCTAGACCCAGCGTGGGCTTCTCTACGAAAACAGGGCTTTTCTGGAAATTAACATTTGAAC
Source organism: Coreius guichenoti (assembly GCA_039654105.1). Lineage (NCBI taxonomy): Eukaryota > Metazoa > Chordata > Actinopteri > Cypriniformes > Gobionidae > Coreius > Coreius guichenoti. The sequence continues at coordinate 11,567,990 of CM077182.1, read as the reverse complement.
TCTCTCTTGCAAAATTAGCATCCTCATCCGAGACACAATCACACTGAGTAGATCACACCTCAGTACTGTCTTATCTGCATTTCCTTCCCTTCACTCTCTCTCCCCCCTCTCCTCTCGCATGCTGAGATCACCCGAAACTCACCCAAAATCTATATGTTTAATGTTTAATTACTATACAGTACTATACATGATTGGTATCATTTGAAATGCGACTAGTACAATGGTCTCATCCCATCAGGTATAAACCAAAAGGTAATATATTTTGCTTATTGTGGAGGGTGTTCTCTCTCCCAGCGTCTTTCATGCAAATGTCCTTCTGTCCCCAATGGGGTGTAAACTCTCTAGGTCTGGGATCTTGATTACTGCAAATTCCAATAGTTAGTTCATGTCTTCATTTGGAGGATCTTCATTAGTAGATTACTTTAAATCCATGTTACCGCAAATCTGCGATCAGGTTAGCAACGGACTAAAATCCAGCTTAGGTGGAGCATTGGGGCACGACAACTGAGGTTTAGAGGTCCGCCTAACAACTTGCCATTAGTTACATGTGTACTAACCAGATGCGATGCGATAAGATTCCAGCAACAAGCAATTTGTCTGTCCATACCAGACACGGCATGACTACAAGTCACGACCATAATCTATCAAATATCACAGCCAATCAGAAGAGCGTGTGGGCAGAGTCTGCACTCGCAATGAAATACATAATCAAATTCATAAATATTACACCATTTTAACAGTATTAAATACATACTGAGTGACTAATACGATCTTTGTCATAGAATACTCCTTGTTTGTTCACATTGAGTTTGAATGTTCTTGTTTCCTTTCATTTATTTTCAAGATTTGAGGTAAATTATCCTTTGTTGCTTTCAGTATGGCTATAAAGGTCACGCAAAATGATATTTAAACTCACATTAAATAATTTTAACATTAAATAAAACACATAATCAGCACCTGCGATTATCATTGTCATACTTTGTATGTTGCTGTTCCAGTCGCGATGTCGCAGAATAAATAGAAAAAAATAGAATTTTCTAAAATAGAATTGTCGCATATCGCTAGATACCTTTTGTTAAGTGTACTTAGACTGTAAAGGCTTCGGTTTAGAATAACAAAAAAAATGTTGTTCAACCCGTCTAAAAAGGGCGAGCCTTAAAATCATTCTAGCTAAGTGTACATGGGAAACCATGACATGATACCATTGATACCACAAAGCTACCATTAGAGAAAGTAATGTTGGTTGGCTTATTTTATTTATATGGTAGTGGTCATGACATCTGGTTAGATATAGTCTTAAGTTTATGCAGATCTAAAGGGACTAAAAAAAGTACTTTTAGAAATGACCAAACATGGGCGGCCATCTAAATAGTAGGCTATTAGTCAGTTACCCATGTCACATGACCAAGCCTGAGTTTGTGACCGTGAGATCCACGTACACGGCCAGCGCGAGACTCTTAAGTGACATTGGAATCCAAATCCAAGTACAAGCTAAAGTAGAGAGTTAATAGAATAGAATAATCAAATGTCTAGATAAATTATTAAATAAATGGCCAAAAATCAATTGGCATTCCAACCTAAATTTGAGGTTGTGATAAAATGGAGTCAGATAAGTTTAATGAACGCGCAGGAAACCTTTAGCCAGGCTATTGGATACCGTCTTCACCATTATTAAATAAGATGCAAAAGAAACTTTTATTTTAAAGTTTTATTATAAAAGTTTTTTCAATTGAATGTGCAGGAATAAAATGAATGTGGTGAACGATGTGGTCAGATATTAATATTTATAATTATAAATTCATTTAGGATCAAAATATGGAAAATTGGCACTCCATAGACAACTGTGATTATTATTGGAAATGTAAGTCGTATACTGAATGTTTTAGGCTGAATGTGCTTAACATTCTGTGATCTCCTCTTGCTCCAGAAAACCACTTCAGAAGAGTCTCCGTTGGGCAGCTCAAGACTGAAACTTCTGTCCATTACGAGTCCCAGCTCCAAATCCCACGGCAGGCAGCTCTTCCGAGACGAGTCATATTCTCACAGGGAGCAGCCTTAGAGTGGTCATTCTCAGACCCAACATGCCAAAGCTGGAAAGAACTAAATCAGTCAGCATGTGCATGTTATTCTGCTTATTAGAGGATTTGGATAAACCTGAATTAGCTTTTTACATAATTAATTCTGAATAATTTGCTAGTTTCACCCATGAGAATAACAATATCTTGTAATATATTATGGCTCTGTGCAAGAGATATTTGAGTTCTAACTGCTGCTAAAAAAGTATGCCTTTTGAAAAGTATAATTCTTAGATCATATTTAAGTAACAATTGAGTAAAAGAAGTCTAAAATCTGAAAATAAAGTGCAATTTTGACATATCTATCCAAGAAAATTTGTAATGAGATTTGTATCAAATTTGTAATGGAAGTCATAACTCATCCTTGTTTATTACCATATCATTTTTAAATCACTTTTATGTATTTTATCTTTCCTGTCAAACCTGTTAAGGTACAAACATGTTATGCAGGACAATTTTTTACAATTCCTGCAGCGTTTATATAATATGAATCACAGCTTTTGTGTCTATTAGGGCTGAAGCAGTTGGTTGACTCTAGACTTGTTGGCATAATTTCACTTTTTATTTAAAGCCTGCAGCATGTGACAGGTTTATTTCAAAAGCTAAGTATGATATTTGATTAACATCAGATCATCTAATAAACCAGACTGAACAATAGCAGCCTTTTTTTTTTTTTTATTCAAGCTCAAATGCATGTTTGATCTATGCATATTAAACATTCACTCATGTTTCTCATCTAAGATGTCATCCTACCAACTTGTTTCTCAAATCTGATGTGCAGCTTTCATTTCTTTTAATATAGTCTATGTAGATACATTTAAAATACCCCTAAAATGAAAGAAAACCGCACATCGATTGCTTTTTGTGTTATTATATTCAGGGTTTTACTCTCTCTTTATTTGTGCATCTTTGTGCTTTTTTCGGGGGTGTCAAGTAAATTCAGGAACGAAGAATCAATCTCAGATACTCTCTTGTCTAAGAGAACCTATACTTTTGTTCAAAATAAGTAGATTATTCTGCTCTAGTGTGATTTTCAAGCGGTCCAACGTTAATAAATACAAAAAAACGTCATCATTCTACGCCTTGCGTAGCGGTGAAATGATTGGCTTGAAGTGTTCTGCGTCGACGTATCAGTGACGAGCAATCCCGGAAGACGCGCAGTATCGTGAAAACTGTCGGTGTGGAGAGCTACTACATGTCAAAATAAACCCGATTTTTAAAAGTTAATTTCATCCAGTGAGTTACATTTCATCATGTCCGCCAGAAATCCAGGAATGCATATTGGTAAGTTTTTTTTTGTTTTGTTTTTTTAAACTTAATTATATCGTATCATCATATCCTCCAAAACAGAGTAAAGCTTTTACATTAATTAATACCGCTACTTTTACACGTGCACGTGGGCATTTAATTAAATTTGACAGAAGACAGAAATTAAAGTTCTTTGCTAACTACTAATGAGCAACAGACAGTGGTGTAACTAAAGCTATAAGTTTAACATGGAACATGTAAAGTGCAAAGTATATTCTTCGTGTATATGTGGTTAATATTTAACTCTGACTAGTTATGAACTCCCTAATTCAACATTCATACGGCCTTTGTCGTTAATCTTAAATATTATTCTGTTTTTCTTTCTTCTTTCCCTGTATACAGTTGACTCCAAACTCTATACTGAATTTCACATGACCCATGTGTCTCATGACCCACGTTGAGCAAAGGGAAATAACCAGACAAAACTGATTTTAAAACTTCATTTGTTATTTATTCTTGCCTTATTTTAGATCTGGAATGGGTGTCAAAAGTCAGAGTCAACACTCAGGCTGTTCTTAAAAGAGCCCAGCAGATCCAGGGATGTAAAGTGGCCAAAAAACAGTGGCAGGTAAACTGTTTACAATATTTATGATCACTGCTATTGCTTGATGGCATCTGTATTGACCTGGATTGTTGTTATAGGCTGCCTGGTTGCTGAAGGCTGTGACATGCATTGATCTGACGACCCTCGCTGGTGACGATACACCTTCCAATGTCCATCGACTCTGTATGAAGGCCACACAGCCAATCCGTTATGATCTGCTGAAGAGCATGGACATGCATGACAAAGGTGCCTCTGTCTTTTGCATATATTTGTCATTTCATCCTTGTCTGGCTATCAGCAGACCAAGCTCAATTTAAGATTGAACACAAGAGGCGTGATAAACGAGCATTATTCAAATGACTCTGTACGCAATTGGATAGTCCTTCAACCAATCAGACCACAAGAGGCGTGATCAACGGGCAACGACCCATCGCTTCTCTATCCGTCATCGTGTTAAACCCGCCAATAGCGCGCCAGGTGGATAAGCCAGTCTGTGATTGGTTCCCGCAAAAGTGTAACAGAAGCAGTAGAAATAAATGTACAGGTTTCCAGACTGAGTTGCAGGGCGAAATCAAATCGCCGGCAGATCAGGCTGGGTTTACCCAGTCTAATTTCATCCCTGTTGGTGCACTTGATTCCATATTTATCTTCTGTCAATCATATTGTGGTTTGCATAAAATAAGTTTAAAATCATTTAAACCCATTAAACAAATTACTGTTAGAAGCATTATAGATCATAGTAATTAATCCAGAAATTTGGATCCATACAGATTACTAGTATATTTAATGACATTAGTACTAGTATGGCTTAATGAAGAAAGAAAAAAAAAAAAAAAAAAAAAGTCTTAACTCAAGTTGCAACTAAAGTACTTGATAGTTTTCAGTTTTATTTTTGTCTGTAAATTTATCTTTATTATATATCAATATAAGTGACAGTAAAGACATTTATAATAAATGTTGAAAAAAAGTTTCCACAAAAATATTAAGCAGCACAGCTGTTTTCACATTGATAATGATAATAATAAAAAAAACTTCTTGAGCACCAAATGACAATGAAGACTGGAGTAATGGCTGCTGAAAATGCAGCTTTGCCATAACAGGAATAAATTATATTTTAAATGTATTAAAATAGAAAACAGTTATTTTAAATTGTAGTAATATTTCACAATATTACAAATTTTACTGTATTTTTAATCAAATAAATGTAGCCTTGGTGAGAACAAGAGGCTTATTTAAAAACATTAAAAGGTTTTACCGACCCCAAGGTTTTGAATGATAGTAATTATTTTATTTTTATATTATGTTATATTTTATATTATATTTTATTGTATTGATGGTTTTCAGTTTTAGTGACATAAGTGTGTCACTGTATATCTGCCCACAAGAGGGAGGCAAAGCTCTTTTTACTGAAATTGACTGGCTGAAGAGCTCAGTGACTTCAACTGTTTACTGAATAAAAAAAATAGTATGCAACATAATAAACATTAGACGTTAACAGAACTTTGTTTTATTTGTGTCATTGTGCTGTATTTCCTTTATGTATTTATTAAAATGTAGTCTTTGCATTAAATGAATTCTAGATTTCTCTGACTTTGAACACTGTGTGTGTGTGTGTGTGTGTGTGCGTGATTCCAGGAATCACGACTGCAGCTGTCTGTGTATACCCATCACGGGTGGCCGATGCTGTAAAGTCTCTGAAGGCGGCCAACTCTAGTCTTCCTGTTGCATCTGGTAAGACATTTGAAACTGCTTATCTTAAAACACATTTCAGTCCTTCTTCAGACATCATCCCAGAGAGGGTGCAACTGCATTGTCTCACCTCACCTATTCTCTTTGCTTCAGTGGCCACTGGTTTCCCTGCTGGACAGACGCCATTGAAGACCCGTCTTGAGGAGGTCCGGATGGCTGTGGAGGATGGTGCTACAGAGATCGATATTGTCATAAACCGGACTTTAGCACTCACTGGGCAGTGGGCAGGTGTGTATAACTAGGGTACTAAGGGAATGCAGATACAGTATGCAGTAGATACAGCATTTCCGAAATGCACTCTAAATGGTTGACCAATCACAACACACGGATCCAGCCAACCAATCAGAGCACATTGAGGGGCTTCATAGAGACAGGAACTAAACAGAGTGTTACTGACAGACTGGGAAGATAGGTTCTGCAACAATGTCAAATATGTGAAAAATAAGGTGTTTTTTGAACATTGAAGCATGAAAACCTATTCTAGTAGAATCAAGACTTTGTAAAAGGGCATAATAGATCCTCTTTAACCTGGTCTCTTCCAAACTGATCAGCTGACAATGGCCATAACAATCAAACTTCTTTATATAAAAGTACCCTAATTATGTTTTTCTACTTTGATAGCTGGTGAACATACAAATGGATGATTTTGTCTTTCATTGTTGATCTCCTCAGCCCTCTACGATGAGATCCGGCAGTTCAGAGAGGCCTGTGGAGACGCCCATATGAAGACCATCCTGGCAGTGGGAGAGATGGGAACCTTCACAAACGTCTACAAGGCCAGCTTGGTATCAATGATGGCAGGTGAGCACATTAAGCATAGATCTCAGAGGAAACATTTAAGTCTTGAACTTAGAAACCACAAAAAAGTGAAAAGAATTATTATAATTATTCGATTCAATAGTTTTTCAACCAGTTTATCTATTTATAGGACGTTGATAAGTACAAATAGGTCAAATGAGCGTCTTTGGCCATCTCTTATCATGAGTGTTTTGCTTCAATGGACTTCGGTCTTGATTTGATTAGATAATATTTATATTCCTGATTATAAAATATACATAAAAGTCAAGGGCCATGATTTAGTGCATTTATACAGTTAATTTTACTGTTAATCTTTCTTTCTTTCTATAATTAATAATATTTTTGTTTATTAATACTTATATTTTTTCAAGAAATGATAAGGGTTGATAAGGTTTTTTTTTTTATTTAATTATTAGAATTTTTGTCTATATTATGATGAGACATTTTTGACTTCATGCCCTCCAGTAATATCAAAATGAATTTTATTCATTTAAAATTCATTAATTTAAAAATTAATGTAATTTTTTTTATTAAATTAATTATTTCAAAAAAGTAAATATTTTTTAGAACATATAATTAGTAAAATGATCATTATCCATTGTTGTCTAATTAATTTTAAATAATTATTTAAATGTAGTATTTTTACCGTATTGTTTCTATTGTTTTCTAACCTTGTCAGAAGAATGCACACTTTTCAGTGTCTGTGCAGTAACGTTATCCACCAGCAGGGACTAACTGCTAATGCTAACCAGCTAAATCTGTCCCCCTGTATGATCAATACAAACAGTGATGCTTGCCTTAAGCAAATTCGATCTTTTGTCCACAGTGCGGCGCCATTGCTCATCATTTCCGCACTCCGCGTCCAGATGGCCTAACACACACACACACACACACAGACAGACAGAGCAGGCCAGTGACTGTATGCTTAAATAGCCATTGCACATTAAGCCGATTACTGTACCCAATTGTCAGCGGCTCTGATAGGGATCGTTATTAAAATGCATTGCTTTTGTCGCCGCGCTCATTCCTTAATCTCCCCTTGTTCCTATGAATTGCGTATGAGGTTTCTGAAATTGAATGATAATTTCACCTATTAATCTGCGACGCCGGAGCTATTTTACTCCCACGCTCTCCGGCAGTGTCCCCCCGCTCCGCCGCAAATGAATAGAGCTTCATTACTGTCGCCCGCGTTTAATAACCGTTATCCATTATCGTGTAATTAAGACTCCCCAGAACGAATCTCAAGGATTATGTCAGTTTGAGGGAGAGGGTGAGCAATAGAGTGAAAGAGTGTCGGAGGAAAGGGGAAGGGGTGGAAAAAAGAGTGGAAAAACACATAGAACGTATCTTTAATGAACTGGAAAATGTTCATCTTGTTCTGTGCGGTAATGAACAGTCATTAGACATGAGGAAGGGCAGGCGGGACTCGGGTGCTGGGGGTTAGAGCTGGTCCACAGTTTGTGGTTCATCCATTAGAAGCGTCATTTTATCTTCTATTTTTATCGGAACGCTGATAAACCGTAATTGGCTATGAAGGAGAGGAAGGGAGAAATGAAAGCTCTTATTGATGAAGGAACGCACACCCTCTGAGCCCTGCCGACGGGACCATATGTTCTTGTCTAGCCTTCCCTGCCCTCGCGACTAATGTTCTGTCGGGGTTCAAAATCTGACGCCTCTCTGAAGTGCCTGAATGGAGGTGCTAAAAATGTGCTGGACTTTCTATTTTCAGAGCTCGTTGGAGTGAACTTTGACCTGTCAGTCTGAGCCAAACAAGTGTCGGATGCAAGTTTTTGGCTTTTGTTGACAAATAATTACAACTACTAAACAGTGTGACCTGAAGTATGCAGATGTATTTTGACAATTAAACCACGTGGAAATATACTCTGTGCTCTCATGTTGGTTTCATATGGTTTTAAAAACCTTGTATAATTTCAAGAAAGGTTTTAGCTTGATGACTCTAAATGTAATGTGATGTAACCATCAAGTAAAAATTAAAAGCATATTTTCCTTACACCTTGAATACATTTGAGTCAGTGTACACATCTTAAGGTTCACACCAAGAACGATAACTATAAAGATAACTATATTAGCATTAACACTAGCGGACTATATCTTTCTGTTTACTGACTATATCGTTCTGTAAGCGTGCACCGCTGTTATGTCATCTGCCGCTTTAAATGCTTGCGCTCTTAAAGCAGAATGGATTCTGATTGGCTGTCAATGTTTTTATTGTTCATCAGCTGCATAAAATCGTTCTGAAAGTGATTCCAGCTATATCGTTTCTCTGTGCCATTATCGTTATAGTTGTGGTGTTGGCTCTGCTGTTCTTTTATATTTAGAAGGATTTTTAGAACTATATCGCTATCATTATAGTTATCGTCCTTGGTGTAAATGGCCTTTTAATCATTATTTTCAAAAATATTTTTTTTAAAACATCAACAAATATCATGGGTTATTAATTCATAAATATCATAGTTTTTGGGGAGTCGCACCGCATGCCATTTAGCAACACGAACTAACCATATTTTGTCATAAAAAGGTCAAAGTATCTGATATTTTAAGAGACTTATTGACCTTTTTCTATTTTATTTTATTTTATTTTCATGTTGGTTGCACCACATGACTTTTTGGATAATTTGGACAGTCTTTTCCGATATTAATAATAATAAAAATAAATAAATAAATAAATAAAATAAAAAAAAATAAAATAAAAATTATAGTTATTTTTTTTTCTAATAAAGTTAATGCCAAACTAGTTAAAAATGTTTTTTATATATATATATATATAACGTGTGTGTGTGTGTGTGTGTGTATATATATATATATATATATATATATATATATATGTGTGTATGTATGTCACCCGGACATTTTTTTTTTTTACTTCATGTCCTCCATTAATATATCAATATAAATTTTACATTTATAAATTAAAATAATTGTCTAAGTTGGCTTTTTTTTTTTTTTTTGAAGTGGACCAGACTTCATGCCAGTAGTCAAAAGGCTTTGTGTCTCTTGTATTTTCTAACCACTAGGATCTGACTTTATCAAAACTTCAACCGGCAAAGAGTCTGTCAATGCCACTTACCCCATTGCAATAGTAATGGTGCGGGCCATCCGTGACTACTACTTGAGGACAGGCCATAAGGTAAAGGACCCGTTGTACCTCTAAATCACCTTCTTTAACATAAATCATCCAGCCTGTTTGACTGATGCATTTGTTGGTCCACAGGTGGGTTTCAAGCCAGCAGGAGGCATCCGTACGGCGCAGGAGTCTGTGGTGTGGCTGACCCTGATGAAGGAAGAGCTCGGAGACGGGTGGCTCAATCCTTACCTTTTCCGACTAGGAGCAAGCAGCCTGTTAGCTGACATCGAGCGGCAGGTAATTAAACCAACACAGTGTTTCACTCTCTCAAAGCTGCTCTATTCTGGCTTCAGATGTGATGAACTGATAATTACCAGCCATTATGGCTGGAAACAGACACTGTTCAGGGAGTGCGGCATCGTGGCCCAGGTCACCTGTGGTGAATAGGATATAGATTAGCTCTTTTATTTATGTGTTAGGCTAAATGTAGCTGAGTTTGACAAAGCTTTGTCATCATACATAGCTGAACATTATTTTAATCTAAAATTTTTATTATTACAGATTTACCACTACGTGACCGGACGCTATCCCGCCTATCATGAACTTCCTATGGCCTGAGTCTGTGAAAAATCAAATCAAAGATTTGGGGCAATGAAAGCTGTTCAGTGACACAATGGAAAGACGTCACACCTGTTTATGAGGTCAATTATAAAGAAAAGAAGTGAAATGAAGTACAGTATCTGTCATAAACTAATAATATATTTTATGATGTTGTAAAAACATGGATGTCTTTTTTCAAGTTATCTTGTAGTATAATAGCAAACCCAAGAACATTTCTGGATTTGTGGATGACAGTGTGAAACTATCTGAAGTAAAAGTGCTCACTTTACGTCAGCGCAAAGGCCTCTTGCATCACTTTCTCATATCTGCGATTCTCAGCAGTAGTTGTTCCTCAGACAAGTGTACAGATCTCGTAATCTGCACCTGGGGTTACGCTATCACTGTCCGAGGCTGATGTTATTTGACTTCCGCCGAGCTAATTTCATTAATCAAGCGCTGGATGTCAGAAGTGTGTGTTTGGGATTAATTAAGAGGGGTTAAGAGAGTTTAAATGATCAGATAAAGCCGCGTGCCAGTTAGAGCTTCGTTTGAAGACGGAGAACTTTCTTTTTCTTCTCCCTCTTGCTTCTTTAATTAAGAGATCTCGGGCCGTGCCCTTGACTGGGATGGAGGATAAATGACTGAATTAATTGTGGAATGGGGAATGAGCCGAGAGGTGCGAGTGGAGTGAGATTGAAACTTCAGTAAATTCAGTCCGAAAACTGGAGCACAACTAGATTTGTATTCACAGAGAAGCAGTAAAAGCTATTCTCACAAAAGCTTAATAATACCTGCATAAGCACTATTGTAGTATGAGCATTCCTAAGAGATACAAAAGCAGCAGGATCCAGACAGAGTGAACTAATTAATGCTCAAAAAGAATTATTTAGAACTTGATTAAAGCCCAGATTTGGAAAAAAAACCTTTTAAAAACATCCATCCATCCGTGCCTTCGTCCATACATCCATTTGTCAGTCTGTCTGTCTGTCTGTCTGTCTGTCTATCCTTCTGTTTGTTCATCCATCCATATACAGTATCCATTTGTCCATATATCCTTCTATCCTTCTGTTCATTTCCATCCATCTGTTTGTTTGTTCATTCGTTAGTTCATCCGTTTGTTTGTTCATCCGTCCATACATCCATTTGTCCTTATATCCGTCTGTCTGTCTGCTGTTTGTCTGTCTATCCTTCTGTTGGTTTATTCATCCATATACAGTATCCATTTGTCCATATATCTTTCTATCCTTCTGTTCATTTCCATCCATTTATCAATCCGTCTGTCCGTTCGTTCATCCGTCCATACATCCATTTGTGCGTCTGTCTGTCTGTCCTACTGTTCATTTGTCCATCCATATACATTAACCATTTGTCCATATATCCTTCTGTTCATTTCCATCCATCTGTTTGTTTGTTTGTCCATCTGTTTGTTCGTCTGTCTGTCCATCCATCCATCTGTTTGTTCGTCCATCCATACATCCATTTGTCTGTCTGCTGTATGTCTGTCTGTCCTTTTGTTCGTTTGTCCAGCCATATACATTATCCATTTGTCCATATATCCTTCAGTTCAGTTATCTATCTATCTATCTATCTATCTATATCTGTCTATCTATATCTGTCTATCTGTCTGTCGTTCTATCTGTTCTATCTATCTGTCTATTTTGTTCTATCTATTTCACACACATTGATAGGCTGTGCAGCTGATTGTCAGCTGTATGTTGTGCCCGTGTTTCATTAGCAGTGACTCTAGTAGTTTATGAGGCCACACTGGCAGGGCTGAGTAAGAGTGATGGAGCCCCAGAGCTCCGTCTGCCTCTCCCCACCTCCCTGAGGCCATGACAGATTAGCTTCACTTACATAAAGGCATGTAGATCATCTGCAATCTGGACCCGTGGCCCACGCCACCAAGCCAGATAATGCTGGGGGATTGAGTTAGCCTTCAGATTGATTCTCCCCTCCACAGACAACACTTCCTCTCCTTAGCTTTCTTCCCTGTTTTTCTCCTTGCTCTCGCCTCTCTTTTACTCAATCACCTTCTCTCCTTTAGGCATTGTACCACCTCCAGTTGTGCTGTGTATTTCATACAAACTCATATAGCTGGCAGATCTAATATGCGAGTTTTATTAATCTCTGTCCTCTCCACCTGTCTAACACAAAACAGCGCTTTAATCATGTATTTTAAGCTGAAATAAACAAATTTGACTAATATATTATATATATATATATATATATTATGCAACATTTAAGTGCCAGTAAATTGTATCAGGGCGGAACAGGGGCCTCACAGCAAGAAGGTCCCCGGTTCGAGTCCCAGCTTTGCATGTTTTCCCTGTGTCTGTGTGGTTTTCCTCCGGGTGCTCCGGTTTCCCCCACAATCCAAACACATGCAGTATAGGTGAATCAGAGATGCTAAATTGTCTATAGGTTTGCGTGTGTGTGAGTCCCAAGCCATATAATGGGGAGGGTTGGGGAAAGACCTGGTGGCTGGCGACCTACCCCGGGATAATCATGGCATATATAAATAAAATTAAATAAATAAATTATATATATATATATATATATATATATATATATATATATATATATGAAAAAATGTGTGTGTATATACACTGAACAAAATTATAAACGCAACACTTTTGTTTTTGCCCCCATTTTTCATGAGCTGAACTCAAAGATCTAAGACTTTTTCTATGTACACAAAAGGCCTATTTCTCTCAAATATTGTTCACAAATCTGTCTAAATCGGTGTTAGTGAGCACTTCTCCTTTGCTGAGATAATCCATCCACCTCACAGGTGTGGCATATCAAGATGCTGATTAGACAGCATGATTATTGCACGTGTGCCTTAGGCTGGCCACAATAAAAGGCTGCTCTAAAATGTGCAGTTTTACTGTATTGGGGGGGTCTGGGGGGGTCCGAAAACCAGTCAGTATCTGGTGTGACCACCATTTGCCTCACGCAGTGCATCACATCTCCTTCGCATAGAGTTGATCGGGTTATTGATTGTGGCCTGTGGAATGTTGGTCCACTCCTCTTCAATGGCTGTGCAAAGTTGTTGGATATTGGCAGGAACTGGAACATGCTGTCGTATACGCCGATCCAGAGCATCCCAAACATGCTCAATGGGTGACATGTCCGGTGAGTATGCTGGCCATGCAAGAACTGGGATGTTTTCAGGTCTGGGATGTGTACAGATCCTTGCAACATGGGGCCGTGCATTATCATGCTGCAACATGAGGTGATGGTCGTGGATGAATGGCACAACAATGGGCCTCAGGATCTCGCCACAGTATCTCTGTGCATTCAAAATGCCATGTGTTCGTTGTCCATAACATACGCCTGCCCATACCATAACCCCACCGCCACCATGGGCCACTCGATCCACAACGTTGACATCAGCAAACCGCTCACCCACACGATGCCATACACACTGTCTGCCATCTGCCCTGTACAGTGAAAACCGGGATTCATCCGTGAAGAGAACACCTCTCCAAAGTGCCAGACGCCATCGAATGTGAGCATTTGCCCACTCAAGTCGGTTATGACGATGAATTGCAATCAGGTCGAGACCCCGATGAGGACGACGAGCATGCAGATGAGCTTCCCTGAGATGGTTTCTGACAGTTTGTGCAGAAATTCTTTGGTTATGCAAACCGATTGTTGCAGCAGCTGTCCGGGTGGCTGGTCTCAGACGATCTTGGAGGTGAAGATGCTGGATGTGGCGGTCCTGGGCTGGTGTGGTTACACGTGGTCTGCGGTTGTGAGGCCGGTTGGATGTACTGCCAAATTCTCTGAAACGCCTTTGGACATGGCTTATGGTAGAGAAATGAACATTCAATTTACGGGCAACAGCTCTGGTGGACATTCCTGCAGTCAGCATGCCAATTGCATGCTCCCTCAAAACTTGCGACATCTGTGGCATTGTGCTGTGTGATAAAACTGCACATTTTAGAGTGGCCTTTTATTGTGGCCAGCCTAAGGCACACCTGTGCAATAATCATGCTGTCTAATCAGCATCTTGATATGCCACACCTGTGAGGTGGATGGATTATCTTGGCAAAGGAGAAGTGCTCACTAACACAGATTTAGACAGATTTGTGAACAATATTTGAGAGAAATAGGCCTTTTGTGTACATAGAAAAAGTCTTAGATCTTTGAGTTCAGCTCATGAAAAATGGGGGCAAAAACAAAAGTGTTGCGTTTATAATTTTGTTCAGTGTGTATGTATATGTGTATGTGTGTGTGTGTGTGTGTGTGTGTATATACACTCACCTAAAGGATTATTAGGAACACCATACTAATACTGTGTTTGACCCCCTTTCGCCTTCAGAACTGCCTTAATTCTACGTGGCATTGATTCAACAAGGTGCTGAAAGCATTCTTTAGAAATGTTGGCCCATATTGATAGGATAGCATCTTGCAGTTGATGGAGATTTGTGGGATGCACATCCAGGGCACGAAGCTCCCGTTCCACCACATCCCAAAGATGCTCTATTGGGTTGAGATCTGGTCACTGTGGGGGCCATTTTAGTACAGTGAACTCATTGTCATGTTCAAGAAACCAATTTGAAATGATTCGAGCTTTGTGACATGGTGCATTATCCTGCTGGAAGTAGCCATCAGAGGATGGGTACATGGTGGTCATAAAGGGATGGACATGGTCAGAAACAATGCTCAGGTAGGCCGTGGCATTTAAACGATGCCCAATTGGCACTAAGGGGCCTAAAGTGTGCCAAAAAAACATCCCCCACACCATTACACCACCACCACCACCAGCCTGCACAGTGGTAACAAGGCATGATGGATCCATGTTCTCATTCTGTTTACGCCAAATTCTGACTCTACCATCTGAATGTCTCAACAGAAATCGAGACTCATCAGACCAGGCAACATTTTTCCAGTCTTCAACTGTCCAATTTTGGTGAGCTCGTGCAAATTGTAGCCTCTTTTTCCTATTTGTAGTGGAGATGAGTGGTACCCGGTGGGGTCTTCTGCTGTTGTAGCCCATCCGCCTCAAGGTTGTGCGTGTTGTGGCTTCACAAATGCTTTGCTGCATACCTCGGTTGTAACGAGTGGTTATTTCAGTCAAAGTTGCTCTTCTATCAGCTTGAATCAGTCGGCCCATTCTCCTCTGACCTCTAGCATCAACAAGGCATTTTCGCCCACAGGACTGCCGCATACTGGATGTTTTTCCCTTTTCACACCATTCTTTGTAAACTCTAGAAATGGTTGTGCGTGAAAATCCCAGTAACTGAGCAGATTGTGAAATACTCAGACCGGCCCGTCTGGCACCAACAACCATGCCACGCTCAAAATTGCTTAAATCACCTTTCTTTCCCATTCTGACATTCAGTTTGGAGTTCAGGAGATTGTCTTGACCAGGACCACACCCCTAAATGCATTGAAGCAACTGCCATGTGATTGGTTGATTAGATAATTGCATTAATGAGAAATTGAACAGGTGTTCCTAATAATCCTTTAGGGGAGTGTGTGTGTATATATATATATATATATATATATATATATATATATATATATATATATATATATATATATATATATATATATATATATATATATATATGTATATATATGTATGTAAAAATCAAAAAAAAAAACAAAACATTTTAATATATAAAAATGCCAAATGAAAATATCAAATGAATATTATTTTATGCTGATGCAAACAAATGGAGTTTAGAGTTCACGAAACTTATCAACTCTTAACACCATTTTTGCTACTGAAGTTTGTCTTATGTATTTTGTATTGCAAACAAAAGTATTGTGAATATATTGTGAATATGTGATCTATCGCCCAGCCCTAGTTAAGTTTTAGTATCCGTTTCTGCCCTTTATCACATTTTCTTTCTTTCAAATCTTTATGAACACATCCATTTGTTCTAGCAGTCTAATTTGATTATGAGGTCATGCAGTGAATGAAATGTAAATGAACCCAGGAAACAGCTGAAATGCCAAAGGGAATGACTGAATTACATGTGAATTATTCATTAGAATATGTAGGTCTACTGTTCAAGGCGCTGTTTTGCATTTGAAGTGTTTCATTACATTTGACATACAATCTGATACAATTCTTAACATCCCATTGAAATCTTGTAATGGTAAAACTTTGTGGTTCACAATAGCATTCCCAATGGGGTCCAAAATTAACACTCACCAAGCGCCAAATGCAAGTGAAAACTGCCTTTGCAGAGTAAATAAAACATACTCTGTAGTTGGCTGGTAACTTTATTTTGAGCTTTGACATGAAAGGTAGTCTGACCCTCAATCATGTGATCGATTTTAATCAAAGACTCGTGGCAATATGTAGAATATTCTTCTTTGCATGAAGCTGCCAAAATTATAATATGAGGCCTAATTCAGTTTACATGAACTAAAAATAAACACTTCTACAGCATTTATTAATCTTAGTTAATGTTAATTTCAACATTTATTAATACATTATTAAATGAAAATGGATCTTAGTTTACTTGACATTGGCATGTGTGGCAAAAAGTATATTTGGACCCTGATTCCCAGAATTATGAGTTCAGATTATTGCTAACTATAAACTAAAGCTGAAGGAGTCAATCTGTCATATATTTTTAATTCAGTTTGTGTGGCATAGATTAGGTGGCCAGTGCAAATGCTCTTATAACCTGGTTTCTGAACCAATCTGACTGACTCTGTCAGCTGGTCGCCACTCACTCACTCTCTGACAAATGTCTTTTTTCAGATTGATTACTTTTCTGCTGTTTTATTCATAAATGTTTTTTCTTTCTCTTTGTTCCTTGAAGCGGTTGTGAAAAATGGTGCGCTCAGGGTGGCGTTTCCAGGCTAAAAAAATCATTTTTAATGACACGTGAGTCACCTGTCAACTACATTCATCACAGGCCAGGATTTTGCGTGTTGGAGGTTTGTGCGTGTGCTTTTCACATATTACCCAGCGGCAAAACCAGCCTACCTCGTAATCAATTGCTATGGAAACGTTATTCTGTGTGATTAATAGCATACACACATCTTATGTTTCTCTCATTTGTCTGAGAGTTGTTCAAGGATGCTTAAACAGAAACATCCAGCACTGAGCTGCATTCATTCTGATAGGGTGCCATTGCTTATCATTGGCAAGTCATCTCTCGGCTGCTGAATTTTAACATGCTCGGAGACAAAAGAGAGCAAAACGACAGCAAAAGATCTATGAGACAGAATGTCAGAAGTTGTCTTCGAAACGCTGCCGGTGAGATTATGAATAATTGGTAGCATTTATTGAGCTGGCATATGACAGTGAAGCCTGACAGTTTTGTGTCAATTGCATGTTAACATGCTTGTTTTGACATCCTCGATTTTGGAGTTTTGACAAAACAGATATTGTCCATTTATGCACGTATGGATTATGGACAGTGTTGGGGAACTTTTCAAGCTTTCCAAGCTTGTCATAATCTAATATAGTTACAGTCAAGTTACTCTTTTGCTGAAATAGCTATCAATTGTTGCTATCTATTTTTCTCCTGTGATAAGTTCAAAATAAATATTTTATTTTTTTTGAATGAATGTGTTTTTCTTTCTGTCTGCTTGAAGTTTCACTTTTTTTTTTCATTTTGACAGTCTGAGCCTCTCTATCTGGGACACCTTTTATTTTATATTATATTTTATTGCTTTACATATTTATATTTTCATTCCAGTATATAAGCTATTTCTTTTTGTTTTTGTTTTGTTTTATTTATTTTTTTCATTTGTTATTTGAGCTCATTTTTTTTCTTTGTTTTTTGCTTTGCTTTTGTTTTGTTTTTATTTTATTCTCATTTCAGTTATGAGCTTTTTTTTATTTTTGTTTTGTGTTTATTTTCATTTCAGTTATATGAGCTCATTTTTATTAGATTTTTTAAAAAAAAAAAAATTTTGTTTTTCATGTTATTTGAGCTCATTGTTTTGTTTGTTTTTTGCTCTTGTTTTTGTTTATTTTTATTTGTTATATGAGCTCATTTTTTTCTTTTCCTTTTTTTTAATTTTTGTTTTGTTTTATTTTGTTATTTAAGATCATTGTTTTGCTCATTTGTTTTGTTTTTGTTTATTTTCATTTCAGTTATATGAGCTCATTTTTTCTTTTTTGCTTGTTTTAGTTTTATTTTAAGTTATTATTTGAGCTCATTGGTTGTTTTTTTGCTCTTTTGTTCTTGTTCTTGTTCTTGTTTTGTTTTGTTTTGTTTTGTTTTGTTGAAAAACTGTCAGTATTTCCAGGTTTAAAATTAAATTTCCGCAGTCTCAGACTTAATATTTCCTTCAAAGCGTCAGATCTGCCAGAAAGGGTAAAGGGAGACCTAGAATGAATAATAGTTTGGGAAAATTAATCCTGCACATAAGAAAAGCTGTCCTTCAAGTACACATCATGAAATTCCATTCAGCCACTGGAGACTGGAGTTTTCTTTTATTCACTTTGGGTTGAAGGTCATCAAAACTCGCACTTTGTGCCTCATCAACACAATAAGAGTGAACCAGGCGGAGAAGACAAATAATCCCTAATTATATTAATGATGCAATTAGAACGTATAGTAGCTTTTCCTGTGAAGGGGACGGAAACCGGTAGCGATGGTTGCTATCCAGGGACTTCACTAGTGTCAGTCCGCACCCTCTGATGCTGCTGTGATGCGCACAACAAAAGAGAGCCACGGTTCGTGCAGGAGTGTCTCTCGCTGCGTGCAGTTGTCTTTGAATGTTGACCTTGGCACGGAGCTCCCTAGCGACCGAGTAGTGAAAGAATACATGTATACGAGATCAAACCTGTGCTCGGGCCTCACCTGGCACTGATGTCTGACTCTCCGAAGAGCCTTTGCTCCAGCCACACTTGTCAAACTCAGCAGCTGAAATTAATGAGGAAAAGTTAATTAGCTTTGATCCCTCTCAGATCTGCAGTGGATAAATTATTTGTCATTGACAGATCAGCCAAGTATTTATAATCCATTAAAATGCTACAGGGCTAATGAAATGGAAGGTGAATGCCTTTTACAAAGACTAACGTGAGTTTAACTGTTGGCATTTACCCAATATCAATAAATCCTCATTCAATTAAAAGGTTATGCAGGCTGACAAACTGTCTGTAAAAGTTGAAAAAGTTTGTTTAGTTATGTTTTTTAAGCTTTAGGTAAGCAGGCTGTATATTCACAGCGAAAGGCTGTCGATTAAGTTTAATTTGAATAAAATTAGACCAAACAAATGTCATGCTGCTAGAAGAAATTGTTCCTAAAACACATGATCAATTACTAATTATTAGTTTCGCGTTATAGCTGTTACTATATCATATATTTTAACATTAGCATCCATTATTCTATGCAGTTTTATAGTATAAATAGTAGTGTGTTCACACTAAAAATTATGAAGAAAAAAAAAGTGCACTTCAAATACACTTATTTCCCTGGGGGGGAAGAAACAAAGTGTGGAGTGTTGGACACTTCATGCATTGCATGCTGCAGCTTTAATTATAAGTATACAATAATAAGTGCATAATATAAAGGTCATTTGGGACACAACTATGGTTTCTCAGGTGTTCTGCAACTACATTTGATAGGTAAAATCCCCTTTGCAATGCCTGAAACCAATACCAGTTGATAACTAGTGTTTGCAGTGAACAAATTCAAGTCTTCAGATTCTTGAAGGGAGAAACTGATCCTCTGCAATCTGATGTACATTAGCAAGGCCATATTTCAGACTGGCTTTGGGGTTTACCAAACAAAAGGCCACAGTTACAGCACAATCAATATGAAAATACTCCAAATGAATGAAAAAAGCCTGCAAAGGAGGTTCAGCTGGTGAAGATGAGTTTGAGGGAGGGGCACTGAAAGATCAAGCTCCATTCGCAGATTACAACATTTGATGGATACTCCAAAAACATGGCGGTGATCTTTATTGATCGTCTTGTTTTTAATCAGGGAGTGTAATTATTGACACCTGTGAGGCTGTACGGGCAATTCTATGAATGCTGTTTTTAAATTCAGGTTTGCACATCATTATTTGGGGTCATATTGGACCAGTTTGGCTATTTTGGAATTTAAATGACAACTTTAAGACTCTTGGGCAAGCTTATTCTAAAGTAAAATCAAACGGGTCTATAAAGGTTGAGATTACATTGGTAAAAAGGTTCCTCACAGGAGCATCTGTATCTCGTGGAGCTGCGTTTGCGTATCCAGACTGCGGACAAGTTTCCCGAGGTGTTTTACCCCAGCTTTAATCAATATTAAATTATTTAGTTTCACAAGATGAAAGTCTGTTGTTTGTTTAACAACTTTCCCAGGTACAGTCACTGCCTGAAGCCTGCCAAAGATACAGGGAGAGACAGTTTGCTCGACCCACACATGTTCTCCAGGCGTTCTCGGTTCTAGAAATCGGCATCTGCACTGCTTGTTTTTATATATTAAACGTATGTGAGCATTACTATATTCAAACCTACCGGCGAGGGGCAAATTTATCAGCACGTCCGCGGAGTTGTTGATGGGTCAAAGGGACCTTTTGATTAGGTGTAATGCTCTGGGAAGAGATCTGCCAACGCGTAGGAGACGGAATAATTGTTTGGAATAGGGATTCTCAGCAGACTCCTCTGAGCTTGTCAGCTGGTGTTTGAAGTGTGCACTGACATTGGGAAAAACTCAAGGGCAGGGGTTGAGCAGGAAACAGCCTCTCAGATGAGAAAAGGAGGGGAGGGAACGAGAACAGGAGAGGAAAAACAAAGACAAAGGCGACTTCACACAACTTGTAAGTGCCGTTTGTGTATTAAGTTGCTTGTGTATGTTTGTATATGTGTTGAGAGAGTTGCTTCTCAACTTTATTAAATATGAGATGTATTTCCCTCAGAGACCTCGGAAGGACCCGACAAAAAGACCTTGAGTTTTCCATGACTTTGAGAGTCACCCAGCATGAAACAAGATGTAGAAGGATTACCTCACTTAGTCTACACTCAGGTGGGTCTCCCTTCATCTAACTGTAAAGAAATAAACAAGTGTACTTTTGGGAACTTTGAACATGATATGAAACGCCACAAGGCTAGCAAACGTCCCTTCTGGGGTGGGATTGTGTGCAGTTGATTGTCTTGTTGTGTCCACAAAAGCGTGCTGCAGCCAAGAAGTTGCCCTTCAGTTTGAAGTTGATGTATTTGTAGGCTCTTTTGGGTTTCTCTTAGTTGAACTTCTCTACTCTTAGTTTTATTAAGGTATGAGGCTGTATTGCATTGTGAAAACAGTCAAAGGTTGTTTATGCTGTGTCACAATTAACATAATTCTGAGATGACCATTCACGTCCTCAGACCAGGCCCGGAATGGCCATTGGGAGAATCGGGAGAATTCCCGGTGGGCCAATCATAAATTGGGCCAACAGTACCACTTCAACATAGAAAGCACAAGTCTATAGTTAATTTTCAATGAGAGACAAACAATCTGCAAATCGCAGGCAGTTCTAGTTGCGGTGAAGATGGTGTGCAAGCGATGCTCTTACATCCGAAATCACGTCACTTGCGCTTGTACAGCTGAGTGATTCTATAATTGGACATGCATTTTGTATTTCAAAAAGTTAAGGAAAAAAACTGTTCACTAACAGAAATTATTTCCAGTATGTTATTGAAAACATTTCATTTCAACATATCAATTTTAATAATTCAGTGCTTGCCAAACACAAGTTGCTTCCTTTTTTTACTTTTAACGAAGAAAAAAAATGTCTTCATAGTATTGTTTTTCAACTCTGTTACTGTCAATTCTGTTACATACTGTCAACATTGTTACTCTACCTTGGTAACAGAGTTTGATGGTAACAGAATTGACCATTTGAAACTTTTTAGCCAAAAACTCCACTTGCTAGCATAAATGCTTAGAGCACATGGTACTACTGAAATTATGATTAAAAGACTTTTAAACAACCCACTGTGTGATCAGTTGATAAATTCTGTTTTCCTTTTGATATTGTGGTAACAATTTTGACGTTCTACAAAATAGCTTTTACAAACTTTATCAGAGAGAGTGCACATACATTTCAGTGCTTCAGATCTTATCAGTGAGGGAAAGTGACATTTCCTGTATCTTACATAATTGCAGGAGATAATTCCACAAATTTAAAGGCAAAGTATGGTACGGTAACAGAATTGACGCAAGATTTATAAACACATTTTTATAAGATAAAAGTTATTTTTAAAACATTTTAATGTTGTAGAATTAGGAAAATGACTAGGGCTTTTATAAATAAAATAAATGAAATATACCAAAAGTAAAATAAAACATTTTGATTACACAATGAATTAAAATCCTGGGCTAAAAATGGGCCCCATTCTGTCCCAATGTCCTCAATATCCAACTTCTCTGCTTCTTATAATGTATTTGTAATGTTTAATTTCAGATATTTTAAACAATCGTGTGTGTAAATACATATATATTCTATAATAAACCCTATTTGGAATGTCAAACCTCATGTAGGTAGTTATTATTCAATTATTATATAAAGTTGTGCCTTGATAATAATAGTGTTATATACACCGATCAGGCATAACATTATGACAGGTTAAGTGAATAACACTGATTATCTCTTCATCATGGCACCTGTTAGTGGGTGGGATATATTAGGCAGCAAGTGAACATTTTGTCCTCAAAGTTGATGTGTTAGAAGCGGGAATAAGGATTTGAGCGAGTTTGACAAGGGCCAAATTGTGATGGCTAGATGACTGGGTCAGAGCGTCTCCAAAACTGCAGCTCTTGTGGGGTGTTCCCAGTCTGCAGTGATCAGTATCTATCAAAAGTGATCCAAGGAAGGAACAGTGGTGAACCGGCGACAGGGTCATGGGCGGCCAAGGCTCATTGATGCACGTGGGGAGCGAAGGCTGGCCCGTGTGGTCCGATCAAACAGATGAGTTACTGTAGCTCAAATTGCTCAAGAAGTTGCTGGTTCTGATAGAAAGGTGTCAGAATACACAGTGCATCGCAGTTTGTTGCGTATGAGGCTGCATAGCCGCAGACCAGTCAGGGTGCCCATGCTGACCCCTGTCCACCGCCGAAAGCGGCAACAGTGGGCATGTGAGCATCAGAACTTCATGCAACTTTTTGTTGTTTGCTATAAAATATCCCCTCGTTCCAGGTTGGAGTGCACACACTTTCGGTGTCAAGCATGTGTTGTGCGAGGCCTAAAACCACATATACAAACGACACAGTGTTTTCTTAGGGGAGGTTTGCATATACAGTGTCGTTTGTATATGTAGTTTTAGGCCTCGCACAACACATGCTTGACACCGAAAGTGTGCACACTCCAGCCTGGAACAACGGATAAATTATAGCAAACAACAAAAAGTTGCATGAAGTTTCCCTGGGTGTCCTTGTGACAGGCAGTGCATGGCATAAAATGGCACAGTGCGAAAAAGAGGACAACCCACTAGACAACTAGACGAGAAAGGAAACAGTCATGAAGAAAACATGAGACTTATATTCTCTAACTCGACACGTATTAAAACCGAGCAAGGCTGGAAACGATTAAACAAAATCTACTGTCGAGGGAAAATGTATAAAAACCTTTTATTTCTATCAGTCAAAACTGTGACAGAATTGTCACAGTCTCCTTTGAAGTTAGCGATGGAAGCCAACGAGGGACCTCGGAAGTGGGTAAATAAAAGATGGAGCATTTCTCCCCCTCTTTCCTTCGCTGGTTAATAGGGCAGCCCCTACTGATCAAAAGAACATTAGCTTTGATTAATCAATCAATGCCCTGGCGGCCCACTCCTTCCTCTCAATGATGGGGCCGCCAGCTAGCACACTGAATGAAGGTTAGCGTATGATCCAGACCCCTCCTTACAGCATGCAAACATCCGGCTGCTGTTCTCACGCTGCGATGCCAGCCGAAATCCCCCACAATCGATCTTTAGTCCCTTTTACAGCTTTAATTTGTGAACCCTTCCCTGCTAATGACTCTGTTTGAGGTGTATTCATTTTACCACAGCAGACTTCATCCTGTCTGCGCTTTCTCGTTTGAAGTCATTTGAAGTTTTATTGCTGCCACGGAGGTGAAGTTTAGTGCGAATAGCAAGCAAAACATTACAGAATATTTTGAGTGAAACTAACTTTTGCAGTTTATAGAAATGTTCACTTTATTTAACAACAGTTGAGGTCCGTTAATGAGTTCAAATGGTCTGAGTTAATTTATATGTAGTCATGGTCAGAAATATTGGCATCCTTGGTAAATATGATCAAAGATGGCTTTGTTTATGTAGGATTGTTTATCCTTTTGATCTTTCATTCAAAAAAATTGCAAAAATATAACCTTCCATTGAAGTAAAAGAACTGAAAGTGGGGAGAAAATTACATTATGAAATAAATGTTTTTCTCCAAAATACGTTGGCCACATTTATTGGCACCACTAGAATTTTTAATGAGTAAAATATCTCTGAAGTATATTCCCATTCGTATTTACATTTTTTTCGTTTTTTTTTTTTTTTGCGTGAAATTGTCCAGTCATGATTTTCTAGTTCTACAGGAGTATAAATATGAGGAAACACAAAGGCCAAATTCCCGTAATCATCCATCACAATGGAAACCAAAGAATATAGTTCTGATGTGCAGCAAAAGATTGTTGAGCTTCACAAAATAGTAAGTGCCTGTAGGAAAATAGCTAAAGCATTGAAAAATCCCCATTTTCACCATCAGGGCAATAATTAAGAAGTTCCAATCAACTAAAGATGTTACGAATCTTCCTGGAAGAGGTTTGAGTGGCTCTCCAAGGATCACCGCTGGAGAATTGCAGAAATTTGTTAAGTCTTGGGGTCCCTACATCACCACAGCCCCTACATCACCACATGTTGTTTGGGAGGGTTTGAAGAAAAATCCTCCTCGCTCATCCAAAAACAAACTTATTCAGTTGTCAGACACTATTAGACCTGAAGGATCTGGAGAGATAGGAGACACCTGATCTCTTGTCAGGTGTTCTCCAAACTCATCAGGCATTATAGAAGAAGACTCAGAGCTGTTATCTTGGCAAAAGGAGGTTGCAAAAATGATTGAATAAAAGGGTGCCATTAATTGTGGCCAACATGTTTTGGAGAAAAACATTTCATAAAGAGATTTTCCACACATTTTCACACTTCAATGAAAGGTTAGATTTTTGTGATTTTATTGTTCTTTTTTTTTTAACAGGCTCCTTTTGTTTATTTACCAAGGGTGCCAATAATTCTGAACATGATTGTGCGCACACACACACACACACACAAATAACTGTATTTATCAGTGAGTCATTGAATCATTCATTCAATTGACTCAAATTGGAATGAAATACTGTATTGTTGCTACTTTGGGATTTTTTTGTGTAACTTTTTCAGTTTGCAGAACAGTAAATATTGTATCTAAAATATAAGTTACTCAGTATTAACTTCTTGAACTTTTGTATAAAATCAATATCATTCGCTACTGTGTGAAATATCAGCGTGGATACTCGGCCTGGGGCTGTTGAACATTAATGCTAATGTACTTTTATAAGGGAATATCCACTCAAATGTCTGAATAATTAAAAAAACAGCTAGTGTACTCGATGACCAATCTTAAAGTTTTTTCATAAGTTCCACAACACCTTACTGGTCAGTGTAATGTGTTACAACATTGTGCTACACTCTAAAAAAGTAACTAGTTACGTTACTTAGTTACTTTTTATAGAAAGTAATGCAGTGTTACTTTTGTGTTACTTTTTCTCACCTGGGCTGGGCTTGATTGTTTGTTTTTTAATAACAAAAAAAAAACAAAAGTTCTATTTTTGGCAAATGTCAAGGCCTTCATGGAAAAACAAAGTAACTTGCACTACTTATTTGAAAAAGTAACTCAGATATTTTGTTGTAAATTTAAAAATGCATTACTTTACTAGTTGCTTGAAAGAAGTAATCTGGAGTTCTTTCCGGAGTTGTGTGTGTGTGTGTAGGGGGGGCTCCCAGTGGGGGACGGAGCGCTGAAGAAGCCCTGTTCCAATTCTGTCATTGTCAAAGTTTGACATAATAAGCGAATGTTCACGCGCCTTTGTTGAGTGATACAACACAAGAGCAGGGTCCCAATTCCTCACTGTTAATTTTTTGTTGTTTAAAGGGAAAAACACAAGATGTCTATTCCTTTAAGGGATGCTTGGCAGTGCTTATGCTAAGTAATATAATAAACCTGTCGTGATGTCTGTTTGAGCACCTTTTATCTTTCCAAATCCACAGGAGGGCTCTACCTTTGCCACGTCGGAGAGAAGCGGCATCTCTGAAATCATTTTAGTAGCCCTTTTTTGAAAGCCCAGACAAGTTAAGAGAATTCACATCTAAGATCAAAGCTGTGCAGTTGCAGTGCCACTGGAGTAAGTATCGGCTCTCTAGCTTTATATGTTGCGATCAAGTGCTGTTTTTTGTGGTTAAAAGGCTGTGCTGGCTTTTCCTAGCATTAACTATAAAGTTGAGTGTCTACATGTTTACATTCAGGTGTGTGTGTGTGAACAGCTAATGAAGTGTCAAGATATATATGATGTCCACCAATGGAAAGCAGGCGTTTATTATGTACCAGCCAAAAGATTGCTCTATCTCTAACACCACCGTTAATGTAAAGTCAACAATGGTCATTCATTCTGTTGCTTTAAATTATTCAATACTTCAGCAGGCTTTAGATAGATTAAATGGGTAGTGCGCTCAAAAAATTAAAATGAGTTAGTAAATGACAGAATTTTGTTCTAAACCTGTATGATTTTTTTTTTCTTTTTTTTTTTTCTCCTCCATGGAGCACAAAATGAGAAATATTTCTTTTACTGTTTTATGTTTGACATGAACGTTTTACTGTTTGAGATTTTATCTCTCAAGTATGGTAATGTTTGTACCCATATATAATAATAAAGGTAATACTAAGATAATAAGAAAATAAGAAATAGTCGCAATCTGAGAAATAAATTTCAATTGTGAGATATAAAGTCGCAATTACCTTTCTTAACTCTCTGCCGGAAACGAACTTCCCAGCATAAAAGTAGTCTGTATGACTTCATGTGCTATATTTTAAGTTTTTCATTTACAGTTATTCATTTAGCAGATGCTTTTATCCAAAGCCACTTGTGGGATACAAGCAGAAGCAATAAACCAAGTGTGTGACACAATATAAGTAATGTTACCATAGCACATTCTTGTAAGCAACTACAAACATCAACTTTTTTTTTTTGCATAAAAAAAAATCAATTAGTAACTGGTGCTGTACTACTGTAATTAAGTGATTTTTAATAATATATATATATATATATATATATATATATATATATTATTAAAAACACATATATACATACTGCCATTCAAAAGTTTGGGATCGGTACGTTTTTTTGTAACATTATAAATGTCTTTACTGTCACTTTTGACCAATTTAATGCATCCTTGCTGAATAAAAATATTAATTTCTTTAATTTCTTTCCAAAAGTTCTTACTGACCTTAACTTTTGAATGGTAGTGTTACAAAAGCTTTCTATTTCAGATAAATGCTGTTCTTTTGAACTTTCTATTCATCAAAGAATCCTGAAAAAAATGGTACACAACTGTTTTCAACATTGATGATAATAATAATAATAATAATAATAATAATAATAAATAATAATAATAATAATAATAATAATAAAAAATAATAATAATAATAATAATAAATGTTTGTTGAGCAGCAAATCAGCATATTGGACTGATTTCTGAAGGATCATGTGACACTGAAGACTGGAGTAATGATGCTGAAAATTCAGCTTTGCCATCACAGGAATAAATTACATTTTAAAATATATTCAAACAGAAAAGTTATTTTAAACTGTAATAATATTTCACAATATTACTGTTTTTTTTTTTTTTGTTTTTTTTTTTAATAAAATAAATGCAGCCTTGGTGACTTATTTTAAAAACATTAAAAATCTTACCGATCCCAAACTTTAGAATGGTAATGTATATGCAGATAATCTTAAAATTGCATCATGTTCCAGTTTTAAAAAAGGCTTTTGCAACCATTGCCATTTTGCTGCCAATGGTGTTGTCGTTGAAACTGCAGCCTGTTCCTCACTCGATGTCATCGACTTTCCAGACATTCTATCAACTATATTGTAAGAGCTACACGACTCTTAAAAGATTGTACTTTTGTGTCCCACAGAAAACATCATATAGGTTTGGAACATAAGGGTGAGTAAATAATGACAGAATTTTCATATTTAGGTGAACCGTTTTCATTAAGAACACCCTAATGTTTGTGTAAGATTCATCTCAACACCATTACATGTAAGGTTGGAGAAAAGAATGTTCTTTCGCTAGTTTCTTTCTTCATCTCTTTTCATTCTTGACAGATAAATCTGCTGGGATTCTCTCTTTTTTCCTTACACAAGAACATCTCTAATTTCATCAGCTCTCCTGACTGACAAGCATCATTACGGATAAAATTATCTTGGTAATTATCCTGCCGAAAAGAGATTTATTTCCCTTTGTGAGGAGGAGAGCGGATCCATGGGGCCACACAGTGATCTGCAGCATGGAGACGCTTCGTTAAAATAAGCATCCTAATGAGACGAGCCCTCCTGCAGAGCGCCGAGGCCCAAGCGTTACGCCTAGCAGGAGCACTCGCTTTTGTTCAGATGTGCATTAAGTAAGCGTGAACACAGTATCGTCTGCATTTGGAGGGCCACTTATCGAGGAATTCACAGTACGTAATTATCTTAATTTGCACCCCGGAGCCATATCCGATATGAGACCTTCCGCCCATGACTACTCTGACGTAGCTCACTCGTAGGCCCGTGCCACGGAAAGGTGTCAAGCTACTGTTGGGAATGTGAGATGATTAACAGAGTTCGTTGACTGAGATACTTGGAGGTATTTAGTTTGCGAAACTTTGCCTGTAGTTACAGTTTTGAAAATTTTAATATTAATTTGCTTGAAAGTAGGCTTATCTGTTAACCTGCACTGGTTCGCTGAATATGAAACCATCATGAACAAAAGCAATATGATTTTTCGAATGATGGAATTCATTCTGTTTCTTAGTAAATCCCCATGAATGTATACTTTTGGCTGAAGCATTTATTCAAAGTGATTTACAGCTATACATTTTATCAGTTGAGATGGGATTCGAACTCACAACCTAGTGCCACGCTCTTCCAAATGCATTGGACATATTTCGATATAGCGCATTTTGAAATATGTAAAAAAAAAAGTACATGAGTGGATTTGTGATGGTAATGTTTTCTAAAAATGACTTTTGAGTCTCCACTTAACTGTCGTTTGTGTGTTTGATTTTCATAATAGATCATTAGCAATTGTACAGGTTGACTAATTTTGTCATTAAACTCAGAGTTTAGGTGAAGCTTATGGGGAAACGAGCTCTTTACGATAATGAGCACCAGTGTTTGCTGTAATTAAGTGCAGAACAAGTAGCCTCTTTTCCTAATAGCTCTGCTAGTTAAGGGTCATTGTCGATGGATAGATTATTAAAGACTGAAAGAACTTAACAGACGCCTACAGGAGCTGCAGACCACTTTCAAGTCTCCGCCATGCTGTTTCTGTGATTATTATCTTTTGGTAACCTTATAGATAACATTATTAGTTCTTTGCAGTTAAGAGTACTGATGGACTGAGGGGATCTCTAACATTAAGCAAGGTAAAAAGTTTAAAGTGCCCCTATTATGCTATTTTAAAGGATCTTAAGTTTGTTTTGGAGGTCTCCTACAATAGGTTTACTCATTTCTCAAAGAGTCTGAAAACAGTTTCTTTGAAGATTCAGTTTAAACCCCTCCTTACCGAGAGCCTATTCTGCTCTGATTGGTCAAATAGCCAAGTCTGTTGTGATTGGTTGACCGCTTACACCACGTGTCGGAAACAAAACACCCATAACTATATCTGAATTTTAGCTCCATAGGCTTCCTCAGCACTTGATACCAGAGGTGGGGGACTCGAGTCACATGACTTGACTCGAGTCAGACTTAAGTCGCAAATTTTAGGACTTGAGACTTGCTTGACAAATATTAATAAAAGACTTGACTTGACTTTGATTTGATATTCATGACTTGAGACTTGACTCGGACTTGAGTTAAATGACTCGAAATAACTTGTCTTTTGGTTAATAAATATCTGTTTTGAACGCACTGCAACCTAACCACGTGACGCAACAGGCAAGCAGAGGTAAGAATAATTAAATTCGGGTACCAGGATTATGTGAATTTCAAGTTTCCATGGTAATCAGTCACTCATGGGTCACGGCCTCAAGGCATGCTCCTGCTCGCACCCACGCTGTATCCATCATTTTCATACAAAGAGGTCGCGATGAGTTCAAAGTGGTAAAAAAAACCTCTTCACTACAAAAACGTCAAGCACTGTAAGTTGACATGTGGTATCCGAATTGTGATGCACAATGATGAATTACTCGGCCTATTTCTTTTGTTGAATAATTAGCCAGTTTTGCTGAAGACGCCTAGCTGTGAGCGTTTCGGCAGCGTAGCGTTTTGTGAGTGTGTGTGTGTGTGTGTGATATACGGAATATCCACGGAAGTGTTACTGGTATCTCATTTAACAGATAGTTTGTTTCTGTATCGTTTCTACACCAAACTCGCTCATCCATGTCTTTATGGACCTTGCTTTGTGCACTGGTGCGCAGTCATGTTAGAACAGGAAGAGGCCATCCCCAAACTGTTCCCACAAAGTTGGGAGCATGAAATTGTTCAAAATGTCTTGGTATGCGGAAGCATTAAAGGGATTGTTCACCCAAAAATGAAAATTACCCCATGATTTACTCACCCTCAAGCCATCCTAGGTGTATATGACATTCTTCTTTTAGATGAATACAATCGGAGTTATATTAAAAAATGTCCTGACTCTTCAAGCATTATAATGGCAGTGAATGGCAGCCCAAAATTTGAAGCCCAAAAAATTGTATCCATCCATTATAAAAGTAATCCATACGGCTCCGGGGGGTTAATAAAGGCCTTCTGAAGCGAATCGAGTGGCTTTTGTAAGAAAAACATCCATATTTAACACGTTATAAAGAAAAAATATCTAGCTTCTGGTGGACCGCCTTCCGTATTCAACTTACGAAAAAAGCGTAACTGGCGTGACGATGACGTCGGACATGGTGTAAGTGTTTTGAACTGCGAGAGGCGTTACACTTTCTTTCGTAAATTGAATACAGAAGATAATCCGCCGGAAGCTAGATATTTTACTTTATAAAGTTTTAAATATGTATATTTTTCTTAAACCCATCGATTCACTTCAGAAGGCCTGTATTAACCCCCCGGAGCCTTGTGGAGTACTTTTATAATGGATGGATGCACTTTTTGGGCATCAAATTTTGGGCTGCCATTCACTGCCATTATAATGCTTGGATTAGCCAGGACTTTTTTTAATATAACTCCGATTGTATTCGTCTGAAAGAAGAATGTCATATACACCTAGGATGGCTTGAGGGTGAGTAAATTATGGGATACTTTTTTTATTTTTGGGTGAACTATCCCTTTAGGAGTTCCTTTCACTGGAACTAAGGGGCCATGGGGTGTGCTTTACACCACTGCATCTGACACTTTGCGTTGCACTTGGTGATGTAAGGCTTGGATGCAGCTGCCTTGGCCATGGGAAACCCATTCCATGAAGCTCTCTGCACACTGTTCTTGAGCTAATCTGAAGGTCACACAAAGTTTGGAGGTCTGTAGCTATCGACTTCTGCGCACTGTGTGCCTCAGCATGCACTGACCCCTCTCTGTGATTTTTACGTTGCCTACCACTTCGTGGTTGAGTTGCTGTTGTTCCCAATTGCTTCCACTTTGTTATAATACCACTAACAGTTGACCGTAGAATATTTAGTAGTGAGGAAATTTCATGAATGGACTTATTGCACAGGTGGCAACCTATCACGGTACCACGCTTGAATTCACTGAGCTCCTGAGAGCGACCCATTCTTTCACAAATGTTTGTAGAAGCAGTCTGCATGCCTAGGTGCTTGATTTTATACACCTTTGGCCATGGAAGTGATTGGAACACCTGAATTCAATGATTTGGATTTGGCAATATAGTGTATGTGTATCCCAATTCACAGACTTGTGCACTATTCTATCCCATTTTGTTGTATAAATAGTGTGAGTAATGTGTTTACACTGAAAATTCCAAAAAGGAAAAGTGCACTTCAAACACCCGGATGATGCACTTAATTATCCAGAGAGCCGTGTAGTAAACAGAGGTAATTCAGACATGTTTTTTGGTGACAAAACTGTCAGCCCTGTCAAAGCGGGTCACCTTCACATGGTGATTGCATGATGCAAATTTATGGCATACACATGCATCCAAGCAAGTATTTGTACATACTCAGCGTTCTGCTTTTGAATGCCCAGACACAGTGCATGTGACAGTGCAGGAAGAAATGTAGACGCCGCCTTGGGTCGATACAAAAATGTATGTGCTTGGAGCCTAGGAGGCATTCAGTAATGAAATCAATAGCTGTGCTTGGCTCCTAGCATTAAGATCATTGGTCTGGCTGTTATTTAGTCATCGTTGTCCTACAACCCGGGTGCAAGTTGGCTACCAGTGAAAAATCAATAAAGTGACACCACAGTCGGCATCCCAATTACTGGTGAGACTGGTGAGAGATCAATTCATGTGTTGGCCATTAACAGGTCCTTTTGGGAAATCATACTGCAATATTTGTGTTCGGTTCTCTCTCGTACGAGCACTCTCCTTCCCTGTCTCGCTCTAAAACGGTGAATTATACAAATCAACAAGAGATTGTACAGCTAATAACCTAGTTACCTTGCTTTGCTTTGTGCAACCCCTGACATCAGTGATCTCGCAATAGCATGTATTATTAGGTTGTTAGCATTGTGTGCTATGGCCTTATATGTTGCAAAATGTCACAGGAAGAAAGACATTAAATTATTGATTTATTTTGAAAGGAAAAAAAAGAGAAAAAGATCAAATGTATCTTTCTGACTCTAAATTGTGATTTGAATGAGCTACGTTCAAAGTAGCAAAAAGTAATGAATACTTTCATTGGTCTCCTGAAAACTCCCCCTTCTACCATTGTTTGGGCAAACAGATAGTCGGCTGGTTGGGAAGCTTGATCTATGTTGTAAATCGTATATGAAAAATGATTTTAGTATTGAAAATTATACGTCTACAATGAAATTTGTATACACTGTAAAACATTTTTTTTCCGACTTAAAGTATTTGTGCTGCCTTAATTTTAAGTTTAGTCAACAGTGACAACTTATTTGAGTTGACTAAACTTTTTTTTTTTTTTTGAACAATGCTCATCTAGGCTGCATTTATTTGATCAAAAATACAGTAATATTGTGAAATTATTATTAAATGTTTTATATTTAATATTTTTTAATGTAATTTATTCCTGTAATGGCAAAGCTGAGTTTTCAGCATCATTACTCCAGTCTTCAGTGTCACATGATCCTTCAGAAATCATTCTAATATGCTGATTTGCTGCTCAAGAAACATTTATTATTATTATCAGTGTTGAAAACAGTTTAAAAAATGAGGAAACTGTAATGCATTCTTTTTTCCAGGATTTTTAAATGATTAGAAAGTTTAAAAGAACACTACTTATTTTAAATAGAAATCTTTTGTAACATAGAAAATGTCACTTTTTATCAATTTAATGCATTCTTGCTTAATAGAGGTATTAATTTCTTCTCTTTTTTTAAATCTTATTGATCCTCAAATATTGAACGGTAGTGTATTAATGCTTAACTTTGCTATGCATAAAATTTGTTAA
Source organism: Coreius guichenoti (assembly GCA_039654105.1). Taxonomy (NCBI): domain Eukaryota; kingdom Metazoa; phylum Chordata; class Actinopteri; order Cypriniformes; family Gobionidae; genus Coreius; species Coreius guichenoti. Next base: position 11,534,117 of record CM077182.1, on the reverse strand, counting down.
ACAAATGCCAAAGCAAATAAAAGTCGCTTTGTCATTTACCAACTGTATTGCAAAACGTTTTAGAACTGCATACTTTTAATTGTTTTAAATCAAATACTTTGCATTTATTCTGAATTCATAATATGTACAGTACTGAAAGATTACCCAATTCAATTGGATAAAAATGTCATATAATTGAAATTCATAAGTTTTGGCAAAAGTGTTGAAACACTAGGCAGCCGTGCAGCATGCAGTGTTCAAAGTCAGTTTTTTATTAAATGTCTAAGTCTGAAGGAAAAGCAGTTAGCGTTCTTCAGGTGAGGTACAAATCAAACACTAATGATATGTGTCTTACAGCATTACTATTCTGATGGTGAAGTTGTTGACACCTGACACAGACCACACTGTTAAATCTCTGACTGCGGCACGACATCTTTAAATCCCTTGTCCCTGCATGTTGATTGACATCTCTCATGTGCTCCTCTGGCAAAGTAGCACAGTCCCACATTTCTCCCTGGAATGGTAAACACGAGGTAAAACATATTAGTCGGAGAAGCCGGCAAACGCGGCGTGTCAGTGGGAGAATATCTCATCAGTCCACATTCTTTATCAACTAGTTCTCCGCGTCGCACTTCCTCGTGCAGCTCATCCATATGTAAAGACCAGAATATGTTCCAGCAGCGATAAGGATGTTTCTCGCACCTGCAATGCCTTACAAAAACACGAGCACAATGGCAACACGATGTGCAGCTGTTTAGCGTGACAGTGGTGTAATTGTAAGGAGGGAGAAGACGTCTTGCTCTTCACTCAGCTTGAGACAAGACTAACTTCTCGCTTCGAGATACTCTGCTGAGGAAGATGACAGGAGCGGAGAATGACTAGATCTCTTTAGTGCCTACAATTACATGGCATGATGCCTTATGTGTGCAGTCAACAGAATAAGGCCTAACGAAGCGATACCTTAAACGCATACCTTCAAGATAGCAATGGTTAAGTGTCAATGCACCATGCAGCGTTCAGCATGACACTGAAAACACCTGGAAAAAATGCTCAATTAAGGCTATAGAAGTTGAAGAAAAACACAAAATGTATATTTGTTCAGCTTTTTATCCCAAGCAACTTCAAAAAACACTCTCATCAACTCGTAATATTTTTTTGTATGAGATGGAAGTCATGGTATTACTGCTATATATGTAATGCTATTACTACATATTTTATGCTAATTTTTTGTCCTGTTACAATGCCAAATAGGTTTAAAAGTTGGGTTAGAGGTTGGGCTTTATGGTAATGTTTAGGTCCTACTTTTTTCATTTCGTACAAACTGTCATGAGACTGTGTTGGAACCTATAACCTTGGAATTGCTAGGGTATACTTATCACTTTCAATTAATGTCTAGAAGTGTTTTGTGATATTGGCTAATAAAGTGCTTAGTTATGACAGTACTTAAGTTTAGATGTATCATATTATACAGATCATATGACCCCAACAAACCTTGTTTTGTTTACACCTGTATTAAAGGGATAGTTCACCCAAAAATGAAAATTACCCCATGATTTACTCACCCTCAAGCCATCCTAGGTGTATATGACTTTCTTCTTTCAGACAAATACAATTGGAGTTATATTAAATAATGTCCTGGCTCTTCCGAGCTTTATAATGGCAGTGAATAGAGGATGATATTTTAAAACCCAAAAAAGTGCATCCATCCATCATAAAAGATATCCACACGGCTCCGGGGGGTTAATAAAGGCCTTTGTGTAAGAAAAATATCCATATTTAAAACTTTAAAAACTAAAATAACTAGCGTCCGGCAGACGGCCTACGCAAGTTGACTTAAGACAAAAAAATAACCCCTGACGTGATGCAGGAGTAGCGTAAACTTTGATGCGGTTCAAACAAATAGTGCTGGGCAACAAACTCAAGTTCCTCTTCTCTTATATCTTATAATCCTCTGACATCTTTAAAAATTCTCGTTTTAGACTTCTAATTCGTGACCAGTGTTTTGTTTTGCTCTATCCTCTGCGCTTATGCGTCCGTCAATATGTCTTGCGTCAGGTCAGGGGTTACTCTCTTGCCGTAAATCAATGCGTATGGCCATCTGTCGGAAGCTAGTTATTTTAGTTTATGAAGTAATTATGGATATTTTTCTTACACAAACGCATCGCTTCGCTTCAGCAGGCCTTTATTAACCCCCTGGAGCTGTATGGATATCTTTTATGATGAATGGATGCACTTTTTTGGGCTTTAAAATATCATCCCCTTTTCACTGCCATTATAAAGCTTGGAAGAGCCAGGACATTATTTAATATATCTCCGATTGTATTCTTCTGAAAGAAGAAAGTCATATACACCTAGGATGGCTTGAGGGTGAGTAAATCATGGGGTAATTTTCAATTTTGGGTGAACTATACCTTTAAAACCAATCTCAGTTAATCTGTATAAAAGTGATAAGAAAGGCATACGTTTTGATTACATGGTACATAAAACGCCCTATATTGTTCCTATGACTAATCACAGAAGCACAATTTTACTGCCTGTGTAAAATATTCCAGATAAACTGTGGGTTGAAATCAAAATATTTTGCAACCACTCCTCACTGTTTCATAACGTGACAAACAGGCTTAGGGAGTCACCATAAAAATGCAAGCATATAGCCTACTTGCCAACAGCAAAAAGAAAAGACAAAACACAAAAGAAACGGCAATTATTGTGTTTGATTTGACTGGAGGACCTGTACAGATCAAAATAATCTAGGATTAGTCATTGATCCACAAGGCTCCAAAGAATTACACTGTTAACTTGACGTTACTACAAGAAAATCACTTTACAAGGAATGCGCTGGCTCTGGTCCAAGTAGGCTGTCCTATACGAACTTGCACCATAACTGAGCAATTTCAGATTTCAAAGTGCTGACTGACAAGCACTTGTCATCCGCAAGAATCGTCAACCAGGTAAGCATGGAGCGTTTCCCTTGTTGCCCCAATTTTGTTACATTGCTGCATTTGATTAAACTCTGTAAACGACTACATGCGAGCGAATGGACCGAACTCGAATACCCATACCCCCCATTATTATACTAAACGAAGCTGCACTAGTAGATAGCCTACTCTCACTTTCAGTGTAAACAGGTTGATTCAAATGGAGGCGATATTGTTTTGTCGGGTTGAGTGGACACTGCGCACCAGTGTGGATGGGGTTTAAAAAAAAATATTGCGCAAAATATGGTATCGGTAGCTAATTTAATTTTACACAGTGTTTGTAAAGTAAGGGCTTTGAAATAATGTGCATCGGTAATGAACTTGTTTATTCGCTAAGTACAGTAGAGGTATTTCCTCAACTGTTTATTCAATAATAACGATGTCCAATTCGTGAACGAATCATTTTTGAGTCGGATCCTTGTAATGGATCGGTTGAACCGGTTCACAAAAATTGACTTGTTTACGAATCGATCCGAATCGGAATAAACAAGTTTAGCAGACATCTAACTGCAGAAATGATCAAACAAATCATGATTGTAGCTATGACAGATAGTTATTAACACAAACAAATTGGACAGCATATATGCTGTAGAACAAAGCGTGAAAGTAATTACAAGATATGCCGGAAAGGAACCGGTGAATTGTTTTATGAATCAGTTATTTGAAAAGAATTGTTCAAAAGAACCGTTTCACAGAACTGTTTCAGAGTTCCCATAAGTTCTTGCATCAATACATAACATGCTAGAAAATTTTATTACGCTACACTGAATAAAAGATAATATTTTCCTACCTGAAAATAGTAGATTGGGACACATTTTGCCATCGAGATGACTTGGGAAAAGTGTCCCAATCAACATGAAATCACCCTATAATATAAGCTAGCTATATGTGCATTTGCATGCTTTACGATATCTTCCTAAAGTCTTGTTATTGCCCTATTTTGTTCTGTAATTTTCTATATGTTGTCCTTTGAAGGAAATTTTGCAAAATGGTAAACCTGATAAACAGTGATGTGTTCCTGGCCTTCTCCACATATGCCACTATTGTCATCCTCAAAATGATGTTCATGGCTCCTCTGACTGGATACTTCAGGATAACCAGAAAGGTGCAAAAAATTCAGTTTGAAATAAATTGCAATAAAGTGATAATTGACTTAAAAATACTGATTCATGCGTTATGTTGAAATCAACTTGAACATCGAATCTAATGCAAGAATTGTAGGTTTTATAGTGTTGCTCCTCAGCAATATAATTAATGTCTTTTGGTTCATCATACAGGCCTTTCAAAACTGGGAAGACACTGCAATGACCAAAAAAGATCCAGAGGAGAGAAAGAAGATGCTCCAGACCAATCCTGATGTAGAACGTGTCCGAAGGTAGTAAAGGACCGTTCTGTCCTCATTTAACCTGTTAATTTGGAATATTCTCAGTGATTTTTTGCTCTTTAATCACAGGTGCCATCAGAATGATCTGGAGAACATCATTCCCTTTGTGGTGGTCGGTCTCCTGTATGCACTGGCGGGGCCGGATCTTTCCACGGCTCTGTTGCACTTCAGAGTGTTTGTGGGTTCACGTTTCATCCACACAGTATCTTACGTGATGGGTCTGCCCCAGCCTAGCAGAGGTCTGTCCTGGATGGTGGGAATGATCACAACGTTCTCAATGGCCTACAGGGTGCTCGCCACAGCACTCCTTCTCTAAAGACGCTGATGCACTTCAGAACAGCAGAGGCCTGTTTTATATCTTTTATTGTCTTTTATTTTCTTTTATTGCTTTATCTTTTCTGATACACATGCAATTCATAATAAAAACTCTCATCAATTCTTCTGTATTTTTTGATGAATTTGCAGTTGCCAAAATACAGGTATTTACATACAAGTCTGTAGGTGCTAATTTCACAGCTTAACTTCTAAATGTTTGTTAACAGTCAAGTCATTGTCACAATGACTCAGCATTCAACAGAGGGTTGTTATCAATGTGCAAGTGCTCAAACCAGCTTTTCTTCAATATTTGAATGAGACCTTTCTATTTTATAATTTCTACAAATTATAATTTGTAATACATTAATATATATTATAATTTGTAACATGGCTTACATGGATTCTTTATTGGACATTTCGCAACATATCTATCACAGTCTTATTTGGTCTACCCAAGGGTGCAAAGAACACTTTGGGAGACATTACAAAATCAGTATGATTACAGTATGACATGCCAAACAGTTCAGCGTGCAATATGTTTGCTGTTTCATAAGTTGTTTTGTTTCATATTTGTTTCCATGTTTAAATGTAGCTAAAAATCTATAATATGGCACAACTTACCCCATGCAGTGTGGCAAGATACACCATTTGTGTTATTTTAATAACCTTAAGGTATGTGCTTATAGAGTAAAAAACAAACCCACCCATGAGAAATATTAATAGAAATGTGATAACTAGCATTTACTGCAGTATTTCCTGGGAATCGAACCCACAATTTTGGCATTGCTACCGTCATGCTCCATTGAACGACAGCAACGTGCATGCCTGAGGAGCTTCAGATCTCTGGGATATATAAATTACGCAAAACAAATATAACAGTTGGTCTTAATGTCGTTTAGGTTATTTGAATGCGAAACTTGAACGCCCACCCACCTACTTTAGTTCAGGAAGCGCTGTGAAACTGAGCGGCGTCAAAAAGGTGAGAAACGCGTCAAAACGCCAGTATTTTAACTTCTTGCGTTTGTGCTTTTGCTTATTCTTCTTGTCAGTATTTATGTTTTATAAAGTGCCTTTCCATGCATTTTTGACATTCCAGAGAGACCGCTTTCGGCGTCCTGGTTTGCTCTACTGTTTCCATTGATTTAACTAGTAAACAAACGGTATGAAAACACTAGCCTGTATTGGATGTTACAATATTAAACGTCTATAATATGAAATCCTTTCATTTGTGCGATATGAACAGTAGAGAAATTTATATTTTGTTCTGTACTAAACTACTAAATTCAACTTTAAAAGGAAACAAACGACTCAACGCTCAAAGAAATATTTGCTTACGTTTCTATACCTTTTTTTTTTTGTTCACTTTATGTAAATAAAACTCTATGAATACCACATTTGAAGCTTGGCTTTGTGATACTGACAAGATTAAACCGGCAGCTGTTTTGGAACATGGTAGCTGGTTTTTAACTAGTCCAAGATGGTAGAAATTGGCCAAATCTGTTAGAGCAATAGGAGGAGGTTTGTATTGCATTTGTGAGAATTTTGCATATGAGTATTAGGCTAGTCTCTTTATTTGTGTATGTTTACTAATTTTTGTTGTTTTGGATTTGTACCCACCATAATTTGAATAAAGATGGCAGAAATTGTGCACATGATTGACAGCGAGGTCTTCCTGGCCTTCTCCACATATGCAACCATAGTCATCCTTAAAATGATGCTTATGAGCCTCGTGACTTCATACTTTCGTTTGACAAAACAGGTGCAGTATTGTGCTCAATTTACAGTTTATACAATCTGCGTTATATTTTCTTCAAAATTTTTGAATAGGCTGTCAAACACTCAATTTTCACGGATTTAATGACTCCTCTTTTAGGTTTTTGCAAACATTGAGGACACCATCTTGGTGAAGACCACAGACGACAGGAAGAAACTGGTCAGGATTGATCCGGATGTGGAAAGAGTGCGACGGTAAAATTATAATCTGTTTATGACAAGATCACTGGGTGAGCGATGAAGGTGCTACTGATGTTGTCTCTTTCTGATGCCATTGTTCTTGAATCACAGATGCCATCAGAATGACCTGGAAAACATTGTTCCCTTTGTTGTGATTGGTCTCCTGTATGCACTCACTGGGCCGGATCTCTCCTCAGCTCTCTTGCACTTCCGGGTGTTTGTGGGGTCGCGCTTCATCCACACAGTGATCTATGTTATGGCTCTGCCCCAGCCTAGCAGAGGTCTGGTCTTTGGTGTGGGGCTGTTTACAACTTTGTCTATGGCCTACAGGGTGCTCACCACCGCTCTTTTTCTCTAATGGATAGCACTCACTTCATTTAAAATCATTTTGGTTTAGTTTACATGCTTTTTGCAGTCTTGTGTGAAAGAAAATGCAAGTTTTTGTGTCATTTTTGTATTTTAATGCAAATTTTAGTGTGTTTTCTATTGGCTTTCAGTACCACACCCCCTTAAATGCCGTTTATAGTGTAAATGAAAGCTAAAAAATATGCCTTTAAACTGCTGATAATATTTAATCAGTGTAACCTTTAACTCCTGGCACACATTCAAGGATGAGTCCTGAATTGTACATTGAACAGACATTTGTTTTTTGTTACTTATTAATCATGAGCAACAGACATCGAGTAACAGCTTTATATTTTGTCAGATAATTAGGCCTTTGTAAGTTTGTGCATGTAGTTTTACAACAGTTGCAAAGACAAGCACAGGAAAATATTCAATTAACATTTTATTGTCAGCAGGTTTAAAGAAATTTTGGGCAACAACAGCAAAAAGGTCAAATAAAAATGAGAATGCTTCTGACAAATGCTTGCGATTAATCTTTTAAAGTTGCAAGTGTGCAAGAAACCAGTGCATTATTTGTCCACAAGAGGGAGCTATTTGAAAGCCCAAGTTGTACTAATGTTTACATTCATGTTTGTCTAATGCACATGGAGCACCTCTTTATTTGTTTCTAATTCACCCTTGACATGCAAAGCACTCATTCATGTGCACTCTATGTCTATTCAGCTGTTTTATACAGCCACACTGCTAATATAGATGATGTACGTTAGCAGACGTGTGTTAAAAATAGCCCTGCTTAACAGAACAAGGAATGGTATCTTGTTATTCCTGCTTCACACATTACGTTGATATGTTTTGAATAGCTTGTAAACATATTCAATGCAGATACGAAAAATCAAATCACGGATATATAATTAGCCTTAGATACATTTAAATGTGTCTTTCAGCATTTTTGTCTTTCAGTGTTTCAGTCTTTATAAGTCATAAAATCTAAGTTCACTTTATTACGATGACATTTAGGTAAAACTAAGGATCTCAACACAGCCACGACCAATCAAATCTTCCGAAAACAACTAATCAACTTTGAAGTAAAGCAAGGATATCTGAAATTCTGCATGAAAGAAAAAGAAAATTCTGCATGAAAGAAAAGAAAAAATTTCTTTCATGCAGAATTTGTGTTTAAGAAGTGTTTTATCTGGCATTTTATCTGGCATTTTAAGTGTTTTATCTGGCATTGCAGAAATTTAGTTTTACACTGGCAAACAATTCTGGGATTTTAAAGTCAGCCTGAAACAGAAGTTGCAACAACAACAACAAAAATGTAAGGCAGGATTTTATCTATTAGTTATACTTTGGATTATGAAAAGTGAGGGTTGTGTGAGTCATAATACAGAAAGAGCAACTTATGACATTTTGATTAAAATTGCCCCCCAAAAGGTAAATGCACGTAAGAGTCATTCACATTAAAAGCAGAAGCATGCATTAAAAAAAAAAACAGGCAGATTTCCAATTGACCAAGCTGTTTGAAAAGAGATTTATATTGGGGCTTATTATATAAAGTCTTGATTTTGCTTGCTACTAAGAACAGGTTTTCATGTCTGGTTTGTCACAAAACACATTTTTTACATTTCATGTTTTTGCGGCACCTCTTTTCCTAGTCTGTCAGTAACACTGTTTAGTTCCCCTCTTTCCAAAAAGCATAATGTGCTCTGATTGGTCGGCTGGACCAATGTGTTGTGATTGGTCAGCTGCTTTAATCGTGTTTCGGAAATGTCACACCCCTTACCATAACCGCAAGTTTCAACATACTGCAAACAGGTCTTGCCCAAATTTTTTGCTTATTCCTTCGGCGGGAATTCTTTAAATGAGGAATATAGAGGGTATTTACTGACGTCACTTTCCCGCCGCAACACGCCCCCTCAGCCGGCCTGAGTGGCAATAGAGCCTGCTGCATGACTGGATTTAATAGGGGGAACTGCGAAAACATGAGTAAAATGAAGGATTATCAGTTTAAACTAAAGGTTGGACTTGATATAGTGTTCCTTACAACTTACCAAAGATCCAGTGATCCATGGATATTGACATGCAGGCAGGAATTATGTTTCCTGACATTTATATGTGCCTGATTTTGACGTCGGGGAAATACATAAAGCAAATTTTCCTGTGAACGCTTTATATAAATACAATATAGGTAGGTCTAAATCCGGGTGATCACTTATATCAATGTTATACATATCATCATATCGTCCAGCCCTAAAATTTGTATAGTTTTTTGTCAGTGTTTAAAAACATCAACTTATGCAGAATATAAGATGGTAAATATTTAATTGATGAGTTTTCAATATAATTTATAACAATACAATATATAGGGTATGATTTTACCCCAAAATTCAGCATACTGACACAAAATGATAACTGCATATCCACGTTTTGCTGCCTGGAGTCCAGTTGTTTTTGTGAACTGCAGCGATCCATTTGCTTCTCCTTTCTCTAGCTTTCGACAGTCTGTAAAAATATACCTTAGATTTCTTGACAAATCTATTTGTACTGTCAATCTCAAAGCTCTTTCCTGTTTTAGATGTGTTTTTCGCAGCACTCACGCTGAAAACCAATGCTGCCAGTCAGTCTTTCTGCCACTCAGTGGGCGTAACCGCAGTCACTCTGGACGACGGTGACGTCACGTGCATACCCTCTATAGTGGTGTGCACGTTCCCAGAAGAAAACTTAAGACTACATTCGAGGAGTATCAGGGAGTTCAGAAGCAGTGCTCTATTTGGAGTGGAATTTGTGTTTTGTAACCTTGCAGACCTTTTCCATGCACAAACAGCAACATTACACACTATAGAGAGTTGAAAATGTAAAAAAAAGCATAATAGGATCCCTTAAAACCAACCCGTGTCTTGAGTGTTTGAGCATCCTTCGGCTGCTTCATCCTTCTCTTTAACCAGCCCTCTCCTAGTGACATAGTAAATACTACTACTTAGCCCCAAGGTCGCCACGGCTGGCCATGCATATGCCCCGTAAAGGCTTTTTCTCATTTGTTTTGGGTCTGTGCCCAGCTCCAGGATGTGCAATATTTCAGCCAAGCCAAGCATTTTACAGGCCGGGCAGATGAAGAACAGCTAAACCTTGCTCTGTGATCAATAATGACTGATCCGCCCACAAGGGGCTCTCTCTCCACTGGGGAAGAGCTGGGGTCCGGCCTAATCGAGAAGTTTTTTTTTCTTTTAGGTGGAAACTCAAGGCTCTTGGAGTCAACCTTGAAGTTGTTCCTTAGATGGACGTTCTGTAAACAGAGTCAGACTGACACATGCTTGAATAAGCACTAGTAGTCTATATATATGGATAGACAGATGCTATAACGTTGTATTCCTCCTACGCTGTTTCTATATTACAACAGACATCATATATTTCTCAGATCTTCCCACTGCCTTATTGTAAGGCTCGTTAACTGTACGGATGCTTAATTAGGCAGCACTTCAAAGTCATGGCGTGGGCCAGTATCAAGGTTTAGCAGAGATTTATATCACACAATGGCTCCATGGGTCCTGAAAAATTAATGAACGCTTAGCCAGGATCCGACTTATAGGCGACACGGTGCAATATAAATCAATTTGAGTTTGAGCCTTGCAATTCGGATCCGACTGTATCTGCTGGACTAGGCGTTTTTAGAGTGTTTTTAGAGGTGCATCAGCGCTAATGCGGACGAGATAGGTCAGGGGCGAGATGTGAATGCATGGTCTCGTGACCTTTCTTCAATGACGGCATGCATTCTTTCTCATACGCGCACACAAACTAGCGACTTGTGAGTTTATGTGAAGTAATTATGGGTGCAGAGATCAGCCATAATCACAATGAGACAGTAGCGAGCGCAGGCCAGGACCATATGTTTGACTCCTTTCTCGGCGCGAGAACAGACTTCAGTGGAATGTGAACATAATAAGGACTAACTAATGCCTTTCGCATTGCTGCTCTCTTCTCTGCCCTTCATCTCTACCAAAGCCCATTACTGAGCTCAGAGAATCGCAGCAAGCTTGCCTTTTTTTTGTACAATTGTCAGTGCCATTTATATACAGGAAGTCATATTATCTCATGTGGGGTAAAACTCACCATTGAAATGGCCACTTGAAGGGGCAAATAAATCTACCTTAAATGCTCAGTGAAGCAAACGCCCTGTGTTGACTCAATGATTTCAGCATATTTATCTCAGCGTAACGCCTAATAGATGGCCTGTAGGCCAAAAGTCATGAGGAAGTGGTGCTTCATCTAACATTTAGGCATAAGCATCATTCTGCTTGTTAACAGCAGAAACCTATAGCTGCAAGTGCAAAAAGAATTTCAGTGCTGAGCCTATTCTTGCTGCATGACAAACAAAGAATAACCTGAAAGTGCACTTGTAACTTTTTTCCAGTATAATCCAATATAGACTTAGCATTATAAGAGTGTCTTTCAGGCTTGATGCAAGCTCACCTTTACTTTCTATTCAGTAAATCTGACTAATAATAACTCATTTAGGGGGCATTTACATGACACCGTTTTCAACTAAAAATGCCACTTTGTATGCGTTTCAACGTTCATTGACACAACAATGCCGTTTTGGGAGCCTGAAAATGCGAACTTTTGAAAACGGGTTTCAAAGTGCAAGTTTTTGAAAATGATACCGTTATCGTCTCCGTGTAAACTGCAAGACGTTGATGTCATGCGCATGCGTTCAGTCTATAGGCGCGCAGTGTTTCTTTACAAAGTGACATCGCCAACTACTGGCCTGGAATGCATAATATTGCGTTTTTAATCGTTTTCAGTTTTTAGTACATCTTTGTCATACAAGCGTACCCTTATAGACACACATTGGGGTTTGGGTTCCATTCTGTGTAGATTAATTACCAAATATGGTACCTTTTTTTTTATGTAAACTATATTTCATGATCAAGTTCTCAGTATCAGGGTTGTGTGTATGCCATTCATAATTGAATTGAGAATGCATTTTAAATTCCAACTGAATTCCTGAATTGGAATTGAGAATAGAATTTTTGACTAAAAGAAAAGTTTGTCAAAAGTTTCAGAACTTTGAATGTTGGCTTGAGAAAGCCTTATGTGAAAGTTTTGAAAAATGTTGAAGCTTTATAGGCCTTATATAAATGTGTATTTAATTTGTATTTCACACATTCCATTTCAGCTATGTGGTGTGTGGCCAAATTTAATTTAACTTCAATGTGAGCCAATTAAATTTGAATTCTGAAGATCTCCAAACCTTGCTCAACAGCTCACTCCTGATAACCATTTTATAATGAATGAATGAATGATGAAGTAATGATTATTAAAATAAAAATCGCTGCTGGTTTAAAAGCACCATGCAATTCTGCTGTTGCAGTTATTCTGCTGCTTATGCAGTGTAACAGCCCTTATAGAAGAAACGATTTAAACTCACACCTCGAATCCCATAATAACAGTCACTAAGGCAACGCCCTGACCCAATCTACTCCAAGCATTGGAAAGCATGACCTTTACACATGTGTTTCAGTAGGAGATTTTGAGTGTCGGAGCTAGGGGACTGTTAGACTTGGCTGGGGTCAGCAGATATCCTATGCTGATCTTAGTGATTGGATCGCAGGTGATTACCATAAGCAATTTAAATGATATTGATTTATCCTCTCGCCTGCTGTAATTGAACACCGCGACCAAGCCCCCGCACCCTTTTCACTCTCTCCTGTTCCTCTTTTCACTCTTGCATTAACGAAAATGCATTCAGCGGCCCGAGGAGCGCCCATAAAGAGGAAAGGATCCAGCCTTGAAGGGCCAATCAATTGGCAGTTTGCCACGGCAACAATGGAATTGTTCAATTAATATCCTATCTCTGGTTAATTTAGCTGCTTAGAATCCTGCCCCCCCCCTCACATCATACACAGGGAATGTCGAGGTAGCAGTGGGACTTGCTCCAATTTGGATGCAAACGTCCTTCATGTTTCTCATCTGGACAAGAATAATAGAAGAAAATGTTGTTTCCTGAGAGCTTCCTGCCAGATAACCCCCCTAGTGTAATAACCTTGGGAGTTAATCAACTTCTTTTAAATCAAACGCCTAATTTGAACGATAATTATAATTTGGCATTTAGATAACATTGACTAAGCACTTGATTGAGGCAACAAGACAAAAAACAGGCCTAATGGCAATTCTTCCAATGAAAGCACCGTCAAATAAGTTTCGGTATCTACAATATTCCGTTGCGCTCTTATGCAGAGTTATATTTGGCACTCGGATCAATTAATGAATGGAAAAACTCCACCTGGGAGACACGCTCGTGCGTTCTCCATTTTTCACCCACCTTTCTAGCACCTCGAGAGAGTGCGCAAATTTCTTGTTTTAATATTTTAGCGCTCTGACTTAAGCTTCGGAGTTCTCTGCAGGTAGCGTACTAGATCATCCTGACATTTCAAAGTACTGAAACCTTTGGAATAAAGTGTTTTTTATTTCATTCTATTAACATAATTTATGTTTGTCAGAGAGCCCACCTCTGTGGAAGTCAAGTAGGGAGGGGTCTTGCCATAATTCATCGTCACATGGCTCTCCGTGTGTGCACGTATGTGTGTGTGAGACACATGATAGTGGCTGTGCGTGAGACCTTGCAGACATTCGACTTCATTACTCGGGTCTGAAACATTGATGAGGCAGAGAATAGACTCAGCCGTCACCATGTGGAGTCTGTTATCATGAAAAGATCAAGCGCTTTTTCCTGCTCAGACAGAAAGTTGATGTGATGTCATCTCGATTTAAGCCAATCACAGTCAAAGATTAGACCCAGATGACCCCTAAGTGGATACTGGATAGTACGTTAGCGTCTTTCTGAAATGCCCCTCTTCCTCCAATCTGTACAACATTTTTGTTACCAGAAATACAACTATTAACTAAAGACAAACGTTTTTGAATATTGACTTGTCAGTGTTTCTAGGTGATCGAAAGTGTTTTGAGAAGTTGCTGTTGTTTGGTTCAGAGTACAAATTGCTTTTTTAAATGTTGCTTTGTTTCAGATATCTCACAATCCAGTCCACAAGATGTTTTCTGTTTATTGTCCACTTTTTTGATATAGTGTAGTAAAGAAAAGACAGGAAATGATGGGGCAAGAGGTGGGAATGAGATTGAGAATTCAAGCTGAACTGAGACTTGAATTACCTGCATAAGCACCACATGTACCAATTGGCCACCGCTTTGACATGTTTTCCTTTTAAGTTATGTCCAGAAATCCATTGACCTTTGAGTGTAAACTATTAACTAAAGATGAGCCTGAAGACATAAAATGAATGTTGGTTTGTCAAAAAGTTTAGCAGTTTAAAGGTCATTTTGAATGGACTCATATAGTTTAAAAATGGGCAATTTGAATCTATGAATCTATGCATTTGATTTATGAGATCCAGCCTGTTGTTAGGTAGTTAGAAAGGTGTTCTGAGTGGTTTCTAGGCTGTTGCTAGGCCCATAGTCCTTTCCAATATCCAACTTTTGTTGATACTAGAGAAAAGACTGAAAATAAAGGGGGAAGAAGTTGGAATGAGATTGAAAATGCAAGCCAAACTCAAACTTAAATTTCCCACATGAGCACCACAGCTCAATGTACCACTTGGCCACCGCTCCGACATGTTTTCCTTTTAGAGCTGTCTAACTGAATTCAGCCAACCTACTTGAAAATCTGAAGATGAATGTGACATTGAAGGCTCAGCATACAAAATATAAGACTTTACCTCAACAATTTAATCTAGGGAAAGATACATTTGATTTATTTGACAATATTGTTGTATTGATTAGAGCGTATAGATTCTTACCGCAGTTTTCTGTGGATCTATTCAGTTATTTCTCTGGTATACGCAGCAGACCTTCAATATTCTTCTTTCATGACCCCATTGGGCATACACACATCACATCTGAGACCTTGTGCTGTTACAATGGCAAAAGATTCAACTGATTTAGCTTCTCCAATGACTTTAAATGCTTTAATGCAAGAGTTTTGCTATGTAAGTCGCTGTGCATGAGAGTGTTATACAAAAGTTGTTTCCTCTGTGGATGAATCTAGACTTTCTCCAGGGAAACTGTATGTTGCGCGCTGAAGTGAAGGTGCAACAGGATTGTCTCTCAGCATCAGCTCAGCTGCACCTTCATGCGGCCATGATCAGAGACAGAGCTGAAGCCAGTCAGAGGCCCCTGTTTGGAGCTTCGCTGCTTTCTGAAGGAAAATCAATAACCTGGAGGCAAGCTAATTAACTGAAAATCATTTAACCCTGTCTCAGCAATACATAAAAATGTGGCTGCTATGAGGAGCAGAGTTAATAATAGATAAATCTGCCCGGTTTTATGAAAGAAATAAAAGCTCCTTCAGAGGCTGTGAGGGACCTGAGGGAAACCGCTGGCAGCTCAATCACTCTGGAAATATCATTCAAATCCATCCTGTCAAAAACTTCCAATAGGAATAGTACTGGACACAACTGATCCGAGATGTCATAATAGAAGTGAAATTGATGCTGTCCAGCTCTGTCAATTATAGGACCATAATAGTCTGCATGTTACAAAGGTGTTGCAGCACTGTATGTGTGTCTTTACAGAAGACACTCAAACCATTCAGTCTGGCGGAAAAGCAGGGGAAATCATTTTGAACTTGTGGTGCAGATGTTTGATTTCTTCCTGACGTTACAAATAATTGTGGTTTTAGCATCCCCATTACCGTCACAAAATTCCAGGGAGTCGAAGGCACAGCCTAAAAAGTCCAAACAGAGATTTATTTGGTCTTCGTATATTGCGCTTTTGCTCACCCTGTGGCACTCGCCAATCAATAATTGAACAGACCGAGGATAATAGCTTCTACGCACACCGCGCCATTTCTGAACATGCAGGAACACGGGAGAAACTCATCTGGAGGTGAAATAAATTGCTTGAATTCCAAATGCAGCCTTTCTTTGAAGAATAGAAAACTTCAGAATGCCTAACGTGTAAATGTTTGGCAACACTTTTTTAGCATTAGAGGCATAAATCCCATGTTTGTTTGTTTTTACTTTTGAGAACTATTAGATATGTTTGAGAATCTAAATGAACATTAAATTAACATAGCAAGAAAAGTAGGTAGTTTAATCGCATCAAATACAGTGGGAAGAACAAGTATTTGATACACTGCCGATTTTGCAGGTTTGCCCACTTACAAAGCATGTAGAGGTCTGTAATTTTTATCATAGGTACACTTCAACTGTGAGAGACAGAATCTAAAACAAAAATCCAGAAAATCACATTGTATGATTTTTAAATAATTAATTTGCATTTTATTGCATGACATAAGTATTTGATCACCTACCAACCAGTAAGAATTCCGGCTCTTACAGACCTGTTAGTTTTTCTTTAAGAAGCCCTCCTGTTCTCCACTCATTACCTGTATTAACTGCACCTGTTTGAACTCGTTACCTGTATAAAAGACACCTGTCCACACACTCAATCAAACAGACTCCAACCTCTCCACAATGGCCAAGACCAGAGAGCTGTGTAAGGACATCAGGGATAAAATTGTAGACCTGCACAAGGCTGGGATGGGCTACAGGACAATAGGCAAGCAGCTTGGTGAGAAGGCAACAACTGTTGGCGCAATTATTAGAAAATGGAAGAAGTTCAAGATGACGGTCAATCTCCCTCGGTCTGGGGCACCATGCAAGATCTCACCTTGTGGGGCATCAATGATCATGAGGAAGGTGAGGGATCAGCCCAGAACTACACGGCAGGACCTGGTCAATGACCTGAAGAGAGCTGGGACCACAGTCTCAAAGAAAACCATTAGTAACACACTACGCCGTCATGGATTAAAATCCTGCAGCGCACGCAAGGTCCCCCTGCTCAAGCCAGCGCATGTCCAGGCCCGTCTGAAGTTTGCCAATGACCATCTGGATGATCCAGAGGAGGAATGGGAGAAGGTCATGTGGTCTGATGAGACAAAAATAGAGCTTCTTGGTCTAAACTCCACTCGCCGTGTTTGGAGGAAGAAAAAGGATGAGTACAACCCCAAGAACACCATGCCAACCGTGAAGCATGGAGGTGGAAACATCATTCTTTGGGGATGCTTTTCTGCAAAGGGGACAGGACGACTGCACCGTATTGAGGGGAGGATGGATGGGGCCATGTATCGCGAGATCTTGGCCAACAACCTCCTTCCCTCAGTAAGAGCATTGAAGATGGGTCGTGGCTGGGTCTTCCAGCATGACAACGACCCGAAACACACAGCCAGGGCAACTAAGGAGTGGCTCCGTAAGAAGCATCTCAAGGTCCTGGAGTGGCCTAGCCAGTCTCCAGACCTGAACCCAATAGAAAATCTTTGGAGGGAGCTGAAAGTCCGTATTGCCCAGCGACAGCCCCGAAACCTGAAGGATCTGGAGAAGGTCTGTATGGAGGAGTGGGCCAAAATCCCTGCTGCAGTGTGTGCAAACCTGGTCAAGAACTACAGGAAACGTATGATCTCTGTAATTGCAAACAAAGGTTTCTGTACCAAATATTAAGTTCTGCTTTTTTTTTTTTTGATGTATCAAATACTTATGTCATGCAATAAAATGCAAATTAATTACTTAAAAATCATACAATGTGATTTTCTGGATTTTTGTTTTAGATTCCGTCACTCACAGTTGAAGAGTACCTATGATAAAAATTACAGACTTCTACATGCTTTGTAAGTGGGCAAACCTGCAAAATCGGCAGTGTATCAAATACTTGTTCTCCCCACTGTATCTGTACTCCTCTCTCCTTAAAGTTTTGACAATGTAAATTATATATCAATATTGAACAGACCCAACAGATTTATGTACAGATTTAAGTATTTATTCAGTTTAATGATCAAAAACATAATATTTTGATGTTTCACATTTTGCGTGCAACCCTGTTTGGCATAATTTTTCGAAATACAATATGAAAAGTAAATTTCTTAAAATTTGGACCTTAATTGATCCACAATTATTAATATTTTTTTCTTTGTTTTATGGGGAATAGAAGTTTGTCTCATACAGAGTGTTGGCTTAATATTAACTACATTTTCAACTCGTCGATTTTCAAATTGTCTATTGATACTTATTTAAAGTTTATTACTAAAAATGTACAGTGTAGGCTACACTCTTCAAGACTTTTAAGTCCTATTTTAGGTGTAATTTTTCTATTTCCTCATTTGGGGAAAGGGCTTATCAGCATTTGTTGTAGTAGTATGAACTTTAGATGTAAAGACAGTGACAATAACTTGAGTACAATAGATATTTCGGTGTTGCTAGATTGGGTAACACTTTATTTTGACGGTCTACTTTAGACCTTTGCAACTACATGTCAGCTAACTCCCTTTAGATTATTAGTATCAGTTCAATTAGAGTAGTGATTAATATCTGCAAACACTTTATTTTGATGCTCCCCCAACAGACATTCTACTAACTGTCACTTTGCAACTACGTCAACTTATTCTACCAACCCGAACCCTAACACCTAACAGTTTACTAACAGTCTACTACAGTCTAATACTCTAATGAAAGTTAGAACCCTTAGAACCATTAGAACCCTCTATTTTGTGAACCCTTAATTCTCTTTATTTCTGCACATAAAAGCTTAAAACAATATTATTGCATTCATTTGATTCTAGTTGTAGGACTTGTAGGAAGATCCGAAGATCTTAATGTAGGTCAAATTTATGCAGATATACAGAAAGTCCACGACCACAACTGTAATGGTGCCTTGAGTTGTTGGGAGTTGTGTTGTGGTTTCGATCTGGCTTAGGAAATTGTGATCCAAACAATGGCAGGAATCCTTCTAGACACAAATAGGGATGAACTCCGTGAGCAGGCAGGCAGGTGATAACCAAACGCCATTAAGTGCATGGCCTGCAAAAGCCTCCATGAGCTGTGAAAAAGCTCCATTACTTTAGGGTAAAGAGGGGTGAACGCAGAAAGGCACTTTTCTGCCGAGAGCAGGCCTTAATGTGGTGCAAATGGGAAAGAGTGCATTGTCACCTTCAGACTTGATGCACTACCATTCCGGACTGACAGACGCAGTTCACTTATTGCCCATACATACCTGCTTTGTTATCACAGACACAGAGCAACACTTTCAAAGAATGGACTGTGTACCACCCATCAATCCTTTCAAAAAATACTTAGGGTTTAGGGTGTGTTCGAGCCATTTTTAACACTTTTTCGTTGAGCTAATGGTTCGGTGTGCATGCCAGTAGTTAAACCACAGTGAGCTTTCCACCCAATTATGACTTTGTTGTTTACAAAGCATCACATAATTGTTGCTCAAAAGGGAACGTGGTGGATTCACTCTCATTGGTCCAGCCCGTCAGCCATCTGAACCAATTGTCGCAGCAAGGGTACATGGTCTAGATTACTCTGGATGTCTGGGCTCTCCAGTTAAAACACCCCTGCTGAGACCAAGAGCAGATTCCTGGGCAGAAGGAGGAAGAAGAAGAAGAAGAAGAAGAAGAGAGAGAGAGAGGGTAGTTACATGAGTGCTTATTACTTCTTACAAACCTTGGCAGTGAGTCCCAAGCACAGAGCGGCAGATTAATTTTTGACGATGCAATTGATTCCGAGATACTTTTTTTTTTTTTTTTACCCCTGTACAAATCTAATTTGTTGCTTATCTTACACTGACTTTGAGCATTGTTAAATTGTGCCTTTTAGCTGTTTAATATCACTTGCTGCCTCCCAAACACTTGATATTTTACTGGCATCCCTCAAAAAGGGTGATGGAGAATGTAGAATCAAGACGCCCAGGGTGTGATTGGGATCGTTCTCATCCTAATATGGCCTCCACCTCCTGCTCGGAGTCTCTTTCATGACGGAGGTGCTCTTGTGAAATGTCTTTCCCTCTTCACACCGACTCTCTCCCTCAGGTCTTTCTTCTCCTCGTTCTTCCTGCTGGCAATAGAGCCGATCTCCTCAGGGGAAATCATTACATGGCATCATTACCATCCCAACACTTTCATCCACCAGCCCTTGTTTCAAGCCCTCATCATTTGATTAAGTTTAGGGTGGAGAGTGTGGGGTGGGGTTTGGGTGGGGGGGAATAAAATGGCCGAATTAATAAATAGCTCCCAGAGGACTCTTTTTAAGATCGGGGTGCTCGTAGGAAACAGAGAGTTCAGTATGGTCCATAGGGACACTCTTTTCCTCCACGTGCTGCTTGTTTATGAGCAAAGAGCTGTGATTGTGGGTGGGGATTCGGCCTAGCAGATGTTCTGCAACATTTGCAATGGAAATGAGTGTTGTGGGCTGCTTTAGGGAGGTCATTTGTGTCTAATATTTCCAGTTATATGTTTCTATCAAGCACAACAAAAGATAACAGAAATTACATTTTCTTCAGAAAAGTTAGTTGGTCTTTGTGTGAAAATCATCTATGATGCTATGGGAGTGGTTACCAGGGTGTTGCTATGTGGTTTCTAAAAAGGTCCTGAATAGATTTAATGTTGCCACTTGGTTGCGAAGGGGTTCTAGGTGTTTGCTAGGGTGTTAAGTCAAAAGAGTCTTTATTGCAGGATTTCCATCCAAATGTTTCAGAGTACATTTCTAAACATTCAACTAAAGCCAATGCGAAATATTATTAAATATGTTATGCACATTATCTTTAACCCTAAAAAGGGCAAGGCTATAAAGAGACATCAGAAAATTAATTTGCTATTTTCCATCTTATTAGGACACAAATAATACAATTTCATGATTTTTAAAAAAAAAAAACATGACTTTTATTTTTGATTTGTATCTCCCAGGATACGTCGCCCCTTTGGGGGTATAAATTCATTGAAAAAAGAATGCTTGTTTGGCAATGCGTGTTACAACCTTTTAGCCAAATTTTTAAAACATTTATTCTCTCACAACTTAAACAAAACATTTGTTGTAAAATTCTGTTGAAAGTACAATGCCTATTTATGAATATATTTGCCTACTGTATCATATTTAATACACAAATTTCTAGGGCCTATAAATTATCAATATGGCCTATTTTTTATCAAGTAAAGTCTTTTTTGCTCAGAAAGAAAGCTGTTTCCAGTACTTTAATGCGCATTGAGTTTTAAGGAACTGCAGAAAATCCACCTTAACCTAATGCAATTTTTTTTGCAGAGAAATGGTAAATGTGACTGCACCTTAAGTCTATATTAAATCACACACCTCTCATATTCTGTAGAACGAAATATGCGTGACACTGTGTCTACACCAGACGCGACCATTGACGTGTCGCATCTTGCCGCAACAACTAGAAGCCGTCTACACTGGACGCGACAATGCTACTATTGCAAATCCATTTGTCCTTCCTATCAGTAGTATCGTGAGTGCTTGGAGTACGTTATAAATTGAATGAGGCATCGGTTTACTGTCGGGGATTTGTTGTGTCGCGTCACGCCGTACCCAGTGTAGACAACATCACTGATTATAATGGGTTCTATTGTCTTCTGTCATGTCACATCGCACCGCTCGCATCCGGTGTAGACACGGTGTGATGAATTCTTGCCTAGTTTTTATACTTTGTTAGTTCTTTCTTATACTTTGTGAAAATTCCTAATCCCAAGTAAAATTAAATTGTCAGAACAATTAAGCTAATGTGTTGAAAATCTGTGTGGCCTGTTGCAACAACTTCTTTTGTTTTGTGCTGTCCAGGTATTCTCTGAATTGTTCTTGTCTATAGTTTTCAAGGAGGTGGTTCTTGAGGGTGACGTGGACATGGAGAGACAGGAAATAACTGTGCTTTATTTTCCAAAGCCTGCAGTGGGCTGGCAATAGTAAAGCTTTCAGACAACCATCCAAGAACTAATCACTCACATTTAGAATTCGCTAGGAGGTTCAGAGTGACACACACACACACACACACACACACACAAACAAACACACACACACAAACACACACACACACACACACACACACACACACACACACACACACACACACACACACACACACACACACACACTTTCTCTCTCCATCTCTCTACTGCTCTCTTTGCCCATCCCACGTATCTGACCCAAGACCAGAAAGCACAGCAGGAGTGTGGGCGTACTTTTCCAGCTTCATCCAGAGGTCACGGGTCACCAGTCGAGGAGAAAAACAGACGTCTTTTATCGCCATTTACTAATATAAACACATTTAACCAGCAAATAAATAAACAACGGAGTTGAGCGGATGGCAACGTCCTTCATTTTGCACATTTCGTGATTTGAGGGAATGAGTTCAGAATTCACTCATTGTATTCCTGCTCGGGAAAAAAAATCTGTTTTTGTTGCGTCTACTTTTTTCTTGATGTTAGCTTACAATCTCTCATCGGTCAGTGATGAGATCCCAGTCTCAAGTCTAGTGTAAAGCTAAAGTCTCGTCAGGTATTACAGCCAATGGTGGGCAGTAATCACACAGCTCAGCTGCTCTGAGGTGATTCCTGTGTCAAAACGGACGTCGTGAATTGCCAGGGTCCACTGGCCTGGGTTTCCTGGGTGCCCATTAGAAACATAGCTTAGTGGTCTGATTAGCACCTCATACTCTTTTTGTTTTCTCTCTGTCTATCTCTCTATCAAGAATGTGCCCTGTGTGAACGGCCCCTCAAAGTTGCAAGTATGCATTTCTTTTTTTGCTGTTACGTGCTGTATTATATCTATAGGGTCAGTATCAGTGCAAGCAGATGGTAGTTTTAGGGCACTTAGCCAGTGACACTGCTATTCACCTATTGTTGGCTTGTTACCTTTGCATCTGGGTCACACTTTAGCCTACAATTCATACAATTAAGTATAAGAGAAGCTGCATATTTTATATATAGTCTATTGCTATAAATCAAGATATGCCATAAATAAGATATAATTCATGACCTACAGCTCTGGCAACCCACAAAGTTGAGAACCTCTGGCCTATCGTGTTTGTTGGGACAGACTTTGAGCTTCTACAGTCGAGTCCATGCAAAGCAGTAGCATTTGGTTTACATAGCTCAATCCTGCACAGGATCAAATCACAGCAGTAGTGCGCTGAAATCCTTGGGCGCAAACATAACCTTCACAGATGTGGTAGTGCACAAGCACTCCTCCAGTAAATGAGGCCATAAAAGCCAGGAGTCCAATTATGCACCTGAAATAAAGCTCTCATCCACCGAAGGCTTCAGCTTGACGCTCAAGGCCACACGTATGCACCGGCCTGGGTCTTCTAGCGCTAATGCCTAACAGATCAACATTCTTCTCATATCGCTCATCGGGTGCTTGAAAAATCACAAGCCCATCTGCCGCAAATAAGTCTCGCAGGAGGGTTTGCGCTTGTTTCTGAGGTTTCTCGAGATGAGGTAGTGCTGTTCTTATCTCACTGGACTTCAGTTTAACGGGCTTTAGTCGGTTCCCATAGCAGTGCAGCAATGTTTGATTACTCTTAAATCACCCGCTGAGAAAACCCAGAGCTCAGCTCTCCCTGTTGCCGCAGCCATTTCAGCCCAGCAAAATAAGATGTTTCAAGTCGTTACGCCTGTCCCGAGAATGCAAGCTCGAAGTAGGGACGGTAGAAAATTGCCTTGAATAATCTCAAATATTTGCTTTGAAAGGGTTTGTGAGGGTGTTGTCAGGAGCCACGTGTCTCTCGCACCCCCTGCTGAATACAATCATCTTTCCAATTTGGTATAAATTAGGTCAAATGGGAATAGCCCGTCATAAATGGCTAAAGCTAGTCTCAGCTTCAGATGTGTAGCAGTACTTGAAAGTAGGTGTTAACTAAGACACTGAAATAGCCATTAGCGGTGCTCTGCATGACTGGATCACATGCAATCTCCATTTAAATTCCACAAATCTCTATCTTTATAACTCAAGGTCTGCAATAAGATCTGTGCATGCTGACATGACATGCTGAGACTGAGATGTAGATCCTGGTCTGTGGTTTACTGAGCGGCTTTCTAAACTAAGGGGTAACTATCTAACACTAAAGGGTCAGTTTGAAAGTAACGAAATGAATAAAGCCCCTGGCTTAGTGCACTATATACTACCTACTTTTCAAAGTAATATTTGAAACTTTCTGAATGCTTTATTCAACCTTTAAAATGTTGCATTCAGGTTGTCACATGACGTGCATGTTTCATTTTGGAAATTACATCGTTATCATACTCGAAATAAAAAAGGTATTTAGCATTTTAATCAAATTGTTTTTGTAAAATAAAAGTCTTCGAACAACTGTTTGTGGTAATTTAAGGTATACAAAATATTCTTGTTATTGGCTCGTTGTATTATTTTATCTAATCAGTGCAAAAAACGCATTAAATATATAATTTTATAATATAATTAATATAATATAATATAATATAATATAATATAATATAATATAATATAATATAATATAATATAATTAGTGTGCAATTAATTACACCTAACATAAAATCATAAAATTCTGTATATATATATATATATATATGTATATGTGTGTGTATATGTATGTATCTATACATATATATTAACAAACTTGTTAGATGCGATTAATCGAATTTGACAGCATAATATAATATAATATAATGTAATATATAATAAATTATAATATAATTAAATCTAAATTAATTGTAATATAATTTCTTATAAATTGTAAGGTTTCATGTCTTTCACTTGGAAATCACTACATGCATACAAAAAAATTCACATACTTTGCACAGTCTACATACTATACACTGCAGAAATAGTAAGACAGTATGCTATTCTGAACATAGACTCTGGTGCTTTAGTTACTTAAATGTGTTTGTGTGCATGTGAGAGTTTCCTAATATCTCCATTTCTTCTGGCATGTGCATTTCAGTGTCATTGTTGGGCCTCCCTGGTGGACCAATCCTGGTCCATCTGGAATAGGTTAGTGTGCCACATCAAAAGACAGAACTTCACAGGGCGTGCGAACTTCGAATCTCCCTCAGTTCGTTTGTCGGCGCTGTGCTGTCCAGAGCACATTACTGATAATGGCAGGCCGCTTTTGCAGATCCGTCTGTGTCGATAACACGTCTTGCATTCTTTAAATAACAGATCACAGATCAGCTGAATGAGCCGCATGGAATAAATTGCCAGTGACATTTAAGGTGAAATAACTAGCATTCTTCCCTCCTAACAGCGAAAGATGAGCCACTTATGTGCATCTGCAGAGTTGAGATTGACGCAAGGATGGAGAAGCATCTCTATATGTGTGTGTAAGCTCGGGCTAGGATGCTTGTGGTGTGTGCATCTTCATTACGGACCCCTGGAAGGCCTTTGGTTGTGAACCATGTGCATAGATCGTTGTGTTAATGTTGATGGTAATGGTTTAAGCAGTGATAATGGAATCACAAATGACTCTGATGTATGGCTTTCTTCACATTGAACATAAAACAGATTTGTTTTTCAAATCGAATCTATGTGGCCCTAAGAGAAGAGTTAGCAAAAATAAGTTTGTTAGCATGTGTTTGTTCATACAGCAACAGAAAACGATGCTTTGATAGATCAAACATGGATTTAATAATGGTTTGTCTATGTTCTTTATGGGTATGGGTAAAACATATGTAGTTTTTACAAGAACAGGGACTACGAATGTTTGTATGAGAAATGAGCTTTTAGCATTGAATAGTAAGCTAGCTACAAACAATATATTTTCTGGCTCATTCTTGACTAGAATCCACAAAAGTTACACTAAGCTGGGTTTTAAAATCAGTTTTGGTCAGCAGAAATAGTTAATAGTAAACTGTCATGTCAACATTGGGCTTATGCTTAGCTAAAATGCTATTTTTAGCTCGTACATGTAGCTGTTATACTGTTCTCTGTCAAGAAAATCAACATCAGATCATAAAAAACTTTGTTATAGTAAGAGATTTGATACAAAGGTGTTTTTTTCTGTCTTGTTTTACAGTTGAAATATCGATCCTTTAATACAAGATACGCTTTTTTCTTTTTTATACTATCCACGTTGTGTCTGAACAGTTAGATCAAAGTCAGATTTCAAACCACAAATAGATGAATGGACTTTTGTGTGAGTTTTTGCTGTTCAAACTACTAATTTAAAAACAGATTTGAGATCGATGTGCCAAAACAGATTTTTCCAGCTTGTCTGAACAAGAGGCTAGTAAAAGCCAGATTTGAAAATGCAAAGTGTGATTCAGGGAGGTGTTTTGTACTTTGAGTACAGTGATTACCATTATCCAGACTCCATTACAATGTCTTTATCAGGTTTTTGTTTTAGAGGAAGTAACTGTCATTGTGTTTCGCCAATACCAGCTAATGATGTGCTAATCAGGAATGGGAAAAGCGCTCGTTGAGCATCCTTACTAGCCGTTGGCTAATCTATCTGAGGGCTGTTTTCCACTGGGTAGCGTACACTCGAATTGGACCAAAAATTCTTAAGTCCATTATCGGTGCAATAAAGAGCTAATGACCCAATGACGGGAATATATTTGCTGTGGCACCCATCTCTACGAAGAGGCCGAAGGATAAGGAGTCATTAAGGCAGCGTTATCTGGTCCAGATAGCATTGGCATGTCTACGCAGATCATTATTTTCGCCCCTGGAGCCGTTTGCCAAACGAGAACAGCCGTATGAGCAGAGCGGGCGCTCAGACTCGGCGGTCAGCTGCGGTGTGGGGGGGAGCCACTAACGATACGTGCCCTGGCAGCTAATTCTCTTTCTAAATGCCCCTAATGACTATTTTATGAAAGAATCTTGCATTTTATTATTCGTTTTGCTTTAGTCAGCTTGCTGTTTGCTGGAGGTTTGAGGGTGAGATGTTTCTATGCTTCACACACAAGCCAAGTGTATATCTTTTATTCTTTTGTTGAGCACAGGTCCTAAACAAACGCCCCTGTGAATAGCCTTGATAAAATAATAACAGTGTATTAAATAAGACCATTTGTGCTGTGCTCCTAAGTCTCTCAGAGTAAAAATTATTTATTTACATAAAGAAATACAGCACTGCAAGGCAAGGAGTTCAGACAGAGGAACAAAAACCCAAATGTGGGCACCCAAATGGCTTTGCTGAAACAGGTAGCAAATAGCTTTTTGGTGCATCTTACTCAAATCAGTTTAGTTTTTTGCTGTCTGATCCAAATCGCATCCAACAATTGAAAATTGATTAAAAATGTAGGTGAATGTGATTTCACCAAGTGCAACATGATCCTGGATCAACATCTTTATTGATCCTGGAACAAAATTCCAAACAACCAATCATATTTGAGGGACAAGTTTACAGTTTATGTCAAGTTAGGCTTACAACCAGGGTTAGGTGCTTCTACATCAGTGTTATTCACTTTTTATTTCTCTCAGATTTTTGGGATAAGTTATGGGTAGGGTTTGGATTAGGGGTAGGGACAGAGTTATTTTTCAACAGGAATGTTGTTCCAGGATCAACAAAATATGCTGATCCAGGAACATGTCTTACTTGGGAAAATCAATTGATCCAAAGTGCATTCAACAACTGAAAGCTGATTAAAAGTTTCAAAACCAGATCCAAACCAGATCTAACAATTAAAATCTGATTAAATATATTAGTTGGTTAGTTCCCTTTCAGTCAGCCACGTTCGACGTAACGTCTCAGTTCCCTCCTTTAGGGAACGAGGGTTACATACGTAACTGAGACGTTAGTTAGTTAGTTAGTTAGTTAAAGACCTCATTCATTCATTCAAGACCTGATCCAAATAACATCCAACAGTTAATTACGGATTTATTAGTTAGTCTGTTTGTTTATGAATTTCAAGAAGGTTTTTTTTCACATTCAGGATGTGATGTAATTAGTGCCATATCACCTTAAAGGGGACATCGGATGCCCCTTTCACAAGATGTGAAATAAGTCTCTGATGTCCCCAGAGTGTGTATGTGAAGTTTTAGCTCAAAATACCCCACAGACCATTTTTTATAGCATGTTAAAATTGCTACTTTTTGGGGGTGAGCAAATGAGCTGGTGCTCCCAGCACAGAGGGCGGAGCTTCAAGAGCTCTTGCTCAAAGCCACTATAGTCATGCTCTGTCATGCTCCGGCAATAAAACAGAACAATCTCATGCTCTAAAAATGTCAGAAACTATCAGTACTAGAATATATGTTGCATGGAGATAGAGCAGGTATATTTTAGTTTAATTACGGTTATAAATTATGTTGTCATCTTGCTTTTATCCACTATCAGTACAAGCCTGTTGTAGTGGACCCTGTCCGAATGATGGCCTAAACTTTACTGATGATTTTTATGAAGTTTATTGTACATCACACAAAAGATGAAGCGTTCATTTTCACTCAAGAAAATCACTGTAAGAGCTGAATAAAACAGTACAAGGAGTGTGCATTAAAGTCTTATCCATAAACACTCTCTCTCTTGCATTATCATCAGCATACACTGTAAATTACACGAAAACACTCCTTACAACTAACAGTAAACAAATATATACAGACCTTATGCCTTTTCGGGGGTGATTAATAAACTGGTAAACTTAATATCCGTAAAACAACTCTGATGAACTGTAATAAAGTGTGTGCTCTCCCTTTCATTACTGCCATGACCAGTATCGCTCTGGAAACTATAAGCTGGATCACGAACAGTTGGTACAGATCCATCCACAAGTAACAACTTTACTGTTTTGTATTGTCCCTTTGTACTGACCCTCGTTCACAATGCAGTCTGGTGTAAAATGATCCGCGCAAACATAAACGAATTTAGGTATATGGGGGGGGGGGCGCATTCCCTTCAAAAATAAAACCAATCCACTGTGTCTTCAGCTGCTCTGATGTCGGGAGTACATGAAGACTTATGTTCACTCTTACATCAAACAACAAAACTTCCTTATGAGACATTCTTGTCACTACTCGCTACAGCTGCTCCGGCCTGGAGAAAATGGCGGACAGTGTACAACTCGCTCAGGGCGGGGTCTATGCTAATACGACAAAGTCCATCAGCAGTCGTGGGTGGTCTTATTCAAATAGCTAGCTAGCTACCTACGTAGAAACCGACTGCAAATTGAAACAGCTCGCTGGATGACACAGTTTCAGACTCAGACAGCCCATAACAAACTGGCTGTGTTTTCTTTTTAGCTTTTCTGAGCTGGCAGACAAGCCAGAAACATCAAAAAAAAAAAATTATGTGCATAGATAAATCATTTATAATAAGCACTGCAACATTCTGTAAAAAAATAAGATTTGTCTTTTTTGATTTTTATGGTGACTTTAACTGTGTGTGAACACTCATTCCCTTTCAGTCTGTCACGTTCGACGTACGTCGGACGTCACCGACGAATTGGGATCACTTCTGGGAGCCCCTATCAGCTTCGAGTGTATACAGAACGGGCCAATGGCCATTGGCGTGCGGGATTTGCATCTCGCGCTCCGCCCCGCACCGCGGGTATAAAGCGGAAGGAGATGCAGCGCACCTTTGTCATTCACTTCGGAGCCGGTTGTGTGCTGCTGAAGAGTGTTCCTGTATTATATAGAGATAATCAGAACGAGAGAGGAGAAGTTCTGAGTGTTGGTGTGAAGGCACAGCAGCGAGGACCGCGAGCTCACTGAGCGCAAAAACTGCTGTTATTACAGCAACTTTCAGTTTGGTGGGCGTTCACATTACTCTGAGTGCAAAACACAGGCTGCACTATTCCCTGTGTTTTTGCCGCGGCTATCTCCCTGGGTGCTTCAACACGTTAAAAGAGCTTTTTCCCTAAAAGAGTACACGGGTGTGATACTGCGTCTTTTTCAAGATGTCATTCCACCCGTGCGTTTCTGGATGCGGTTGTTTCCTGTCCTTCTTGACGGCCACGACCTCTCTCACATAAGCATGTTGAGATTGTGTTCGTGGGTGATCCATGTTCTCTCAGAAAAGGAGAATGTGATCACGTCGGCGTGCTGTTCGTTTCTCCTTCCTCGTAAGGTTTGAGCGTTCAGCGCGCCGTGTGCCGTCTAGCTGCCAGTTGACAGCGCGGGTTGTCACGGCAACCCAGTGCATCACTCGGCGCTTTAGATGCGCGGTCGAGACTCGCAACCTCAAACGGGGCTGAGTCCCTTCGCCTATTCCCCGATCTAGTTTCTCTTCTGGTGCACCAGACAAGAGCTACTTCGGCTAATAAGCCTGGGTGAGGATTACAGTGGGGCTTCCCTGCCGAGTACATCTCCGTGGGCCCCCACTCCTCTATCGCAGCGCGAGCATGTTGAGACTGTGTTCGTGGGTGGTCATGTTCTCTCATGAGAGCATGGCCACGTCAGCGCGTTGTTCGCCTTGCCTTTCATAGGGGCTTGAGTGTCCAGCGCGCTGTGTGCCGTCTAACGGCCACGCACACTGTCTCACATGCCTGCTTGTAGCTTTCAGATGGAATTGTTGGTCTTTAAAAAAGGGACTTAGCGTTTCATTTAGGGCTCTAGCAGAGGACAGATGTCAATCGCTACATCGGAGAGAGGGCTGTTATGTGCTGGAAATGAGATGAGGCTGAGATTCCCACTATAATAATGTGTGCTCATGCTGAATCAGATTCAGACTTGACAGCCATGCTTTCCCGGGTGGCTGAGGCGTAGTGCAACGCGTAAATCGCCTTGCCCGCCCCCTTGCCTTTTCCCCGGATGTGCATTGGAAAGCTTTGGCAGTGTGGAACTATTTGGTGCCAAAATATGGAACACCAAAGGGGCCATAATTCTGTATAAAGTTTTCCTCTCTCTCACTACCCTCATCGGTGGGGTGGCAGTGCCACTGGCAGGCCACCTCTGCCCTGCACTCTTAAAAAAGAGACGAGGGTAGTTCTGAGCCGAGGTTGAGCTGCGCACAGTGACTGATCATATTTAAAGTCACAGCGCTGGCCCTCGGCCAGACGATGTCCACCCTGGTCCAGAAACACCCTTGGCACCCAGAGATGGATGGGACAGCTCCTTCTCCCGGAGGAGGGCCGGGAGAGAATCCTTTTGATTTCTGTTCCGCCACTGGCCTTCATGCCAGTGGTACCCAAAACTTCACTAGAGCTGTTTCCAAAATCTCTGGGTGCCAAGAGAGCGCGCTTGGCGGTATACGACGCTCCCATGCCTTGTCACCCTCCGGTGCCTCTCTTATCGCCAACAGGGGGTGCTGGCTGTGTCCAGGATGCACACAAGAGGCCTCCTCATACCCGTGCACCCCCTCAGCGGAAGCAGGTAAGTGTTGCATTGCACACTCAGACCCCACTTCGGGCCGCTATGCCGTCCGAGTCGAGTCCCTGCACTCCGCTGCGCTGCCCCGCTGCGGGTACGTCTGTGGTGCCGTTGGTCCCGCTGGTTCGGTCGCTGGGAGCCTGGCTAGCGCTTCCAGCCCGTCCCGCTGGCTCATCCGTACTATCAGACTCGGCTGTGCAATTCAGTTCGCCCGGCGGCCCCCCAAGTGCAGGGGCATTCACTTCACCTCCGTGTTGAAGGAGGATGCCCCCGTGCTACAGGCGGAGATCGCAGTCCTACTGGCGAAGGATGCGATAGAGCCGGTTCCTCCAGCCGATATGAAGACAGGCTTCTACAGCCCGTACTTCATTGTACCCAAGAAAGGTGGCGGGTTACGGCCAATCTTGGACCTGCGGTTCTTGAATCGGTCCCTTCATAGGCTGCCGTTCAGAATGCTAACGCAGAAACGCATCTTCAGGTGCATCCGTCCCCAAGATTGGTTTGCAGCGATCGACCTGAAGGACGCGTACTTTCATGTCTAGATTCTCCCTCGACACAGACCGTTCCTACGCTTTGCGTTCGAGGGACGGGCATATCAGTACAGGGTCCTACCCTTCGGGCTGTCCCTGTCGCCCCGTGTCTTCTCGAAAGTCGAAAGTCCCATGAGAGAGCGTGGTGTTCGCATCCTCAACTACCTCGACGACTGGCTGATTCTGGCTCAGTCGCGGGCGCAGTTGTGCGAACACAGGGACATGGTGCTCAGTCACCTCAGCCTGTTGGGACTTCGGGTCAACTGGGAAAAGAGCAAACTCTGCCCCGTGCAGAGGATCTCTTTTCTCGGTATGGAGTTGGACTCGGTCAATCTGACAGTGCGACTCTCAGAGGAGCGCGTCCAGTCGGTGTTGAACTGCTTGAATTCGTTCAAATGCAGGACAGCGGTACCACTGAAACATTTTCAGAGGCTCCTGGGGCATATGGCATCCGCAGCCGCAGTGACGCCACTCGGATTGCTTCATATGAGGCCGCTTCAACAGTGGCTACACGACCGAGTCCCGAGATGGGCGTGGCAGAGCGGCTCGTTCCGTGTCTCAGTAACACCGAAGTGTCGCCAAACCTTCAGTCCGTGGTTGGACCCTTCGTTTCTACGGGCAGGAGTTCCCCTAGAACAAGTGTCCAGGCATGCTGTTGTCTCCACGGATGCCTCATCCACCGGCTGGGGGGCCACGTACAACGGGCTTGCAGTTTCGGGTCTGTGGACGGGGCCTCAACTGCAATGGCATATCAATTGCCTCGAGTTGTTAGCAGTTCGTCTTGCGCTGGGCCGCCTCAAAGGGCCGCTACGAGGCAAGCACGTTCTGGTCCGTACGGACAACACTGCGGCCGTTGCGTACATCAACAAACAGGGTGGTCTACGCTCCCGCCGCATGTCACAACTCGCCCGCCATCTCCTCCTCTGGAGTCAGAAGCATCTGAGGTCGCTTCGTGCCACTCACATTCCGGGCCTGCTCAATCGTGCAGCCGACGAGCTCTCACGACAGCAAGTGCTCCCAGGAGAGTGGAGACTCCATCCCCAGGTGGTCCAGCTGATCTGGAGTCGCTTCGGGACCGCACAGGTAGACCTGTTTGCTGCCCTGGACATGTCTCACTGCCAGTTGTTCTATTCCCTGACCGGGGGGACCCTCGGCTCGGATGCGCTGGCACACAGCTGGCCCCGGGGCCTACGCAAATATGCGTTTCCCCCAGTGAGCCTTCTTGCGCAGACACTGTGCAAGGTCAGGGAGGACGAGGAGCAGGTCTTGTTAGTTGCGCCATACTGGCCCAACCGGACCTGGTTCCCGGAACTAGTGCTCCTCGCGACATCACCTCCTTGGCCCATTCCTCTGAGGAAGGACCTCCTGACTCAGAGACGGGGCACACTGTGGCACCCGCGTCCGGACCTCTGGAAACTCCATGTCTGGTCCCAGGACGGGACGCGGAGGTTCTAGGTGGCCTACCACAGACTGTGGTAGACACCATCACTTCCGCCAGAGCCCCCTCTACGAGGCGCCTCTACGCGTTGAAGTGGAACCTGTTCGTCGAGTGGTATTCTTCTCGACGAGAAGACCCCCGAAGATGTTCGATCGGCTCTGTGCTTTCCTTCCTGCAAGAAGGGTTGGAGCGAAGGCTGTCTCCCTCCACCCTCAAAGTGTATGTTGCCGCTATCGCCGCAAATCACAGCATGGTTGATGGTAAGTCCCTAGGGAAGCACGATCTGGTCGTCAGGTTCCTGAGGGGGGCGAGGAGATTAAATCCGCCTCGCCCTCACTCTATACCCTCTTGGGACTTATCTCTGGTGCTAACCGCATTGCAGAGGGCTCCCTTTGAACCTTTGCAGTCAGCAGAGTTAAAAATCCTGTCTTGGAAGACAGTACTCCTGACTGCATTGGCTTCCATCAAGAGGGTAGGGGACCTGCAGGCATTTTCGGTCGACGAATCGTGCCTGGAATTCGGGGCGGGTAACTCTCATGTAATCCTGAGACCCCGGCCCGGATATGTGCCCAAGGTTCCCACCACTCCCTTTCGGGACCAGGTGGTGAACCTGCAAGCGCTGCCTTGGGAGGAGGCAGACCCAGCTCTGGCTTTTCTCTGTCCCGTTCGCGCTCTGCGGATTTACGTGGATAGAACGCAAAGCTTCAGGACCTCAGAACAGCTCTTCATCTGTTACGGAGGCCAGCAGAAGGGAAAGGCTGTCTCCAAGCAGAGGATGGCTCACTGGATAGTGGATGCCATCGCCTTGGCGTATGAAACCCAAGGCGTGCCCTGCCCGCTTGGGTTGAGGGCCCACTCCACCAGGAGTGTGGCCTCTTCCTGGGCGCTGGCGCACGGCGCCTCGCTGACAGATATATGTAGAGCTGCGGGCTGGGCGACACCTAACACGTTTGCTAGATTCTATAGCCTCCGTGTAGAGCCGGTTTCTTCCCGTGTGCTCGCTTCAAATAGCCAGTAACACCGAAGGGCCCGTTCTAGTGTCGGCTTGCTGCGCCATTCCCCTCCTCATGGACCGGATATGTGCGCTGATATGCTCCAGTCGAGTTCCCCAGAACGGCGAACCCTGTTGAGTCCTCCGCAACCCGCGGCAGTCAGACGTGGTGGAGCGTCCGACGCCAGGTCTAACACTTGTATGCATTGGTGGAACTTGTGTTAGGCTGGGTATCCATATGTTGTGACCCCTACGGCGGTCCCATATGTGTATTCTTCCACGGTACGGCGAGCCCGTGTCTTTCCCTTGGCAGAGCTCGCTCTGCCGTCTCTGCGGTGTAGTCTCCCGCCTGCATTGGCCGGGGCCACACCTGGGACTTCCGTATGTTGTACTGCCCACGGCCAGTCCATACATGTATATTCCACATGATACCTCCCTACGGGTAGGATGTGGCTTCCGCAGCGGCCCCCCTGGGCACGCTTTCCCAGCGTTATCCAATACTCTGCTGAGTGGGTCTTGCGGAACAGCAGCAGTGACTCTCCCTGCGTAAGTTCCCCGCCCCGAACAGACGGGGGTCTGAGGGGCTTTCGCTGGGCGCTGGAAGTGGTAGTAACTGTGACGTTTTCCATAGGGATCCCAATTCGTCGGTGACGTCCGACGTACGTCGAACGTGACCGACTGAAAGGGAACGTCTCGGTTACGTATGTAACCCTCGTTCCCTGAAGGAGGGAACGGAGACGTACGTCCCGTCGCCACAGTTGCTGTACCATTACTGCATGGCCGAGTCACTAGTTCGGCTCCTCAGTGAAAAACAAAGGTGCGCTGCATCTCTTTCCGCTTTATACCCGCGGTGCGGGGCGGAGCGCGAGATGCAAATCCCGCACGCCAATGGCCATTGGCCCGTTCTGTATACACTCGAAGCTGATAGGGGCTCCCAGAAGTGATCCCAATTCGTCGGTGACGTCCGACGTACGTCTCCGTTCCCTCCTTCAGGGAACGAGGGTTACATACGTAACCGAGACGTTTGTTGCTCACCCTTTTCATGTTATATTCACTATGTAGTGAATAGTGAACGAATTAGTCAGCAGTTTTGGACACAGTTTATGCATGAATGTGTAAAATGTTGTAAAATACCTTTTAGACATTGAATGAGAGTCTTTTGGCGCCACTGTATGCTTACATCACTACTATAGCAAGCGATTAAGATACATCGGATAGTGACTATACTGAGACTATATTGAGTAAAGAGATTAGATTTTATCGCTTACAAACTCAGTCAGTCATTCTCAAGATATGGTTTGAAACCCAATTGTATTTGTGAGCACAATTAGTTTTACTAATTGATTTGAATATTGATGTATCATTTTCATCTCTGTATTGTACTGTTCTAATTCTATTATGCACAGTTGTATTGTTACAGTACTTATATTGTGTAAGTACTTGAATGTGTTTTACAGTGCTGCAAACAGTAATTGGCATGATGTATGTCATACTGTACAGTCACATCACTCTAAAGTCAGGAATGGCCACAGTGTTACCGCTAGCAGAAGGGTTTTATTATATTTTCCTTCAAACACTTCACCATATGAGACAATTACTGTAAATTAGCGAAGTAGATCCCCTAGTTGCTTTAGACTGGATTGTTATCTAGTGAGGTTTCAGAGCCGTCTCTGCTTTTTATGGAAGGACTTAACAGCTTGAGTCTAATCAAAGACATTTTTTTCCCTCTGTGTTTCAGGCTAAAGAAATTCAATTAGTTTAATTGGTCTGCTTATTATAGGCTGTAATGTGATGTGAGTGCCGCTGTTGTCAAACTTCACAGGCTACTTTAAACAGCCTCCTTAATTAGAAGGATAACTTTAATCTCAGTGTTTCAATTTTACAGTGAAGAGGATCTTCAAGCAATATTCTGGCTTTGCTTACAAAAGCTTCTAAATGGCTCGAGTGTAGGCCTTACTTATACAATTGTATAGGTTTATAGGCAGACAATATTGCTAGTTTGTATTACATGACTCTCTGGAATACATCATTCTGATGTTTGTGTATTGGCCATTAATATGTACAGTGGGGAGAACAAGTATTTGATACACTGCCGATTTTGCAGGTTTGCCCACTTACAAAGCATGTAGAAGTCTGTAATTTTTATCATAGGTACTCTTCAACTGTGAGTGACAGAATCTAAAACAAAAATCCAGAAAATCACATTGTATGATTTTTAAGTAATTAATTTGCATTTTATTGCATGACATAAGTATTTGATACATCAGAAAAGCAGAACTTAATCTTTGGTACAGAAACCTTTGTTTGCAATTACAGAGATCATACGTTTCCTGTAGTTCTTGACAAGGTTTGCACACACTGCAGCAGGGATTTTGGGCCACTCCTCCATACAGACCTTCTCCAGATCCTTCAGGTTTCGGGGCTGTCGCTGGGCAATACGGACTTTCAGCTCCCTCCAAAGATTTTCTATTGGGTTCAGGTCTGGAGACTGGCTAGGCCGCTCCAGGACCTTGAGATGCTTCTTACGGAGCCACTCCTTAGTTGCCCTGGCTGTGTGTTTCGGGTCGTTGTCATCCTGGAAGACCCAGCCACAACCCATCTTCAATGCTCTTACTGAGGGAAGGAGGTTGTTGGCCAAGATCTCGCGATACATGGCCCCATCCATCCTCCCCTCAATACGGTGCAGTCGTCCTGTCCCCTTTGCAGAAAAGCATCCCCAAAGAATGATGTTTCCACCTCCATGCTTCACGGTTGGGATAGTGTTCTTTGGGTTGTACTCATCCTTCTTCTTCCTCCAAACACGGCGAGTGGAGTTTAGACCAAAAAGCTCTATTTTTGTCTCATCAGACCACATGACCTTCTCCCATTCCTCCTCTGGATCATCCAGATGGTCATTGGCAAACTTCAGACGGGCCTGGACATGCGCTGGCTTGAGCAGGGGGACCTTGCGTGCTCTGCAGGATTTTAATCCATGACGGTGTAGTGTGTTACTAATGGTTTTCTTTGAGACTGTGGTCCCAGCTCTCTTCATGTCATTGACCAGGTCCTGCCGTGTAGTTCTGGGCTGATCTCTCACCATCCTCATGATCATTGATGCCCCACGAGGTGAGATCTTGCATGCTGCCCCAGACCGAGGGAGATTGACCGTCATCTTGAACTTCTTCCATTTTCTAATAATTGCGCCAACAGTTGTTGCCTTCTCACCAAGCTGCTTGCCTATTGTCCTGTAGCCCATCCCAGCCTTGTGCAGGTCTACAATTTTATCCCTGATGTCCTTACACAGCTCTCTGGTCTTGGCCATTGTGGAGAGGTTGGAGTCTGTTTGATTGAGTGTGTGGACAGGTGTCTTTTATACAGGTAACGAGTTCAAACAGGTGCAGTTAATACAGGTAATGAGTGGAGAACAGGAGGGCTTCTTAAAGAAAAACTAACAGGTCTGTGAGAGCCGGAATTCTTACTGGTTGGTAGGTGATCAAATACTTATGTCATGCAGTAAAATGCCAATTAATTATTTAAAAATCATACAACGTGATTTTCTGGATTGTTGTTTTAGATTCGTTCTCTCACAGTTGAAGTGTACCTATGATAAAAATTACAGACCTCTACATGCTTTGTAAGTAGGAAAACCTGCAAAATCAGCAGTGTATCAAATACTTGTTCTCCCCACTGTATAAGTTATTATTGTCTCAGGTAACCAATTTATAAAGTTGTTTAATGTCTCATGTAAAAGCAATATCATATTTGCAATCATGCAAGAACAACAGTGCTCTTACTTATGTTATATTGCTTAAAGGTATACTATGTAACTTTTGGCCCTCTAGCGGTAAAAAACAACTGCATGCATTGAATGCAACATTGTTTTGGTTGTGCTTTGGCTTTGCATGACTGTGCAGATGAATATAGTTATCCTGCTGCTCATAAAACATTCAGTACTAGGCTTAAGAGATATAACCATTTTAAATGGAAAGGATTTTAAGGTGACTAGCTGAACCCATTAATAGACACGGTTCTTCCTTAAAAACAAATTCCAGCACAGCGCTACAACAACCATAAGGAAATGACCCTTCAGAATAGATAATGCTTTAAAATTATCATATGGCAATTTATCAGTTCAATAAAATACCTTACTCACCTGTTTAGTAATAAAAGTGCAATTTCTGCGTCACTTTCACATTTCAAATCCCTCAGTTCTCGCCATCTCCAAAAAAGCCAAGTCAATGTTGATTCTTGTTTTATTACGCGCTCTGTCGTGTTCACTTTTTGCAGGCCAAAGCTCCAATGTTTGCTGTTTTTTTAAAAACAGGTGATTCCCTGGAGGTTCGAGATTTAGCGTGCTCCATGTCAACCTTTCTCGCTCGTTGTGACAACTATCCTATGCCACTCCCACATACGGCCAAGTAGCCGGAGCAACTTTTCTCTATTTACGGATATGACGAGACACGCACAGGCGAGTTACGTAAGTGCGCAATTTCACGTGAAAAGCTTCCCTCTCTGTCTAAAATATGAACACTTATAATGGGCTAACTATAGTGAATCAAGGATTGGAAGAAGGATTGATGGTGTATTGACTCATTATTTAAACTTTGTTAATTTTGAAC
Organism: Coreius guichenoti; assembly: GCA_039654105.1. Taxonomy (NCBI): domain Eukaryota; kingdom Metazoa; phylum Chordata; class Actinopteri; order Cypriniformes; family Gobionidae; genus Coreius; species Coreius guichenoti. The sequence continues at coordinate 11,495,541 of CM077182.1, read as the reverse complement.
AAAAAAAGTTTCATAACCTGTGTTTCCACCGCAGGAACTTTCCCCAGAAACTAGGGACTTTGGGTGGTACTCGGTGTGTTTTGACCGCAGGAACCAGGGTCTAAATGAAGTTCTGGGTAAAAATGTCATCCTCAGAAAGTCCCTGCTCACGAGGTAGTACTTTTTCAAAGTTCAGGAACTTTCAGCGGTGGGACTTGGGTGCTGAACATGCTGATTGGTTGAGTTCATGCAGCATTTTTTAACCACCATTTTTAAAAGTCTGTTGCGGTGCGTGCAGTAAGAGTTGTTTGCTATTCGAATCAACATTGGTCATCAAATACAACCGATGGACAGACGCTGAGGTTCAGGCTTTATTAAACGTATATGCAGAGGACAAAATCCGGCAGGAACTGGAAAGTCGCACGCAGTCCTACGTCACCGGACTAATTTGCCTAATCTTCACGGTACTTTAGACCGCGATGGAAACGTAGACAGCAACAGGTCTGGGGGAAAAAAGTTCCTGGGACAAATTGTTCGAGGTAATTTCGGTGGAAATGTGGCTATAGTGCACCTTTAAATAAACCCCCTCAACAGCCCCCTGTTTGTTTTGGGGCCTTAATCACCAAGGTAAAGGTTAATTTTGACCAGGTCACTACCTTTAAACCTCACTTGAATTCGTTTGAGCAACTCTTTGTTAAACACTCAGCTGTTTTTAGCTGGACTGGTGGATCCATCTCTTTCTCACTCTCCCTTTTTTCCTTCCCGCAGACTAAAGGGGAGGAAATTTTCGAGGGGCAATGACAACAAAATGGATGACAAAATGACAAATTGCACTTATGATCAATCACAGAACCGGAAGTGCAGCATGGTCTGGTGGATAAGCTAATGGAGTGGAGACCTGAAGGTTCACCACTGGCTGCTCGGCATCTACAGTTGTGCCCTTGAGAGAGGCACTTAACCCAAATTGCTTCAGTAAACACTCCGTCTTAGAAATGACAGCGTATGCAAACCGACCCATTGAAAGAGAGAGAGATGGCATCCTCTAAATGGCTTTTTCTGTAGGTTTTGGTGTACTGTGACTTTTTTTAATGGCACAAATCCCATGTATTTTTGTTGTGAGAACTAGATATGTTTGGTAAACAATTCATTTTAAATGCATATGTCTGCATACTCTCCTTAAAATGGGGATTTTAACCTGTTCCACCTCATGTGTCTTGATTTTATTGGCTGTATCCAACAATTAATATCAGTTAATAACCGTAATTTCATTTTGACACTTTTAGATAAACCATTCAACCCTATTAACCAAATTATATAAATAAAACAAACAAATATTTTTCTTTAATTTCTTACGAAAATATGTGTATATTTAAATTTTTATACTTTTTTTATTTAAAAAGTCAAAATTTTAATTTTAAAATAAAAATGAACTCTCACAGGAAATTAATAGAATAATTTTAACAATCATTTCAACAATCACAACAAAAACAAAAAAATCTTTACTTAAGCGCATGTTCTATTTTGTACCATTTGTGGAAAGTGCCAAATGCTTTTGTGAAAAAACAAAGAGTACACAAAGAAAGCCAACACACAGTGCTAACACAATAAAACTGTATTACATTTGTGCTTAAAATGATTACAGTACAGTATGTACACGTCCTAAAAATAAACATCTCATGCTGAATAACACATAAAAAGAAAAATCCATATACAATAGCAAGCAAAAAGGATTTTTTGTTTTTATTTTAAATATGTACAACCACCATATACAAATTAAGTTTGTCCTCATATTTTCTCTAGGCTATGCCCTCGGTTTCCAAAGGTAATCATAGCCCATAAAAAGATTATCAACATAGTAGGCTTCAGTAGTGATTTGCGCTTGAGTGTCACCTTGAATCGATAGTAAACAAACAAAAATCCTCCGACCAGGTATTCACATGCTCCTAGTTTATGCGACCTGATGTCAGCTGATGGGCTGCACTAAAAAATACGATGTGACGTTCGTCATGTCTGGAGGAGATGCTTGGCGACTAAGCGGTGTTTCAGTTCAAGTATAAACATGTCAGGGACAGAGCCTTGAATTACACGCAATGATGAAAAGCCTATTAAATAATACAGTGAAGAAAGTAACAAACCCATCATTTCCCAAACCACCAAACCACATTACACATGTGCCAAACCCAAATGAGTTTGCATTTGTCCACTAGGGTCTTTTAGGTATAAAACGGTGTATTTTTTTCAGAATGTCACTAATGAAATCACGTCACTTGATGTTGAAGATGTCGAAGTTGAAGCCCAAAAATTGGTAAGAAAGCTAACACCATGTTTTAAACCTTTTTGCGAAGCTTTCGCCATGTGCGCCATCTGTGGCAGTGTGCTGGGTAGCTCCGCCCACTGTGAAATCTCATTGGTTCCCGGACCTGTACATTAAACATCAAATATCTTCTGATTGGCTGATTGTGTTTATTCCAAATAGCTTGTCGCTGGTTAAGACGCAATGTAAACGAAAAATAAATTGTAATAGGACAGTGAGGAAACTCATTCAACCTGAGAACTTATGTTGACATGGCTCCTTTTTTTCTCGCAAACTTGATCGCCAATAAATACTTTTTTTTTTAAACTATGTAGTCTTCACCCTGTAAAGCAATTGAAATGGCATCATTGTGATTTGGACAGGGGTCTTTTAGTGGATTGTACGTTTGTGTGTGTTTATGTTCAAAAAAGTTGGGCCATTGAGCCGTCAGGCAGCGTCTTAATAACAGAACCATAGTCTTGGTCCGTCTTCAAATGTTCTCCCACTTACAAAAAACGTCTCTATGGCTAATCTGTACAGTACACCATCCCTTATTTGGGCTCTTCGTATATACAATGTGATGGGGACAGGGGCTGGAGAGGACACTAGTGCTTTTGTGTCTGATTGCATGTCCCCTTCAGGTCCTCTCGCAGCTCTTTCCCCTTCTGCAAGTGGCGGGGTAGTGAGGTCAGCGGACCTGCGGCGCATAGCCCTCCTTCATCAGTCCTTCTTCGTAGTCTGTCTGGCACAGGATCATGTTGTTCTTCAGGAAGAACTTGTCTCCGACGCAGAACCTGCATGGAGGCGAGAAACAGAAACATGGTGTTTACGTAACTCGAGAGGGACGCAGGAGGACTCATTACTAGCAAAAGTTGCAGGCTTCCCCACAGACTCACGAGGAGCCGCATTCCGCCCCCTCAAATATTAGCGTACGTTATCCTGCGGACACGTCGGCTGGTCTGGAAAGAGTATCTCCAGAGTGCACCTAGCATCTTCTCTACCTGCAGCTGTTTCATAAATATACCCCACAGACGGATCGCAGGCTTTAGCGCTGTCTGACGGGCCGCTGTCTCACTTGACCTTTTGGAAAGAAGATTATGTTGGTCAGGCAGAAGAGAGAGACAAAGAAGGCGGCAGAGGGAACGAGAGCGAGAGCGAGTGCTCTGTGTGTTTAGCCGTCCTGAGGGCCGCTTATCTTGCTCACAGCAAGAGTTCGACAAGGTCGGAGTGCCAGCGAATGCTCGTGTCTACTGGCCAGCGTTGCCTACAGAACCCTCCTGCCTGTGGACAAGGAGGAATACAATGTGTTTGAGTGTCTTCTGGTACCATTTTAACGATTAAAAGTTGGTATTGGGAATGCAACAGTAGGTGAACATTAGGCACTCTCTTAAAGGAATTGTAAAGACCTGTTCACACCAAGGACGGTAACTATAAAGATAACGATAAAGATATAGTTCTAAAAATCGTTCTCAACATTAAAGAATAGCAGAGATCACACCACAACTATACCGATAACAGCACAGAGAAACGATATTGTTGGAATCACTTTCAGAACGATTTAATCCAGCTGATGAATGATAAAAACATTAGCTACGTTTACATGGACACTTTTTGCTTCAATCAAATTGTTGAATTTGAACATAGTGTTCACATGAACGCTAAATAAAGTGATCAGGTTGATGTGAGCGTTTATATGTCACAAGCTTCTGATCGGATTTAATCTTTTGACATGCGCACACTGCATGAATATACAGAGTTTACCGCTGTTGTTGCATACTAACCATCCTTCTTTTCTTTGTTTTACAAAGCAGACTTAATATTTTTCTATTTCGGGTCCTAATTAGGCGACGACCAGCACATGAACCTAATATTTATCAAACAGTAGAAACGCCCATTCACGCGCCCAAACCAGTCGTCTGTGGATGAGAGTCCGAAACAAGGACTGGTGGGACGCTGTCCTGCTCCACTTCACAGACAATGAGTGGAAAGAGAATTTCAGAATGACTGGACTATCATTTATGACACTTTATACAACAGGAGAAACATTACGTCATTACGCTATTTCTATGTCATTGCACATGCGCAGTACTCTCAGTTTCGGTTTTGAATACGATCAAGTGTTTACATGTCCTCTCGATCAGATTACAAAAGGAATAAACCACCCCTTACAATCCGAATGAAATTTTAATCAGATCTGGCCAATTCATTCCGATTGACGTGGTTACATGTGACTTTTTTTATTCTGATTGTGCTACTAGTCCGATTACAATCAGATTATTAGGGTCCATGTAAACGCAGCTATTGACAGCCAATCAGAATCCATCCTGCTGTAATGAGCTTGAGCATTTAAAGCAAAAGACAAGCATGCAAAAACAGAACGATATCGTCCGCTGGTGTGAACGCTAATATAGTTATCTTTATCGTTATCGTTCTTGGTGTGAATGGGCCTTAAGAGAAGTTCATTACAAAACAAAGTCGGCATGAAATGGAAAATCGATTTTTTTAAATGAATCTTATTGTGAACTATTCATCTATGCATGCTTCATTTTCATTTTTTAAAATTTGTTTTGACCTTGTAATCTTCCGCTGGATCGAGAGACTTCTCCAATAATTTTGTCCGCATAAACCCCGCACATTTCTTACAAACATCTGCAAGCTCGGATTCAGATCTGTCTTCATCCAATCAACAATGAGTGGACTGAACCAATTTCCCAAGAAAATAATCAAGTTATTTTCAATAACCGGTTTCACTCAGATGAACGTCACAATATGGAAGAAAGGATCTGGTGCTACTTCCATTTGTGGCTTTGTGGCATTACCAGATAAAATAATTTTTGCTAATTTTTTTTGAAAAAAAGAAGCAAAAATCAAGGTTACAGTGAGGCGCACTAACAATGAAAGTGAATGGTGACATTTTTTTGAAGGATTTAAAAGCAGAAATGTGAAGCTCATTTTATAAAAGCACATTCATTCTTCTGTTAAAACGTGTGTATTATTTGAGCTGTTAAATTTATTATTTTTACAGTCATTTTAGGCTCTAAGTTGTCATGGAATCGAAGTTATAAATTGACACAACAGGTGATTTTTTTTTTTTTTTTTTTTTAACACTAAAATCATCATATTGTTTATATGTTTTGGCTGTACTAAAAAAAACTGTGTACTTTAATGTTTCCAGATTGGCACTATTCACTTAAACTGTTAACTGTTTTTAATTTTTTAGAGGTAATCAGAATTATGCCACAAGTGGCAAACTTAACTTGTTTTGAACCCGCAATATTCCTTTAAACATCCTCAGGAGGGGTCGGAACCAGATCTGAGAGCCATTACCCTTTCAGTCATTGTTGAATATAATGAGCGAGCGCAAGGATACTTTGTAAACGGCTCCCTCCCTCCCTTGCATGCACTCCAGAAAACTTTTTTTATTCATTATACATGGCAGTGTCAAGCAGGAAGGTGCAGCCATTAGTTTGGACCAAGTATCAACAAGTAATATCCATTAATCGTGCTTGTTGACACGGTGATTAACACAAAGCAGAGGTGTGCTTAATGTAATGGTGTCATTCACTCCAATAAAAACGTCCTGTTTAAATGACACATTCTTGCCAGGAATCCATTAGTGTCTGTCTTCTCTGACATCCTGGCCCTCTCCACCTCCTCTTCTGAGCACCTCCATCTCGCTCGTTCGTTCTCTCGCTTTCTCGGCTAATAGGATCTCTCTGTGTTTATTTACAGCCTGTGTTTTCTGTTCCCTCTTAGCCTCATCGCCGCCCCGTTTCGCAGCGCCAAATTGTTTCTGCTTGGTGAAATGTCAACAGCGTTTGTGACATCTGTGTGCCAATTATGACGAGGATATTACAGTCAGCCCATCAGAGGTAGCGGTAATAAATGCCCTTGTGCTGCCCTCCGTTTTTCTACTCGTGCAGTCATTACCGATCGCCACATGTTTCTGAGCACCTACATTACCCTTAGCTTGATGCGACCCCCTCGTCCTCCCCTTTAAATCTCTCTTCCCAGATGAGTTCAACTTCAGATTGCTTTAATTGCTTTTTAGTATTTCCCATCAAGTGGAGGAGAAAAAAAAGTGCCTTTGATAGTGTTTGCTCAGGTATGACCATAAATTTGGGGCTTTTTATGTGTTTTCTAAGGCTGTCATTTTAACACATTAATTAAGTGCGATTTAATTATAAAGAAAATAATGTGATAAAAACATGGACACAGTTAATCATGCCCACCCCCCAGACCTGTATGTAAATTATGCATTTTAAGCAATTATGTAAAATAATTTTTTATGTAAAATTTGGCTACCCTTTATGACAAGGTTCAATTTGTTAGCTTTATTTAGGCATCATGAACCATTTAAGGATCATGAACTAACAAATAAAAATACTTTTAAAGCATTTGTTAAAATTGGTTGATGTTAAATTCTACATTTTTAACATTTGAATCACAAGTGAATGGACATGAATTTGACATTAACCTACATTTAATAAATGCTGTAAAAAACATTATTTATTGTTAGTTCATGATACCTAATGCATTAACTAATGTTAACAAATTGAACCTTATTGTAACGTGTACTATTTTTTTTCCCCCTACAATCAGAACAATTTATGCATCATCTTAATTTTAGTGTACATTTTTTGTCCTATGACCACACGCAACTTGCCTCGGCATATTATTCAATCAAACAAATATACAAAAAATAGTGTTAATGGCCTTTTAATTTGGCATCAGATTGATAAACTACACTGAAAAATGTCTATTAAATGTTTTTGTCTCCTAATGATTTTCATAAATTGATCATTTATAATATTTTTAAAATGTATTAAAATGCAACAATTTGTTATTATTTACATTGAGAAAATATTATTATTATTATTAAATGAAGTTAAATAAGTCATTGAATTTTCTTAATTTTCTCAACAAATATTGATATTTGCAATTAAATGCAATTTTATTTGATAAATTAAATCAATTAATTTAAAAACATTTTAATCGATTGACAGCCCTAGTTAGTTTTTTTTAAACAATATCTTTACATTCTCCCCATCTTTCCCTTATATTCTCTTTCCTTCATTTCTACATCATTCCCTCTCTCTGCCTTTCTCTTTTTCCTCAGGTGTGACAGTAATGATGAATATGTCTATTGAGACCCATCTTGTTAAAGAAAAGATGGCTTCCAAGGCAGTGGACTTAATGATGTATGGCTTCGTCAGCTATTTGCCTCTGAGGTCTGTGTTAACTAGAGTAGTAACATTCCTCTTCTGTGAAATAACATGCTGGAGCTGAGTGGAGGAGCGAGGACTTGAAAGAGTGAGGGAAAAGAGAGAGGAAATGAATCACGGAGGGAGGTCTATAGACGGAGAGAAAGAAAGTCAACGTCATTGGATGTGAACAAGACATTATCCGACAGAATAGAGTGGATTTGCCGCAGTGTCTGCAATGCAACCGCATGGTTTCTTCTAACGACTGATGGCAAGAACTGAGGTTTGCAGACGTCTCTGAGGGGATGAGACCGTTGTCTGTGGCGTCGTTTAGTTACCGCAGTCCCAAAGCACGTGCAGCCCAATTTGGCTCAGGCTTTCTAGACTTTCCGTCAAGGAAGGTGACCCGTGCCGGTGACCTCCCTGCCCTGCTGCCCAGGCCTCGGCCTTCTCCGAATCTCCCATGGGGCTTCGGAGCACCGCTGCCCGGGCTCATCACCGGGAACTGGGACTCCTGAGGTTGGCTGATGAGGTCTGAGCGGACGACAGGCTCATCGATTAGCTGTCCCTTCAGGGCTGATCTGTGGCTAACGGCCGGCTAGAGTCTCGAAACCACACAAACACACTGCGTTCACGCTCACTGCTGTGCTGTCGCCCCGATCCCTGTTAACCATGCTGAGGATATGACCTCAAGCCAGGTGAGCAGATTCATATCCTACCCATGAATAATCATGCCAGATTAAGTCTGGCTGCATGGGATGATGGGATACTCTATGGATGACACGGAGCATGACTGATGTCATAAAAGTCTGGAATGTACTGTTCAGTCAGTGATTAACTGTGTTGTTATTAAAAAGCATTTTGTTAATTCAATTAAAGCTGAAATAAAATATAATAGAAATATTATCAGGTGGAAAAACTTTAACTTAAAATTTCAACAACATTTTTTAAACTGATTAGAACTGAAATAAAGGTTGAAGTACTAAATTAAATTACTAAAACTAAAAATGAAATAAAAATAAATGAAAGCTAAATATAAATATTAAAAAAATACTAAAAATGACAACAAAAAAAGAAGTTTTTAATACATTTAAAATACACTAATTTAAAATGAAATGAAAACCAAAAATTTTAAAATAAAAGCTCATTTAAAATATGATTAAATGCTATAATACATAAATAATACTAAAATAACAGTAGGGCGTTCCGTAACAAAAAAAAATTAGCATAGCTTGCTGTTTGATAGGCAGCTGAGATTTTGATTCTTCTCAGTGAATCTTTAGAGTGCATTCTCGACAAAAATTTGTTCAATGATTTGTTCACTGATTCATTCAGTGGCCCTTTATGCAGGTTACATGTGGTGACAAATATCTTTGTGTTTCAAACGAGTCAACTCAACTGAATTGTTAACGACCAAACAAAACAGGCTATATTAAAATTGGCATTACTTTAATTAAACTATAAATAATTACAACACTAGGCTAAATAAATTAATCATTTAGTTCATTCATGAACTAGTCTCATTCACTGACTCGTTCAGTGAAGGGGGGATGTATTGATTCAGTAGGTCCAACTAATGAATCAAATTCAGAATCAAATGCTATTTTCTTGTGTTTTAGTTAGTGTTTGAGGGCAAGAAATGCCAAATAGTCACATGCTTCAAAAGAGAGAGATTTGAACAGTTTTTTTTTACTGCAGTCAGCCGAGTTGTGCATGGAAGTGAAGAAGAATGACTCATTCACTTAAAAGATTTGTTATAATATTATGTGGAAGTTTCTGGTTTTCAGAGGTGCTCTACGCGAGCCAGAAAGACATAGTTCAGCACTCTCTTTGTGGAAATCAAGCTAATCACGGGCAGTATTTAATGGTGCTTTTGTGTGGCCTGACTAATGAAACGACTCTGTAGGAGATGATGGCCTTGCTGATGTGTGCGGGGAAAGGAGGGGTGGCCCAGCTGTATTAAAAGCTTGATTGTAATCATTTAAGCATCAAACGCTAATGTCGGGACATTTCTTACCCTCATGGAGGAGCATAATTATACGGAGTGACCTCTACTGACCCGTTAGCCTGCTCCCAGCATCAGAATGCCTGTCCCACGTCACTGATGGCGAAGAAAGCATTTTGTAAGATGGATTAGATGGCTCTTTTAAAGGCCACGGCCTCTTTAATGTTGTTTGAGGAGGAGAAATGAGAAGGGAGAGAGCAGGGTGGGATGTATATGAAAGTAGACAGAAAAGGGGATAGATGAAAAAGATGAAAATGGAAAAGCTTAATGCAAGGCAATCAAAGTAACAAAACACCCTTATTTAAAGAAAGGGGGTGGGGCATTCTCATTCTAGAGAGCATTTGATTGGACAATAATCTTTCTGATTTCCTTGAACTATGAAAATGAGTAATTCAATCTCTTATTTATTCATCATTTTCATTCAAGCACTAAGTGCATAGAACAAAACAAATGGAAAAAATGAAATCAGGCCCAATTGGCTAGTCAAAGCAATAATGCGCCGTGTGATTCTCTAAAAGATCTCTGTCCATCAAAGCTCTTGAGACAGTCTTGCTGTTTGTGTTGATGTTTATCAAAGAGCATCACTGGACTGAGCCTGTACTCGGGTAATGCGCCAAGCTGTCACAATGACGGACGCGTCATGAAAAGCCTTGCCGTCCTTTTCTCTTTTGGAGGAGTCCATCAAAATTTGCGAGGCTTTCTCGAAAGGCACTGACAGAACAACAAAGTGTCTGAGACGTGTCGGGTGGCGGGTGTCTGTGGAGATAATGTCTTGGCAGCTTGTTGACAAATGAATTTTCTCTTGGTCAAATCGGGGGTATTTGCATATCAGAATGTTAATACTGTCCTCTAAGACTGTAGGAGATCCAATGCAGGAAGTTCTTTCTGCTCTGTGTAAATTAAATTCTTGTGTTTAGTCAGGATAAAAAGTAGTTTAAGTGGTTTGTATATGTACAGTGGGCCTAACACGTATTTGGACGCTTAAGCTGCACATATGTAACCCTGGACCACATAACCAGTCATAAGTCGCACGGGTATATTTGTGGCAATAGCCAACAATACATTGTATGGGTCAAAATTATTGATTTTTCTTTTATGCCAAAAATCATTAGGATATTAAGTAAAGATCATGTTCCATGAAGTATTTTGTAAATTTCCTACCGTAAATATATAAAAAATGTATTATTAGTATTAATATGCATTGCTAAGGACTTCATTTGGACAACTTTAAAGGCGATTTTCTCAATATTTAGATTTTTTTGCACCCTCAGATTCCAGATTTTCAAATAGTTGTATCTCTGCCAAATATTGTCCTATCCTAACAAACCATACATCAACGGATGCTTGAAGCTTAAAAAGCTTATTTATTCAGCTTTCAGATGATGTATAAATCTCAATTTCAAAAAATTGACCCTTATGACTGGGTTTGTGGTCCAGGGTCACATATGAATGTCAATGTATTAGAAAACAAATGTGTAACTAACTTGTTTAAAAAAAAAAAAAAAATAGCATCAAACTATTTTTTTTTTTTTTGCAATTACTTTAAACCAACTTGTTCCAAGGTTTGTGTGAAATAAGTTCTGCTCAAGTCTCTTATTTGATCACAAATACAATAATATTTGCACATTATTATGGTTTTATCAATGTATATTTAAATTAATTAATTTATCTGTTAAACAGTTGTGCTGAATATTTTTGAGGAAACCATGATACATGATTCTTTGAAGAAACACTGCATCATTTATTTGAAATAGAAAACTTCTGTAACATTATAAATGTATTTACTGTCACTTTTGCTCAATTTAATGTGTCCTTGCAGAATAAATGATTATTTCTTTAAAAAAAAAATCGTACTGACCCCAAACTTTGAACAGAATAAATGAGATTTGATTTAATATTTTGTATGTAATGCAATACATTTTTAAGGATGGAGTAAGTATCCGAATACTTTTTAATGTACTTGAATGTGAGTTTGCTGTGAAGGACACCTATGTACATCCATCTCTCCAGCAAAACATCCAATAGCGTCAATAAACTGACAGGAAATTCAAGTTCCGGTCTAAGATACGGGCAATTAGCACCAGCTCCATGCTATAAATCTTGTGGTGAACACCAGTGAAATTGTGATGGGCAAACGAAAGATGCATAGAGGCCTCGTCAGAGCGTGCACAGCAGACTGACGCAGATTTTATTAAACAGTTGATCGGCTGGCCTAATGTAAAAAGAAAGATTTGCCTGGCTCTAAATGGGCTGTAATGCCGGGCAAGCGGGTGGACCTGTCTGTGGCTCTGCTGATGAAGATTAGCTGACTTCTTAGATTAGGTGAGCATTGTTCGTGCAGTCAAGTGAAGTGGCAAGACAATAACCCGGTGTTAATTGAGCGTAACCGGATCCTGCAATCGGCCTCTCTTGTGTGTACTTCTCTCTGGCACCTGTGTGTTTATATGAAGCAGGTATATAATGAACAGCCCATGCATGAGGTTTTTTCTTTATTTGACCACATTCTAAGACAAATGGCCTCTTCTCAGAGTGAATGAAGACAAACAACACAATTTGCCCAAAGTAATGAAGAAAACTGCAGGCCAGAGAATATTTAAGTGTTATTTTGCTGTCTGTTTTTGATGTTGAACCGCAGCAATAAGCTATTTATTTTGACATAAAAAGATGATTTAAAATTATTCTTGTTTTAACATCTATAGGAAAATTACTATAAAAACATGATGTGTGGCATAAGATGGACCTCAGCAAGAAGGGTATAAGGAAATATTCAAGTTTAGTGGCGATGGAATGTAGAAAAATAAAAATCACGTAACAACGTAACACCAACATATAAGTAAATTCAATACAATTAAATGTAGTAGAAAAGCCGGATACACTTTATTTTACAGTATGTGTACTTAGTGTAATTACCCAAGAAAGCACTGGTAATACAAGGCAACTATGGGTTAGGGTTAGGTTTAGGGGTAGGTTCAGGATTAGTACCTAGTTATAACCCAGTTATTGTAATTGCTATAATAAGTATAAAGTATGTACATGCGGAACAGGATTGTAAAATAAAGTGCTACCGAAAAGCCTTCAGGTAGTTCAGATAAAGGCCAAATTAATTTTTACTTGTGGTAACCTCTCTTTTTTTTGCCTAAAATGATCAGCTGTGGTTGTAGTCCAGTGGCTAAACCATCCAAAACTGTCCAAAGTCATTAGTTCAATCCCCAGAAGAGGCAATTTGTGATTTTGAGGGTTATTTTGTTCCTGATCGTCACTGTGCCCTTCAGCAAGGCATGAAGCAATGTACTATGAGCCACTTTGGATACAAAAGTGTCTAATGCCAGTTTTTGTGGTAGGGTGGTAGTTACACAAATGGGCTTGTGGTTCAGAAGCTGTTGTTTGGAATCACTAAAAATTGCGATTCAATTGCGGTTCAATGTCAATAAAATTTTGCCATCAATCCGAAGGTTGCCAGTTCAAACCCCTAAAGGGTGATTCATGTGCTGGAGAGTTTTCGTCTATATCACTGTTTTGCCCTTGAGCAATGTACTTCTTGCTCCAGGGGGACTGTACCTGTAGTAAACATACTGATGTAATTTGGATAAGAAAACATCTGCCCAAACCATCTTTCGGTGGTAGGGTGGTGGGCTTTAATCCAAAGGTCATTTTTCAAACCCCAGGAGGTTTGATTCATGAACCAGAGAGTTGCTGGGATTCCCTATCGCCATTGTGCCCTTGAGCAAGACACGATAGTGGAGTTAAGCGGGGCCGTCCTTGTACTAAATGTACTGTAAGATGATTTGGATTCAAGTCAACCTTTAAGTTTTAAGGGGCTCAACACATCTGCAAAGAGATACATACATTTAAGTACTGAAAAACTGAATATAAATTGACTAACCTCTGGTTGCACAGTTGGCAGGCAAAGCAGTCCAGGTGATAGACATTCTCCTTGGCTCTCATGACCATCTCAAATGCTGGGATGAGTTTACTGCAAGCCGCACAGTTCCCTGTCACACCGAACAACCTGACAGATTGAAAAAGATGTAAAGTCTTAGGGTCAGAATCATTTGATCAACCAAATCAATGCTAAGATTGAAATGGGATTGCAAGGAGTGATTCATGAACATTACTTGGTGGTTTTTAGTTATTCAAAAACAAATAGAGCAACCAGTGTAGTTGGATTCACAAACAAACGACTCCTATGAACCAGTTCTTTTTTATTGAAAACCGCATTCTATAAGCAAACTCACCCATAAATATTCAGGACTCATAACCGCATACTTGGAAAACCTGTGCTCTGTAAGCAGAACCGGACTGGACAACTAGTTGCCGTGTCATACAGTGCGAGAGAGCTGCTCTGCGCTGCACAAATGCGTCTGCCTTGTGTTGCAGGTTTTCATGTGTGGTTTCGGTAACTTACAGCGACAGAGAAATGAGCTGTGTGTCATCTGAAGGGTTTAGAAGCAGTCACTGTTCTCCACCGGAACTGCTTGTCAGTTTCGTGTTCTACACTCGACTCAAATGTTCCGCTATCCACCCAGATATAAACGCTACTTTCGGTTAATAAAGACTTGACAGATGAACTTGCGACTCGATTGGACTTCTTGTGCCAAAAGTGATAAGACTTTTCATTTTTATGGACGTCGCCATCTTTAATATTACTTTGGTCACTGTTGATGTGGTTACTGGTAAAAGAATACAGGCTTGACTCCTGTATCGATACCAAGTCCTATTCCAATATTTCCCATGATGCCTTCTTTTATGATAATTCGGCTTGAAAAGGATTGTGCAATGGGCAAAAGCACAAAAGCGGAGTGTGATGTGACCATCATGAAGATGGTCGGGTCGAGTGAGGTTAACGCCACAGAGCGGCTGCCCAGGGACGAGCGTATTATTTTCCTGCCTGCTCGCGGGACATTACGGAGAGGATTCATTAGGGATTCATGGCTGTTACTCTATCACGACCTAGACCAAGTAAAGGGGGGAAGGGGGAAAAGAAATATCTGATAACGAAATCATATAACAAAATAACCTATTAGGCGGACTTCTTCAGGCACTTTTAGCCGTCGTTGTTAAAATGATAAAACTGCATGCCACTCTCCGGCTCTGTAAGAGATCGCAATCTGATAAATGATCTTGGGGCCTGGGATATGCAGGGTTGTTTATTAACCTTCAGAAACTATGTTTCCCACAGGCAAATAAAAAAGAGCCGAGCAGATAGATTGTACTCTCATGAATACCTACAAAATTAAGGGCTACTGTGAACGCACCTTGAGACGATGAAGGATATCTCCAATAGCATTCCAGGTAAGAGGAGAGAGAAAACGAGACTTTGTCCTGTGGATTGGTGCCGATTTAATTAAAGGAATTATGCTTTTCCCTTTGAGCTGTCTAAATATAGTTACGTTCATGTTATCACGTCTTCACCATTTTCAAAAAAGTGCATAGCCAGAAGGCCTCAGCATGAAACCAATGAAATGATGAGGTATATTTTTTCCACTCCCATCTTGCAATTAAGTATATAATAGATCTAAACGTAAATAGAAAAAGGATGATAGATTCACTGTGTTCAACTCGCTTATATAAAGAAAATGATTGTGCCGCATGTATTTAATGCATGTTCTGGAAAGAAAAGATGTATTAATGCATATGCTGGATTTCAGCTGATGAATGATAGATGATATCCATATGAAAAAATGATGCTTGAAGGTCTTTTTGTCATCAGGTTGAATCGAACCAGTATTGGGTTTGCCACTCTAGCGAGCTGTGAGCTCAAAACGGCTCATCTCGTGCAAATTTAAAGTAACCAATACCTTTCCTGGAATAGGGTAGTCATGCCTTTTTGCTTTGAGCATTTGAGGACAGAGGTCTGTGCTTTGCAAATACACAAGGCATTGAGTAAAAACGGCTGCTCTCACCTGAGATTCTGGTTGTGTAATACATGCACTGCACAGATAAATCAATAGGTGTTTTTTAAAGAACCTACTGTATTTTTTCTATGAAATGGATTGTAATCCATCAGAAAGTAGCTATGAGTATCTTGACGTACAATGATGATCTTTGGGGGATTTGCTTTCTTCCTTTTGACTGCTGATTTTAGCTATTCCCTTGTTTCAAAAATGACAGATGTACCCTTGGCTCATATTTACATTCACTACATTCACATCATTCACTCCTTTATTTTTGAGTTTCTAGTTGAGTTAGATCATGTGAAAAGGGAGACTCTTGAGTTCTGGTGAAAGTGAAATGGTAGATTTATGGATCTAAACTTGTCTTTGGTATATAAACACCGGACATCTCATATTAAACAGTAGATTCAAAATGTTTGAAGTTCAGCTCTATTTACAGCTTTTGTGGCATAGTTAATTAGCAAAGAAAATTTAATCGACTAATTAACAGCATTTTTTTGTAGATATTTTTGTAACATTATGCATTTTTTTTACTGTCACTTTTGATTCATTTACCGCATCCTTGCTGAATGAAAGTATTAATTCCTTAAAAACAAATTTTAAACAGCAGTGTAAATAAATAATATTCCCATATGCTCTCTAGATATTGGCCGACCACTAGTGGTGAACTTCCACAGAAATTATAAAGACCCACTGCTGTTAAAATTAGGGAACTGTGCCGTAACCACTCCTCTGTATAGGAGACTCACAGAGAGCTCTGTTTCTCAGCCCAACAGGAAAAGGGGAGGGGCGGTAAGACGGATGACGCCCTACCTGCCACTTGTCTTTCACCGGTCTGCCAGTTTGATGCCACAGACGCTAATGGCTCTCAAGGGAGGCGGCAAATTAAGCGTGCTTGGCTTGTAATGAATTTGGAGTTGCATGTTCTCTAAATGCAGTTTGCAAGAGAAGGACCTGAGTGTCCGGAGACAAATGCAGACCGGCCTTACCATTTAGGAAAACGTACTATGGTTCAACTGAGTTTATTGCTCAGTCCAGTTTTCCGTCAATGGTCAGTGGCTGTGTGATATTTTTAGAGTATTATGGAGGAAATCAAACATAAAGGCTTACAAAATAGCATGTGTATTTTAGCAGGCTGAAGAGGCAGCTTGAAATTAAAATTCATGGCGGCTCGGATTCATAAGTTAAAAGAGAATGCACAATCAGTACCACCTGATTGGACACAAAAGGTGTTGGAGGTGCACAGCAGCTTTTCACAGTTGAATGGCACCTATTTGATGAGAGGAAAACAGACACCAATTAAATTATTCCACAAGGCTTTATCCTAGTGGTCGCAGCAGCGAGGCTCAAGCGTGCAGCTTTACTGTAATCATTAGACAAGACAGTGCCCCAATGGAAAATGCATGAGCGATGTCACCTCAATATCCTCATCCAGCTACACAAAATCCTTGTAAATTACTCCCTATCAAACGAGACCCCTCTGGGACTCTAATATGCAAGTGATTCAGATAACACAAAGAAATGAGACACACTGATATGGTCCAAACTATGCCATTTTTGGACCCCTTATATCAGGGGTCCATGGAGAAGATAATTAATTTTTCATTAAAATTTCTAACTATTAAGTAATTACTTCTTTAAGTAATGATCTAGTGTAATCAGGGTTGTGATCAATTCACAGTTGAATTAGGATTATTAAATTCCAAATCAGTTCAATTTGAACTGAATATGAATTAAGGTAGCAAACATGATGTGGAACTGCAATTCGAGTTTAACTGAAACTGTTTTGAATACTTGCGAAGACTGATTTATTTGAATGATGTACGAAATGCCACCTATAGAAATTTGTATTTAGTTTAATACATTAACTTGTGTGGGCAAGTGTGGAAGAACACTTCATTTTAGAAAATATATTGCCTGTGTTAAATTTCTTTTAATTACAATTCAGTAAATTCCGCTTCCTGCCATTTCAATTCAAATTTAATTCAACTTCCTGTGGGGTGTGGCCAATTCAATTCAAATCCACGCTCTTGAATTGAAACAGAGCTTGAATTCTGTACAACCCTGGTAGATAATGTTTTTAATGAAATATATTATGGAGAAATATAGGTTTTTTTTTTAATTCTAGGGTTCCTGGCTCAGAGTCTAGGCGGGGGGTGCCGGGGCCTGTAAGGGTTGGGGGAAAAAAGTAAATGGGATTTTGAACAAAGCAAAGCATAATGTTTATCTGAAACGTCAGGCCTGTATTCTTTTCACTTCATTTGTTTGGGTATTTTCTGAACATCAAGGGCAACAAATTAAGCATTGCTTTCTCCTTTCTGCACCTTTTTTTTTACAGGGAAAAGAGAAAGCGTGATAACGCCGCCACCTCCAGAAGCATTTGAAATTCTGACAGTGGCTCCCTCTCTCCATCTTGCTCCTCTCTCCCACCGCCACCCCCGCGACTTCAATCGCTCTGGCCTCAGCGTGCATTCATCAGCTGCCGAATTAGAATTTGTTTCCTCACAAACCATTGATCATCGGCCTATTACCAGGCAAATGACAGTTAATTACCCACTACATTAACCACCGGGACCCGGGGACCGGCCGCCTGTGCCATCAGTCACAGTGATGAATGTGGCAAGTTCAGTAATGCGCGGCCGTTCTTGCGTCCGCCTGCCACGCTGAGAGCAACCCCTGGATCTCACTTCTCGGCACCCAGGGAAAATCTATGGCAATCTGCATAATTACAGGCTCAGGGTTAATAACAGACAAATGATTTGTTGCGTCTCGAGCAGCAGGCTCTTTTGCTGCTACCGTGTGGCGCTGTGTCTGCGGTTAGCGTCGGTGCTAACTTTAAACGTCAATTTTTGGGGTGCTGTGAGTTAAAAAAAAGTTTATCTAAAGTTTAATCTTGAAATATTGATGCTCAAGTTACTGATGTTGTCGAGATGATTGATCCATTCCTCGCATAAAAATATCGACTGTAAGTGTTTTGGATCCTGAGTTAAAAACTTGATAATGATTTTATTATTTATTAACATAAAAATGTATGCATATCATTAGTGTCTATGTGAAAAACCTACCTGACCGTGAAAAAGAAGCTGGAGTTATTTCGCTACAGAAGCTAAATGTGACTTTTTAATAGGATACTTGATTTTTTTTTTTATGTTTGATATAACTTAAAATTACAAAAGACCCTATAAAATTGCTTCATTATTGCAGTTTTCTGTCCTGTGCTGACAATTCCTATTGAATCCTACTGAAGTTTTGGGCCTTTTTTTGTTGTTGTTTTTTAAAAAGCCAATAGGCTTCAGTTTTGTCATAGTCATGATTTGCTACTTGCTTGTCAATTTCAGTTTTCTTTAAGAGGAGGGACATTCTCATTTTAGACAGCATTTGATTGGACAGAAACCTGTGTAGTACAGGATGAGTCATCAGTCATTTTGGCATATTTTCCCGATTTTAGATTTTTGAGTTTTGTTCTGCTAAAAATGTTTTGTCAGCATTTAGAAGTACACTAGCATTTAGATAACCACAAAAGCTAGTATACATGGACTTAGGCTATGTCTACATTAATCCGGATACATTTGAACATGCTTTCCGTCCACACTAGCGTTTTCAAGCTTTTTGCAAAAGTTTTTCATCCACACTGAAACGCCGGAAAATTCTAAATTCACCTTATGTGCATGCGTAAAACCTCATAAAAGCTCAGTGAGATGATACAGACTGAACAGACATAATAAAGTTCTCATGCTATTCTTCTGGCAGGATCGTTTTATTCACCATTCACTGATTCGTCCAGGTCGCACTTAGCCCATTATATGTTTGGTCTAAAACGCAACTGCTCTCATGTTTTGCCACAGGACAGCAATTGCAAGTACGTTTTCTGTCATCTTTGCAGGGCTGCGATACGAAGAGTGTGCAAAGTAACATAGGCTATCTTTATCAACAGTGTCAAAGTGAATAGCGCATAACAGGCACAATAGCGGTATAAACATACATATCTATCGGTTCAATATGTGTCATCGTTTTCAAATACCTCCGTTTTCGCAGGACAAAAACACTGTCTCAGTGTGGATGGAAGGCCAACTGGAGAGAAAAAGATGCATTTTCAAACGAAAATGTATTAGTGTGGACAAGGCCTAAAAGGCAGAAACTCTCATTTAGATTTCATGTGGTCTTTAAATGATTGATCATGCACTATGATTATTAATAAAGGTAAAACTAAAAAAGAGCCCGATAATCTGCAGTTTAGACCCAATTTAATTATCATTTTTAAACGTAAATAGTTGTAATTACCAATTTTATCCTCACAAATCACAAAACCACACGTTCGATTAAATAAAGGTATTGGTTTTGATTATATTTGAGTTGTGAAGAAAAGATGCCTTTCCCTATATAAAAAGCAGGAGAAGGAGGGACCAGTTGGAACGGGTTGGCAGATGCTATCAGACGTGTACTTTCTTCAATCTAGAGCCTACACGTGTGATTTTCGAAGATTAAACAACTCTTGGGGCAAAATTATTTCAATTATAGCGGGCGTGACCTGGGAATTGTCTGTGGGATAAGATTTTCCTCCTTGAGTGCCCTGACTTTGCCTGGCTGCTGGCTCAATCAGTTCTAATCTGCACCTGGACTCTGATATCCTAATGATGAATTATGGGCCTCTTAGCTTTCCACTGCAGGGCAGATAGAACAGCTCTCCACTGACCTGTCAGCTCGCTTAGGCTGAAGCAGAGACCCGCGATAATTGCCCAGAAAGACCATGTGCGTGTTTAAAACTCATGAGCATCACATGAACATCCTTCACTCATTAGGCCCTTCACTCTCTTCCCCGCTTTCTTCTCGGTAAAAGCGCAGCAAAGATGGCTTTTACAACCCAGGCGTGAGATCGAGCACAGAAATTCTTCCTGAAAGTAAAGGGTAATTGTTTTCTGACATCGAAAGTTACTGCCTCAACAGGGTAATTACTGTAAACAGCCCTCTAAGAAGACAACAACTTGAGGAATAGACTCGAGAAACTGCTATTATGAGATAATAACATAGATGCTTGATCAGGAGATAAAACACAGACTTTAGTGGACTGCCGAAATACAATGGCGGTCAAATATTTTCAAGCAATAAACAACTAAGATGAAAAGTGCGAAGCCTCTTTCAAGTAAAAAAATCACAGTGAAACCAAAATAATTATGCCCTCACCATGCAAAAAACATCCAAAAGCTTTGGAGCGCTTTTCAGCAAGAAAATCTGGCAGAGGTGTGCGGGGATTCGGAGGGGTATTTTAAAGAGGGATGTAATGAAAGTTTTCAACCCCCGCAGGGCCCAGATGTGCACTTTGATAGGCACTTCTCGGTGCCAACCCACCTGCAGTTACAAGCTGGGCACTGGGGTGTGCCACGCTAGCCCTGCAATTATCTGCACCAAACATGCTCAGTCCCACGAGCCATTGCTCTTCACAGCTAATTAAGCTAATCTCAACTGGAGGGGACCATCCAAAAACATAATGTGTCCAGGCGAATGATCTCAAAACCGTTTAGCCCGAATGGAAATGCCAGCGTTGTGATCTTTACGTTCTCCAGCGCAAACAAAATGCCAGCTGACGCAGAGACCGCGTTGACAGAGTCAATGTTCGGAACTGTATTTACTAACAGGTGTAAATCTTGAATTTTCTTGTTCATACAATAGCAATCAAAAGCTAATTGAATACGAACAAATCTATATGAACAAATAACTGAAGTCAAACACCATTTCTATTCACAATTTTACCCCCCCCCCCCCCCCCTATATTATTAATGTACAGTGCTTAGCATAGATCAGGCTAACCAATCTTCTCTGGCAGTCCATTTTGTTTTATAACCAAACTGTGAGTGAACTTTTGTATTTAGCACTTTAAACCAGGGCTAACAACCTTATTCCGCTGCTTTGTGGATCAAGAAAAGGGTTCCTGAAAGAACGTCCTACAGTTGTTTATGGCATTGCAGAGTAAATGTGTTGAGCTGTCGCATTAGGGCATTGTGTAGGTGTCTGCACATTAAATGGATCATTCTAAAGGTCTAACTTCATAGAAAATGTGGAAAAGATGCATTGCAGCATATGTGGCCTTTGGTGAATGATAGTTATGGCTACATGAAATGCTTCAGAGCATACATCACCTAGGAGTGAATGTCATTTTTAGAGCGTGAGCTAAATAACTTTTCAATACTCAAACTCATAATCTACTTGAGAGATGGTGACTGTTCAAAGAAGAGATGCGCCTTTCACTCTTAAGAAGTTACAAGGTCTGTCGAAAAATGAGTGTTTGTTGTCTGTTATTCTATTTTTTGGAGTTCTTCTACTCATATTCTGCCAAAGATTGAAAAGCAGGAGAAGAAAACAGTACCGTCCTACCCCTGACCCCTTAGCTGAATCCCTGACTTTCCCATCAGGACAATTTAGCATGGAAGAAAAATAGAGGATTAAGTATTTGCACCTCTACTTCAAATTCGATCAGTGGTTATTACAAGTGCCCATTTTGACCTCTCCACGATTTCAGATTACATGTGAAAAGCCCAATTTAATTACAGGAAGTCAAGAACACACACATTTGCAAGAATGGAGCATTATTGGCCACGTAATTGCCAGACATGTGAAGTGAATTGTATTGAGGAGAGGTTAATGGTGGCAAAGCTTTTTTCCAAGCACAACATAGCAATTACAGGACGCCTTCAGAGCTTTTAACATCTCCACGCCATCTCATTTAACACAAAATAGAGGCGAGAGGGACGCTGGATTTCTTTGTTCTGTAGCTTTATCTGTTAATTTATTTCCTGAGGAGGCAAGACTTAAACCATCTGTTCCTCAGATGAGAATTTGTTCATAATATGGAGGCCTCCTGCTTCGAGCCGCTGTTTGAAATGTCACAAGACATGAGAAACTGTGAGAATGAGAGAATGAGATACAAGGAAAAACATCTTGTGCCTTTTATAAAGGATCATAATCATTCCTTTGTGGCCAGAAACTGGACACTGTCAGAAGTACGCAAGGTTGTATTTAAAGTCAGCATTAAAGTCCTTTTTCTTCCCTATTGTTTTGTATATCTGAGTGAAACAGCTTCTTGAATGAGAAAAAAAATGTAGGGCAGGACTTGATTTTGTCCATCGAGAATTGATTGGATTGTTGTGGTTTGCTATTGCGGTGATCTCATGTGAGTGACAGGTTGTTTTGCCATCACACCACGTCATTAGAGAAGAGAAGAATGTCACTGCAAGAGGGAGGGGAAGCTATTTTGATTAAAGATTGGGCACATGAATTAAAAAAAATAATGATGTGCAGAGATACAGAAATACAGCAATATTCCATAAGAACAAGAATTGTCCATTTTGAATTCATGGTGACTTTATGCCAAAGAAGTGACAATTATAATCTGACATTGCACAAAGAATCTTCATGCGTATGGAGTACATTGAGTAGTTTGTTGTGGTTTATAAGTTGCTTTGCATCAAAGTAAATAATATGCATTAACTAAAACGCAACCATGGAAAAATGTGATCTCACAGTGAACAGCTTTGTTGTTATCCAGTAGTGATTTCTGCATCTTCAGTTATTATTAAAATCATAGGTAGAGTTTCTATCTCTACTGTGGTCGAGTATGATATTCAGTCCTAAACAAGCTGGAAGCCTATCATGTATCAGTGCATAATTTTAGGATTGCAGGATATTTGATGCTAGCTATGTCTAAAATATCTGTTTATTTATATTTTTAATTAATGGAATCTGTTTAGATCTTTGTAGGTTTTTGAATTTTGAATCATTTTGCAAACTAATGTTTTTGTTCATTTTTCCTGCATGCACTGCAAGCTTCAAAAACGTCAGTACAATCAAAGCAACAAATGCTTTAATAATCAGTGATGTGTAAATCTGAAAAATCATATTTTTAACTAAGTAGAGTTTTAACTGTAGGAACCAACAGCGCCATATTGTTACAGCACGAGATTTGCAGATTCCATCTGTGGAAAGGTCTTCAAAACCATCCTGATTAATTTTCCTTTCCTTTCTTTTACTGAAAAAGATAATTAAGAAATATTTAATGTAGGATTTTAATTAGACAGAATCCTGAATGCCGCCCAACATTGAGCTTGAGGGGTGTTTTTGTGGGCCCAATGATTGAAATGTTTTAATCACTGATAAAATAGATTGGATGTATTTTTTTTTCTCCCAGGAATTCCCACTGGCAGTTAAAATGAAAACCACCTTGATATTATTCAGAGTAAAGTAATTAGGAGAATGAAGATAAAGCCAAATGAACTCTTGATCAATACATTAACCGGCACCCCTCTCTCTCCACCCACCTCCATGTTTTCAAAATCAAATTAATTATACGCACTCCTCTCAGTATCAAAACCCTCTGTTGCTTTGTGCCGGGGACATATGGGTATCAGAGTAATGCGTTACGGACAGCAGCACCTACACTTTCCGTGGTGTGATGCTTCTTTTTTTATGCAGATTTGTGGTAGAGAGAAGCAAATCAGTGCAAATGATCTTGCTATCCAAGCTTGACAATGGAGAGGTCTCTAATGAACAGACCAAGAGCAGACTGCTTTTTTAAATGAGAGCTTATAAAGGCCATGGGTCTGATCAAATCCAAATAGCTGGAATGAAGTGTGCAGGGATGACACAGTAACTTTGATTGGAGGGAAGATGCTTAGCTACTTTACGACAGCATGCTTTGCCGGTTATGTTCTTTTTTTTGGTTCGTGTTCATGCATCGGCTCACTTTAGCATACAATATTAGTTCTTGTGACCCTGCTTATACTGGTCAGTGCTATACAACAACAACAACAGCAACAAGACTCTGCAGTTCTGTTCTCTCTCTGTCTTTGCATTTAAATAGCCAGTACGTGATAGCGTTTAGCATGCAATGTGCACAGCATTTAGAGTGCTAATCACAGTACAACAGCTCAACACTCTCTCAGGCAAAGATGTCATAAAGGAACAAACCGGTGTGTGCGATTGATCAGGATGTGCGTGGCTAATGCAGAGGAGCTAGGCTGAGAAAGCACAGGGCCTGTGAATTGCACAGACACCAGGGCTTTGACGCAAACGCTAATGCAGACTTAGCATTGTAGAGGGATTAAAAGCATATGGAAAAGTGGTGCAGATTCAGCACAATGAATGTGGTGGTGACAGCACTGAAGACGTCTTTGCCTGTTTTTTACATGCGCACTCAGAAAAAAATTGTAAAAATCGTACCTTTAGGGGTACAACAGCTTGTCACTGGGGCAGTACCCTTAAAAGGACATCTCTGTATCTTTTTTACCCCTAAAAGGTGCATATTAGTACCTTAGAGTAGCAATATGTACCTTAATGTACTAATATGCACCTTTTAGGGGTAACAAAGGTACAAAGGTGTCCTTTTAAGGGTACTGCCCCAGTGACAAGCTGTTGTACCCCTAAAGGTACAATTATTTCTGACAGTATGTAGTGAAAAGGCTGGTTGTGATTTTAGGAATGCATTGATTATATCAGTATTATAAGGAAGGAAGGAAGGGAGGAAAAAAGATAAAGAAAGAAGAAAGGAAAAAGGGAAGAAAGAAAAAAAATGAAAGAAAATCATAATATATATTAAGAAAACTAAATTGAAGATCTAAACATCTTTGCAATAAGAACATTCAAGTCAAGTGAGGTGGACATCTTCTCTAGCGCATCAAATGTTGAAATAGAGCTACACAGGAAATATCCGACACATTTGCACGAGGGCTATTGTCAGATGATTTAATAAAGTTGTTCATTCTTTTGGTGAGATGGACTTGTTTGTGGATGTGTCCGGTTCAAGGGCAAACCTGAGAGCCTCATTTGCATTCTTCTCTTTCTTTTGGCTCTCTCATGAATAAAGTAGGGCGTTAAAACGGCTGCATTTACATTTCATTTTACACAAGCACAGTTGAGCAACTAGGTCTGACTGGTCTCACCCACACCATTAACATAAAGAAAAAGATACTTTATTTTCAACTTAAATATAGGGGGGAACGCAGCATTTTGCTTATAGTCAGAATAATCAAATAATTTTGAGACGAGAAACCATTTAAAGTCTGGCAAGCAGTGCTGTTTAGGTAATGCATCTGTATTTACCAATACTGAAAAATTGTGTGCCTTCTGCACTTTTCAGTCAGGCTACGCTTTGGTCTGCTGCTCTCGATAGAAGCATGTGTATTGATGTAACATCCACAGCAAAATAAGCCCGACCATGTGATCATATGAGATATTTTGGCAGATGCTGTGTGCCTGGAGCTGAGGGGCTGAGGTGAGGAGCATCCAGCAGCGTCTCACAGTTCCGCTAGGCAGCACACTAATTGAGAAGTCGCTCAGGGGTTGAGCGCAGGGGGTTCGCTGCACTGTGCTCCCTATCCAAATCAAGCCCCTGTAAGTGGGGCTGACATGGACCAATCACCATCTGGAGGTTCCTCCACTAAACCCCCACCACTTCTTGACTACCATGAAAGGATCTTCTGTTATCTTCCCCCTTCTTCATCTCCATAAAAGACTCATTACTAAGGTGGTGCAACTGAGGGTCTGATGCCAAGCCCGTCCTCACAAACTGCGGTGTAACTGTCAGTGAGTGGAGTTGACTGCCTTGTGTAGGTCCGTAGAGCTGCCAGTCACACATAGACGAAGATGGTGAGTTATTCCAGAGTGAGCTTTGTTAGGAGAGGGTAACACATACATAGCATTGCAGAGCCCTAAAGCAAGCATTTCAGAGAAGGTCTAAGGTTTGTGTTGGGGCTGGGGTGCTTTGTTCTGTTTGGTTGTTAAACTTGCATGTGTAAGAGACAGCCATTGATGCTCAAGTTAGGTACTGAGAGGCACTGTGGTCTCTTGAAAACTGCAAACTTATCACAGTAAAAAGGACTGAAGCCTTCAGCGGCTCTTCAGACTAAAGGTGTAAGCGTAGCAGGTCTGGAGAGAGGGAACTTGCTTGGACCAAGGAGCCACCAAGCTGTACTAAATAATTGGATGGTCAGAAAGTGCGAAGGCGAGGAGTGAGAACGCCTTAAACAATAAGTCTGTTTTAGCCCTCAATGTGTTTCTCAGCCAAACAGCTGGGATTTAAAAAAAAAAAAAAAAAAAGCTTGCGGATTTACAGACTACGCCACATGCACTTGAGGAGAAAACAGTAAACTGGGGGTGTAGGTTTTCTGAGATTGTGATGCAGCCCAAATCGGGTTTACACCTAATGGCAAAGCGCTAGCCAAAAGAACTTTTTTGTTCTTGCGTCTGATCCTACAACAACATGGCTGTCTTTGTTACACTGCACAATTTGCTATGAATAGTTTAAAAGCTACCAGGCCATGCAAGACGATGCTTCAGAAGAATAGGGTTTATTTATTCGGCCTCCCTCTCAGGGCAGGGAATTCGTTCCTGTCTTGTTTGCTGGATTGGGTCTGTTGCGTTATCACAGGTAAAAGAGGAGTTGGTTTTGGAGGGATTGTACTAGGTTGGAGAATAAGCTGCAAGATTTTCAAATGGCTGTGTCGTGAGCCAAGATGGCGGATGGCTTCCAAGCTCACAACCCAGAAACAAAAGCCGATCGGTGTCTGCCAAAGCTCTGGGGGCAGCAAAGGGGCTTGCATATCTCGGCATGTCAAGCGACAAGGCTGGTTATCACACTCTTGCATGCCGGCAGAGAAGAGATGCCAGCCAAGGATGCAGTGGCACCACCTCCCCGACCACAGCTGTGCCAGGTCAGGCAATGCTGCTTCTTGTAAAAGAACACTGAATTTCACTGAAAGAAAAACATGCTTGACAGTTACAGAACATACAAACCTAATAAAGCCTAAAAGCACAAATCTCTTGCTTACTAATGCTCAGTAAGGCCTCCCTAAAAGGATATACTTGATTTTCAATATTTTCCTTCCAACAGCAGATATAATATGTGGCCGATATTCTTCAGCCGCACCTCTGCTTAATCTATAAATCCGAGCGGATCATGGACTCACTAGAAGCAGAGAACAGCTCAAATGAGGTAATATATGCATGGAAATGACCTACGGCAATCCTTACAAAGAGGGGGCTGAGAAAGGTCAAATAGCCTCCAAACTGTGCTCAAGTTTAATTAAAAAGACAAAGACGAGCGGTAAGTTCCATACGCCAGGAGAGCCAGGGCCTGGATTCTTTCAGGAAGCTCCCAGACCTCTTCCCAAAAGGCCTTACGCCATTTTCCCCATTTCTTTGATGTCAATATAGAGCATTTATTAAGGGTATAAAGGTTAATCTCTGAGGAGCAAGGATATCAAATGGTTTGGAGCAGAGGAAAAAGAAATCCACATAAATGTCTGCTGGAGAAAGTTCAAGGTACAGGAGCGATCTCCCCATTGAGTCCAGTCAGCAGGTGCAGGATTTAATTTCGGCATTAAGCAACGACCACAGTTTCTGAAAATTAATGTAACGTCAAGAGCGCTGGGAAAAATGAAGCACCCATATGGTCGCAATGCCTGTGGAAGCGTTTTCGACAACGAGATGTATCACGACAACTATTTCGGGAAAGTCATCTCATCAAAAATGAAGCCTCATAAGGTAATAGTTGACTCAAGCTTAATATAACCTCGTTCAACGGCTTTAGGGACTCAAACAGAAAAGGGAATAATGAGGGTAAGAACATATTTAGGTGCATACGCACCTATTCATCCAGTGGAAACTTAACATTAGAACCTTTTCCTTCAATGTTACTATACGTTATTGAGACCTATTGTCATTGATGCATGTACACAGTGTCATTAAAGTCTTGGCAGCCTTGCTTTCTCTGTTTCTACTGTGTTCAAACCTTAGAGAACTGTGGGCATATACAAAGAAAAAGCAAAAAAAGAAGAAGAAATCAATACAGCTGAATACGCTGAAAGGTACTGTAAGCAGCGGAAATAACAGATAATATCACACTTAGCAGGTAGTCGTGTTTTTAGAGCATGTGTTCCTAAGCTAGCAAGGTGTTTTTCCACGGCCAACAATTTTAGCTGTAGCATGCCTACACGGTATCACCTGCTACTGTCAGGCATCATGAATCATGACTTTCTGCAAACACAGAGTATTTCAAAGCCATTTGTCTAATGCTTTGTGATTGTCCATCTTTTGCATGACTGTCCGTCCAATTTCACTCTTTGGACAAAGTAAACACATTAATTCAGCAGGTGCAAGCTAAGATATACAGTAGTACAACAACTCTAATAAAAACTCCAGTGAAGCGAAACACATTAAAATAAAATCACATTTAGAGATACAAAGCAATAAAATAAGGCAAACGGTGGACATTTAACTTCAGTGAAAAGGGCTCTCGCTTTCGTTGTTTTGTGGGGAAACGGTGGCAGTCCATGGCAATAAATCCACAGGGGTTCCTATTCTTGCTCTGGACCAAATCAAACCCATCTGAAGGCCCTGGGTGGCCCTTTCCTATCAGCAAGCAGGGTCAAAGTTGACAGTTAATCTAGCCTTCGCCTCATGGAGTCTACTCGTGGCACAGTTGAAGCCATCCAACATTTTGCTTCCCATAAATCCACAAAACAAATAGGACTTGAAAAACAGTCATCCCTCTTTCCCCTCCTTCCTCTCTTGGCTTATTACAAGGTTCCCATACGCAGGCTCAGGAATGCAGCAGTGCCTGGAAAAGGTAGGGCGGATTAGGTCTTTATAGTCCTCTCCCAGATTAGATGGAAATCATAACACAGACCAGTGCACTGAACTCTGACCCCTCCAAAACCAATTTCATTTGGAGAGATTGGAGTGATGTAGCTGGATGTCTATGTGGTACAGTGGAGAAAATTAAAGCAGGATTTGTAATGCATTCAAAGCGAGAGTGCACGGGAGAGGAGGTGAGCACAAATAAATTGCTGTCACTACCCTCCCACACACATCTCCGGCACCCTGTTTCAGTTATAACATTCATTTTAATGGAAACTTGTTGGATTAGAGGTGGTGTAGGGAGATTGGAGGAACACTTATTTGGAATTGCTCTGACCACAGGAATGCAACTATGCAGAGAACAACAACATCCTCTATTTTAAAAAGAGAGAGTCTTTGCAAAGACAAAAGATTGTTAAGAACTAAGATAATTTTATACATACCTTGAGCTGTAGACTAATGTATCGTGCCTCAGTGTAGCCAGTGAATACAGTTATACAACGATTTACAAAATTTGTTTGAAGGGATTGCTCACCCATACCATATACGTGTTATAATTTAAAAAAAAATATATATATAATTTATAATATAATATTAAATTATATTACAGTAACAGTTATATTACTAAATTGTATTATATAGGCGTAGTTGAGTAAATGTTAATACATTTGAATTATTTGTTTTCCATACATCAGAAGTGAATGAAATAGGATATAAATTATGTTATATCTATAATAAATAATTTACAATGTTATATTGATTATATTATATTATATTATATTATATTATTAACGTTGTATAGACACAGTAAATTTAAATTGATAAATTTGAATGATTTAAGTAGATGGTATATATTTTTGTTATTTTATAACTATAATACATATTAAAAATATTTTATTTATTATATATAATTATATATAATTAAAAAAAATATTTATTATATTATATTAATCATATTATATGAGTCACTTGTGGATTTTAAAATCTTCCTATTCCTCTTTTTATTTATTAATTTATTTATTTATTTTTAAAGTTTAGGCCACAGAATCGGGTAGGGCGTTGGGGCAAAATGTGACTGGAGGTGCAAGTGGGGAGTGAGACATTCAAACACTCTGTCTTTGCCCTGTCCTGTTCTAATAGATAGCTTCGTGCTCTGGCAAAAGGTATGCTTAACAGTGCCAGGTGGTGACATCTTAATTTTTCACGGCTAGAAACATGGCCGTGCCCTACTCCCCAATCGCTCCCATGCATTATTCCTGCCTTAAGCACTCATCCTCTGGGGAAGCAGGGAGGGGGGATGGAGTATTGTTTTACAAGGCGCCCAGCTGCGGCCTAGTTGCCTTGCCCTGGGTTCTTTTCAAGGAGTTGTCGTGGGTGACCCCCTCTGGCTGACAGTTATTAATAATAACGCACAGCGGGGAATAGTTCACCTTGTGGTGGTGGAGTGGCCGTTGCTGTTTAGAGGCTCGCTGTGCCGCCTCCAGGGGCACGAATCATACAGGACGCTACGGGGAACAAATAAAACAAACAGTGGGTAAGCGCGTAAAAAGACGGTGAAATTCTTACCTATAAACTTTTTTGGGGTCATTAGTTGTTGTAGTAGATTTATTAGCTTGTACTATGTTATATTACTTTTCACGAACTCCCGGGTGCCTAGATAGGTGTTTGAAAACTACATTTTAAATTTGAATGTGGATTTATCTCATCAGTGTGGCTTAGTTTGAAAGTGTCCCAAATTTAATATCAAATTATAAAGAAATAGTTCACCAAAAAAAATCTGTCCGGAAAGTTCAATCTTCAACAAGAATGCAAAAGTTTTCCTCGAGTTTCCGTTCATTGTAATTGCATGGAAAAAGGCGACTCTTCATAATTTCTCCTCGCGCTCCACAGATGAAGGAACACCATATGGGATGGGTTTAGAACAACATGCAAATGATTCATTTTTAGGTGAACAAATTTACTCTTGAGTAAAAAAACGAAAACCTGGCTTGCATGAAAACCGGTCATCACAAGGTTTCATTTACAGTATCAAAGACCAAAGCTCAGCAGAAAGAAACAGAAGCCGGTGAGGGGCTGTCTAATGAGACGGGGGGGATAAGGAGGTAAAGTGTCCAGTGCCGCAACACCATTAAAATCTTCACCAGGAAGAAGCCCTTTTGTACACGCTGAGTGCTCTGTTGTAACGAGTGCCGTTGAGACTGAGAGCTATCCTGGGCTGTGAGAGACGGCACACCCGCTGAATCCACACCTCAAGTGCCTGTGATCCCGCAACACTAAGGGCCACTCCTATTGGAGCACCTCTCTACAAGGATTTACCTCCTTAAAGTCATCAAAATTTCCTCAGAGTTCATAAGGCCAAACAGTCTTGTTGTCTGAAAATGATGGAGGGATAAATCAAATCCAGTGAGCTATGGTTTGGACATTAAATACTTTCAGAAAGTTGGCCTAAAACTTTTTTAAACAACACTTTGCTAATTGTTTTGAATTATTGTGGATGTTGTGACCACTCACAGTACCTAAATTATAAATTTTCCCTTAGACATTCATTTAAATTCTAATGCTGATTTTAAAAAAAAGGTTAATGGACATGTTACGCATCACCTTTCCACATAATGGAGATTTATATAATTGTTTTGTTGGATAATTAGACTGTCTAGCACTTTTGAACAAATGAACCGAAGATGGAAAAAATCATGCAAAAATCACAAGACTTTTAAACAAAAGTATAATATAAAACAAAAATAATAAGTTATGTTTTACATCACAAGGCTGTAATTATAAATGACAATACTACTTTCTTTTCTTTCTTTTAATATGTCTTTCATTAGCTTTAAGAAAAAGCCATTCTTTAAATGACAGGAAAGGGAAAAAACAATTACAGCACAGGTGCACCCACAGAAAGCAGCTTTATGTAGGGTGCAGAGTGTTTTCAAAAGCAGACCTTGCAAACGTCCCCCCCAGGGCCTAGAAATTTGTCAGCCAGAGATGGCGCTGCCAACAAAAGTAATACCGGATGCTCATAAAGAATCTTAATGTTTTAAAACCAAACAACATGCGTTTGAAGTGTTGTGTAGCATTTTAATCACACTGAAGTGAAACATCTCAACGTGAATGGTAAATTGTTCTTCTGTCAACTGTTTTGTTTTATGTGTTTTATGTGTCAATAAAGGATTTGATCTTAATAGTCTTTATTCAAAGAGCATATTTCACCTCAGTTTTATGGCAGTCGTTTTGCTGTAGACTAGAAATGGTCTGGGCACGGATTGGATTTCAAAACAATATTTATTATATTAACCTGAAAAATATACTTTATGCCTAACTATGCTAAAATGTGTAGTTAGATCTTCATGTGAAGCAGTTGTGACCAGTGTCTCACCATCTCATTATGTCAAATTGTTTGTTTATTAGTTTATCCTACTTTTAAACTGTAGCTTTCAAAGCATACTCTAAATTTAAAGTTGGTAAATTAAAGCTAATAAAGTAACTAATTCCATTGAAGCTATTTGAAGGCATAATATCTTTAAATACATAACAATCAGATATATCAGAGTACTATTTATTGGTGGATCTCATTTAGGGTGAGGCATTAAACTTGAATAATTAAATTGACACTAAATGCCCCTAAAAACACACTAATCTATACGAGTCAAACTAGATATTTCTTTACAAAAATTCAAAATGCTTCTGTGACTTTTTTGTTTTTGTTTCATTTACACTTACCACCCAAACAAGCTTTTTAACTAAAATGAATCCGAATTCCCATGAACTGATTTATATCAAAGTTCGTATTAGATAGAGTACAGCCTGCTTGTCTCTAGTGTGTGTATATGACAAAAACCAGCAATGAACCATTTTATCATGGTAATGTACATGTAAAAGTCCCTGGAAAAGTATTTTGACAACAGCTAAACCACTGTCATGTTAGTTACTCCTCAACGCCGATTCTGGCTGTAAAACACAAAGTAAAATGCTAGCGATGCTCTGTTTTAGCGCTCTGTGTTTGCTATAACCGAAATCTTGCTTAAACCCCTTTAGAGACAGAGAGCACTGCTCTGTTTGTGAACATCTGCACTGGTCATTAGAACGAGAGATGGCCTCAATCTTTCAGCTACCTTCAAAACAACTGAAGAATACACAAGACAAACTACACCGGGCTG
The DNA here is from genome assembly GCA_039654105.1 of Coreius guichenoti. Classification (NCBI taxonomy): domain Eukaryota; kingdom Metazoa; phylum Chordata; class Actinopteri; order Cypriniformes; family Gobionidae; genus Coreius; species Coreius guichenoti. The sequence continues at coordinate 11,462,383 of CM077182.1, read as the reverse complement.
CACTGCGCTAGTCCCGCCGGAGAGACCAGGCTAACCTTTAACAGACAACACGGCAATGACTTTGTTACTTTAGTGTCATGTCAGCTTACATATATTTGAGAATTATAGCTCTTATCAGCTGAGGGCGTAAACTAGAGCAGAACTAGAGAACTTCTGAACTAAGAAGTTATGCATTTGTGACCTTTTCAAAATTACAAGGAGAGTGTTAGCAGAGGGAAAAAAATGAGTATTGCACACCTGCAAAGCACCCCAAACATAGATTAAACTAAAATAGCTGATTGGACACAGTTTGTGTTGAGGTCCACATACTGCGATTTTTTTAAAATAATTTGTCTCTGTCTCCTTAGGTGGTGACTCTTTGGACAGCTCAATGGCACAAACCCAAGTATGATACTACTTATGTTTTCAAGGGCGATAGTAGCCGAACCTCACTTTGCATGGATGCGAAGAGCAACGATTGCATCCGAGGTACACTATTTTTTCTTTTATAAAGTATGTGAGCCACCTTCAGTTTTTAATACAACTACTTTATCTTGGCACCGTCCTGTCATTCAAAATGTGCATCCTAAAATCATCATTTCATCAAGCAACAAAGTAATTATATCTTTATCTGTAAGTGTGCAACCAAAATGAATCACAAAACCAATTCTGTTCAGCACAATTTGTTAAAGTTCCTGACTTTAAAGATTGCTCTCATTTTGTTGACCTACAGATAAACATATGGCACATCCATAAATGCATACAATCTACGTGACTCCAGATGCAAATACTGGATGAAAAAGTGAAAGATACATTTTTATGGTTAATTTCCAAAAGTTTACACAGCCCAAGGTAGATGCGGAGCACAAAGTGCTTCCTGAATGAGGGGCGAGAGGGGGAAAAAATACAAGTTATTACAACCAAACCATGCTTTACATGTTGGTTATCTTTCACCGATAGCCAGCTTTCCATAACGGTAATAAATCCAGTCATGTTGACTGCTCTGTGAGTTTGCTTGCATTTACAATCTTAGTAAAACCACTGTAGAGGAAAATTGAAGTTGGATTTAAAAAAAATGAATGAATAGATAGATAAATAAATAAGTGGTCACCCTGCGCTGTCTTTAAAATGGATGCCTGAAATTTACAGTTTTCCATTAACTGATGCCTAACAGCTTCCCTCTCCCTGCTTGCATCATGGGCTTTCCTGTCTGTAACTACTTTCTGACAGGGTTCATTTCTGCCCGTTTCTCAACTTAAATGTGTCCGTCCTTTTTTGTCTGTGCCTTTTAACTTTATCGCTCCCCGCTATGAAATGTAACCGCATCGGCATAAACACTGGCACGCTGGTTATTACCTTTATCATCAATGGAGATGTCCGCACGGTATCAAAAGAATCATTTGTTGTTGATATGACAGGCCAATACCATTTACCCATATTTTGAGAGCAATACGAGCATAGAGTCGGACCCGATAATGCTTTCCATCAATAATTACCTTCTTGATGCTTTGAATATGAATCGAATGATATTCTATCCCCAGACCAAAACGATTTCTGCCTCTCCCTTCGACTACAAAAAACCCCCACATCATATTTGATAATACGTACTAAGGGAGACAGGTCCGGGAAGGCATAAATCTTTTTTTTTCCCTTATTTAATTTGTTTTTGTGTGTGTTGCGATAGGGATTATTATTTCTCAGCTGGTGGGATCACATCGCTCATGGTTGTAGACCCCTGAAGAATTCTATTAACCCTGGTTATGTCAGCCTTAATAACATGCCACACTGCTAAACAGGACTGGATTGATTCTGTGCAGACGTGGGGGTGGGGAATCTTGTATAATAAATCCAAGCATAATTTACTTGGAATAAGTACAGGCGAAAAAGAACACAGAACAAAGAGAAAGGGATTAAGTCTATCTCTTAACTCGCCGGCACTAACTTAAGAAAATAAATAAGGAAACGATCCAATCGAGGGGAGTGCGTTGGAGCGCTCTGCAGAACTGCCGATTGATTGGCTCGTCAATGAAGGCTGCTTTTCTTTTGTTGTGTTGCAGATGTGATTTGAGGAACTGGGACCGTGCCATACTCGCCCCTAATTTGCTGCTGGCGAAGAGAGGAGGCGCGGGAAGACCACTCATGTGATGGCCAGAATCAAATCAATTCAGTCACCTTGAACTTTGAAGATGAAAGAATCACATGGGCGCCTCTCTCCTCCCTCGCTATCGGTGAGGTGTGTTGTAAAATTATTAAAAGAGATATTACAGAACATACACATGCACAAGAACCTTATCAGTTGCATCTAGTAGAAACCGTCACCGTACCACGAAGACTGATCTACACATCTCCTAATGACACATCTGGTGCCATCTATCTCGTTGCCGTTGTTGTTTGAGGCACAAACTTGTGAGCGTCGTCATGAATGAAGATGCAGTTTAGCAGGGCACAGTCAATGAGGCTTACTGCAAGATGGTAATCTCAGCCTGCCTCTGGCCCTCTGGCAATGCTTTACAGTCGCGTTTCCCCAAAGCCTGCTTGTGTACCGCGCCTAATGGAGACTCTCTCATCGCCCATGCCAAAATTAAATGAACTGTGCCATTTCAAAGCGCCTCCTGCCTACTGGAGCTTCTAGCACGCTCACAAAGCTGTGACTCCCTGGAGCGTCCCGTTGAGCATTTACATCGTTTTACATACATACAGTAGCGCACACATGTGTGCAAGTTTACTAACATGAGCATGTGTAACTATTAGGTAGAGACACTAGGAGAGAACAAAACGCAGAGTACAGCTGCCTGATGCTTTTTATGATATAATTATATAATTTTTAAAAATATTGAAAAATGAACAGCGTAATAATGCTGTGGCAGCTAAATGATTTGAATGCATTAATTCCTAAAGTTCATGGAGATGCAGAGAATATCCTGCAATTGTCTTAGGTTAAGTGTGTGCACTTGTGATATCATATATGTAGTGTAAACAAGTAGTAGTAATGCCAATGTGAGATGAAAAAAAGTATATATAATTTGAAAAAATATATATAATATTTATTTTTTCATATTATGTATTACTCTTTATTTATTAATATTTATTTAATGATATATTTAAAATAATGACATTAGTTAAAAAAAATATTTGTAAATTGTGTGTGGCCAATCAAAGATCAAACACCACAAACCTCTTCAGTGACGTAAAGTCCATGAAAAACAAGCTCTAAGATTTTTAGATTTAAATTTGTTTGTCATAAATTCTGGAGGCTGCTTTTTGCAGAATATTGCAATTTTCTAGTCGCTTTGAAAAGTTTGAGTGATGCTTTCCTTGGCCAGGATGAACCAGATATGTGCACATAGAATGTGAACATAGTCATTATTTTCTGGCTTTAAATCTACTTGAAAATAATGGAAATTGATTTGATTGCATCAAAAGTTAACTGCATATATATTTCATACATATCGTGCAGCCCTACAAGACAGTTGCTTATGCACTCTTTCCTTTTTACTCATAAGGAGAGAACTAATTTTTAAGGGTGACCAAACACCAAAGATGTTAGAGTCTATTTGTCTGTTAGCCAAAAATGTATAGCAGACTTGTTGCTTTAAAACTAATGCATATTGGGGACATTATATATATATATATATATATATATATATGTGTATATATATATATATATATAGAAAAGTATGGAATTGAGAGGTTGGGTTTCTAAGGGTACCCTTCCATCAGTGGACAAAGGTAAGCTGATTGAACGAGAACCAGGGTGGTCTTTTGCTAAACAATGCCCTTCTATCAAGCCTCGGTGTGTTGAATGAATCCAACAAGTGAATCCATTGAAAACTCACAGAAATGGGAGCAGTTTATAGGCTCATAAAGATCCCCTTTGAGCTCCTTTTCTATTATGAAGAGCAAAGGATATCTAACAGCACGGGAGAACTCTGGGTGTTAAGGGCGGCCATTAAAGCCAGTGTTAACAGCAATATGGCTTTATGTGGCACTTGCTTTGTCTGGGATTTGACATAAGGCCCTTAGAGAGGTCTCTTTTAAATGTGGTACACACTCAGCTGTTTTCAGTGACATGTCATGTCTAGAGTGCGTGTTATGATACAAATAGGGAGTTTTTCCTCTTACCGTAGGTAGTCCCTCCGACAGAGGATGAGGTTGGCTTTGGTGTACAGCGTGGAGCCCACCTCTCCGAGACGGCAGTCACAGCAGGCGCACTTGAGGCAGTCTTCGTGCCAGTACTTGTCCAGGGCCTTCAGCAGGTAGCGGTCCTTGATTTTCCGGTTGCAGCCGGCACAGCCCTTTGGCTTGGTGTCCGGCTGGACGGAGAGCATTTGTATACCTGCGGAGAAAGGTAACAAGGGGTGACACGAAGGTGAAAACATGGTTCCTGGTTTACTTTTGAAGGTAAATCATGTGCTCTGCATTTCAGTCAAGAGATGAACACACATTTTTTAGTCAACAATAACAAGAAGCCAATGTTGCTAACATCCTCCTCTTCCCCCTCTTTAGGGGAGGGGCCAAAGCTTGCCCCCAGAGCAGGCATTGTGTAGCCCTTTACAGGGCGTGAAAGGGCTTTGTTGGGTAGAGAGGGAACAATGTGGGCTCATGCTGAAGGCCTGTGATTAGTATTCTCCTTCCATACAGAGGAAAGTAAGCTGTACCCCACTCCCCCCACGCCACCACTCCGGCCCCTCTTTTTGTCCCGGCCCAAAAAGTTTCTGTCCTACATTTTTACAAGTACGTCTGTTTCTGTACCGTTGTCCTGCCTCTGAGACGGTCCCCATTTCTCACCTTGTGCAGGAGAAGCTGTCAGAGCCATAGATTCCACCTAATGTATATGCTGCTCGTGGAGGGGGGTGAGAGCGCGAGCAGTGAGAAATTGCGAACTTTGAGTGAGAGGGTCACCGAGAGATTTCTCAGCTGTGGTAAATTGAGTGTCTCTGTCTGAATTGAGGACCTCCCTCGGGATAGTTATAATGCGCTCTTCGCCGCGATGCGTTGTCCGGGCAATCTCGCTGAAATACATTCATAGAGGAATATGAGATTAAAAAGCCTTGTTTGGAATTCATGAATCTCTCTTGACAAGAAAAGTTTGTGAAACATTTGCCGTAACATTTAGGATATTTTTGGTACATTTCCCAAAAATGACATTTCTGACATCATTTGCTCACCCTCATGTCATTACAAACTTGTTTAACAACTACATTGTATGGATAAAACATATGCAATGAAAGTGAATCAAGGCTTTCAATCCCTAACTTCATCATTTGCCTCTACAGATGAAAGAAAGTCATATGGGTTTGGAATGACAAGAGGGTGAGTAAATGTTGACATTTATTTTTGGATACTCTATCCCTTTAAATAGTCGTGCATGTCAACACATTTGGAGACCATTAAGACTCTACCCTACCTTACAGAGAGAGAGTTTGCCGCTTCCTTTTTTTTTTTACCATGTGGCCTTGACGATAATTACTTTCAAAAATGATTTGCCAAAAACGTGGCAGTTGGCCCTCACAGAAAATAAACAAGACAGTGCACCAATTAGTAAGACTGAGGACAGGTGTGAAATTGTTTCAATTCAACTGAGCATTACAATGCAGGGAAAGGAACAGCAGGTAGCCGATCCCTCTAGGGTCATAATTATAGCCTAGAGCAAATATCTGATGCAGTACCATAGGCTTAGACTGTGAACAACTTCTTTCTGCTGTAGGACCATGCTCGTTAAGATGTAGGAACATTCAATGAAAACGAGGCAAGGGATAATGATGATTCCTTCGACCTCATTGGCGTTTTTATGGTGCTTTATTTTGAGTTTATTCAAGGGAGAGGGCTTGATGAGGGGAAAACAGCAAGGAGGCACATCAGACAGGTAGCACCGCGACACTGTTTGTCCCATTGTGTTTAAGCTGTTGAGCTTTTAATTGGCTGGATTGGATTGTAAGAGGAGCACACGGCTGATTTCCTCTGCTATGCATCCTTGTTCTGTCCCACTCATCCGCACTGTCCCAACTCGCCTGGTTAACACAACAAAGTCACCGCCTCTCATTACCAAGCCAAAGAAGTTAGAGTTTCGACTCCCCTCTGTCCGCAGTCATGGTTGGTCCCAAATGAATTGATTGTGGCACAAATTAACTAGCCCTTCTATTCAAAAGCCTGGATGCCCAATTCCATTTTCTCTAATGGGAGTGTGGGATGTTCATGGCCTCATCGATTTTCCTATATCAAACGGTGAACAAAAGATTCATCTAACACACTGGAATTGGACCTGGGTAGCCATTTTAAAAAATACGGACACCGAATGTTTTTGCCACCAATGCAGATCAGTGCTGAACAACTCTGATAGCGTTTCCTGCACTAATGTTCTATGAATCAACAACGTGACCAATTAATCCGATTCCTTAACGCATGACTCTTATGAAGCGGTTCTTTTTAGTGAATCGGAATCGTACATCGTGACCAATGTAGTTCATTTCGTGGGCGAATGTCTACTATGAGTCGGTTCTTTTTAGTGAATCAAAAACGTAAGCTACAGCATCACTACCAGCTACCAGCATAGCCTGAACCCGGAACGAATGACTCTTACGAGTCGGTTCTTTGTAGTGAATCAAAAACATGCAATGCAACCAGTGTAGTCCGAGTCCTAAATTACTCTTATGAGCCGGCTCTTTTAGCGATTCTAACACACTTTTGAATCAGTACGAGCTGTTACTGAATTTATCGGACGCTTGATTGAACCTCAATTATTATCATGTTTGACTCGAAAAAATGAACCAAAAGCTGTTACTGTGTTATAAGGTTGGTGAGACTTAAAACAGTGTCGTTACTGACTGAATGTCATGAGATACGTTTAAAAGATACGCATTATGAGTTTTGTTATAATCAGTGGTATGGCTGTTTTATAAAAATGTATCAGTACTTAATGAAATATGTCACCACATTTATGTATATAAATAGGACCAATTATTAGACCCCATTTATTCCGCCTCTGAGAAGTCTATGAAAAGTTATTAGCCTGTGTAAACGCATCTTCTGAAAGAACTGAAATAAATGTAGCCTATTTCTTATTTGTTATATCGGTTCTGCTGAAATCTGCATGGTTTGGGAATAGATGGCTGAGGGCAGTAAATGCAAAAAGAATCACAGTTTCTTACGAAATATTTCTTCCTCAAGAGTACAAAAAGAATCATTAATGGAACCGTTAATTGTTTGGAATCGTTACGCGCAATCGACTTCACAACTAAAATCGTTAAATGCTCATCCCTATAGGCCTGGGACATGGGTGTCTTTTTTGTCTTTGCTCGCTCACTCAGATCTTTCATTATGTCCCGTTCGCATAGTGATACGATGCTCTTTGTGCGCTTCACTGTTCGCAGATACTGATGGGGAAATTTCAGGCTAGACTTGGCAAACACCGAGCGCAAAGTACCAATTTGATTTCACACCACAGCTGCGCGAGCCGGAGATGCTGACATTTCACCCTCTTATCAGTTTAATTACTGTTGCCATGGCAGCGTAGTGCACTGAAAAGGCCAATAAGATTTGCAGCTTGCAAAATGACGAAATGAAACCGTTAACGTGTTAGAAACGATTATACGCAACGGCACACCATATTAACGTTATTTACAATTGTAAATAATTCACACACGGGGGAAATAGAGAAAATGCGTCGCTTCGGTCAAATGCAGCTGTATGGGGTTAGACAAAACTGCCGCTATACGCATAGAAACATCCCTACTCAGCCACACATTTAAACACAACACACCCACATTGATATGATGCAAAACACAGCTCTTACCGAAACTTTTCTCCCTTTTCTGCATTGGTTGACCCGCTTCGGCTCCCAGAAACACCATGCAACAAGACGAGGCGCGAGCCAAAGATGCGCGTGAAGTGAGCAGCTGTATGCGCGCGAGGGTGCTTCGCTTTTGTTACAAGTAACAATCCACCTCGCTTCGCCAGAAAAGAGTGAAAACGTCGAAAACACCAATCAACAAAACACGGGAGGGGAAAAAAGAACGAGCGAGCCGCTATCGCTCAGCGCCACACGCTGTTAAGACTCCGTTTGTCACAACAGTGCTCGACTATGAAATTAGATCGACCAGCAGCCGTGGCGAGGCAAGTGGCGGCGAACAAATGACAGCGGATGACAAAGGCATATGCTTTACCCCTTCGCGCGCGCCGTAATCTTATAATCCTATCGTGCCTCTCGCTAATTCGCCTATTTCAGCGCGCGTACAGTAAAAGGCACGAAGTTGGATGTATACAAGGGACAACAAACAGGAACTGGCATATACTGAAACGAAATCATATTTTGCCCAGCATTTACGAACTAGCCTACATTTGTTTTGATGCATGCCATATTTTTAGAATATAAACACGAATTCAACCTTGACTACATTACCAACACCTTTTGCAATTTCTTTCAAGCTTTAAAAAGTGCACTGAATCCCCCGACTTAATCATTTACAAACTTTAATGCAAATAAAGTGCGTGCATTAAAATGATTATAATGCACATCCTATATGAGAATTATAGACTATATCATACATCCAGTGCTGTCTTATCGAGTTATTACTGTCTATCTATTTTTGTCATTTATATTTGATAAATTGCAGATAGCTTGGAGGTATGTTAAGCGTTGCAATGTGGTAAAAGAAGATTTATTCCTTTTTGTCCGTTGCTCTCCACACTGACTTTGCTGGATCAGTTTATCTGAAATAATTTGAATCACATGCGCAAATGATCCGATTCATCTACGTGAGGCACACACTGCATTTTGTATTAAACATCAAAGACCACTAAAAGCAACCTCGGTTGATTAGGCAATTAGTTTCGCAGTGTATTCAGGACTAAAAAAGATAAATAAAGCACAACACACTCACCTTCTTGACCAAGTTATGCAGAAGGTTAACTTAAGATAGAGCACCGACTCCAACTCAATATTCCTCGCAGCAAAAGTTCACGAATGTGACATTGCACCGCGGATAAGAGTGATCTTCAGGTTGAAAATAATGAGGTCCACATGGATCATCTACGAGTAGTTGTTCGCACCAAAAGCTACAGGTGTTCTCGCGCGAGCCGTCATGTATTGAGTATTCTGAGAAGGCTCACAACAACTTGCCCATCAGTGAGTGAGGAACGAGGAATAGTGAAGCCTAGCTTTATTATCTTCAAACCCAATCCCTCACCAGTGAGACATTACACGAGGAGGAAAAGGTCATTCGGTTATTACCGACAGCCTGAGTAACGGAGCGCGCGCTCGCTAACACAAACTTAATGCTCACCTCTCTGAGACGCGCAAACATGTTATGAGCTCTGTACTACACGTTTAGACTCCCTCTCTCTCTCTCTCTCTCGCTCTCTCTTTGTTTTAGAAGCTTCAAGCTAGGCAACAATTTCGTAGTGCTAGTGTTTTAGCAGAATTCATAAAATTCATAAAAATCTGTCTAATTCATAAAACACATAGGCTAAATTAATGTATGCATACATGTGTCTGTCATTTTAACGACAGCTTTTTGTGCACGAGCAACTGTTTTACTAGTAGCCTCTAAATGCAGGCAAATATACTCCAAGTTTCACAAATAACTTTTTATTCGGATTTGTTAGAAAACCATCTAATGATGCTTCAAAGGAACCAGAAGCCCCTGTGCTGCTGATATGAAGAACCTATTTCACAAACTTTTTTAATCTCCAAAAAAAAGCATATACATAAATCAAGATCCTATGAAACACAAATGGTTCTTGATAATGGCAATGTGCTGATCACAAGGAGCTTCAGTCAACAACTGAGGAACATTAATTTCAAGAGTGTAAGAAAATGTAGACTACATTACAGTTTATGCCATTGGACTTGTACAACACCGCTGAGCACATCAAGTGCAGATCAGTTTTCAAATTTAGGAATATTTTGGTCTTATATGAAATCAACACACCTAATTCATTCAGTATTTAAGTGATTCATTTAATATTGCATGTAGGCTATGTAGCTCAGACCAAATTAATCAGAGCTGTCTTGATTGTTATAATCTAAAGCAGTGTTTTATAACCTTTTTTCCCCTCTTATTTATCCATAAAGTCCCATCAATAAGTACTTCTTTACCTGCACCAAACCAGAAATGGGTTATGCTGGTTCATCATATTATGTTGGATATCATTTAGCATTATCATTATTTTGAAAGTCACATAAAAAACAAACTATACTGTTGTTGGTGTAAAACAGACTCAACAACTTGTACTCATTACACACATTATTTTGTTTTCTGTCCTTAAGCCAAAATCTTCTCAGGTAACTCCTTAGTTAGAAATCACTGATTTAAGGTACTTCAAAGGGCAAATTATTTTAGGCTTCAACAGTCATTCACAGAAAAAAATAAAAAATAACAAAGAGAAGAGCTGTAAGGGGGAGAAAAAAACCCATATCAGCTTGCTGACAGTTTTATCTGTAATCACTAATCGCACATTTAAAAAAAAAATCTGAATGACTTCTGAATACAGTATCTTGCACTTTGTGTGTGATCTCTTGTCTGAAAGTGTTGCACTTATTGGTTTGTCTGCAGCCGCTTAGGCCTAAATCAAGCCATATTACCCCAGGCCAAACAATGAACATTTTCCCTCATTGAACTTTCATGCTATGTGATCGCTGTGCACCTGCAAGATCAAAGTCCATGAATATCCAGACAAAAACTTTAACTGTGTATGTGGGTGTGTGTGTGTGTGTGAGAGAGAGAGCAATACTGTTTTCACAGTTGCTTCTTCAGCCTGTGTTTCTATTCCTCGCCCATTGGTTACACCTGTTCACTCTAATTAGCACTGCTTGATGCCCATGTTGCCGAGGTAGGATGAATCACAGGCCTTCAGTGCCACCTACCCTCCCTCCCCACACACACACACACACAGAGAGAGAAAAGGAAACATAATCACACACTCACTGTAGAGTTTATTTTCTGTCATGGCCCAAAAGTAGTCATTTATCGTCAGACAAGTTTGGAAGTGACTAAACTGAGAATGTGGCGAGACAGAGAACTGATGGTAACAGAGTTGAGTAGTAGTAAGATTGTGGCCCCATGCCAATCACTCTCTGCCTAAAATACAGCAGTAATGAGATGGGTCATAAAATGCTCCTCGCTTCCATTATGAGTGATGAGATGCATTAAAGCTGACAGGGTATTACCTGCCAGTAATTAGGTTTTGTCATGGATTGAATTATTTCAAAGCGGGCTATCTTGGTAATCATGCAATTTGCGGGGGAGACGGTTTAAGCTGAGTAAAAGGCAGAGAGCGAGAGAGAGAGAGAGAGAGAGAGAGAGAGTGTAGGGGACGCTGTAACCCCTTCTTCTTTCTCTACCCTCCCGCCACCACTTCATCTCACGCATTATCACGTCAATTATTCACCGAAGATATCTGAATTATTGGGGGTGATGAGCTAGAGAGTGCCATCATCAGACTGTGCCGCGCGAGGTGAACACAGCCGTCCGTCACTTTACGTGACGCTCGCGCGAAACAGTCCAGCACGCAACCCACGTGGAGGGAAGCGCGCGCATTCTTGGCGAACGGACGTCGTTAAAATGAAGAGCTGCTTATTATTTCACCTCACTCGCTCTCTCTCTCTCTCGCTCTCTCTCGCGCTCACTCTCCCCTCTTTCTCTCTCTCTCTTTCACACACACAGACTTGCGATATAGCGTCAGCAAAGAGAGTGATATCCGACAGACGACCACCTCACTTCATCCGAGCGCAAGGAATGCAGGTTCGTTTTTGTGGTAGAAATGAAAGCGGGAGTTTAATTACCGGGCTTCACAAGGGAGGAAAATCTTTTTCGGGGAGGATTGGAGTAAAAAAAAAAATTTCCTGGTACTCTTACCCTGGTTTAAGCTTCTTTTGAGCATCTCCAGCGACCATTCATTTCACGGAAGCTTCAACTTAATCCCAGTTTTAAACCGCTGCTAGTAACGTACAGAGAATCTAATGCTCTCGCGCACCCACCACAGTCACTCACAATGTAATAGACGTAACCGACTCTAACTCTTTGCTTCCTTATTTAGTAAAGAAAACAAAGTAGTTGGATATTATCCCGAAATCCTTTATCCTAACACCCTTCATTAGAACAAAAGACCATCACCAATTAGTTCCGGTATAGAGTCAAATTAAAACACTGCACGTTTCCAAGCTGCTTAATGAGGCTGCAGATCAGAATATGTTTGAGGAGAAAAAAATCTGATTGAAAGATACTGTACCGAGGAAAAGCTGCCGATTAAGACGAGATGGTAGTTCAAATATAGCCGGTTCCCTTGTCAAGTTCCAGGCGAGCGGGTTAAAAACGTGCAGCCCGCCTCAGTGCAACTCCTCCTCACTCCCGCTCTAAAAAGATTCCCCTCCTTCTCCCCACAACGGCTGTTTCTTCGCTCGTGGTCTCGTTCCCTCCCTGGCAGCAAAGCAAAACAGACCTGAGCCGGCCGCACGTCTCCTCGCCTATTTAAGCACCTTCACCAGGTCCCTAGTTAGCAGCACACTCCAGCTCATCCAAGAAGCTGACAAGCACCGTTAGGGAAGGCAGCGCATGTTGCTCTAATGGACCTCATTAAGTTCTACTTACAGATGTTCTCTTAACATAATTGATCTGCAGCGAGTTGAGAGGACGGCAACCTATTCCCTAGCCCCCAATTATGGCCCGGTAATTAGATCCCCAACCTCCAGTTCTCCACATTCACCCTTCTAACATTCCGAAATATCAAAGTATCTCTTGCTCTCAAAGCAAACCTTCCTGCCTCCCCCACCACCTAACCTTCGTTTCTCCACCTCCTTTGCTCCCTCCCCTCCCTAAGACTCCATTCCTCTGACAGTATTGACAGTCAGATCTGCTAACCTTTGTAGTGAAGCCAGACTTAGTAGTGCACTCACTCCAATTGACAGAGCTCAGTCTAGCTTTTTTCCCCTCTCGTTTTTTGCTCTCTCTCTCTCTCTCTCTCTCTCTCTCTCTCACTCACTCACTCACACACACTCCCTCTCTCTCTCTCTCTCTCTCTCTCTCTCTCTCTCTCTCTCTCTGGTTCTCCTTTTCTCTCCCTGCTGAAATACCCAGGGAAAGAGTGAAGGATGCAGCCTGAGACACATATGGAGGGGGGAGACGGATGGATAAAAAACAAGTTTGCACTTTTTGATAAAAGGTTGTAATGATAATATCTGTCAGGGGAGGATTTCTTTTTCGCACAATGCCTTTTTATCTTTAATAATTCCACTGATGGTGAATGTGAGTGAAGAAGGGAGAGGCAGGTGGTGTGAACGGTGAGCAGAGATGGTGCAGCGTTTATAATGCCAATCAGAGCCACTCCCTCCACCCGCTTAATTATCCGCCGTGCTAAAGCACAGAGCACTTTATAGAAATGAGAATGTCACGCTTACGCACTTAAAAGAGGAGACTGTTTCATCACACACGGAGAGGAGGAAGCTGGGGCGGGTGCCCCTGGTGCCAGTCATCTGCGTACATTTTTCTAGATCATGTACAGCCTGTGATGTGAACTTGACATGATCGTGTAGGCAGCGGAGCTTTGCGAGAGCGCAAACATGGCAATATGTGATTTTTGTTTTCTTTTGATGTCTTACAGGTGTTCGATTAAAGTACAAAGTAAATACATTTACTTCTATGACTTGCACTGTTTCAAGAGCCGATAAGCATTATTATGCACGTTCATTGATTTATAGAAAGTATTGATTGTGATTTCAGCCATAAAGTGTGGTCACATTAGCAAAACTTTGTGGGCAAAGTAGATCCATTGTCCATTGTCAATAGTCTAGCGATGCATGAAGCACCACTTACTCAGAGGTCACTCCCAAATCAAGCATCTTAATATTGGTAAATGCGGAGAATTCACATGTTAAAAGTTCATTCAACCTGAATCCGAAAAAAAAAAATCCCTCACATGAAATTCCCAATTGCATGGATTCCTATTGAGATGACTGTATTTCGTTTGCAGAATTTCGCTGTACAAAGGAAAATATAACGGCGCCTTTAGAGGGGCCTTTTTTTGGTGATGCTGGAGTCATTGGCAGGGCCGTCCCAAGCATGGGCCGGGGCCCAGTGCGAGGTAGCAGAAGCAGGCCCCCCCTCCTCTCCTCCCGGAACGTGGGATTTGGTTGTTGAGTGATAGAGAAGTAGAGTTTGCATCTGAATTCAAGGTGTCACACACTGGCTACGTTTACATGCAACCAAATAATCCATTAGTAATTGGATTGGACTGAAGTCAGCTCAGTCGGACTGAAAAGCCTTCATGTAAACACCTTTTCTCGATCCGATTGAAATTTCGATTGGATTGAAAAGGGTGGTTTATTCCTTTTCTAATCCGATCGAGAGGACATGTAAACACTTGATCAGATTGAAAACCGAAACTGAAAGGACTGCGCATGTGCAATGACGTAGAAATAGCGGAACAAGCTGTTCTTCCTGTTGAATAAAGTGTCATATAAATGAGTGTCCCGTCATTCTAAAATGATCCTTTCACTCAGTGGCTGCGAAGTGGAGCTGGACAACGTGCCCCCCAGTCCAGACAACTGGTTGTGGGTGTGGGGAGGGGCATTTTTCCTGCGTGATAAATAAAAGCAGCATGACAAAACGGTTCATATGCTCATTGTCTCTAAATTATGACCAGAAATGGATAAATGGGTAAATATTAAGTCTGCTGTTTAAAACAAATAAAGAACCAATGTAGTAGAATAGTCATTATGTGCAAACAGCGGGAAACTCTGCATATTTGTGCACGTGTCAAAAAATCAATTTAGATTTGATGCTTGTGACATATATAAACGCGCACATCAGCCCGATCGCTTTGTTTAGCGTTCATGTAAACACTACATTCAGATTCATCAATCGGAATGAATTCAGTCCGATTGAAACACAAGTTGTGCATGTAAACATAGCCACTGTACATTTGTAAATGCTGGGTTAACATTCTTTTTGGGAGTCGGTATCATTGATTAGACAAACAACACATAACATATTGTGCATCAATTTGGCTTATTTACTCCCAAATGTAGTGTCCAGTTTTTCCTGTAGACTTCTGACTATAAGTATTAAAAAAACAGTCTCTTTTCTCCAATTAACCTGTTTTCTGTTACTGGTTGACATTGATTTTCCCCACTTCAAACTGAAACAAAATTCAACGAAAAAATTCAGTTCCTGTGACTGTACAAAGCACATGCATTTTTAATGAAGCAGGCACTGTTCGGTTATAATTGGTTGTTTTTTGCTAAACACCTGGCCAGAGCATTTTAAAACCGCGTTGTTTCAGACTGTGTACCAGGGACAGGGTTTTATAACCCAGACTTAAAAGTGGTTGTTACCAAATTTCAAATTTACAAGTGTAAAACATTGCTTTAAAACTTGGTTATATAAAGAGAGATGATCTTGATTGGATAGAACCAATCAGGGCTGGATTTCCCAAAACCTTCCTAACACTACGTCATTCTTAAGTTATACCTTAAGGTGTATCTTGACGTTAATACGTGTTTCCCGAAACGATCTTAGTTAAGAATACCTTCTGTAAGTCATACTTTCGTAAGGTTGGTCTGGACCACTCTTAGCTATACCTTATCACTATTGACAGTTCATTCCGATAGTGGCCACCACTGTTTCCACCACTGTGCACTATTTCATCTGTGAAAACTTTAGTCCCCTGGCTACCATGTCAGAAGCTGCAATTCAAAATAAATTTTGCCTGCCATGGCAGCATATTCAGCAGCTTTTAGATCTTGTTGGTCCGACTTTGTCAAGACAAACTCGAAGGAGCTACCCCCTCAGCCCTGAAATTCAGCTGCTGGTGGCTCTTCTCTTTCTTTTTTTTCTCCACTATAGTAGCTGTTGATTATGTTTCTCGTGTTGTGCTTTTATTGAGTAGGTCATCCAATAACAGAAATTAGTGATTTACACATGTGATGCGGGCAATTATACAATACAATACAATACAATATTTATTTATAAAGCACATTTAAAAACAACCAAGGCTGACCAAAGTGCTGTACATAAAATAATCAAACTAAAAGATAGAGAAAAAAAGTACCAAACTTAATAAACACACAACAATAATAAAACAATAACCGAACCTAAGATCAAGGAGTATTGAAAGGCTGAGAGAATAAATAGGTCTTTAGAGCAGATTTAAAGGTGGAAATAGAGGGAGCTAATCTGATGTGAAGAGGTAAACTGTTCCAAAGTTTTGGACCTGCAGTCGCAAAAGCACGATCGCCGCGTTTTTTAAGTCTAGATCTAGGCACGATGAGTAGACAGAGCTCACTGGATCTCAGAGTTCTAGATGGAGTGTACGGACGGAGCAGATTAGTCAGGTACTGAGGGGCCAAACTGTTGAGGGATTTGTAAACATAGAGAAGTTAAAATCAATTCTAAATTTGACAGGTAGCCGGTGCAGTGCAGATAAAATAGGAGTTACCGGCTCATACTTGCGGGTCCCAGTGAGGAGTCTAGCAGCTGCGTTTTGCACTAGCTTTGCACTAGCAGGAATCACTGTTTGGAAGTTACTCTGGGATAAAAACGGTTTCACTTTAGAGAGTTGGCGAAGATGAAAAAAGCATGATTTCACAACAGTACTGATCTGTTTATCGAATTTTAGGTTGTGATCAAACAGAACGCCTAGATTTCTAACGCATTGAGTTTCATATGGAGCAAGAGAACCACGATCAACATCAAACACACAGTTTTCCTTAGGCCCAAATAGAATTATTTCAGTTTTATTTTCGTTTAAATTTAGAAAATTACTTGAGAGCCAAAGCTTGAGTTCTTTTAAACATGTTTTAAGGGAAAATAGATCTGAGTATCATCTGTGTATAGATGAAAGGATACTCCGTATTTGTTAAAAATGGAAGCAAACGGTAGAATGTACAGGGTAAACAATACCGGCCCGAGGATTGATCCCTGAGGGACTCCACAATCAAGAGGTATACTTGAGGAGGACTGATGACCAATACGAACACTGAACCATCTATTGGTCAGATAAGAACGGAACCACTGTAAAACTGCACCACAAAGGCCCACAGATATCTCCAGGCGTCTCAACAGGGCCTCATGGTCGACCAAATCAAATGCAGCACTCAGATCTAATATAACTAAAGCCATAGATTTCCCGGAATCAGTTTCTGTGAAAATATCAATTAACCCTGCTTGTGGAGTAAATGAAGACTATGGCAAAATATATTATGATAATATAAATGGCATACTGCCAGTTAGTGTAGTGGGTTGATGCATGATACGTTTGGGCATGAGAGGTTGCGGGTTCGCACAATCATTTCAAAATTATATAAAATATCCACGGTTGGATTTAGTTTGCAATTTGGATTATATTTATAAGATCTCACGAGTCCTGATAAATGCAGTTTTAACTATTTCTGAAGTGCTTCTATTATAAAGAACACCGCTTTCTCACATAACGCAATTAAACAGCCCCTGCATAGAGTGAATAATGGATTTTTGAGCCATTGATAAACTAATTCAGCACCGCCACCACGGACAGCACCTGGTAACATCGCACTTAAGAAGGTGTACCTTAAGCAACCTCCTAAGTTAGTTATACCTTTAGAGTCTTCGTAGTGCTAAGAGACAACGTTATCGGGAAATCCAGCCCAGGTTCCTTGCCGGTTGTTGTTTTTGTATCCTTCTTTTAGTGGCTTAGCTGTTGCCCCATTGAGATTGTAAAGCGTGCACCTTTATATTCATCCAGCACATCTCATCATCTTTTCCAAACTAAGTTACCCACACTATACTTCCACAATCTAGTAAGCACCCCCTGACTGTAGTACAAATTCACACATAATTCCACATACTTTCCTAGAGTTCTCTGCTCCCAGCGGACACAAAGGGACACGTGACTTTGCACTAATGACCACAAGAGCCTCTCCTTAAAGAGATACCTGGTAATTGCTTCAGGTAGGTGACCCTCAACTATAGGGTTAAGGCCAGGGATGCTTAGTTTTTAATGACAACTTTCGTACTCCCAACCTCGCTCTCTGAAGACCAATTTTAGTTTTTGGCCGAGAGACAACTAAAGTGAAAAATAGAGACTCCTTTAGCAAAGTCTGAAGAATCACCTTTAGTAATGAGCCTGAGGCGACACTTTTGAAGTTAAAGTATACCCAAACCATAAGGTACTGGCCTATCCTATTGTCGCAGTGGGAATCAATGGAGATTACTTAATTCAACCAGCAATTAGTTTGTTAAGGCCAGTCTGAGAGCTAGAAGTGCAACTTTTGCAGAAGGAGGGCGTTCCTGCCTACCTGAAGGCCTGTTGTGAGTAGGTAGATCTGCAGTGAGATCAGATCCTTTAAATGTGCAACTACCTTTCATATTCAGGATGATTTTATGGACTTTGAGGTTCTATTGCTCATATCTGCCTTACTGATTTGTGATGTTTACTTTTATAGTCAATATGTTTAGAGTAAATTGCTGTTTTTTGCATAAATTTACAGACAACATAGACCATTAAATTAATTAGACCATTACTTTTTTGTTGACTGCCTCCGCAATCCACATATAATTGCTATGAGATATATTAAAGCATTTGCAGCTAATAAAGTGCTTTGATTTTTTTTTTTTTTTTGCATCAAACAAAAATGATTGCACTGTCAGTTAAGCAAACTGCTACATTTTTTATTTATTAGTATTTGTTCATTTTTAAATTGAACTTTGTATGTGTGCAGGAACAGTTGACTGCCCTTTCACAGAATGTGCTTTGATTATTTCATAAGAATCAAAGAAAGAGCCCGCAATTTGACACTTGAACTTCTGGAGTTTTGGAGGTCACTTTAATGCTTTCCAATTAAATCTTCCATCACAATGGAGCCTTTACAGTCAATAAACCAGTCAGTGCCTTTTGAGTATTAGGCCACACACTAACACACACATTTTCAAAACAACAAGAAGATGAGCCATTGAATAATATTTCTACAAGCCTTTAATGATAACCTTGAGCAATACTGGTACCTGCTACATAATATCTATTGATTCTATCCAGCATGATTTCCTTGAGTAGCTCGGTTGAAATGACTTGTGTGTTTGGAACTAAGCATTTCAAACAGACTGCTGTATACCTCTGCGGCAATCAATCAGCCTTAATCCAAAACCAATTTACTCCGCCTGAAGAGGAAAATATCTTTTAATCTCTTGCCGACAATCCCTGATTGCAGTGCTGAGCATCAGTTGACAGTAAAATGGAGGCTCGCTTGTGATGGAACCTCTAGTTTATGTACTACACAAAACAGTCTTTAACAAGACTTTTTATATACACACTATGGCAAAGAGATGCCATGAATTGCAATGTCTTTTCATTCTGCTCAGAAACAGTGCAGTTATTGGTGTATATGTGTTAGGGTCAGTTTTTTATACAGTCCACGGTTTATCTTTAAAAACTCAAATAAATATTTCATTTCGAGCACAACCACTAGAGAAAAATGAACAAAAATAAATCAATTTTCAAATTCCTACCCAGTCCAATCAATTAACTATTAATCTACTCTGTCTGGGCATCCTTTTTGTCTTAGACCTACATATAAAATTGCAATCTCTTAAATATTTATATCAACTAGCACCAAGCCATCTGTCATGTATAAAGTTCATGTACCCGATCCCAATGTCTATTGAAAGGGTAGATCGACATATATTTAAAAAATCTCAAAGCTGTTTTTGTTTACTGACAGTAAACTGTCAAATCTTCATGTATGCATGGCAATTGGAAGTTTGTCTTTATAATAAAATCAAAGCCCACAGAGGCTATGGTGCAGTTCGTCCCTTTTTGGCCAGTCAAAAGTGTCTTAATCACTTCTGCTTTGTCTTGATTGCAAATAAAAGGAGTAAAAAAAAATATGCAAGCAATTTTGTCTTGCTGAAGAATGACTCCAGAGGCCCAGGAACAAAACCAGACATCTCGTTATGAAGTTTTGGTGTTGCTGATGCTGTTTTGGAGGCTGGGGGTTTGATCTCAAAGTCTGTCAGCCAGTTAGATGAGGCTCTGATTTTCATCTGCATGTATATCTGGGAGCACTAATTGGCAAGATGAAGCAATGATTGATGTCACTGATGTTCTCCTGCGCTCTTGCTGCAATTTTCCCACCCACACGCGTCAGTCAGTGTATGACATGGTGTTGCTACCGTAAAAGTTGCCCTTTTACATTGATCTGAGATCAGCGCTGTGCCATTTCTTAAAATAATTAAGCCTGCGATTCGAGGAGGGGGAGCTAAACCTTGATCAGCATACGAGAGGCAATGACATGACGGCCCATCCTCCATCTGCTTTGACGTTGTACAGTCCCTTTATTCTAAACATTGAAGGACATCACCTCTCTGTTCAGTGCCATTAGCCTCTAGCTCATTCTCTTCCACAATGCTAATTGACTCAAAAACACACAAGGTGAGGTCCATGGGATGAACTAAAAGAGTGCACAGACGGGCCTTACAATAGCCTCATTACAAAAATGAGATGGAATATAGTGCGGTGAGCTTTGGTGAGCTTTTCAAAACATACTTAGCGTGAAATTAATTTTCTGCACGTCAATAGGTGGCATTCTAAGCACCTACACGTTGTTTGAAAGAGAAGCATTAACCTTCACCTTCAGCGAGGGCTACGAATTTGGTAAGTTCCAAAACTCATAAACTTAAAACACGAGAGAGATAGTCAAAGCATTACACTTATTTCTATGCTATTGAGTGTTCTCAAAGTAAGGCCACGTGAGTAAGGTTGAAAGGAAAATCAGCTGGCTTTTAGATGTCATTATTTGACTAATATTTTGGACCCCTCTGGCAAATCTCTCTCATACAGCCTTGACTAACTTTTCAACCTATTTTCTAGAATGTAAGTTGGAGGAGTATTAAAAAAAGGATTTAAAGACGATTGCCTCCGCTTTGCTATGATCGATCCTTGGAGAACAACGTTCCATCATGCAGAGGGGGGCCTGAACTGCAGACGACAGCTAATTAAGATGGCTAATCGCCACATTTCACAGTGGCTAGAGCAACTGTCACTCTTTACGATCCACTCGATGGCTGTTGCACAAGCGCGTGACATCATTAAACGGCGCCAAATATCCACAGAAGGTCCTGTGTGTGAATGTGTACTTCCCTGGAATGCAGTATGCAGAAGTGCTAGCACCATATCCCATAATCCCACGGGAGGTGAGGAACCATCAGATCCAAAGTGATAAAAAAATGGTGGAGCCAGGTGACTCTTTTCATCATTATCATGTGCAGTCCCTAGTACAAAAGGCAAAGATTATTATAAACATCCGGCAGACTCCATGATGCACTCGTTCCCCCTTTTTTTAGAATTTGGTTTCTCATGTCACAACCCCTGTGAGCTTGATGGGAATGTGTTCTGGCATAAAGCTGCAAATTAGGCGTGTAGTTCAAGCTTCTTTTGGGGGTTCAAAGCCATCCAGGATTGAGGCTTTTTCCCCTGATTCATATGGTACACAGCGACAAAAAAGGGGTTGATGTACAAGCAAACTGAGAATCTTTACATCTCACTCCTGTCTCTACGTCTCGCTCTCTTTCCTTTTTTTCAGGTCTTTTCGTGTTTTTGTGTAGGAACGTGCGAGTCACCTCCTTCATGTTTTAATTGGCTGCTCTCTTTGCATGTCAGGGGATCTGGTGGAATAGTTACTAATCCTCCAGCGACGATCAGACCGGATCCCGTTCTCGGGAGGGTGCAGGAAGGCGTTTCAAACTCCCTCCTCTCGCGTCGCGCCCCATTGTAGTTCAGATGGCTCTGACACTGTCTTCACAGTATCCCATTACCTTCTTCAAATGTGCTGAATTATCACATGTAAAAACAAGTGGAGTGAATGTATCTGTGGCTTTGTCAGGAAATGCAAAGGTTTTAATGGCAGATGAACAGAAAGAAACACCAAAAACAGAGTAGTTTAGTGTAGTGAGACTGTACATCCCAGGTAGTTCAAGGCCCATTATTTTCCAATATGAGGCTGTCTGTTTTTGCGGAGACTCTTTCGCCATGATAGGAGAAGCAATATTGAAAATGGAAGTGGATGCGCAACTGAGCTGAGGCATTGGGCCCACCAAATTGAAGGCAGGAGACAGAGGCCTATGAGCCAGCGTCTCATCAAATGGCTCATGAGGCCTTACTTTTTCTTTTTTTTTACTAAAGCGATTTGCGCATCCTCTGTGTGGAGATGAACACCACCCTGGCTAAGCCCTGACGAGTGCTTATAAGAGAAAACTGTTTGGGAGTGATTTCCCATCTGGATTCAGCTCGGATAAGCAGTTTTAAATTGCAGTAGGACTTATACCATTGACTACATTACTGAGTCCGCCAGGCCACGATATTGCATCACTTGCTCATTGTCTGATCTCAGAATACAGCTAAGGTTAAAAAAAATAAGGCTGCCAAGAAACGGATGTACCCGTTTCAAAAGAGCACAAAGTATATCACAAACTCGCAGTTCTTGCGGGCGAGGTTAGAGTAAATTGCAGAAGTTGTCTATATTTGGTAGATTGAAACATTCAATGAAAGTGGCATAATCATAAAAGATCTGATTGATCTTTTTACTTTGGGAATGTCATGTATTGAAGCCACTGCAATGTTCTTTCGGTTTTTTGGTTCTTTCATATCCTAGCAGAGTGAGTGATATTCTCAAATGCATTCATGAGGGAGAGAGAAGGAGACGTTTATGATCAGCTAGGGACTAAGTGTTCTTTCTGGCAATTTTTTAAAAGTCGAATGTCGATCTGTTGAGATTATGAATGTGTTGCAGAAAAGAAAATTCCTGGAACTCAAAACATGCAACATGAGTTTTGATTCACTCCTCATTTCATTGTCCCACACAGTTTTTTTTTTTTTTTTTTTTTTGTAAATAAAATATATTTGTGAATATTTATAGCATTTTTTTAAATTAAGAATATTTAAAATTATTATTTTAAATAATACTTAAAAACAAAAACGGGGGAAATGCCACCATAGTTTTTTTTTTTCTTTTCAATCTATTATCTAACATTTGATATATTTTCATATGCTTATTTTTTTTTCTGCTAGGCCTTATGGGTTTAGTACTTCTGCAGACATTGTAGTGACCTATAACTGACAGATCACTGTATTTATCCTCAGAGGATAGTGATGCTGAATGTGTGACTAAAATGAAATAGTTTTTTGATAATAAATATATAAATAAAAATCAACCCTGAAAACATTCCAAGAAAATACTCCCAACAACCCCAAAACTTGGCAAGGTGATTACAACAAAATCTTGTCTAATCTGTATAATGTAACATATAGAGACCAGTCTCAATTATGTTTTTTTTTTTTTTTTTTTACATTATGATATCTTATGCATTATTCACAGCTATTTTTGTTGCTTTTACAGTTAGCAACCATAATTGTTTAGATTAAGAATTGATATTAATATATTTTACACAAAATGGATGGCATATAGTGTGTATTTTATATACTTCAGAAAAAAATGTTTGCCCCCTGCAAAGTTTTTTTTAAATTATTATTATTAATTTTAGCTCCATAATACAATATTACAATATACTCTAAAATCTGAAAGTTATTTGAAATGTATCCATTAAAACATTTTCCCCTATGGTGTGTAAACTGGAGTCAGAACCAGGCAAAGACTTATTCCACAGTGGGACATACAACGTATTAATGCCTTTGTGCAGTAGAAGACATATGATCTGCGTCTTTGAGTTCTTCAATCTCTATTTTGATGTGAAGGCCTGGCCCACTGTAAAGGCAATGCTGCTGACTTAGTTCCTTCCTTTTCGAGATTGTTTTTCTTACTTGCTATTGCAACATTCTGTTAAAAACTGATTGGTTCAAATCTACACTTCTGAATACTGAAAACCGCTACCATGAGTTGACATCAGGGTACATCGAGTCCTTGTTTGTGGGTCTCCAGTCTGTTTCCGTGAAATGAGTTCCATCCTTCTCCTCCAGTTCCTTGTGTCCTTCAGTCAAAAGCATTCTCCTCCAAACACGACATAATCTTCCCGTTTGTGAGGGCAATGCTCAACTACAAAAAGGGGTCGCCTCAAAATAATTGCTTCAAATAAATGAGCTCTTAAAGGTCCATTAGCCCAGCCTCTTCCTCAGCTAATAGCGTTCAGTGATATCAAAGATTGCTGGAAGGGGCCTTGCCACAGAACAGATGGGGCCATCCTCTCCTAGCTGTAAATGAGAATTCTGAATGGATCCCAGGCCTTCATCATTACCTGGGCCTCCTGATAAAAAGAAATCTAAACCTCTCCGATTATGTCACGCTTCACAAAAAGTAAATGCCCTTCACATGGTTCAGTCAATCGTTTTAGTGCATTTAGGTGTAATTGCATGCACAAGTGGTTGGAAGGGGGAGGGGGGACTAGAGCTGTTGCTATGAGAGTACAGGTGCAACAAAAAAGTTAATCACATTCAAAGATATGAAAATTCTGTCATCATTCACTTGTCGCTCCACTTGTCACTCTGTCTTAAATTTTAAAAAATTTACAAATTCACTTACAAAGAACTGGTGTGGAGCTTTCAAGCATCAAAAAGGATGCCAAAGCACCATAAATATATCAATTATGTTGTACATTTATTAAATTATTTTTATTTTTAATTATTTAATTAACATTGAATACACATTTTTTATATATATATATATATATATATATATACACCCATCAGGCATAACATTATGACCACCTTCCTAATATTGTGTTGGTCCCTCTTTTGCTGCCCTGACCCATCAAGGCAAGGACTCCACTAGACCCCTGAAGGTGTGCTGTGGTATCTGGCACCAAGATGTTAGCAGCAGATCCTTTAAGTCCTGTAAGTTGTGAGGTGGGGCTTCCATGGATCAGACTTGTTTGTTCAGCACATCCCACAGATGCTCGATTGGATTGAGACCTGTGGAATTTGGAGGCCAAGTCAACACCTCAAACCCGTTGTTGTGCTCCTAAAACCATTCCTGAACCATTTTTGCTTTGTGGCAGGGCGCATTATCTGTACATGGTCTGCAACAATGCTTAGGTAAGTGGTATGTGTCAAAGACACAAGGTTTCCCAGCAGAACATTGCCCAAAGCATCACACTGCCTCCTCCGGCTTGCCTTCTTCCCATAGTGTATCCTGGTGCCATGTGTTCCCCAGGCAAGCGATGCACACACACCTGGCCATCCACGTGATGTAAAAGAAAACGTGATTCATCAGACCAGGCCACCTTCTTCAATTGCTCCGTGGTCCCGTTCTGATGCTCACGTGCCCACTGTTGGCGCTTTCGGCGGTGGACAGGGGTCAGCATGGGCACTCTGACTGGTCTGTGGCTATGCAGCCCTATACACAACAAACTGCGATGCACTGTGTAGTCTGACACCTTTCTATCAGAACCAGCATTAACTTCTTGAGCAATTTGAGCTACAGTAGCTCGTCTGTTTGATCGGACCACACAGGCCAGCATTCACTCCTCACATGCATCAATGAGCCTTGGCCATGACCCTGTCGCCGGTTCACCACTGATCCTTCCTTGGACCACTTTTGATAGATACTGACCACTGCAGACCGGGTAAACCCCACAAGAGCTGCAGTTTTGGAGATGCTCTGACCCAGCCGTCTAGCCATCACAATTTGGCCCTTGTCAAACTCGCTCAAATCCTTACGCTTGCCCATTTTCCTGCTTCTAACACATCAACTTTGAGGACAAAATGTTCACTTGCTGCCTAATATATCCCACCCACTAACAGGTGCCGTGATGAAGAGATAATCAGTGTTAATCACTTCATCTGTCAGTGGTCATAATGTTATGCCTGATCGGTGTATATATATATAAATTGTTTTATTTAATTGACATTATATTCATATACATTATATATTTTAATTTATTTATATATTCATGAATATATATTTATCTGTTTATATTTATACCATAAGTGTGTCAGGTTGTGGATTTTCTTTCATTTATAATTTAATTTACATAAATTTATATAATATTATATATATATAAAGTCATTTAACGTAACAATGACGATTTTTAAACAAATTGTTCTTTGATCTGAATTTGATTTATTTATATATCAGACTTGTCCAGTTCTTGAAGTCTATGGTTTGGCCATTTAACAGGCCACTAGAGTTGAAGATTATCAATGAATAATAAAATTATTACATTTTAGTCTAATAAATATTTTATTATGCTTTTGCATCATTTTTGAAGTGACCATTCGTTTAAACTGTATGAAAATAAACAACTTGTACAATCTTTACCATTTCTCATTTTGTACTTCAGAAAGAAAGTCTTTTGAGTGTGGAATGACATAAGGGAGAGTAAATAATGGCAAAACTTTCATTTTTAAGTGAACTTCCCTTTTAACAAGTTTTAGTTTACAAATGTATTTTTACATGATAGATATAAAATACAGAACATAAGGTAAAGCCCTTAAAAAAATCTATTCCTTTCCTGAGAGGATGTAATTTATTTCACCTCTGACAGATTTGGATCACTTTAGAACAGAACTAGGGGGAAAAATCTTCCTTTTGAGGGAATGCATTTTTCATTTGCCACATTTGTGTTGCATTTATAAATGCAACAGCGTCATTAGCATGTTCAAGCAGTTGTCAGACTGGTAGAACATCACTCAGCCTCTCAAGTGACCAATAAATTCCTCTGGGCATCTTCTCCCTAATCAGAATTTAATCTGTTAGCTGCCGCCTCCTCCCTCTTAGGTGAGTTATGTTTTTTTGGGGCGGTGTATTGGTCTCCAGGGGTCAACACCCACTTTTCCTTCCAGTAACCAATCTGGTACTGATCTAAATATCCTGAGGCTCTCTGTCATCTTCACCTCAGTCCTCCTGTAGTAATAGCACATTAATTTGGGCCCAAAATATTTCATAACATGTCCTCAGACAGATACCAAGCAGCAGTTTGTTGGCAACAGGGCAGAAATGCATTGGAATGAGAGATGTGACGTGCACGAGAGAGACATATATAAAATTTGCTTTTAATGAGAAAAACAAATAGCATTTCAAGGGAGCATCACAATAGAGCAGAGGTGGGATGACAGCAGCGTGTGTGGCTGCAAGCATGTGTGTGTGTTTGTGGTGATGGGAGGGGTAATGATTTTTGAGAATTTCCCAGGGTGTAGTTAGAGAGGCAACAGAAGGCGGCCCTGGCAGAGTTCTCGCCTTCGATTATGTATACTCTTTTATTCAATCATTGCATCTCTCTGCGCCTGACATTTGGTCAATAGTGCAATCTTCTAGTGATCAGAAAACGGCAGACAGCCCACCACACAGAATTCCATTAGTTTTGCTTTCAGTGGATGCACTTGAACAAGATAGGATATAGCGACACATGGACTGATTCTGTTTTCACACTTATTGAATAGTGAACATCATATAAACCAGATTTTTTAATTGTTACTTATTCTCTCTCTATCGTTCCTTCCAACTCTATCTATCTATCTATCTATCTATCTATCTATCTATCTATCTATCTATCTATCTGTCTATCTGTCTGTCTGTCTGTCTGTCTATCTATACGTATAGGTCTATCCTTCTGTCCAGTTGCATCCATCCATCCATCCATCCATTTGTCCATCCGTCGGTATATGTCTATGCTTCTGTCCAATTGTATCCATCCTTCCATCCATCCTTCCTTCCTTCCTTCCTTCCTTCCACCCATCCATCCATTCTTTCCATCCATCTGTGTGCTATCGTTCCATCCATCCATCCACTAGTTCGTCCAATCCATCTATCCATTGTCCATCTGTCGGTATATGTCTATGCTTCTGTCCAATTGTATCCATCCTTCCATCCATCCTTCCTTCCTTCCTTCCACCGATCCATCCATTCTTTCCATCCATCTGTGTGTTATCGTTCCATCCATCCATCCATCCATCCACTACTTCATCCCTCTGTCCGTTCGTCCGTCATCCATTAGTCTGTCCTTCCATCCATCCATTTGGCCATCCGTCGGTATGTCTATCCTTCTGTCCAATTGTATCCATCCATCCAATCATTGAGCAATCAGCAAAAAAATATGTGCAGGAAATTGTATACAGAGAACAAATAAATGTGTACAAAAGGCTACATAGGACAAAAAAGCTTAACACAAAGCCCTGACAAAAGCCTAAAATGAGAGACATAATCATGTCGCTAAATAAGCTCCTATGGCATTTAAAGGAGAGATGAAGTGCTTTCATAAAAAAAAGCAGCCCATGGTGGAGGGCTTTATTAAGATTCCATACTTCCTTTCCTATTCAAGCACTATGACAGCCTTGATTCAAATGAGGCCACCTTGAAACATCTCACGCACAAAGCAGCGAAAATAGAGGTGAAAGTAGTTTTCAGTTACGACATATGTCGGTAGGATGGAGGTCATGTTTTAACCGTCATTTATTGAGCCTCTCTGTAGCAGCTTACAAAACCATTCCTCAATGCATCTGCAAGAGTTTTTGTTGCATTGCTATTAGCGGCTCCCATATTGCGCCTTTGACCTCCTGAATAGAATTCAGATATTCGCTACAGGTTTGATGACAGTGGTGGTTTGCAGGGAGTTAGTGATTATTTTTGACATTTTTAATAATTAACTGCCGTCGGTCCCTTTCTCTCTCTTCTCTGCATCGCTCCGGCCAGTGCTCAGGAGACAGCCAATGAGTCTTAACAGATTGCCACTGTGTGAATATTTAAAGAAAACAACATCAATAAATTAATGCCCCACAGCTACTGTAAATGCCTTGCGAACTTGGACTTGTGATGTAAGAATGCTCTCTAGCGCTGTTCTAGACATGAAGTACTGAAATGAGAATGAGATCATCACATTTTGTGCAATCTGTCCTTCGATGCTATAGAACAAAATTGCATTTGCTCTTTCTATATTTTTTCCTATACCTTTTAAATTAAATATGCCATGGAGGGATATATAAAAGATTTTAAAATAAATATGGTGAGTAAAAAGATTAATTTGGAAGCGAGGGTTTACAGATCACAATGCAAGTAGGAGAAGCCTCATGTTACGGTCGTCACGATTGCAGAACATCCAGGATCAACACTGTTCATGTACCGCAGGGTAAGATTAAATTAATTTACATTTAACCAGTTTAATATGGAGAGGCACTGAAATGTAAACCTTCGTTTATGTGTTTTTGACCTACACTGTACATGACGTGAGAACAGTTAGCTATTTAGGTTTGTACGTTAGCATGGACACACTAACTTGAGAGTACGACAACCAGAAAATCCTCTGAGGATACCTGGAATCTGTGTTACAAGTACCCCAGGCACATTGTTTTACCATTTTTGTAGCATAAACACCATCAAACCGATGAGAGCTTTGATCTTCCAATGTTTCTCTATGGCGTTGAAACCTAAAGATGTCCGAGTTCCAGTCCCTGAGCAACTGATACTTAACTGCCATTGGCTCATCTGCGTTTGAGGGGAGGGGCTTACCGATAGGTCAATTCTTATTGGCTGAAAAATGACCTCTGATTTGAAATGTGGAAATGCAAATTAGATTTGAGAGCTATGACAGAGATTAGTTAGACAGCCCCATTTAGTGCCCCATTATGCTATTTTAAAGGCTCCTAATTTTGTTTTGGATGTCTCCTACAACAGGTTTACATGAATCAAAGGTCAAAAAACTTTAAAATTTTCTCATAATATACATTGCACATCACCACATTTTTCAATGATTTTCAAACAACTGGACTGATGAATCAGTCTCTTTAAATCCCTCCTTTTCGCAAGCTACTCAGCTCTGATTGGCCAGATGGCCCAGTCTGTTACGATTCATCTACCGCTTACCGCACGTGTTTCGGAAGCTATACACCCATTACCATAACTGAACTTCAGCTCTGGAGGCTTCCTAAAGCTCAGTGATTCTACACACTGTGAAGACAGTAACGATGACATCGATTTTACCATATCAATCCGAGGGCGAGTCCGATGATGAAAGAAATAGTTATTCAATAGTTATTCAACCCCAAACCTCCATCGCAAGGACGACTTGAGAAGGACGTTTCTTAGTGATACACTACTCATTCTGAGGTACATTATGAGATGTTGCAACTGTAATTCCTCACCATCAGCATTAACAAGAGTATGTCCATCAACAAACCGATTTGTATATTTTAGGGCTGTCGATTTAACACGTTAATTAGATAAATAGTTACGGTAAAAAATAACGCGTTCAAATTATTAACGCATTTAACGCACATGCCCCGCCCCATACCTAGGTCATCTTACATTTCATACAGTTGATTGATGAAGAATATGATGCAGGGCAACAACTCACTGTGTGATGAAGCCTATAGAATGCAGTTAGAATGGGGCAAAAATGCCCGTTTTAGTCTCAGGTTTTTACACTGGGCACGTTCGTTGTGGTCCGCGTCAGCGCAATTGTTCCTGCCGGTGCTATGCGCAGATACACTTGCAGGCTCACTCTCGCTCGTATCCAAGGTAAATCATCACTATCATTCCTTACATGTGTTTTATTGAACTATATACGTCGTCATCTGATAAAACGCGTGCGCAGGTTACTTTTCATGCGCACCCGAGTCCGTGTTGCTTTCACATTCACATGAATCGCGGCACAGTTTGAGCGCAACCGAACTCAGACCACCTCCTTCAGGCAGTCTCGAATTCGGTACCCCTGAGCTCAGCTTAACCAGGTCCGCATGACAGCTTTCACATTACCAATTTTTCTTGGGAACCGTGCCCTGTTTCGAACTAAACTGCCAGTGTGAAAACGCCCTCACATTTACATCATGATACAGTATAAGCAATATATCTCACGAGTAATGAGTGCAATATCACACAAGATAACGAGTGCAATATCACACGAGTTATGTTTTTCTGTCCAGGATAGCACGAGATGAGTGCAAATGCGTTACTGATCTTATACAACAGTTTAATAAAATAAATAAGTTAATATTATGTTGTTTTAGACACAATATTGTCTGTTTTGCTCAGTTTTGCCAGCGAAAATATAAAGACAAAGCAGAACTGTTCGTCTCCGATACAATAATAGCAATACACAGTGGCGTTTCATTTCTGAATCCGAGTTTTGGACGAATTGGGTGAACCAATGATTCAATGGACCATAAAGAGAAACATTTACATACTATTTTCATAAAGAGAACCATTTACATTTACCATTTTCATAAAGAGAACCATTACTTCACTCCTGAATGAATTAGCCGTTTGAACGAATCGAATGAACGAATGATTAATTGCCACATCGTGTAATTAATTAGATTAAACATTTTCATCGCTTGACAGCCCTAGTATATTTCTTATTTATTGCGGTGCACATGCAGGAACTGTATCAATAACGGTGCATATGTTAGCCGAGCACTAACGTGAATGACTGATGTAGCATAATCGTTTGTAAAACAAATCTTGCTCCATCCTTTATCTTTACTCAAAGTAATAAGAACGACAGATAATCTGCATTAATAGACACAGTTTTAGGTAATAGTGGCCCACAGCTGATTAGCAGAAGTATTTCAGTAAGACAATAATAACGCGAGTTAGCCGGTTAGCTGGAAACATACACAATATAAAACACAAAACTACGTATTTAGAACACCCGGTAGAAAATATATACATCAATAATTATTCATTCATACTTAAGTTGTGATTCTGAGGAGCAAGTTGGTATAAATAAACTGGGTACTGACCCATCTTTCAAGAGAAAGTATTTTGCAAAATCCCGCATTGAACTCAGAGATTTGAGAAGCAGTCGTCAGTAAAATGACGTGTTTGAGGGCTGGTCAAGTTGTTCGCGGGCAGACAACGTACAACATAGACGGGCATTATGCAAATGTATTTTCTAGTGACGTAAAACTGTCTCGCAGTGGGTTTCGAAATACAAATTACTTATTTAAGCGGTTCAGATTCGATTCTTCTTTTTGGGAGACAATAACTTTATTATTGCAGAACGTTAAACCATAATAGGGGCACTTTAATATTATGGAAAACTTTCACTTTTGTGTACCTCAGAAGAAAAAAAACAATACAGATTAGGAGCGCCATGAGGGTGAGCAAATGATGTCAGAATTTTTGGATATACTCTCCCTGTAACATTTACACCTCTATAATCTGCTTTGACTTTTGAATGAATGGTATCTCGTTTGTGTCCATTGGAATCTGAGAACAAATTTCAGCGGGGCACGAGACATGGCCATGCACCTTGACTCTGAATTAACTGGCATTCACTTGTTACACAGAACATACATGCTTAATACTATAACATCTAGTTCTCACTCAAACGGTTTAACCTTTATATTTTAAGCTTACACTGCCATTCACAGACACATGCATGCAGGCACATATAGAATTACAGTGGATATCCCATCCAATCAGATTTGTTTCTCCCAGTGGGAACATCCTACTCAGTATCCTCTAAGACTGATGGCATCAGTCATGGGGTCAAAAGTCAATAGGGTAAAACATCCTGAGCGGTTGCCTATGAATAGGGCCTACAACGTATTTCGTTGGTTTGTGCCTCATCTACCAATAATTCGCTGCTCACAGATAGGGATAAAAGTGTTAATCTACTGTATAATCATAATCCCTCTAGGAGGCCTGCAGGGAAATATAAGCCCTAGTTACAATAAGAGAACCGCTGACACCTGAATTCTTTTATCATCTCATTTCAAAGTTGTGGAAACTTAACTTTACGTCAAACAAAGAGCGAGCATGAGTCAGATTCAAGCTTCATAATAGAAGCACACTGCTACCTATGAAAACAGACCTAGCTTTGATGGTTCACCAGGGCCCTTGTGCATTATCATCCATATTAAACTATAACCCAGTGGCACTTATTTTCCTTACACAATCTCGCTGGTCAATCAATAATGCATCCCAGAGTTCAATTCGAGATGGATGGATATGCTTCATCCTGCACATAATATTGCGGGCAATCTTACAGCGCATTCGTTGGTGGAGATAGAATTACTGGGCGCTAATCAGATGCTAAAGAGTGAGCGGCGTCTGTTTGCGTGCATGGAAGATGGCTTAATATTAGAGGGAGCATTAATGGAAGAGGAAAGGTAAGCAAATATCTGGCGAGATACCTGCTATCAAGCAGTTAAACAATTTCCGAACAGCCCGCATGTCAATAATGCGACTGCCCTCAGCAGTTAGGAAAGTTCTGCTTTATTGCCGATTTACATAGAAATTGCCTTATTTTAGACTCGATAGGCTTATCTATAAGATGGCGAGGTTCTGATTAGAATTATACACAATCAGGGCTGGAGAGAGAGTGTGAACTGAACTTGTACTGAACTTGTCATAGGGTTCAGTTCTATTATTAAGAGTTTTATATCTATGATTTATCTAATTAAAATGCAAGGTGATATTGGTGAAAAAAATCAGAGCAGCAAAGTGCATCGAGTACAAAAATAGTGATATATAAAGAAAGCTCGGCCGCATTGCTGTAGAAATGATTATTGATAAGAACGTGACTTTTTTTTTTTTTCTTTTTTTTTTTTTGCTCCCTAAGTGTTTGTCCATAAGAGTAATTATTATTTCAGGAGAACAAATATCACCCCTTGGGCTCCAATTATTTTCATGCATTGTCTCCCTTAGCTTCTGACTAGGTCTGGTTGTTTTGTCTTTGTTCTTTATTTATTTTTTATCCATCTTTTGTATTTTTGTTCTTCTTTTTCTTGGAGGGGTTGCGCTGTACAACTTTAACCCTTTGTGTAATCGTTTTTATAGCATGCTGTGAACCCCTATACACTTATTAATGTTTGATAAGCTGTCTAATCTCATAAAAGAGTGACAAATACCCGAGCATATTGAATCAGCCGTGTATCCCAAAAGCACATGAACAACATCTGAGCAGCTATCAGTGTATTAAACAAGCAGAGTTGTCCGTAGTTTCACACTAGATATTATTCAGTGAATGCTATAGTCAGCTCCTTTTGATGCAATTTATATTTTATATTTATGCTGTATCTAATATACTAACATACCAAGAAATGTTATATAATAGTATTATAGTATAGTATTGTTACAATGTCAGTAGTATATGTAAATTAGCAATGTTTACTCGTTCTCCGTGTTACCTGGACCTAGAAATTCATGTTTATTTGTCAGCAAAAGTAATCCAGCGGACTTTTGACAGCTCCAGGGCTTTCGTGAAAACTACAGATACAGCCGCATTTTTGTATCCCCACCCAACGGACAGACTGTCCAGAGGGTTATTAACAGAACAGTTACTGTAAGGGTAGGTTCATCAATGAAAATTGTTTTGTACTGTGTCTACTCTTTAAACAGCATTATGGTAAAAATTGAATTATGGCAACAGCATTTTTACCTGTACGCGACACAGTTTTGCTTCGGGCGAGCTTTAAGAAAAGCTCAAGGTCATTGCCGTTAAAGTCAGATCTCATTGTAAGAGTCAACTTTAAGAGAAGCGCAGATCTTCCATCTTCATTTTCTTTCGTGTTGTCACTTGTGGACCAACCTGTGGCAGATCTGCCGTCGTACATTTGCTATGCAAAAATCATCATTGTCAAAGGCAACTTAAAGTTTACACCAACTAATTGGCAGCAACATAAAAGAGGAATTGAAAAATGACAGAAGACACCCTGCCTTGAAATTTGTCAAAATGTTTTCTCTTATAACGGGAAAACAAAGCATTCGCTCGTTAACGATGAAAGAGTTGCCTAAGTCCCCTGTTGATTGACGATCACTGAGATGTATGACACCTCTCAACTTGTCATGGAGGAGTTATTTGTACTCGGCTGTGATCCGTTCTGTGAGGAGAGACCAGATGTCCCGTCTTAATTAGGCCTGCAGTGATGTTTTTAATGACTTCTACCCCATTACGGGCAGAGTGTGCGCTAGTGAGAACGAGAGAGGAGTTTCAAATCTTCCTCCCTGTCACCCCCGTCTGAATGCGTGCGAGCTCCAGCAAATGTGCTGCTTTTTGTCGGATTGCGGTGTGTGATTTGAGAGATGCTAAAACCCTCTGAAGAGCCGGGGAGGAACTTAATGCAGGGTTTGGAGGGAGAGGAGTCAATGGAGAACAAATGCAACTTTTCCGCCTAATCTCCTCTCTGAATTGTTTTTGTATTGCATGCTTCATTTATATCTATGAGGGCGCACATTGTGTAATATATTTAATTAATGGTGTCTGTTATGGGAAACTAGGCCACACTAGTTGATGGGAGATGTCTAGTGCACAAAGACTAATATAAAACACTCATACGGAACTTAGTTATGCACTCCCGGAAGGTTTATGCACTATTCTACTGTTTTATTGCACCTCAGATCTCTAATTCTGATTCCCCTCTAGACAACCACGAAGAAAAGGAATCGTCTCGTACCCAGATTTGCTGTTGCACTTGGAGATTCATGACAGTCCGCCGGTATACATGGAGTATTAGAGCTCTCACTTACAATGCACAGATCAAATATGAATTTGGCCTATATAAAATTATATCCCTTCCTCTGATGTGTCAGTGCGGTACATTTGGAGAACGGCGTAGAAGACTGTTCGGAGGGCTGATGGTGGCATTACCTGCGTGCGAATCACCTCAAGGTAGAATCAAAAGTAAGTTTCTGAATAAATGTAATTGCTTTGCCATAATGAGGGTATAAAATGTTATTAATATTTTAGAACAAGTCCTATTTTTCATTTCTGAAAACCACTACGGGGCTCCTTTTCAAAGGGTTTCAGTCAAAACCCAATGGGAGATTCAATTGACTTTAATCTTGCATTCGTTTGAAAATTTGAGCCCATTAGTTAACTTTGCCTTTTCTGCGCCGTTTTCATTGCATTTCAATGAAGCCGCTTTCCTGTGGTGTTAAAATACTAATAGTTGCTTCAAATAGTAAATGAGGAAAGGATATAGAGAGCGAGAGAAAGTAGGGAAGAGAAGAGTTGATGACTTAAAATATTTATATAAAACATCTGTGTTTTTATGGAGGTTGGAATAAAAAAAAAGATCCAATACACAGCTACAGGGTACAGGAATCAAATATTTATATGCTTTAGTGAATAATTTGGGGATTGAGATGCAACTATTAAGCATTCTGCAGTGAGCACAGTACTCTGACAACATATCAATTGTGGCCAGGTGCACCAGCTAATTGGTGAAATGCATTGTGGTCGCTGGCAAGGGAAAGTCAGGGGACCGGCCGTAATCAAATAAAGGGAAGGCCTGAATAATTCTTTTTGAAGTGCTATGGACCTTATGAGCACAACGCGACTCTAATTGCAGACGCTCGGCACGTACCCACCCGCTGAATTTGTGAAGACCCCCCTACACCTGCTCAACCCACTGGGGACCAACTATATGAAGGAACCGTATTTTAAACCATTTTGACTCGCTTCAACTTATTTTGATTCGCCAGTGACCAACTGTCCAAAGAACAATCTCAAAGAGTGCCAGTGCTTCATCGCATCTCCACCGTTAACCATCTTCTCACCACCTTTCCGTATAAATCACGTAGGATGATTAAAAAGCGTGCAAAATAAGCCTTATGAAATGCTAATGCATAAAAAGCACTTTTCAACATTTATTTGACATCCCTACCTTGAGGCTGACCACCAGCCCCCTTAAGGGTCAGCATTTTCAATCCTGGCTGCTCAGCTTTGAATAAATAAATTGTGTCATTATGCTTTTCATCGTCTGATAAACAGCTCTTTTTCACACTCAGAATCTCCATTAAAGAAAAGTAGGTCAAGAGCAGAGGCTTTAAACGGCAAGCCAATACACTTCTCCTCTCCTTACTTCTCTCCTAAAAAAAACCTGCAGACTAGCAAGCCACCCCAGTGGTTTATGTCAGTCCTAACTCAGCACTTGCACCAGTTAAATACAAGTGCACATCATAGGGTGCATCCTGATCAGGTTATTTTGGGTAAAGTTGTGGTATTGTTGGTTGCAATGCAGCACATGCAATACAAGGCATTTAAAGAATAGTTAATTTGTGGTATGACCCTTTGGCTGTATAGATATGCATCTGGTCATATTATAATTCAGTTAATTCACAATTCTCTGGAATACTTGAATTTGATTGGTTGAGTGTGTAATTCTGCTTAATTGGACTAAACCGCTCAATTCATATGAATTAGTTTTACGTTCGCTTTATGAACTTTTTGAAGCGTCAAAGTGGTTGTTGCGTAGCTGTCAATGGAGGGACAGAAATCGCTCAGATTTCATTAAAAAGATCTTCATTTGTGTTCCGAAGATAAACGAAAGTCTTATGGGTTTGGAACGACATGAGGGTGAGTAATTAATGACAGAATTTTCATTTTGGGTGAACTAACCCTTTAATATTTTTTATATTCAATATTACATAATTAGCCATGTAAAAAAACTGGTTTCTTAATACAAATAAACCCTTTTGGGACACCTAAAAAAATGGGTTTTAGGGATGCACTGATATACAATATTTTTCTTTTTCTTTTAATACAAACCCGATTCCAAAAAAGTTGGGACACTGTACAAATTGTGAATAAAAACAGAATGCAATGATGTGGAAGTTTCAAATTTCAATATTTTATTCAGAATACAACATAGATGACATATCAAATGTTTAAACTGAGAAAAATGTATCATTTTAAGGGAAAAATAAGTTGATTTTAAATTTCATGGCATCAACACATCTCAAAAAAGTTGGGACAAGGCCATGTTTACCACTGTGTGGCATCCCCTCTTCTTTTTATAACAGTCTGCAAACGTCTGGGGACTGAGGAGACAAGTTGCTCAAGTTTAGGAATAGGAATGTTGTCCCATTCTTGTCTAATACAGGCTTCTAGTTGCTCAACTGTCTTAGGTCTTCTTTGTCGCATCTTCCTCTTTATGATGCGCCAATTGTTTTCTATGGGTGAAAGATCTGGACTGCAGGCTGGCCATTTCAGTACCCGGATCCTTCTTCTACGCAGCCATGATGTTGTAATTGATGCAGTATGTGGTCTGGCATTGTCATGTTGGAAAATGCAAGGTCTTCCCTGAAAGAGACGACGTCTGGATGGGAGCATATGCTGTTCTAGAACTTGGATATACCTTTCAGCATTGATGGTGCCTTTCCAGATGTGTAAGCTGCCCATGCCACACGCACTCATGCAACCCCATACCATCAGAGATGCAGGCTTCTGAACTGAGTGCTGATAACAACTTGGGTTGTCCTTGTCCTCTTTAGTCCGGATGACATGGCTTCCCAGTTTTCCGAAAAGAACTTCAAATTTTGATTCGTCTGACCACAGAACAGTTTTCCACTTTGCCACAGTCCATTTTAAATGAGCCTTGGCCCAGAGAAAACGCCTGCGCTTCTGGATCATGTTTAGATATGGCTTCTTTTTTGACCTATAGAGTTTTAGCTGGCAACGGCGAACGGCACGGTGGATTGTGTTCACCGACAATGTTTTCTGGAAGTATTCCTGAGCCCATGTTGTGATTTCCATTACAGTAGCATTCCTGTATGTGATGCAGTGCATCCAGTATGGTTTTCCGGCCTTGACCGGAAATTGTTCCAGATTCTCTGAATCTTTGGATGATATTATGCACTGTAGATGATGATAACTTCAAACTCTTTGCAGTTTTTCTCTGAGAAACTCCTTTCTGATATTGCTCCACTATTTTTCGCCGCAGCATTGGGGGAATTGGTGATCCTCTGCCCATCTTGACTTCTGAGAGACACTGCCACTCTGAGAGGCTCTTTTTATACCCAATCATGTTGCCAATTGACCTAATAAGTTGCAAATTGGTCCTCCAGCTGTTCCTTATATGTACATTTAACTTTTCCGGCCTCTTATTGCTACCTGTCCCAACTTTTTTGGAATGTGTAGCTCTCATGAAATCCAAAATGAGCCAATATTTGGCATGACATTTCAAAATGTCTCACTTTCAACATTTGATATGTTATCTATATTCTATTGTGAATAAAATATAAGTTTATGAGATTTGTAAATTATTGCATTCCTTATTTATTCACAATTTGTATAGTGTCCCAACTTTTTTGGAATCGGGTTTGTATATTAAAAGTTAAACACTATCAAGTGAATTTCAAGGTTATAGTTAACTAAAACTAAAACCATAAAAACATTTTTTGTTACGTGAAATAAACGTTAACTGAAATAAAATAATATATAAAAATGTAAAACTTATTTCAGCTAGTTAGCCAAAATAATATTTATTTTAATTTAGTTCAACTTGATGTACTAAAATAACTAAACTGAAATAAAAATTAATAAAACCTTATATAGACATATTTATAAAAAAAAAAACTAATAAAAAAACAACACAACACAAAACCAATAAACAACACAAAAATTTTAAATAAAATTTAAATAAAATACGAAAATATAAAAATGAAAACTAATTTAAAATATTAAATTATATAAAAATATAAAATATATATTCAGTATATAAAAAAGAAATAGTATCTCAATACTAAAATAAATCTGGCGAATTTAAGTATCACAATTTTATAATGCACAGTAAAAAACTGATTTTCATATCAGATTTGCTAAAGATTATATTTAATAGTGTTAGTAGAATATTAGTGTTTTAACAGATTTACAATTTATGTAAGCATTAGATAAGGTGATCTAAATGTAAACATAGTCAGAATTGAGCATGCGCAATTAAACATCCAATATCATACAATACCGTTAAATTATAAAATCAGCTGATAACTCGAAGGGGTTTATTTTTCTGTAACGACCATCTGAATGTACATTCCTTACATAACCCCACAGAACTGTCAAGAGCGTGTTTATAAAACAATGTACATCACTTTAAATAAGAAATATCGTCATGATTTCGGGTTTGTTTACACCACCTCGTACAAATCAGGGGAAAGCCAGTGTTCTCTGTCTGTCAGCACAGGGTGTGTATAATGGGGCATCAAAGCAGCCAAATCAACAAACAAATGCCTGTTTGCAGGATTGAGAGGATGAGTCTGATAGGACAGGATACCCATCCTGCCCTGGTGAGTGTCTCAGACAGTCTGAGCTTAGGCCTGCCTTTGCCCATCTGTCGTGAACCCTGGCCAGCACGGGAGGGGGGGTGGGCACACCAGGACAGCAGACGTCCAATCAAGTGCCTATGAAGCGCCTTGTGTTGATCCTAATACTTTTCCAATTATGCTTCTTGTCTAGGACCGCCCTACTTCACCCAAATTGGAAGAAAGCTCGAGTTGTCCTTAGTTTTGTGTCATGAAGCAGTATTTTCCAGGACCCTGAACTGATTTAGCTTGTAAACAACCTGTTAACCTTGCTTTGCAGCAGCATATGGCCTGTTTCTACGCAACAAGATGTCATAATCATCTTACATTACGAGAGTCCGGCATTATACGCAGTATTTTCATCTCTCATCAGTATACTTGGCAGAATGGCAACATGTGAGGAATCCAATATCTCAAAGGCGAGAATGATAGGACATAAATTTCCTCCGGAAACCACTTTCAATGGGCGTAAACATAGAGAAAAGTGCTTTTTCCTCAGATCTAGCTATATATGCGTTTAAATGACATGCCAGTTTGTTGCTCTGTGCATCCAGGGTGCATAGTAGTCTTCATAGGCGTTAAGGCCTTAGGGAGAGGAAGATGAGGGTATGTTAGACCAGAGTTACTGCGTGGGGTCCATATCAAAACCCGGCCATCGCACCACTATCCCTGTCTGCATCCAATTTCAGCATGAACGCTTCCTGTTAAACCCCCATCAAACAGACACACGGCAGCACAAAGGAAAACCTCATCTCCACGGGAAACTAATCCGCCGGTGTGCGCTGTAAGCCTGTCAGGGTTTTTTTTTTTTTTTTTATTGAAAGAAGTCATCACTCATTTTTGCCAAAGATTAAAAGTATGGCTAAATTGAGAAAATCCGCTTAGAAATTTTTCTGAATTTAAATTTGGACTGGGAAGTGAGGAGGCTTCTCCGAGAGATGCGGGAAAGAAAAGGTGTGTAAGGTGAGATAAATTAGAACATGTAGACAACATATTTGTTTCCGGCCTCCCTGCTCTCTATATATTTCTATCTGTGACGTTTTAAATCTTCCTTTGAATGCAGAACAAATGAAGGGGTGAGTGCGGCATTTCCACAGCTACCTCAAAATCACCCTTGCTGATTGCCAATTCTAGCAAAGGAGACATGCATCTGAAATGAGTTCTCCGTCCCTTTAATTGCATCGCCATCGGCAACAAGGTGTTTCTGTGTGAGGGAATGACAATTTCTTGCAGGCAGAAAGGGGGGGCTGGTCAATACCACTTTCATATTTACTGTGCAACATTTCCTAGATATTTTATTTAGCTCAAGGTAAGTTGGCATTAACTTTGAAATAATTATAGGCAAATTAAAATGTTATTTTTTAAAATAGTTTTATTGTAATTTTCTACTTAAATGTGCCCAATAAAAGGGTTATTTTTAGTGCTGTCAAATTGATTAATCGCGATTAATCACATATAATTTTTATGTTAGATGTGATTAATCATGATTAATATTATATTTTTAA
Source organism: Coreius guichenoti (assembly GCA_039654105.1). Taxonomy (NCBI): domain Eukaryota; kingdom Metazoa; phylum Chordata; class Actinopteri; order Cypriniformes; family Gobionidae; genus Coreius; species Coreius guichenoti. Next base: position 11,420,965 of record CM077182.1, on the reverse strand, counting down.
CAAACAACTATTTTTAATATGCCTATAATTATTTCATATATGTTTGTAAATATATATATATTTACTAGCTTTTATGTTAGATGTGATTAATCGCAATTAATCGATTTGACAGCACTGGTTATTTTATATTTTAGTATTTATGAACAGTTTATGTATTTATGTACAGTTTAATATTCATGAACATAGTTTTAATTTATTTTTATTTCAGTTTTAGTATTACTTCCGTTTTAGATTTTTTTCAGTTAGCAATTTTAGTACTTAAATTTAAACTTAAGTCATCATTTCAAAATGTTCATTTAGGCTATGTTTTTCATCTAATATTTATACTTTGTTTTATTTCAGCTTTATTTCAATTAACAAAAAAAAACAAAAAACTCTTAACGGTTTTACTTTATAATAGCAACACTGAGCAGAAAAAGCTTCTTCCTTTCATTTAATTTTGGCTTAAAGGTGTAGTTTTATCCTATATCCTATATAATGTGGAGAAAAAAGTGGGTTCATTTGATACTTTAATTTCCATAAAGAGTGTAAACACTGTTAAGGTCCCTTCAAGGCAAGTCACTTCACTTGGCGGCCATCTTGGAAATTTTCCCAAGGCTGCAATTTTCTATGTAGACAACAGGCATTCAAATAAAGATGATATCTACTTAAGTGAGGAAAGAAAGACATCTAAAAAACTATTTGAGGTATATCATAATTTAGCATTTTGGACTTTTTTTTCAGGCTGGTCCAGCTAATGTAAAAACAACACGCAACATGTCTATCAAAAAGGCTCTTTGAACTGAAAAGCAGGACTTTGTACTGCCGCCATTCATTCCAATGTCTCCGTCTCCTCTTTATACTGTAGCTGCATCCAAAATTACATATTGCATTTCCTTACCTTTTTATAATTAATAAAGTACATTTTATGAGTATGCATGTAGTATGAATGCAATCGTGATACTACATCTACCATATTGCCATTGTCATGTGACTTTCTGCGTCAGTCACCTTGCAGTTTCCTGCCATTATTGAAAAGACACTTAATATTTAGAAATATTATCGAATTGACTGCACTGACACTATCGGATGAGAACAAAACTTGAACTGAATTGAGCTGGATTTCTGCAGAGCTGCCATATAGCTGATATAACTTTGTTTATAACTGAAGAATTTTGCAACATCGACACAGTTATTGCACTGAATTGAATCAACCTGACTCAAGCTGAATAATGATAATATTGACTTCTGTTTATAGCTGAATTGAACTCATTTCATAATTGATGAACTTTACACCATTATTGAACTGAACTGAATCAACACTGAACTGGCTTGAGATGAATAATGATGACATTGTCTTCTGTAGAACTGCTTATAGATGAATTTAATTGAACTCATTTCATAACTAATGATCTTTACACCATTATTGAACTGAACTGAATCAACACTGAACTGACTTGAGCTGAATAATGATGATGATATTGTCTTCTGTAGATTAATTATATTTAACTCATTTCATAACTGATTAACTTTACACAGTTATTGAACTGAACTGAATCAACACTGAACTGGCTAGAGCTGAATAATGATAATATTGTCTTTTATAGAGCTGCTTTAAAGCAAAATTTGAATTTGTCTGATATTTAATGGTTTGTATCATTGATCATTACTTTCCTGTTTATTACCATGAAGCTGCTTTGAAACTGTATCATATAAAGTGTTATATAAATGATGACATGTCTTGACTTGAACATGAAACCTGTTGAAAAAGTCATTTTTGCAATTCTGCTCTGTGCCACTAACGATGCAGAATTTCAAAAGTGCAGCACCAGCACTCCATGATCTTGTATATAAACTTCAGAGAGGCAGCAAAGGTAGACAGATGTTGTAAAGAGAGAAGCCGAGCTTTATGTGTGCAGAAAGAGGAGCTAATCAGCGCAGAGCGCTCAGCCTATCACTCTCTCCTCTGCCATTGTTACTGGCCTCACTGGCCTGTACTGAGCTTCATAGTTGGTAATTATGTCAGCTCCAGCCTAAATGATTTATTATTTATTTTGCCAGACTGCAGCCTGAGAGACAGCTGCCCCTGGAGTGGTCATTAATGTGCTATCTGGCCGGGCAGGGCGCGGCTCCTATGATCCTGACCCAATCTCAGATCCTAATCCAAGGAGGAAGGAGGCTGCAGGCCAGGATTTGGCGGCCCAGCTATCTCACTCTCTATAATTGATAGGTTTTAGGCGATTATACGCTTCACGTGATTAAGATCTATAACGATGTATTGATCGGACTGCACTGGGATTCGACCAGGGGGTGTGAGACATCCACGACTACCCGCTCCGCCCTCCTTCCCCCCAACCGATGGTTTGACATTTTGATATCTGACATTAGATAAAAGTGCGCGAGTGTGTATCTGTACATGTGTGTCTTTTCCTCCCTGTACGGCGAACCTGCAGATGAAAGGGACGAATGTTGTTTGAGTTTATGAGTACATACATATTTACAGTGTGCGTGCGGAAACATGCACATCTATCAATCCGGGGATCAGAAGAGTAGCTGGATTGGATTTTGAAGGTTAGGCTGAGAAGCCTGTGGGTGGGTGATTATTAATTATGATAGCTGTAGACTCAGATTTTATCCTACAGTCGGAGACCTGTGGGACATCAGCTGAGCTGGGTTGGCTGACACTGAGACAATCAGGAACAGGATGATGTGGCACTTGATGGGAACGCAGTGGGGGGAAAAAAACGCAACTTTCATCTACGACATCGGGAATTATTTGTAGCGCTAATACTGTATGTAACAGCATAAAAATGCAAGTGGTGTCTTTTAGAGCAGAAACTCATATTGGCTAAAAATGAATTTGAAACTAAGCTAATCAATTAGTTAAACTATAGCTGAGCTACAGTTTAAAACACAAGTTAGCTATGCAAACATTTGCTAAATATGTTGAAGCTATTTAACTTTTTAGGATCTAAAATTAGGGTGACAGCATCTATGTCAAATAGTATAAACAACAGAATTTAACTAAATATATCACCTGTAAAAAAAAAAGTAATACAAGGACTTAAATGGTTTGATCTTATCAGTCTTATCAGTGAATCAGTTTATCAGTTTGTTTGCATGAATCATTTCAATGAACTGATTTACTAAAATGAATTGGACCTGCAAATATGAAATAACGGAGCGTTTTGAAAAGTATGATTTCTTTATGTCTAAACTCTTTTTCATTGCCAAACTCTTTACCAATCAAAAATAATAGTTAAAGGGTAAGTTCACCTAAAAATGAAAATTCTGTCATGAATTACTCACCCTCATGTCATTCCAAAGCCGTAAGACTTTCTTTCATCTTCTGAACACAAACGAAGATCTTTTTGATGAAATCTGAGAGATTTCTGTCCCTCCATTGACAGCTACGCAACAACCACTTTGACGCTTCAAAAAGTTCATAAAGAGATTGTAAAACTAAGCCATATGAATTGAGCGGTTTATTCCAGATTTTCTGAAGAGACACAATCGCTTTATATGATGAACAGATTGAATTTAAGCTTTTATTCACATATAAACATTCATCAACTCACACATCAGTTGTGCTAAACGGAAGCTCAAGCATGTTCGCTTGACGTGCGAGAACCAATGAGGTTCATTCTCATGTGTTACGCAGCACGTTTGAGCCTCCGCAAGAACCAATGAGGTTCATTCTCGTGTGTTACGCAGCACATTTGAGCTTCTGCAAGAACCAATGAGGTTCATTCTCATGTGTTATGCAGCATGTTTGAGCCTCCGCAAGAACCAATGAGGTTCATTCTCGTGTGTTACGCAGCACATTTGAGCTTTTGCAAGAATCAATGAGGTTCATTATCGTGTTACACAGCACATTTGAGCTTCTGCAAGAACCAATGAGGTTCATTCTCGTATTACGCAGCAAATTTGAGCTTTTGCAAGAACTAGTGAGGTTCATTCTTGTATTACGCAGCACATTTGGGCTTCTGCAAGAACCAATGAGGTTCATTCTTGTGTTATGCAGCACGTTTGAGCTTCTGCAAGAACCAATGAGGTTCATTCTCATGTGTTACGCAGCACGTTTGAGCTTCCGCAAGAACCAATGAGGTTCATTCTCGTGTTACGCAGCACGTTTGAGCTTCCGCAAGAACCAATGAGGTTCATTCTCGTGTGTTACGCAGCACATTTGAGCTTCTGCAAGAACCAATGAGGTTCATTCTTGTGTTATGCAGCACGTTTGAGCTTCTGCAAGAACCAATGAGGTTCATTCTCGTGTTACGCAGCACATTTGAGCTTTTGCAAGAACCAGTGAGGTTCATTCTCATGTGTTACATAGCAAGTTTGAGCTTCCGCAAGAACCAGTGAGGTTCATTCTCGTGTTATGCAGCACGTTTGAGCTTCCACAAGAACCAATAAGGTTCATTCTCGTGTGTTACGCAGCACGTTTGAGCTTCTGCAAGAACCAATGAGGTTCATTCTTGTGTGTTACGCAGCACATTTGAGCTTCCACAAGAACCAATGAGGTTCATTCTTGTGTGTTACGCAGCACATTTGAGCTTCCACAAGAACCAGTGAGGTTCATTCTCATGGTATGCAGCACGTTTGAGCTTCCACAAGAACCAATGAGGTTCATTCTCATGTGTTACGCAACACGTTTGAGCTTCAGCAAGAACCAATGAGGTTCATTCTCATGTGTTATGCAGCACGTTTGAGCTTCCACAAGAACCAATGAGGTTTGTTCTTGCGTGTTGAGCTTCTGTTTATGTTTACTGATCAATGTTTATATGTTAATAAAAGCCTAAATTCAATCTGTTCATCATATAAAGCGATCGTGTCTCTTCTTTATGTCTAAACTCTTTTTCATTGCCAAACTCTTTACCAATCAAAAATAATAGTTAAAGGGTAAGTTCACCTAAAAATGAAAATTCTGTCATGAATTACTCACCCTCATGTCATTCCAAAGCCGTAAGACTTTCTTTCATCTTCTGAACACAAACGAAGATCTTTTTGATGAAATCTGAGAGATTTCTGTCCCTCCATTGACAGCTACGCAACAACCACTTTGACGCTTCAAAAAGTTCATAAAGAGATTGTAAAACTAAGCCATATGAATTGAGCGGTTTATTCCAGATTTTCTGAAGAGACACAATCGCTTTATATGATGAACAGATTGAATTTAAGCTTTTATTCACATATAAACATTCATCAACTCACACATCAGTTGTGCTAAACGGAAGCTCAAGCATGTTCGCTTGACGTGCGAGAACCAATGAGGTTCATTCTCATGTGTTACGCAGCACGTTTGAGCCTCCGCAAGAACCAATGAGGTTCATTCTCGTGTGTTACGCAGCACATTTGAGCTTCTGCAAGAACCAATGAGGTTCATTCTCATGTGTTATGCAGCATGTTTGAGCCTCCGCAAGAACCAATGAGGTTCATTCTCGTGTGTTACGCAGCACATTTGAGCTTTTGCAAGAATCAATGAGGTTCATTATCGTGTTACACAGCACATTTGAGCTTCTGCAAGAACCAATGAGGTTCATTCTCGTATTACGCAGCAAATTTGAGCTTTTGCAAGAACTAGTGAGGTTCATTCTTGTATTACGCAGCACATTTGGGCTTCTGCAAGAACCAATGAGGTTCATTCTTGTGTTATGCAGCACGTTTGAGCTTCTGCAAGAACCAATGAGGTTCATTCTCATGTGTTACGCAGCACGTTTGAGCTTCCGCAAGAACCAATGAGGTTCATTCTCGTGTTACGCAGCACGTTTGAGCTTCCGCAAGAACCAATGAGGTTCATTCTCGTGTGTTACGCAGCACATTTGAGCTTCTGCAAGAACCAATGAGGTTCATTCTTGTGTTATGCAGCACGTTTGAGCTTCTGCAAGAACCAATGAGGTTCATTCTCGTGTTACGCAGCACATTTGAGCTTTTGCAAGAACCAGTGAGGTTCATTCTCATGTGTTACATAGCAAGTTTGAGCTTCCGCAAGAACCAGTGAGGTTCATTCTCGTGTTATGCAGCACGTTTGAGCTTCCACAAGAACCAATAAGGTTCATTCTCGTGTGTTACGCAGCACGTTTGAGCTTCTGCAAGAACCAATGAGGTTCATTCTTGTGTGTTACGCAGCACATTTGAGCTTCCACAAGAACCAATGAGGTTCATTCTTGTGTGTTACGCAGCACATTTGAGCTTCCACAAGAACCAGTGAGGTTCATTCTCATGGTATGCAGCACGTTTGAGCTTCCACAAGAACCAATGAGGTTCATTCTCATGTGTTACGCAACACGTTTGAGCTTCAGCAAGAACCAATGAGGTTCATTCTCATGTGTTATGCAGCACGTTTGAGCTTCCACAAGAACCAATGAGGTTTGTTCTTGCGTGTTGAGCTTCTGTTTATGTTTACTGATCAATGTTTATATGTTAATAAAAGCCTAAATTCAATCTGTTCATCATATAAAGCGATCGTGTCTCTTCTTTATGTCTAAACTCTTTTTCATTGCCAAACTCTTTACCAATCAAAAATAATAGTTAAAGGGTAAGTTCACCTAAAAATGAAAATTCTGTCATGAATTACTCACCCTCATGTCATTCCAAAGCCGTAAGACTTTCTTTCATCTTCTGAACACAAATGAAGATCTTTTTGATGAAATCTGAGAGATTTCTGTCCCTCCATTGACAGCTACGCAACAACCACTTTGACGCTTCAAAAAGTTCATAAAGAGATTGTAAAACTAAGCCGTATGAATTGAGCGGTTTATTCCAGATTTTCTGAAGAGACACAATCGCTTTATATGATGAACAGATTGAATTTAAGCTTTTATTCACATATAAACATTCATCAACTCACACATCAGTTGTGCTAAACGGAAGCTCAAGCATGTTCGCTTGACGTGCGAGAACCAATGAGGTTCATTCTCATGTGTTATGCAGCACGTTTGAGCCTCCGCAAGAACCAATGAGGTTCATTCTCGTGTGTTACGCAGCACATTTGAGCTTCTGCAAGAACCAATGAGGTTCATTCTCATGTGTTATGCAGCACATTTGAGCTTTTGCAAGAATCAATGAGGTTCATTATCGTGTTACACAGCACATTTGAGCTTTTGCAAGAACCAATGAGGTCCATTCTCATATTACGCAGCACATTTGAGCTTCTGCAAGAACCAATGAGGTTCATTCTCGTATTACGCAGCAAATTTGAGCTTTTGCAAGAACTAGTGAGGTTCATTCTTGTATTACGCAGCACATTTGAGCTTTTGCAAGAACCAATGAGGTCCATTCTCATATTACGCAGCACGTTTGAGCTTCTGCAAGAACCAATGAGGTTCATTCTCGTATTACGCAGCAAATTTGAGCTTTTGCAAGAACTAGTGAGGTTCATTCTTGTATTACGCAGCACATTTGGGCTTCTGCAAGAACCAATGAGGTTCATTCTTGTGTTATGCAGCACGTTTGAGCTTCTGCAAGAACCAATGAGGTTCATTCTCATGTGTTACGCAGCACGTTTGAGCTTCCGCAAGAACCAATGAGGTTCATTCTCGTGTTACGCAGCACGTTTGAGCTTCCGCAAGAACCAATGAGGTTCATTCTCGTGTGTTACGCAGCACATTTGAGCTTCTGCAAGAACCAATGAGGTTCATTCTTGTGTTATGCAGCACGTTTGAGCTTCTGCAAGAACCAATGAGGTTCATTCTCGTGTTACGCAGCACATTTGAGCTTTTGCAAGAACCAGTGAGGTTCATTCTCATGTGTTACATAGCAAGTTTGAGCTTCCGCAAGAACCAGTGAGGTTCATTCTCGTGTTATGCAGCACGTTTGAGCTTCCACAAGAACCAATAAGGTTCATTCTCGTGTGTTACGCAGCACGTTTGAGCTTCTGCAAGAACCAATGAGGTTCATTCTTGTGTGTTACGCAGCACATTTGAGCTTCCACAAGAACCAATGAGGTTCATTCTTGTGTGTTACGCAGCACATTTGAGCTTCCACAAGAACCAGTGAGGTTCATTCTCATGGTATGCAGCACGTTTGAGCTTCCACAAGAACCAATGAGGTTCATTCTCATGTGTTACGCAGCACGTTTGAGCTTCAGCAAGAACCAATGAGGTTCATTCTCATGTGTTATGCAGCACGTTTGAGCTTCCACAAGAACCAATGAGGTTTGTTCTTGCGTGTTGAGCTTCTGTTTATGTTTACTGATCAATGTTTATATGTTAATAAAAGCCTAAATTCAATCTGTTCATCATATAAAGCGATCGTGTCTCTTCAGAAATTTTTTGACTAAACTGTTTAATTCATATGGATTAGATTTACGATCTCTTTATGGACTTTTTGAAGCATCAAAATGTCAGTTGCCTAGCTGTCAATGGAGGGACAGAAAGATCTCAGGTTTCATCAAAAAGATCTTCATTTGTGTTCAGAAGTTGAACGAAAGTCTTACAGGTTTGGAACGACATGAAGGTGAGTAATTAATGACAGATTTTTCGTTTTTGAGTGAACTATCCCTTTAATTTAGTAGCCTTGCTACTTTTGTTTCAATTATCTAGCTACTCCTCAAATTGACAACTGCTCAAAATAATTATAAAATAATATGTAAAACATTTCTGTCAAGTGAAAAGATTTAGAATAAATCTAATTATGTGGCACTTTGTCATATGTGTCCCTTTTAAACATGTCCAACATGCATATAACTGAATGTGTCCTTGCCCAAAATGATATATAAATTACCCACATTTATATGTTTTAAATAGATTTTTTAAACTGTCAGGATCTGAGATTAGGATAACAGGATTAAATTAATATTTATTTATAAATGAATACAACTAATAAAACTAGTTATAAAATATTGAAAATTATAAACGGCAGCATTTAACTAAATATTCACTTTAAAAACAACAACAACACAAAGACTTAAATGATTAAAAGAATTGCTTAATTGGCTGTTTATGAGTACTTATAAAGCACGTATTAATGCCTAATTCTGCTTGACCATATTCTACATCCCTTGATCCTACCCAATACCTAAAATTATACGCTGCAAAAACTACATTACTAACTATTAATAAGCAGTAAATTAGGAGTTTGAGGCAAAAGTCGTACTTAATAGTGAATATGTGTTCCCCACATTAAAGTGCTTTTATTTGATCACTGAATCGTTTGTTTTCATGAATCATGTGAACAAATCATGTTCACTAAAAGGATTCAGACCTCCCACTATTAAAAAGCGCATACATGTGACCAAAAATACAGCAATGTACTGTTTTTTTAATCGCTAAACTGTTACATCTGTAAAAGCAGCTTGTTATTCAAGATGAGATGGTATTTAACAAATGTAGTTAATTTATCAGCACTGCTACTTTTGTTTCAATTAGCTACTCTCTAAATTGAAAAATAATTTCTAAAACATTTTTGTCAAATGAAAAGATTCAGGAAAAATCAAACTATGTACGTATAACCACCAATTACCAGTTATCCAAAGCTCAAGCAATCTTTTGATGAGCTGAGCTCAGTTCAAGATGGAGCTTTTCAACTGACTCTTAGGCTATCAACAAGCTTCCCTGCTGTCGATTTACCATGCGAGAATCCATCCCTCTTGGTAATAAACAGAGTGCAGAAGGGAAACAGAGCGAGAGTGGGGAAATTAAAGAAAAGCAGACAGAAGCATTTCTAGCTCATTCCTGCATTATGGCGCATTTCCATTTTTTTTGCCTCAGTCTTAATCTCCATTGAATGACTGTCATCGCCCTCCGGCAGTAATTAGGAACGGACTCTGGACAACAACAGACAAGTCGGCCTAGCTTGTCTCAAGCAGCAAATTACCTTTAGCTTATGGTAAGCAATATTCCGTGCCAGGCAACTTTTACTGCTGATTAGCAATTAGCCCAAACTACCGGCAGCCGAAGAGCTAATGTTTAATTTGGTCTCCTAATGATAGACTCCCATCTAGTGTGCGCAAGCTGGGAGAGGGAACTCAGGAGGAGGGGGCTGGGTGTAGAAACGTATGGATTTCTTCTTAATTCCTTTTCATTTACAACCTGACAGGCCCGCAGGTAGTAAGGAAATTTCTTAGCGATTAGTAATGGCTGCCCCCTCAAAGTGGCAAACGAATGTTAATGCTTCTCTTCAAGGCCTTCGCCCAGAAAATACACACTCCTGAGGCCAAGTAATCATAGTGTTTTCTTTCACAAGCACAAAATTGCATTAAAAAAAGGTGACAGCGAAAAAATTAGGTGCACTACATGACCAAAAAAACATGGACGGCTCCTGCTAATTGCTAAAAGGTGCATAAAATCATAAAATCAACTGCTTAGACAAACATTTCAGTCTGGAGTGAAACAGCTCGACTTGGACTAGACAAAAACCAAACCTGAAACCTTTTGGGATGAATTGGAAACGCTAATGCAAGTCAGACCCCAAATCAAAGGTACACAAGTGAAAACTCTCTTCGGCTTCTAAATACCTTGTTTTTCGTAAAGAGGCTCTGCGTTTGTTTGCAAACGTGAGCAAGTGGTGTCAGCGGGGGCTTCAAAGCATCCCTTAAGACCCCGCTAATCATTCTCATGTAACTGAGCACACACTTGTGGGCTGGACCCGCCAAATCAGGTGGACTAGCTACAGCACTCACTCTAGGCAAGTTCAGCTTAGATGCTTGTTAAGAATGTGCAATGGTTACCGTGGGAATTATCCTATCCCTCGAGGCTAGGGAGTTCTCGCCGCTAATGAACGGCAAGGATGAGGCTCGTTATCCTCCTCTGTCTGTCTGATATTCAGCCACAGTGTCTCATCTCGCACACGCGCCTCTCTCTAGTAAAGATGGAGGATAGATGGTGGATTTGGCTCTAACGTGGACCAGCGCTTCGAGATATATCCCCTGCGGTATAGAGTTAGACTGAGAGATGATATTTCTCAAAGAAGCTGAAGGTCATTATCGGCCATATTCATGTTGCATGTAAATATGGTTGTCACTTCTCTGTGTGCCTAATTACTTTGTCTACACAGTGTTTGGTTATTTTAATTTGCATTCTATAACTGAAGTCTTGCAGAGATGATGGTTAATTTTGAACACAAAATTATTGTCTATCGACTTGGAATCCATCCATCCATCCATCCATCCATCCATCCCTATCTATCTATCTATCTATCTATCTATCTATCTATCTATCTATCTATCTATCTATCTATCTATCTATCTATCTATCTAAAATATTTAATACAAAGTATCCATCCATCCATCCATCTTTTATGATTTCTGTATTTTATATTTAAAATTAAATTGCCAAAGTGAATATATATATATATACAGTGGTGGTCAGAATTATTGGCACCCCTGGTAAATATGATCAAATATGGCTGTAAAAAAATAAATCTGCATTGTTTATCCTTTTGATCTTTTATTCAAAAAATTCACAAAAATCTAACCTTTCATTGAAGTAAAAGAATTGAAAGTGGGGGGTAAATCACATTATGAAATAAATGCTTTTCTCCAAAACACGTTGGCCACAATTATTGGCACCCTCTTATTAAATACTTTTTGCAACCTCCTTTTGCCAAGATAACAGCTCTGAGTCTTCTTCTATAACGCCTGATGAGTTTGGAGAACACCTGAGAAGAGATCAGAGACCATTCCTCCATACAGAATCTCTCCAGATCCTTCAGATTCCCAGATCCATGTTGGTGCTTCTTCTCTTCAGTTCATCACTCATTTTCTATAGGGTTCAGGTCAGGGGACTGGGATGGTCATGGCAGAAGCTTCATTTTGTGTTCAGTGACACATGTGTGTGTTGATTTTGATGTTTGTTTTGGATCGTTGTCCTGATGGAAGATCCAACCACGGCCCATTATAAGATTTCTAGCAGAGGCCGTCAGGTTTAGATTTTTTATCTGTTGGTATTTGCTAGAATCCATGATACCATGTATCTGAACAAGATGTCCAGGACCTCCAGCAAAAAAATAGGCCCACAACATTAAAGATCCAGCTGTATTTTTAACCGTGGGCATGGGGTACTTTTTATCCCTGTTTGCACCAAACCCATCTGGTGGATTTGCTGCCAAAAAGCTCTTTTTATAGTTTCATCTGAACCAGGTCCCGTTTGAAGTTCCAGTCGTGTCTGACAACTGAATATGCTGGAGTTTGTTTCTGGATGAGCAAGAAGGATTTTTCTTGAATCCCTCCCAAACAACATGTGGTGATGTAGGGGTTGTTTTTTTTTTTTGTTTTTTTTTTAGGCTTTCTGACCCCAAGACTCAACTAATCTCTGCGATTCTCCATCTGTGATCCTTGGAGAGTCTTTGGCCACTCAAACTTTCCTCCTCGCCGTGCATTAAGACAATATAGACACACGTCCTCTTCCAGGCAGATTCGTAACATCTTTAGTTGATTGGAACTTCTTAATTATTGCCCTGATGGTGGAAATGGGAATTTTCAATGCTTTAGCTATTTTCCTACAGCCACTTTCTATTTTGTGAAGCTCAACAATCTTTTGCTGCACATCAGAACTATATTCTTTGGCTTTACTCATTGTGATGAATGATTAAGGGAATTTGGCCTTTGTGTTTCCTCAGATTTATACTCCTGTGGAACAAGACATCATAGCTGGACAATTTCATGTTCCTAGTCACCCTGGTGTGCTAAAACATGTAAATATTAATGGGAATATACTTCAGAGATATTTTACTCATAAAAAATTCTAGGGGTGCCAATAATTGTGCCCAACGTGTTTTGGAGAAAAGCATTTATTTCATAATGTGATTTACCCCCCACTTTCAATTCTTTTACTTCAATGAAAGGTTAGATTTTTGTGAATTTTTTGAATAAAAGATCAAAAGGATAAACAATGCAGATTTAAGTTTTTTACAGCCATATTTGATCATATTTACCAGGGGTGCCAATAATTCTGACCACCACTGTATATATATATATATATATATACAGAAATCATAACATATTTAAAAGCCTGTTATTTAATTCTGAAGACATATTTCCTTGATAATATCACCCTCAATATTAATGTGTCTTTAAACACCAAAATTCTGACCGCCTACATATTTTAGGAAGGGAGAGTTTGAAACCCCCTGATGTGGAAAAGATCGACTGATACAGTGAATCAAAATTTCTCTGTTTGTGTTTTATGAAAGAAATATGGAAATACTGGTTTGTAATAATTAGAGGTTGAGTAAATGATATTTGATATTTGATAGTTGATAATAAGGAAACATGACATCACGTTATTCTTGAATGAATAAATGCCAATCCTGGATTTGAGAAGCAAGTTTAAAACGAATAAAATAAAGTAGAAACAAAGGAAACCCAATCCTTCCCTTAGGGAGTGATGTTGTAAACTTCAGGTGCCTCATGCAGAGTTTGAAAAGAAAACAGGTTGTCCACGTTGACCTTTGTTGCATGTTGTTTGTTTACTTTTTCTTATTTCTGTCTAATTCTTCTTCCTCCCCTTCTTGTTCTTTTCATCAGACACAACCGAGATACAGGCAAGGTGTGGTTTTACTGCTTGGCAAGTTCAAAAGCAAAGAAATGTTTTCCTTTTCCTTTCCAAAGTCCACAAACCCAACTTTTTCAAATCTGTGTTTCTGATTTGTGCAAGCTCTTGGGAATGACAGAGGTGGAAAAGAAAAGGGGCCTGTGGAATCGAGTGGTGGGAGAGGTAGAGAGGGACAGGGAGAGACAGAGTATTGGGAAGGAGAAAAAGAAAGGGAAGGAGAGAAAGCACTAGAACATGGAACTTTCTCTCTCTTTCATACACACACAAAAACACAAAAAAGACTGACAGGCTGGAGCTTCAAAGCTGTAGCTTCTCTCTACCCTTCCTCTGGTGTGGAATTTCAATGCAGTATTTCATTTTTCATTGGGGGGTTGGGGAGGGCGAGGAGGTTGGGGCAGGAGGAGTGTGTATTCTTTCAATGATCCACTTCTGTCCCTCTTATAGTGCTGATGTGTTTTAGTAAACTAATATCAACACAAATCCAGCCACACTGTCATCTTCAGCTAGAGTCCACCACTCTGTAAAACTGTACCTATACAAAAATTTGATAAAGAAACAGTGATTTTGTTTATATCCGCTTGGCACAGAAAACTTTAGGTGTCCTATATGGTTTTTCCATTGAGATTAGAAGTTTTTAGAAGATGCATGAGTGGCGACAGATGTTGTACAGTATGTAAGATGTACTGTGTTTCAGTTCTTTGAGTTAATGGGCACCAAAGACTTTTCTTTTTTTTTTAATCATTTAGCACTTGGCGAGAGTTTATTTTGAACCCTTCATCAACAAATTTTACCATGGAAGTTTTTTACAGTTACAGTTTGTTAATATTAGTGCATTAGGTATCATGAACTAACAATACTTTTACAGCATTTAATTAAAAAATATTATTATGAACATGAATAAATGGTGTATTTATAATTTATAATTATAATTTTTGCTATAGGCATTGATTAACTAATTTTAACTAATTGAATCTTATACAATGAAAATGAATTTGCGTGAGACGGGGTCCCCTCTGGACTCTGGACGTGAGACGGGGTCCCCTCTGGACTCTGGACGTGAGACGGGGTCCCCTCTGGACTCTGGACGTGAGACGGGGTCCCCTCTGGACTCTGGACGTGAGACGGGGTCCCCTCTGGACTCTGGACGTGAGACGGGGTCCCCTCTGGACTCTGGACGTGAGACGGGGTCCCCTCTGGACTCTGGACGTGAGACGGGGTCCCCTCTGGACTCTGGACGTGAGACGGGGTCCCCTCTGGACTCTGGACGTGAGACGGGGTCCCCTCTGGACTCTGGACGTGAGACGGGGTCCCCTCTGGACTCTGGACGTGAGACGGGGTCCCCTCTGGACTCTGGACGTGAGACGGGGTCCCCTCTGGACTCTGGACGTGAGACGGGGTCCCCTCTGGACTCTGGACGTGAGACGGGGTCCCCTCTGGACTCTGGACGTGAGACGGGGTCCCCTCTGGACTCTGGACGTGAGACGGGGTCCCCTCTGGACTCTGGACGTGAGACGGGGTCCCCTCTGGACTCTGGACGTGAGACGGGGTCCCCTCTGGACTCTGGACGTGAGACGGGGTCCCCTCTGGTGAACAAACCCAGACATGACAGTGGGGGCATGGAGACACTGGTGTGGTGGGTACTGTGGAATGCCGGGGCTCCTCATCCGCCGTTCCCACAGTAAATGAGGATCCACTCAACTGAAGGGCATGATCTATTTATTCCTCCAGGGACCAGTGGATTTTCCCCCCAGTCATCCATGAACAAACGGGTTCTTTCCTTGAGGGCAACATCATTAAAACCAACCAGGTGACAAAGTTCACAAAAGTCCTGGACATAATCCTCCACAGGACGATTACCCTGACGTAGATGCAGGAGGCGAAAAACTGCTGGGTTCATGCTGTCGGTCGAGTATTCTGTAACAGTCATCCACTGGAGGCAAGCTTGATGAACCCAAGTGAAGTTTATTTACATATATGAACAGATACAAAACAGACGATGACCTGAACAGACGATGACCTGAACAGACGATGACCTGAACAGACGATGACCTGAACAGACGATGACCTGAACAGACGATGACCTGAACAGACGATGACCTGAACCAGACACTCACCAACAGTGGTTACGGGAAACAATACTCAACAAGGACACATGGCAAACATGAGAGCTTAAATACACAGACTAATGACAAGACAAGGGACACCTGTGAACAGCGATCAAACAATGAACCAATGACAGAACATGACAACAGGACACATGACAAAAACAACCAATGAGAACATAACACATGAGGACAAGGGAATCACATGACAATGAACATGACAACCAGGAACCATGAATGTGATGAACTTCAAAATAAAAGACATGAACATGAACAAAACCCAAACACACCGTGACAATTACAAAGAAATGGCAAATAACACATAGAATTAAACATGACATTTTGAAGACTGAAATAATATTTTCCTGTAAAACATACTCCAATAATCTTAGTTTAACAACTTTGAAAATATTTTTATAGTGTAGCTAAAAAAATCCTCCAAACACACTTTTTAATCTCCCAGCTTGTGCCAGACTGAAATCCCAGACTCTTAAAAAAAATATATATATATTTTTTACAAAATGTATCCATCTCCATCACCCAGTTGGTGGCTGGCCATAAACACCTTTGAGCCACCATTATTTTATCTTAGCGCACTTAAAGGTCTGTAGGATCCACTAGCCTTTGAGGGTAAGTGGTGCCTCTAGTGGCACATCAAGGAGGTGAGAGGAGGCGGAGAGGTCAATGCTCAGGGGTACCTCGGCTATCTCGACCTCGTCCTGGGGTTCTGCCCATGAGGGACGTGTCAGCATGTTGCGCCTCTGATAAGGAAAGGTCAATCTGCTACTGTCATCCCATTGCCCAAGGCCCAATGAAAATACCAGAAGAGCCGCAATAAATCTTATAATATCAAGTTTTCCTTTCTTTAGGCCCCAACAACGAAACCTCAAACCGTTTCTCATATATTCCTTCAGCAACATGCATCATTTTAAGATTCCCCTCTTTGAAGGGCACAATCACGCACAGGCTTCTTCTTTTCCAGCCCCCACCCCTCCGAACCATCTCACTCTGTTATTTCTGATTAGCTGTAAACGAGCAAATATTTTCCCAGTGTTCGCCAGGTTAGATCCCCATTTAATTAAACTGGCTCATTATGTCGCTCTCTGATTAGTAGAGGGGAATCAATTATTCAATTCACAAACATGGGCCGCAGGAGCTGGAGGTGCACAAAGAGCTGCTCATTTAATTCCAAGGACACTAATTAGCTACAAAGCAAAGCTGCAACTTTCTGTCTCTCTTTCCCCCACCCTCCTTCCTCAATTACCGCGAACGTAGGACACTGGGTGTGAGGAGCGGGGAGGAGGGCTGAAGCAGACGAGAAGAGGAGAGCATGATGGGAAACATAGGTGGGGCGGGTCAAAGCGTTCCTTATTTGGCAGGATTCCTGTCTTGTTAGCGGGGTCGAGATGTTACGGATGGCAGTGTTATTTGCTGATATGTAGATCGGAGGGAGAGCTAAGCATCCAGGAAACGACCCGAGGGATTTCCAGAAGCTTCAAACTCAAAGGCCTGCCACTTTTGTTCTCCGCAATCAAACGGCGGGCAATTATCCGAATTATTGACAGCAGATTTCTCATTTCAACTGCAAATTAAGGCTATCAATAAAGCTTTCTGATGCAAAAGTGACTAATTAACCAACGGAGTGGAGCTCTGAAGCTGCGTTGAAAAAAAAAAGAAGAAAAAAACTCTAGTCGGTAGCACGTAGTGGAAACACAGGGGAACTAATTAGTTTAATTATCAAAACAGCTAATTAAAATTACACAGTTGCCTAATTAGTTCTGTGCTTCTTGCTGTCTCTCTCTCCCTGTCTCTCTTATTTCCTCTTTGCCCTCTCACTCTTTAATTGACAGGTTGAAGTTAAATATAAAACAGGAGGAGAGAGAGAAGAGAAAACGTGTGTAGTGGAGTACCGAGAGTTTAACGCATTATCTCAGCTGATGCCGTCTGCGCAAGTGGCAGCAGGAAAACAAATGACTTTCATCCAAGCAATTCCAATTTTTCTCCTACTAAATTCTCTTTGATGTGAATAAACGTATCCTCTTCTTGTTATCCTGACTAAAAACAACATGAGATAAAACTTGCCACTCTGTAAAAGGCAAATTTTAAGTCAACAAAATGAGAGTTTTATCATAACTTTCATCTATATGCTAATCTACTCCTAAACGATGACTAAATTCACTTTTACTGGATATACATATGTGTTTATTTATTTATTTTTCTCTTCCAGGAAAATGCGGCAGTGATGACTCCTCCTACACAATCCTACACTACACAGCATTGTGTCCAATCAGATGTCTCTCCTGAAGGAGAATGCCCCGCCCACTTAATACCACGTCAGTGACTAGTAAGTAGTAAATCAAGGCATTGATGTGGCTATTTAAAAAACAGGGATTATCCGGTTCCAACAGGAAATGTCAACACAGTAAACATGAAATGGCTTGACGTGTGCAGTTTTAAGTCAAGTTTCAGATTTATTTGCTTTATTGTTGATGATTTAAAGATATTGGTTCTTCAAAACGTAATAGCTTGCTCTGTCTCTGAAACAACTTTCCTTATGGATTAAATCCAAGTTCTGCTCGAAAATATTATATTATAAAAGCAAAGTGGATTGTATTTGTAACTACCATTTAATGTTGACTTAGAAGTCTATTTTGAGATGGAAAGAGGAGCAAAAATACTGTTAAAAAATAGGAGATCGAAAGCAAAAGTGGCAATTTCCTTTCTGTTTGCATTTGTATGGATATGTGAACAACAATATGATGAGTGATACATGATGGATATCACAATTTACAATCCAGTGTACTGCAGGTGAAAAGTTAAACTGTTGAAAATTCTTGATGCAACCACATCCTTGTTTGTCTTTTCCCAAACAGTAGCAAAAATGATGGCAGAAGAAAGGCATCTGAGGTAAAACTTTATTTCAATGGTCCACTTTAGACATTCTACTAACTATAAGTAACTTTGCAACTACATGCCAACTTATTCTACTTACCCGAACCCTAAGACCTAACCTAACCTAATAGTGTACTACAGTCTACTAATACTCTAATGAGAGTTAGTTGACATGTAGTTTGACAAGTAACTAGTTAGAATGTCTAAAGTAGACCACTGAAATAAAGTGTAACCCATTTGGGTATAAAATCTTGTTGAGGGGCTTGTATCACATTAAAAAGCACCAGTGGAAGGCCCCTTTCATTATTTGGGGTGTCTCTGTGTATCAGATTGGCCTCTGAACATGCAAATGGGCCGGAGGCCCGTCTTACCACCTGGCTCCTTTTGGCCATGCTGGTATTTTTAGCAACGCTAATCAGGCAGCTTATTATTTCTCCAGTTCACAGAAACTTTGAACTCCAGACTCCCTCTGCCTAAAAGATTCATGAAGGCCGCGGCATCGGGGGACCTGCTTAAGTTTGCAGTGGGGTCAGAGATCGGCGTTATCCCTTTCGGCAAGCGCAGAAAAACAAATTGCATATGTTAAGGGCATGCCTGGTACATAGTGTATTGTTCAATTCATATTTTTTTTTTCCCAGTGTCTATCTTCTACCTTAAGCTAGTTTTTAGGCTATACAGGCTTTACAGAGCTACCAAAACAGTTCTGTAAATAAGGGTAATAAACAACCCCCAAAACGTCTGCATTGGGCTATTTGGTTGACCTTCAATAAAACATATTGAGTCAACTGGTAGTTATACAAACATGTTGAGTTACTGTATATAGAACAGACACATGTTTTACCTCAATGGCATTTTTCCTAGTGTTATTTTAAAATTATTTATATTAGTGCTGGGCAATCGATTAATTGTGATTAATCGCATCCAAAATAAAAGTTTGTGTTAACATAATATATGTGTGTGTGCTGTGTATAATTATTATGTGTATATAAACACATACACATGCATGTATATATTTAGGAAAAATATGTTATATTTATATATAAAATATTTATATTTATATATATAAGAAAAATTATATAAATATATATACAGTATATACATGCAAATATTTCTTAAATATATACATGCATGTGTGTGTATTTATATATACATAATAATTATACACAGTACACACACATATATTATATTAACACAAACTTTTATTTTGTATGCGATTAATTGCGATTAATCGTTTGCCCAGCACTAATTTATATACTATATTATTTATTCATATTTTGAATTCGCTATTTTTATATTTTCAGTTCTCATTGTAATTTTAGTTTGTTTAATTTTGTTATGTTATTTCAGTTAGTTGCCTAATGTCTAATTTTCATTTAAGGTTTTGAAATGTAAGTTTTTCATCAAATTTTTATGTTGTATTTTATTTCAGCTTTATTTCAGTTAATGAAAATTAATAGCTTTAGCTAACAATAACTACACAGATTTGGTCAGAAGATGCATGAAAACCAGTGACGTTTGATTATGTCATTGACGTCCAGCCTGATGTGTACAAAGGCGACGTATTTGATTTCTAAAGCTACAGCAGAGGGTCTTCAGTGAATAATGACTTAAATTTTCATCTGTTCCTCACACATTCTTAGCAGAAGACACGTTTATATTTATATATGTTACTAGCCACTCAGCATTTTCACTTGCCACAATTTTGACACAATTTTTTTTGAGTATGGCCCTGTATGATGTCATAAAGGACGGAATTCCTTGTATGGGCACTTCTTCCGGATGAGCGCGTGCGCACGTCAACCCGAGCGAGAGCAAAGAGCACGCCCATCAATGAGCTTCGTTCGGGTTATGGAAGCCGTCGGCTGCGCTGTCATTTTGTTTTTAGATCACGAAATCAACAATGTCACTAAAGAAGTGTGTTTTTGGTTGTGAGGGAAAGATAACTTGCTCAGCTTATAACCCAGCGTTAAGAAAACAGTGGATGCAGTTTGTTTTTCCAGAGCAGCAACGGAGTTGTGCAAGTGTGTTTGTTTGTTCCCTGTCACGATGAGTAAAACTGCATCAAATGTTTGTGTTTTGTTGGCAATCGGCGCGTAAGTGCATATAATGTAAACAACACGAACGTATTATCCAGGGATAATGCGATGATGTATTGTGTGTGTGTGTGTGTGTGTGTGTGGTGCACGCGCACTCATGACTCTTTAGCTCTGCCCACTGCACGCCTGCACAAGCTCGGTGTTTTCGGAAAGAATTGGTACAGCGTATCTGTCTTTTATAAATATGATAAAACTAAAGACTCTTCGGAGATATGAAGGATGCAATACTACTCTATAGGTACTCAAGATTAACATGAGATTGGCAGAGACTGTGTGTGTTATGTACCCTTTAAGACCTGATGCACGGATCCATTATACTGTTACACATGCGTTTTCTTTCTCAACTTTTTACATTCACTTAAGACATAACTGACTGTGTTTACGTGAATACTTGCCACGACTGGCATTTTGTCATTATTTTGTGTATTTGACTGTTTAAGTGCAATAAGCAGCAAAAAAGAACTCAATTCAGTACTGAGAGGCGGCTTTGTGTGCGCGCACTTTGGGTGTGAGGACAAAATCTGCAGGAATGAGTAAAATTATGCGCAGTACGCGCAATCCCACGCCGAAATTCAAACACTAAACATTTTTTGTGTGTCAACTCACTATTGGAGAGATGACAGACCGAGAAAGCTCAGCTGGTATTGTGTATCTATTCTATGGAAAATGAATATTGGAAGCGTTTCAGATATTTCAGTATCGGTATGTATCAAAAAATCAATATTTTTGACAACATTACATTGCACTTAGTTTCTTATTAATGTATATAGGCCTATTATATATAAAATTCAACCCGCCAAAGTGGTTAGTAGGAGTGACTGCGTTACACACGCATTCACACGCATTTGGCGGGTGTTAATGTCAAGCCCTGTATACAGGGCTGTCACCGTTAACGTGTTAACGCATGCAATTAATTTAAAGTCCTTAACGCGTTAAAATAATTTAATGTAATTAATGCATATAAATTACAGAAGTACGTGAAGCTGCGTAACCTTGGTAGGAGGAAATTTCCATTCTAACTCTTTAACCTAATTCTGCTTCTATGTTTGTGATCAGGCCATTTTAAGCCGTTAAACTCTGGGAAAGTGTTCAGTGATCCAGTAATCGAATTCATTCAAACAGTCCAGAACAGCGCTAATGTAAAGAAGGCCAGGCTGATTACATCAGACATATCAGAGAGAATAGAGACTCACATTGCGGTTTTAGTGAATTATTCATTCCAGTGTGAACGTATTCTGCGATTGTTTCTGAAGAGCGCAATTTTGGTGACGTATGGGTGTCATACAGTAAGCTCGTGAGAGTCTGTTATATTGATGCACAAAGAACAAACCGTGTGTGTGCACGCTCTAGATCACTGATCGCACGCTGCATTCATGTGTATAAATTTATTATATAATAGAATTATATGGACCCCTTATATTTGATTATTTGGTCTCTGATTGTTTACTTTGCTGGATATAGCAAATGATGACAAAATGAATGTGTTTAATGAGATAAATGCTGTATGCTTAATTTCACGCTAAGTGTGCGATTAATCACACAACAAAAGTGTGATTAATCGTGATTAAACGTTTTAATCGATTGTTTTTTGTTGTTGTCATTTTTGGAATCATTATGAACTGTTGTTGGAAAAGAGCTAGCTGAAAATTCTTCAAAGTATATTTTCGTTTGTGTTCCACAGATTAAATATTGCCATATGGGTCTGAAATACCGTGCAGATGAGTAAATAATGACAGATTTTTAATTTCTGTGTGAACTATTCCTTTAATAATCATGCTAATTTCCATTCTGTTATCATTTGTAAGAAACTTTGAAGTGAATTCTTTAGCGCACTTGTAAACCAGGGGACTTTATTAGACCATGAGTGAATATGAAAGGTCTTCCAAAGTGAAGGCCTTTGTGTATAAAATGCAATTTCGGCCGGGCCTGCCGGCAGGGGGATGCATGTAGATTGCAGGGTGAATTGCCTGCAAAGCTGCTGTCCGATTTGAATTGTCAATGCATCGCCGTTCCATTTGACTCATACAGAGACCACTTTGGCTCAGATAGTGCAAAGACAGATTCCATCAGGTCCTTATCTGTTACAACCTGCATTGCTTGCAATTGGATTCAATAGCAGCCAATAATAGTGTTATTTTTTTTAAACATTAGGATACCTGGGTTTTTTTTTTTTGCACTGGTCAGCAGGAGGGTGTATAGGGATGAGAAAAAGGATATAAGAGAACCTTATTCTACCTTGTTTTTCCCACCTCCTGCTGTCCGATGCCATGAATAGTGCATTATTCCGATCATTTTTCTGACTTTCAAGAGGAAAAAGTAATTTTATCTGGTAAAGGATATATTTTTTCTTTCAGCCGGCCCATCCCAAGAGTGGTGTGCATTGTGCCGGGCTGAAGAAATCTCATCACTGCATTGATACATCACAAAAGCCAAGTGCAATCATCGTCTGAGAGATCCTCTGAGACCAATTTAGACCCCACAGACTTTGACCATAACATTTAAATCAGCAAAACGGACTAATTTAGTGTTGGCTATGATAGTTCTGAATACAATTATTGCACCCTCAACATGGCAGAATTCATTAAAATAGCCATATAACTGATATCAGTGTTAGTCCAATTTTTCCATAATTTCCTCACTCTAAAATAATTGGACCTAGATCTCGTTTTAAGGCCATGGGAGAACTTTGATGGGACTCATTTGCAATAAGGGTGTCTTTTTCAAACAAGACATTAATTAAGTGAGAGTATCTGCTCTGCAATACTCTGCCTTATATTTTTTGACAGCTTTAAGGAATTAAAGGAAAGTTTCACTCAAAAAAAAAATGTAATTATTTATTCACCTTCATGTCTTTCTGAACCAACCTATATAACTTTATTTCTTCCGTGATACAAAACGTGCACATTTTGAAGACTCATGCAGCTCTATACACACCATATGATAGCTTTGTTTTAGGAACTGGCTAATAATCTTTCTCTACATTGAGCTGTTAACTCAAGATTAACTGTGACTAAATCATTGGTCAGTAGGTTGAACTCCATGGCTTGGAATTTATTCCCATTATATTATGACTTTAATCTTATAATTCTATGACGTCATTCTTGTAATTTGACTTTTTGTCTCACCATTTTTTTCTCAAAATATTACTACTTAAATTTCATATTTCTACAACTTTTCTCAAAATATTAATAATGTCATTATGCTTAACTTTATTTTATTTTAACATAATTTCTCAAAGTGTTACTACTTTCATTTAATGTTAATATTTGACTTTATTCTTGTTAAACTCTTGTAAAAGTTATGACTTTCATCCAGATTCCGATAACGAGTCTCGCATCGGCCGGATTACGATCTCTTTATCACAAACTAGTCAGTCTTGGTCACTAGACAGAGGCGATTAACTGATATCCTAGACGTCCGTGCCCCACGTTGATCATTCTAGAATATTTTTTCTTCAGTCCCCTTAGATCTGAACTCACTTAATTAATGCAAGATTATATCTAATCAGAGGCCATGACCATTACCATAGAACCAAGCGACCAACTTAACTTCCTCTAATGGTAGCTTTACATAATCATGCCGTGGTTTCCCACGTACACGTAATTAGAATAATATTACAATAATCAGGAGTTGAGGCTCACCCTATTTAGATTGGTCTAACAACTTTTTGTTGCTCTAAACGGAAGACCCATTAGGTCCACTAGCCTCTACAGTCTAAGTATACATACCTAATGTCAATGTGTTAGTCGGAGCTCTAAAACATCAGTTTGGTGTGCCCTTATGCTTCACCAAAACTGTGCTCTAGTCCGCTACTAACCTGAGCGTAGATTTGCGGTGTTATGGACTTAACGTAATCTACTAGAGTTAATAATTCCAGAGTAAATCAGAATAAATCAGTGTAACAATTTATTATTAGTCAGGTAAATGTATCATGCCAATTACATAATCATTCAAAGATAACCCATACATAACATCAAATGCTCTGAAGTAAAGAGTAAAAGATGGATACCTGACTTCTAAAAATGACATAACACTGAGTGTCTAGAAGACACTCAGCGTTACGGGCTGACCTGTGTAAAGGTTCGCGCCCTGACCCTTCTGCAACATCTCCTTAAATACCAGACCAAGACAGAAACCTCTTTCAAATGTAAACATGAGTTCACAATGGGAATTTGCATTAATCAAGTCTCCAGACCTGTAGTTTACAACTTATTGAGGACATGAGGTAGAGACCAATTGGCAGAGGACACACCCACACACAATAAGCAAAATATCTCTAAACTCTTAAAACCTTTGTTACCTTTTGCTTTACTTCTGTGAGAATGAGACCTTTGTACCAGTCGCACTGAGACATTTCAAATGATACCAAACATGTATAATACTGTATAGTACTTATTCACATTAACTCATATAGATTTTGGGTGAATTATATAGGAGAGATGGGGGAAGAGGCAGTGAAGGGAAAGACATGTAAATTAAGGCAATATTTGGATAATTAACTCAGCGTGATGTCGTCTCGGATGGGGACGATAAATGCACAAGAGTGAGTTCAGATGTTAATTTCCCGGGTGTAGTCGTTCCTTAGCCCAGATGTGCTGGCATCTTACAGTCTTACAATGTAAACAACAAAAACGTGAATTTGTAAAAAAAACAGTAATGTCATGCGCATACGTATTATGTGTTCATGCATGCGTATTACGTGTTCGCAGGGTGTTTTTGACAAAGTGACATCGCCAACTACTGGCCTGGCATGCATAATTCAGCCTTTTTAGTAATTTTCGCAGATCCGTGTGAACGGGGATCGTTTTGACAATGTTGAGATTGTTGTCTGTTTTTAGTACATCGTTGACGTGTAAACATACCCTGAAAGTCCTATTTCAAGACAGCTTTATTCTCAAATTTTATAATTTAAAAGAAATTGTCAAAATGATATTTCATTGTAAGGAAAAGAGCTGTGTGATGATTATTAAAAAAATCAACTGAAAAATTACATGGGTTTGGAAAAATAACAGAACTGTCATCTTTCAGTGAATTATACCTTCAAAATTGGACATTAAAAATAAATTTTTTGAGGTTTCCCATGCGTATTCCCATGAGTAAATGTAATATGAAGTTCTCCAAACATATCATTATGAGTCGTAGTGGTACTATTCCCAGTTTCTTAGCGTGCTAAGGAACGATAAAAGCAAGTCTCAATTTGCCTTCATGTTAAAAGTTCAAGTCAAATATTCATCCTTTGCCTGAATCACATTCCGATTTTTTTGTTCTCTAGAGTCGAGCGTGTTGGTATCAATTCAAACAATGTGTGCATCTGTTCAAAGAGTCAGAATAAGATGGGTGAAACTCTTTAAGAAAAGCCTTTTTTGATTGCTTCAGATGCAGACGTTCGTCTGTTGGAACAGAACAGAGCTGTCGCAAACTCCATCTTATTTACATTTTCTTTTTTTCCCACCCCACACACATACGCCGCACCATTCCAGAAACGCAAGGGAAGGGAAGGAGCCCAAAAAAAGAGTGTCTTTCAATGCCAAGGTGCCAGGGCCTTCTTTTAAGCTGTAAATGTTCTGACGCAGGAGAAGAGAAGGCGATAATGAGAGCTGAGCTCCTTTCCAAGACGTCCGTATTGTTTTAATTGTTCGAGCCGCATAACGGAAGAGAAGCGAAGTCTCTGAGCTGCAGCGCCAACATTTAAAAAAAGAACAAACCTGGCTTTTTCCAATGTGTTGGAGCAATTATGTACAAACCCTGTAATTATGCATATCTTTTTGAAACATGTAAAGCTGTATGGAAATGAGTCTGGGCCGATTTAACTCCACACCATGCACCCCCCACCGGCAGCACATTGTTTGATATTTCAGACAGTTTTGGAGAAGTAATGGGGACTTTAAGTCAAGGTTTCGCGTGAGCATGTGTGAACGTGGGTGTGAGCGCGCTGAGCTAAAAGGGGAAGCTTTAGGCCGTTTATTGTGGGGAAACGGTGAGAAATTGCTACAAAAACACACCCCGTGCGAAACTCCTTCCCTTCCTCCTGCCTCGTTGTCGCTTCCCCTCCCCCTTTGCGTGTGAGGTCCCACCCTTAATTAAGCCTGCTGGGGTTTAAAAGTGTTGAATCTTGTTTAAAGACCATCTCAGCACATTTAGAGGACTGCGCGGGTGCACACGCATGCATGGTAATCAGGCCATCCGCTGGCATTTGAGTGGAAATCTTATTTTCAGACAGATCCCTCCCCCACACACACACGCACATTTGTTTTCCAAGCGATTTTTGAAAAGATGCGGCGTGTCTGGAGATGAGAAAGCCGGGCACGATTGTTCCCGGCTGTAAGTGAGAATATCTCTGCTCAGCACCTCTGTTTCGTGCAATTACCACTCGTTAATCCTTTCAGAAAGAAATTCAATTACTTTTATCAAGGTTATTTCATACATGATAGACAGCGCTGATGTGAGGGTGCAATGAAAGCGGGCGTTTTGTGTTTCTGGCCAAATAATTGAGCTACGCTTGCTCTTCCAGGAGAATGGTCTTCCCAGAACCACGACAAAGCGACTTGTAACAGCTCTATGAGCAACCAATAATGGGGACATTATTCCGGTTCACCAGGAGCTAAGCACCTGTTACTGCTCTTCAACCCAGAACCAACACTGACATTTAAAATGTTCATTTTCAACATTGATAACAGCTTATTGGCAGGAGTCTGTGCCGGAAAACCGACGAAGGCTCTTTAAATGCACGCAAAGTGGCGAGATTAAAATCAAATAGGTGTTTAGGTTTTCTTTCTCCCCCGTTTCTTCATTCCCTTCTTTTTCTGCTTGACTTATCTGCATTCGTTCCCCTAGACCCTCTCTCAGGAAGAGCAGTGGAATCTGGGTAGCTTTCCCCCTCCCTTCCGCACCAATTACCCCTGGATGGATTTTTTTTTGGAGTGAAGCCGGATAATTGTGTAATTATCTGGGTGAAATAGGAAGTCTAATGTGTTAAAGTGGGAGATTTTTTTTTAAGCCATGGTGTGGAAGGAGTATGGCAGGACCAACCTGCCAGAGAGGTGGATGCTCAACCAAATTGATAAGTGAAGAGATAAGTCCCACTCGGCTGAAGTATAGTAGGACCACCAATTCCACTTTGGAGAAGGCAGGGAGACCCAGAAATTGAATTTTTTTCCCCCTGAGTGGAATAAATCAACATAGACGAATCAAGTGACATTCAAGTGCTTGGGGGTCCAATCATTGTTTTATTAGTATTATTGTTATGCACGTTATATATAAAATAATACAATAATACCGGTGCCAGATAGGTGTTCCACTGACGTTGTTAAAAGGTAAAGATCAATGATGATTGGTCAACAGGCCCTAAACACATCATTTTGGGTTCCGCCCAGACAATGTGCTTCACTGGGTGTCAATTATGAGAGCATCATGACTAGGGTGACCACCTGGTTATTGCTCTGTTGCAGGACAGTAGATGTGATTTTGCGGGACAGGGCGGGACACGTGTGTGAGAGAAATGTAGTACTATTATACTATGTAAATATTGATTTACATTAGTTGGAAAGCCTATTTGCCATCATTTTGGATGATAGCAGTGCATCTTGAACTTGTATGTTTTTGTTGTCCTGAATGGTGTAGCTATATATGACTTTTGATGAGGTTCACATGGTTCCTTTGCTTCATCCATGCAGTCGTCATCAGCGAAAAAAATCCCTCTCTAGGGATGCGTTGGTTGGTTATTTTTTCCGCTCTAGCTACAACATGACGGCTGCACAAATGGATTTTTAAACGCCAATCACATTTTTTTATATTATATTTCTTATTGCGGTATTGCAATTTCAGGGTAGAAATAAAATAATACAGGCATAATTGAAACCCTAATCATGACCACTTTTTGAATTGGAAAAAGCATCTGATTAGTTTACATTGGGATTTCGATCAGTGTATTTTTGTCCCAATATGTTGATTGGACAATGTTTTAAATGGGTGGACTTTGAAACAAACAGCTAGTAATTAGAATGATGATGCACGTGATTCATAAAGTAATATCCTTGCAAAAGTTGTGCATAAAACTGTGGAACCTAACTCGATTTTACTTTATTGTGTACATTAAATGGTGATCACCTTAAATATCCAAATCTGAGTACTATAGCAATAACATTCAGATTATCCTCTTGGCTCCACTGCCTTTGATGCCATGTTTTAATCAATAAATAAAATGAACTAACTATTGGAATTCCAAGGTGGTCTGTTCCCATTTAACAAGCACAATATTACATTGACCCTAAACCGCTTTTCTTCACACGTGATTTCACACTGACAGATCTGAGATCTTGGCTCCAAGACAAAGCTGCTGGTAAACAGCAACTTGTGAAAATGAGGGTTTGGAGGGAAGAGAAACAACACAATGAAAATTCAGGGGGAAAGCAACATGAGATATGTTGTCTCCTTCAGCGGTTGTTAGGAAATAAATTGCTTTTGAAAGTAGAAATGTTTACCTCAATTGAGAGACGTTTTATGCCCTTGACAGGAAATTATTTCACAGCTTCTCTTGCGGTTGCTCTTTCCAATGGTCATGTTTTCTTAACCTTACAAAATAACTTGGCCTCTACATTCACCTCGAGTATAAACACTTATTCTGTGTTTTGAGGCCTCCCTCAACGGGTACCTTAACTAATTTCTTTCTTCTGTGGAGGAACTGCCAAGACAGAATGGATGGAAAAGAGGCGTGCTGCTATTCTGACTACTCCCCATATTTGCCCTTTGTGTTGAGTATGTAGCAAGTGGCAGAAAGTAAATCGAATGTAGAATTGCACTGACAGTCAAAAATGGGACTTTTTTGCTCTTTAAATTTGTATTTGTAAAGTATGCACCTTACTCACATAATATTGCAGTTGTTGTTGGCAAAACAAATCATATGAACTGTACAACTGAGAGTAAAATTTGTTTATGGCGGTTAATGTTAGTGTAGTGAAGGCACCGTTGGCCCATTGTTGGCTTCCCGACCAATTTAGAACTTATCACTTCAATTTAATTGAGTATGTGGCAGAACTTTAGGGACAGACGGAGCAAATAAGATGAAATCTGAAGGTACATCAGAATGGCACATTGTTGCTATTCTGTGTTAGTCTGCAGCTCTAATGATTAATTTTTGGAAGACATTTTCATCTGAATACCATTTGAAGAGTTTCAGACCACAAACTTGAACAAACAGACTGTGACAATGATGACAATCATTACAGACACTAACATTAACAGACACAAGTTTATACAGTGGGGAGAACAAGTATTTGATACACTGCCGATTTTGCAGGTTTGCCCACTTACAAAGCATGTAGAAGTCTGTAATTTTTATCATAGGT
The DNA here is from genome assembly GCA_039654105.1 of Coreius guichenoti. Classification (NCBI taxonomy): domain Eukaryota; kingdom Metazoa; phylum Chordata; class Actinopteri; order Cypriniformes; family Gobionidae; genus Coreius; species Coreius guichenoti. The sequence goes on along the minus strand of CM077182.1, from coordinate 11,391,059 downwards.
ACTCTTCAACTGTGAGTGACGGAATCTAAAACAAAAATCCAGAAAATCACATTGTATGATTTTTAAGTAATTAATTTGCATTTTATTGCATGACATAAGTATTTGATACATCAGAAAAGCAGAACTTAATATTTGGTACAGAAACCTTTTGTTTGCAAGAGATCATACGTTTCCTGTAGTTCTTGACCAGGTTTGCACACACTGCAGCAGGGATTTTGGCCCACTCCTCCATACAGACCTTCTCCAGATCCTTCAGGTTTCAGGGCTGTCGCTGGGCAATACGGACTTTCAGCTCCCTCCAAAGATTTTCTATTGGGTTCAGGTCTGGAGACTGGCTAGGCAACTCCAAGACCTTGAGATGCTTCTTACGGAGTCACTCCTTAGTTGCCCTGGCTGTGTGTTTCGGGTCATTGTCATGCTGGAAGACCCAGCCACGACCCATCTTCAATGCTCTTACTGAGGGAAGGAGGTTGTTGGCCAAGATCTCGCGATACATGGCCCCATCCATCCTCCCCTCAATACGTTGCAGTCGTCCTGTCCCCTTTGCAGAAAAGCATCCCCAAAGAATGATGTTTCCACCTCCATGCTTCACGGTTGGGATGGTGTTCTTGGTGTTGTACTCATCCTTCTTCTTCCTCCAAACACGGCGAGTGGAGTTTAGACCAAAAAGCTCTATTTTTGTCTCATCAGACCACATGACCTTCTCCCATTCCTCCTCTGGATCATCCAGATGGTCATTGGCAAACTTCAGACGGGCCTAGACATGCGCTGGCTTGAGCAGGGGGACCTTGCGTGCGCTGCAGGACTTTAATCCATGACGGCGTAGTGTGTTACTAATGGTTTTCTTTGAGGCTCTGGTCCCAGCTCTCTTCAGGTCATTGACCAGGTCCTGCCGTGTAGTTCTGGGCTGATCCCTCACCTTCCTCATGATCATTGATGCCCCACGAGGTGAGGTCTTGCATGGTGCCCCAGACCGAGGGAGATTGACCGTCATCTTGAACTTCTTCCATTTTCTAATAATTGCGCCAACAGTTGTTGCCTTCTCACCAAGCTGCTTGCCTATTGTCCTGTAGCCCATCCCAGCCTTGTGCAGGTCTACAATTTTATCCCTGATGTCCTTACACAGCTCTCTGGTCTTGGCTATTGTGGAGAGGTTGGAGTCTGTTTGATTGAGTGTGTGGACAGGTGTCTTTTATACAGGTAACGAGTTCAAACAGGTGCAGTTAATACATGTAATGAGTGGAGAACAGGAGGGCTTCTTAAAGAAAAACTAACAGGTCTGTGAGAGCCGGAATTCTTACTGGTTGGTAGGTGATCAAATACTTATGTCATGCAATAAAATGCAAATTAATTATTTAAAAATCATACAATGTGATTTTCTGGATTTTTGTTTTAGATTCCGTCTCTCACAGTTGAAGTGTACCTATGATAAAAATTACAGACCTCTACATGCTTTGTAAGTGGGCAAATCTGCAAAATAGGCAGTGTATCAAATACTTGTTCTCCCCACTGTATATGTTGTGTGTGTATATATATATATATATATATATATATATATATATATATATATATATATGTATGTAATACTATATATACAGTATATATATATACACTCACCTAAAGGATTATTAGGAACACCATACTAATACTGTGTTTGACCCCCTTTCGCCTTCAGAACTGCCTTAATTCTACGTGGCATTGATTCAACAAGGTGCTGAAAGCATTCTTTAGAAATGTTGGCCCATATTGATAGGATAGCATCTTGCAGTTGATGGAGATTTGTGGGATGCACATCCAGGGCACGAAGCTCCCGTTCCACCACATCCCAAAGATGCTCTATTGGATAGAGATCTGGTGACTGTGGGGGCCATTTTAGTACAGTGAACTCATTGTCATGTTCAAGAAACCAATTTGAAATGATTCGAGCTTTGTGACATGGTGCATTATCCTGCTGGAAGTAGCCATCAGAGGATGGGTACATGGTGGTCATAAAGGGATGGACATGGTCAGGTAGGCCGTGGCATTTAAACGATGCCCAATTGGCACTAAGGGGCCTAAAGTGTGCCAAGAAAACATCCCCCACACCATTACACCACCACCACCAGCCTGCACAGTGGTAACAAGGCATGATGGATCCATGTTCTCATTCTGTTTACGCCAAATTCTGACTCTACCATCTGAATGTCTCAACAGAAATCGAGACTCATCAGACCAGGCAACATTTTTCCAGTCTTCAACTGTCCAATTTTGGTGAGCTCGTGCAAATTGTAGCCTCTTTTTCCTATTTGTAGTGGAGATGAGTGGTACCCGGTGGGGTCTTCTGCTGTTGTAGCCCATCCGCCTCAAGGTTGTGCGTGTTGTGGCTTCACAAATGCTTTGCTGCATACCTCGGTTGTAACGAGTGGTTATTTCAGTCAAAGTTGCTCTTCTATCAGCTTGAATCAGTCGGCCCATTCTCCTCTGACCTCTAGCATCAACAAGGCATTTTCGCCCACAGGACTGCCGCATACTGGATGTTTTTCCATTTTCACACCATTCTTTGTAAACTCTAGAAATGGTTGTGCGTGAAAATCCCAGTAACTGAGCAGATTGTGAAATACTCAGACCGGCCCGTCTGGCACCAACAACCATGCCACGCTCAAAATTGCTTAAATCACCTTTCTTTCTCATTCTGACATTCAGTTTGGAGTTCAGGAGATTGTCTTGACCAGGACCACACCCCTAAATGCATTGAAGCAACTGCCATGTGATTGGTTGATTAGATAATTGCATTAATGAGAAATTGAACAGGTGTTCCTAATAATCCTTTAGGTGAGTGTATATATATATGCTGTCAATCGATTTAAAAAAATGACTTAATTAATCTCACATTATTCTGTATTTAATCGCGATTATTCCCACTTAACATAAAATGTATTATATTAATTATTATAGAAATTAATATGGAAACAACATAAAGACTGTGTATTTTAAATAATTGTTTAAAGGCATATAGCTATGAATAAAGGCCAGTGTCACAGATGCCAGTACTGCTACTAATGTCTCTATTAAATGGATTTTTTTTCCTGAAAGATATTGTTTTCAGATTTTTTTTACCCATGTAACCTTCTATTTTGATGAATATGGTTATGACACCAACATTTTACATGCCAGTGAAATTTCATAATACTCGATTTTAATTTCTATACCACAAAAAAAAACTACACTCAAAAAAAATTTTACGCCTTTTTTTAAGATTTAATTAATAGTAACATTCCATCAAATTGAATTGAATAATCCGTACGTAATTCAGTTGAATAACTGATTAAGGATTGTTCAATTTATTCAATTAAATTACTTTTTTTTTTTTTTTTTTAAATGAAAAAAAAAATTGTGTACTATCCTAACTAATATAAAGTTCAAACACTTTAAAAGACAACAGTCAGTAATAAAATAAGAACAAATTACAAGCAATCGCAGAAATAAATATAACATAACAAAGATACAAATGAAATTATCAATGCTTTAAGATTTTCATGTGGGTCTAACAGTAGTATTTAGGTAAGAAATACTCCAGAAATTGAATACAAATAACACTGCATAGTCTTCACTGTATAAGTTAAAAATAGATTAATCCTTATCATAGCTACAAAACATATTCAGTCAAGAGCAGTAAATGAATTATGCTTGTTCTAGTGTTGCTTGATTAAAATTAATGACACAGACTGCAGCAGGTTTATTAGGCTGCTGTCACTTTAAGACCTGATGCACATCTGGTTTTCTCCCAACTCTTTACGTTCATTTAAATCTTTTTAACTTCATGTAAAACTTTTTGAACCTACTGCATTTTGACACAATTTTGTGTGTTTTTGTCTATTCAAGCATGATAGAAGCAAAAGAGAACTCAATGCATTACTAGCATGTTTCAGGTGTTGTGTTCACAGAGTGCCACTTCACAGACATCACACCACTACCGAATTGAGTTCCCTTTGGCTTCTTATCACACTTGAATGGTTTAAAAGCACTTGAATGAATGATTGGCTGATCATAGGATAGGCTACATGCCAACAATCTTCGGTCAGCCACTCTTTCTCACTTCGCAAAGCTGGTGAAAACCCATATAGCATGATCATATACTGTAACGCTAGGGCACTTTGTACAGCTGACCCTCTCTTGGTCCTCACTGTAGCATGCTCTGTTTAAAATGAGCTGTAAAAGCAGGTTAAACAGATAATATTAATTACTAGGGGTGTGACGAGATCTCGTGCCATAAGATCTCGCAAGATTAAAATGTGACGAGATTTCTCGTCAAGGTGAAAAGCTGTCTCGCACGAGTGTGAGGGTGAAGTTAGGATAGAATATGCCGCCGCTACATTCACATTACGCCTCCACTGTCATTTTGCTTTTTTTTTAAGAAATAAAAACAATTTAATTCAGGTGGATAATGGTCGCTTCAATTCCATCCAGCTCATCCAACATGAGCTGTTCGAGTCGTACGCAGCAGGAATCAGAGTTCACTAATCACGTGACGAGATGGATTCGTTGCGCATGCATGTCACATGTCTGTCTGTTGGGTTGATCTTTCAGTTGTTTTGATCCTGTCACGTGTTCCTTTGTCTTAGTTTCCCGCCACTTGTTTGTTACCATGGTTACCCTCATTAGTTCATTTCTCCCAGCTGTGTCTTGTTAATCATTTTGTTTCTGTTCACTACTTAAGTTACACCCTCACCTTCAGTCTTTGTCTAGTCACTGTTATGTTAAGTTGGATTCCCGTTGCTTGTTTTCAGTTCTTTTCAGTGAAGTTTGGATTAAAGTTTATGTTTGCTTATTATCTCCTGAGGAGGCTTGGTTGCGTCCTCGAGCCGTCCACTGCTGCCCGCTGGCGAAGGGGGAGGATGAGTGTGGTCCGGCGTTTGACCGGCCACAGCTCTCCGAGCCCCCTGAGGACCCGGAGATGGAGGAAACTGCTCTTTTATTGAACATTTGGCGGAACACAAAGAAAACGGAACCAAAGATTCTCCGCCCGGCCCTCCCCCGGGGGATGGAGCGGTGCGATCACCGTCTCCTGAAGAGCGGTCCTCCCCATCTCCGGGTGAGTCCTCCCCATCTCCCCATCTCTCTACTTGCGCCCGGCTCCTCGACGTCGCTTGGGTGGAGGCTGCTGCTGCGACGCGGGAGCGGAGGCAGACGCAGGCGGCCGCCCTCGGCGACGAGCAGGCTGAGGCGCTGCCGGCGGCGGGGTAGAGACAGCAGCTGACCGCCGTGGCAGGATGTGACTGATCGCCTCAGTCTGCTTCTGTGCGGCCGAGAACTGCTGGGCGAAGTTCTGGACCGCGTCGCCGAAGAGGCCGGTCTGGGACACGGGGGAATTAAGGAACCTGATCTTGTCGGTTTCCCTCATGTCAGCCAGAGATGGCGTTCCTGGACCACTATCGTGGACATCGCACGACCCACTGCCCGCACCGTAACCTTCGTCGCACGAAGCGCGAGGTCCGTTGCGGTTCTCAGTTCGTGCAGAACTGCGGGATCGTGACCACCCTCGTGCAAGGTCTTCAGTGCCTGGGCCTGATGGACCTGCAACAACGCCATAGCGTGTAAGGTGGACCCAGCATCTCCACAAGCCTGGTAGGCTTTTCCGATCAGATCGGACGAGTACCTACAGGCCCGGGAGGGGAGACACGGGTTCCCCCTGGATGTGGAGTTAGGGCACAGTTGCATAGCAACGGCCCGTTCCACGGGAGGAACCTGCGTGTAACCCTTTGCAGGTCCGCCATCGAGGGTGGTGAGGGAGGAGGATCCACCAGGCCAGTTTCGGGCAGTAAAAGGTGCCGTCCACGACCTGGTGAGCTCCTCGTGCACCTCCGGAAAGAAAGGAACCGGGGTGGGGCGCTGAGAACCAGCACGGGCCACCCCGAGAAACCAATCGTCCAGCCTCGAGGGTTCGGGACACGGTGGAGGGTTCCACACAAGCCCAACTCTCTCAGCGGCCCGGGAAAGCATGGCCATCATTTCTGGATCCGTATCGGGCACAGCGGATCTTCCTGAAGGAGCCCCCTGCGCCGACACGAAAATTCTGACCCTCCCTCCGATGCAACGATGGACATCTGATCATCGAGAGGAGCCCCGAAGGATACGGATGGTACACACCTCGTGGGTGGCCCACCGCGTTCCAACGGCAGCTCTACTGGCTGCGAAGTGCGGGAGGGGTGAGGGTTCCCCGGGGGTTGGGTCCCTGGGGGAAGTGCGCTCACTGTAACCCTCAAATCACCCGCGCTACTGCCTGAAGTAACCCTCTGTGGAGGGTTAGATCGAGGCAGAGGCACGGGGACTCCACCCCTTGCGAGATGGAGTCTCGACCACAACTCCGAGATGGTCATGTTCCCGCAGTGAGAACATCCCTCGGTGACAGGTAACCACCGCATCCAGAAACACACCGATAGAATGTCATCTTGAAAAAGACGCAAGCTCTGTCTGTGTAAGCTCTTTTAGAAGGACGCTCTCCTTAGTGCTGAAGCACGCAGGGGGAAGGGTCGCGGCGACACAGTCAGGGAATAGTGCAGCCTGACGTGCGCGCTCTCTCTTACGAAGGCGCTCTCTTACCAGCCATAAGAACAGCCTTTCAGCGCTCTTCACCTAGCGCACCGAACCAGCTGTGAAAACAGCCTTTGTGTTTGCTCTATCAAACAAAAAAGAGAGATGATCAAAGAACCACACGACCCGCTGCAGCGCCATCACACCAACACCGACTGAAGAGATCGCTTCAAAAAGGCAGGCTTCAGTCAGTTCAACTGCGTAGAAGAGAGTGATATCTGGACGAACCATTTACCACTCGGCTCCGAAGCAAAAAGCTAATTTGATGCAAGCACCTGTGTCTCATTTATACCCGTGCTGCGTGGCATGAGCACCTGGTGCAATCATTGCATGCCAATGTGCATTGGCTCATTTAGTTACACTCGAAGTAGATTGGCTCTCGCGAGCGAGATTCCTATTCGTCGGTCTCCGACGTGGCGTCGGAAGTGACCAACTGAATGGGAAATATATATATATATATATATATATATATATATAAGTGAATTATTCACTCATCTGATTAATTAAAAAACACTGATTCATTCAGTAAACGTGACTGTATTCATGATTTGTATTCAACAAAACATTTCTTTTAGTAACTAAACAAGTGACTGCCTTTATTAGCAAGTCAAGGCATCATTTGCTCAGCTGATTCATTCAGAAATTCAGATTCATTCAGAAACGCCATTACTGAATGTTGTTGCGAGTTTTAGAGCAGTTATTACTTTGGCTTTGTTTTATTTTCTGCAATATTTAGGCAACTGGCAAGTTACTCAACACTGTAAACCCGAATAAGTTGGCAAAACTCAAAAAATTTGAGGTAATCAGTTACATCTATTTTTTTAAGTTAAGAAATAGAAAGCAGAACTGGAACAGATTTTTATTTTGTACTCATACATTTTAATTAACTTAACTTAAACTATTTAAGTAAGTTAATTCATACATTTAGCTTAAAATGACCATGTAATCTCAATTTAAATATTTTTAAATTTAAATTTTAACTTGGCTAGCTTTAACTAGCTAATTCGGTAAATGCTAACTTGCTAGTTGGTAACACAATGCTTAGAATTAGCAGAGGTGGGGGACTCGAGTCAGACTTAAGTCGCAAATTTTAGGACTTGAGACTTGCTTGACAAATATTAATAAACGACTTGACTTTGATTTGATATTCATGACTTGAGACTTGACTCAAACTTGAGTTAAATGACTCAAAATAACTTGTCTTTTGTTTAATAAATATCTGTTTTTGAACGCACCGCAACCTAACCACGTGACGCACCAGGCAAGCAGAGAGTTAGCGTAAGAGCATTGACAGTCGTGACTGAACATGGAAGGCGCTACGCCAAGAATAATTAAATTCGAGTACCAGGATTATGTGAATTTCAAGTTTTCATGGTAATCAGTCACTCACGGGTCACGGCACGCCCATGCTCGCACCCGCGCTGTATCCATCATTTTCATACAAAGAGGTCGCGATGAGTTCAAAATGGCGCAAAAAAAACTCTTCACTACGAAAACGTCAAGCACTGTAAGTTGACATGGGGTATCCGAATTGTGATGCACAATGATGAATTACTCTGCCTATTTCTCTTGTTGAATAATTAGCCAGTTTTGCTGAAGACGCCTAGCTGTGAGCGTTTCGGCAGCGTAGCGTTTTGTGAGTGTGAGTGTGTGTGTGTGTGTGTGTGTGATATACGGAATATCCGCGGAAGTGTTACTAGTATCTCAGTTCACAGATAGTTTGTTTCTGTATTGTTTCTATATAAAAATGTCGATACAATGTAAAGTCGATACAATTTGTTCTGGCTCTTGTTTTCAATAATTTTGCTGCGTGTTTATGCTTGTTGTTGTCATCTGTTGACAATGACATTGTACAAGCAAAATGTGGCGTTTGGTTAGTGTTGTGTTTGTCCCGCCCCTCCTCCACTGTGATTGGGCGGCTGGGTTAAAAGTCACTCTATCATTGTGGTGTGTGTTCTGCATTGGAGCTGATTGTTGACAAATTATGTAACAAAAAGTCATTTTTATAGACTCCCATTGATTGAATTTATATAAATTTAAAAAAAAAAAATGCTTAAATCCCTCCCAACACTGCACAAATGTAAAACATTTTAGTAAAACATTATTAAAGTGAGTAATATTACATTTAAAAAAAAAAAAAATTACATTACTATGTTACAGACTTTTTCTCACGCTAACATACAACCAGTATCATTCCAATTCAGTTTTTTGTTTGTAGAGCTAGCAAATGTCAACAACCACATCAAGTCTCATGCCATTTTAGATGATTTTTTATTTTTTTTATTTCAGCAAAGATCATTTGGGGTCAAAAAGACCCAGATAGCTTACATAAATAGCATATTAAGCCAATTAAGCAAAAAGATATAAGATTAAAAATAAAACCGTCAATTAGACAAACGTCAGAAAAAAACTGGTATACCACTTGACATTCTGTCCCCCTCACTTCTGAAATGATGGCTACGCTTCTGTTTGGACATGTTAAGAGTTGATAAAAATCAATAATCCAAGGCACTCGAATAATATTTAAGCCTTTGTCAAAAGCCTTTATTTCATCATGGCTTTAATATTTTAAAAACAAGTGATGAGTACTGCACACCTACGTGTTGCGGCTAATGAGCCTTCGTCAGGGTGTGAGCAACAAACACAATCTGAGTTCTCTTAAGTTAATTAGTCATATAACAATCACCTGGTCACGCTGTACAGGACAAGCAGGAGAGAGAAAATTCAAATACAAAGAGAACGTATCTCACCCAATATATTGGCCTAATTTCAGTTACATTTACATTTTAGGCTATGTAGTTTTAATTATTAATTTTTAGATTTTTATTGTATTAACAACTCAGCTGTATGTGGACACCTTTTGAGTAGAAATGCATATTGCAATTTGTTTGTTGCAAATAAAACTCCCATAGTCCATAACTACTGTAGTTTTAACTTATTTTAATATATAAATTCAGTTAAATCATCAAACATTTGTATTACTTGCCAGTGACTTGCTTGACCCAAGCTACGACTTGACTTGAATTGCTTGACATAAAGCAGTGACTTGACTTGACTTGCTTGATTCTCACAAAAATTGATTTGGACTTGCTTGAGACTTGAAGGTTAAGACTTGAGACTTACTTGTGACTTGCACGTGTGACTTACTCCCACCTCTGAGAATTAGCATAGCATAGCACTTGCTGAATGAGTACAGCAATGTAGAACATTTAATACTGTATATCTGTTCTCAAACCAAGCTCATGCTCCACACGTCACCATGATAATACCCCCCCCCCCCCCCCCCCCCTCTAAATTAGCATAGCAAAACATTAAACGCTACTAAATCTCCCATTTAATGTTAATCTTGCACAAAAAACATTATATAACACTTAATTTTAGCATTTACTCTCCCTTTCGAGTGTCATGGCAAAGCATGCTGGGAAATATAAATCCCAGCCCAGTTTCAGTTAAATTTAAGTTTGTCTAAATTAAAAGAAACAAGTTTGTAAAACTCAAAACAATTAAACAATTCAGATTACTTAAAATGTGTCCATTTTGAGAGCTCAAAAGAAATCACTTGTCACTTGCATCACTTGTATTTGCTTTTGATGTGACACTTGCGTCCGGTGTTATTGACCAAAATTTGTTATTGTATTCTTTTCTTGGGATACTGCTGTAATGGTTCTCATATTGTACATTTATATGGTGAACATTTGGTGCCAGAATCTGACTTGTTATGAAAGGCACAGGCATAATGCCTTTCTGTCAAATGTTTATAGTTCAAAATTAATGAATGAGTCACACCTGGGAATCGAGGTTTCATCAAATTTCACTTAAAGAGGCGACATCTATTAGCACCTCACACTTTAGCAGGCAGCATTTTAAACAAACAACGTGCTCCATCAAACAAGTTAATGCTTTTACGGTTCATACATTCAATTTTACAGCGTATACCAGCGTAACCTCTTTTGAGAGCGATGGCACCACAGTTTATCGAGCACCTCTCAACCACAAACACAGGTAAACAAAAACACAATGGCACTCTAACCAAAGGGCCCTGTGTACAGCTGACCCTCTCTCGGTCCTCACAGTAGCAGGTTCTGTTTAAAATGAGCCGTAAAAACGTCAAATGATGCTAAATTAAGCACAAATGGATCTGGATTGTACTAAAAAGTTGAATGTGTCATTACAGCAACAAATAGGGACAAAGTTAACAAAGTCTGACATTTGAATTTATTTAAATTAATTTAACATTTCACTCAATTTTAGACAGATAACATACTTTTAAAATATTGTGCAAAATATAAGCATTTTCACTAGTGGTCTCAAACCTTTGGGCCTCTTAGAATTTTACTGTGAACTTAAAGGGATAATTCAGCCAAAAATGAAGATTACCCCATGATTTACTCACCCTCAAGTCATCCTAGATGTGTATGACTTTCTTCTTTCAGACGAATACAATCTGAGTCATATTAAAAAATGTCCTGGCTCTTCCAAGCTTTATAATGGCAGTGAATGGCTGTTTCTGTTTTGAAGTCCATAAAAGTGCATCCATCCATCATAAAAGTACTCCACACGGCTCCGGGGGGTTAATAAAGGCCTTCTGAAGCAAAGCGATGCGTTTGTGTAAGAAAAATATCCATATTTAAAACTTTACAAACTGTGATCTCTAGCTTCTGCTAACTGTCGTACGCGCGTTCACGAGAGACTGGCGTTCCAGTGTATGATGTACAAACCCGATTCCAAAAAAGTTGGGACACTGTACAAATTGTGAATAAAAACAGAATGCAATGATGTGGAAGTTTCAAATTTCAATATTTTATTCAGAATACAATATAGATGACATATCAAATGTTTAAACTGAGAAAATGTATCATTTTAAGGGAAAAATAAGTTTATTTTAAATTTCATGGCATCAACACATCTCAAAAAAGTTGGGACAAGGCCATGTTTACCATTGTGTGGCATCCCCTCTTCTTTTTATAACAGTCTGCAAATGTCTGGGGACTGAGGAGACCAGTTGCTCAAGTTTAGGAATAGGAATGTTGTCCCATTCTTGTCTAATACAGGCTTCTAGTTGCTCAACTGTCTTAGGTCTTCTTTGTCGCATCTTCCTCTTTATGATGCGCCAAATGTTTTCTATGGGTGAAAGATCTGGACTGCAGGCTGGCCATTTCAGTACCCGGATCCTTCTTCTACGCAGCCATGATGTTGTAATTGATGCAGTATGTGGTCTGGCATTGTCATGTTGGAAAATGCAAGGTCTTCCCTGAAAGAGACGACGTCTGGATGGGAGCATATGTTGTTCTAGAACTTGGATATACCTTTCAGCACTGATGGTGGCTTTCCAGATGTGTAAGCTGCCCATGCCACACGCACTCATGCAACCCCATACCATCAGAGATGCAGGCTTCTGAACTGAGCGCTGAAAACAACTTGGGTTGTCCTTGTCCTCTTTAGTCCGGATGACATGGCGTCCCAGTTTTCCAAAAAAGAACTTCAAATTTTGATTCGTCTGACCACAGAACAGTTTTCCACTTTGCCACAGTCCATTTTAAATGAGCCTTGGCCCAGAGAAAACGCCTGCGCTTCTGGATCATGTTTAGATATGGCTTCTTTTTTGACCTATAGAGTTTTAGACGGCAACGGCGAATGGCACGGTGGATTGTGTTCACCGACAATGTTTTCTGGAAGTATTCCTGAGCCCATGTTGTGATTTCCATTACAGTAGCATTCCTGTATATGATGCAGTGCCGTCTAAGGGCCCGAAGATCACGGGCATCCAGTATGGTTTTCCGGCCTTGACCCTTACGCACAGAGATTGTTCCAGATTCTCTGAATCTTTGGATGATATTATGCACTGTAGATGATGATAACTTCAAACTCTTTGCAATTTTTCTCTGAGAAACTACTTTCGGATATTGCTCCACTATTTTTCGCCGCAGCATTGGGGGAATTGGTGATCCTCTGCCCATCTTGACTTCTGAGAGAAACTGCCACTCTGAGAGGCTCTTTTTATACCCAATCATGTTGCCAATTGACCTAATAAGTTGCAAATTGGTCCTCCAGCTGTTCCTTATATGTACATTTAACTTTTCCGGCCTCTTATTGCTACCTGTCCCAACTTTTTTGGAATGTGTAGCTCTCATGAAATTCAAAATGAGCCAATATTTGGCATGACATTTCAAAATGTCTCACTTTCAACATTTGATATGTTATCTATATTCTATTGTAAATAAAATATAAGTTTATGAGATTTGTAAATTATTGCATTCCTTTTTTATTCACAATTTGTACAGTGTCCCAACTTTTTTGGAATCGGGTTTGTAGGACACAGGCGTAGCGTAAGTTCTGGAGACGAACGCGGAAGCGCAGAGGATAGAGCAAAACAAAACTTGGTTCTCGCGAGAACTAGCATATTCTCACCGGAGCGTCCTACATCATACGCTGGAACGCCAGTCTCTCGTGAATGCGCGTACGACAGTTAGCGGAAGTTAGAGATTACAGTTTGTAAAGTTTTAAATATGGAATATTTAAATATTTTAAATATTTTTTTATAGAACTCCGATTGTATTCGTATGAAAGAAGAATGTCATATACACCTAGGATGACTTGAGGGTGGGTAAATCATGGGGTAATTTTCATTTTTGGGTGAACTATCCCTTTAAGTTCTGTATGTTAAATGCATTTGAAACAAAATTCCCAACTTTAAAACTTGGAATCTAGATTAATGCCACTGCAAGGAAAATGCAGCATCCTCTTGACAACATCACCAATAATCCTGATTGAATAGTGATGATGACTGTCATAAAGGCTACGGTTGTCTGATCAAGTTACTGCGTTCCAACTAACGACGACAACTGCAGGGAAAAAAGAATTGACGATAGCTAATTAGCAAATCCATAATGTTTCCCTCCTTTTAAGCATCTCCCTCGAGGGTGTTTTGAATCATTATGCAAATGATGTTGTCAAATGTCAATTAGTGCAGGAAGAAACTCTCATGATTTATTATTTTCAAGAGTACTTTTGCAGAGGGAAACTTCTCCCACTAGTCATCAAAGGAAATGAAAGATGAGATATATGTGTGGGAAGAGCGCACGCGAGTGTCTCTCACCCACTGCGGGGAACGAAAACCTTCATTTGTAGGCAAAGGACAAGGGAGCGCTTAAGTGGTCCACTCGGGGACTGCACCAAACAGACCTTTGACATGCGCCATTGTTTTAACTGGCAAGGGTTTAAACACAAGGACTCTACACTTGGACACATTTTCAGCTTTTTTAATTCACTGCAGATGTTGTAATTAATGTCACAGACAAAAGATACTTTTTTTGATGTGCCATAATTACGAACAAGGACATAAACGCATCAGGAGAGCTTCTGTTTGACAGTTGAAGGATCCTCTTAGTTTTTTGTTCCTCGACGTGTTTCATTGGCATGACAAGAGTTTCTCTTCCAAAACTATTCACGGTCCCTGGTGAAGGGCATTTCTTAGCAGCAGTGCAATTACCCAATAAATCAACCAATAAAAGACAATGTCAGTTGTCAATTAGGTTTTATAATTGAATAATTATTGGGTAAAGAGTCAAGGTAGGGTGATTAAGGCAGTGGTTCGCCAAATGTCACAAAGCAATTGAAATGAATTACACAAAAACGACTCCCACGATTAGCTAGCAATAAAGCCTTGCTCCGTTTACTTTGTTTAGCAAAGCCTTCCTCTTTGTTCTCTTTGGTTTTTCCCTCTGAACTCTTGCTCTCTCTCTGCTTGGTCTCATCGCTCAAAGGCTCTGGCTTCTGCAAAGTGGAGTTTAGAGGTTTCATTGCAATGACTGCATGCCTTAATTAACCGAGGGTACACGTCTGTGCCCAATAAACAGAGTTACAGGCTACATTATTATTGAGGAATACTGCAAGTTCATTTTGTAATGCACCTGCAACCATTTTTGTGCTATGCTTTGCAATATTGTGACAACGGTTGGGCTTGATCTACTGTAAAATGCATGTTATAGATTGCGCTAATTGAGGGCTGCTTGGAGATTATCTGAAAAAAGTACCGGGCTTCTTTTTCAAAACCCAATTAGAGATCACATCAGGGTTGTTAGGTGAATTATTTATTCATTATCCAGAGGTACATTTAATAGGCCAAACTCATTTAGATGCTCATTATCAATCTTGGCAACAGATCATATTATCTGGACGTTTTGATCTTTCTGAAGCACAACCGTGTACAGAATGAAGGTGTAGCTCTATGAAAAAACACCAACAACATACCAGATCCTGCCTTTGATTAAACATTGAGGACTGGCCTCTTGCAGAGAACATAGACATAGACTGCTCAGCAGACTTTCTCTGGACTCCCATGAGTCCACTGTCCACCTCAGCTGGGGGTGTGGCTACATGTGGGCAGTGCCCATCCAACAGAAAATTACAACAGTTTTCAAGTGACTAGCATAATTAATATATATATACATATACACATACAGTCAAACCAAAAATTATTCAGACACCAGATATAATTTTTTACTAGTGGGTGCAGGAAGTTATAGTTAATTTATGTAAGTGAAGATAGCAAAATTAAGTAAACTGTTACATATTATACCCAAAAATTCGTCATACAGTGGACTACCAGTAAAATTGATACAAATTTATGACCAAAATTATTCAGACACTTTGAACTGACCATGTTTTGCTTAAGTGTTTTTTCTTTAATTGCTAATGCGACCTTTTACACCACAGACTGAACAAAATTAAGCATTGCTTGGTAATTGGTTGACCTAAATTGGTATTATCTAATTGTGTACTGAAATTTAACAGCTGACAGCTGATTGGTTGATTGTAATCCATTACATTCTATCAAAGGTATCTGACATTATCAAGATGAATTTGTTCTCACACAGTTTAACTCTGAGTTCTTGTCATATTTTATTATCATTTTATAAACTAAAGTGAATAAACTGTGATAATGTGAGAAAATGTTGAAGGTGTCTGAATAAATTTTGGTTTGACTGTGTGTATATATATATATATATATATATATATATATTTAATGTTTTTGAAAGTTTCTTCTGCTCACCAAGGCTAAAAACTGTATTATTGTAAAATATTATTGCAATTATTACAACTGCTTTCTATCTCAGTATATTTTAAAATCTAATTTATTCATGTGGTGGGAAAGCTGAATTTTCAGCATTATTACTTCCATCTTCAGTGTCACATGATGCTTCAGAAATCATTCTAATATGCTGATTTGGTTCTCAAGAAACATTTAATATTATTATCAATGTTGAAAACAGTTGTGCTGTTTGATATTTTTGTGGAAACCGTGATTTTTTTTTTCAGATTCTTGATGAACAGAAAGTTCAAAATTACAGCATTTATTTGAAATACTAAACTTCTATGATTTATAAATGCATTTATTGTCACTTTTGATCAGTTTAACACATCTTTGCTGAATAAAAGTATTAATTTCTTTTAAAAAAATCTTACAGACCCCAAACCTTTGAACGTTTGTATGTGTGGTCCTGGTAAACCCTACGTTATGGGGACAAAATGTCCCCACAAAGATGGCAATATCTGAAATCCTTGCTCTTGTTGGGACATTTTTTGGTCCCCATGAGGAAAACAGCTTATCAGAAATCAGACTAAATTATGTTTTTTTTTTTGTTTTGTTTTTTTTTAAATGTAAAAATGCAGAAAGTTTTGTGTGATGGGTAGGGTTAGAAAGGGGATAGAATATACCGTTTGTACAGTATAAAAATCATGTCTATGGAAAGTCTCCATAAAACATGAAAACACCTGGTAAACCCTACATTATGGGGACAAAATATTGCCACAAAGATGGCAATATCCGAAATCCTTGCCCTTGTGGGGACATTTTTTGGTCCACATGAGGAAAACAGCTTATAAATCAGACTAAGTGATGTTTTTTGAAAATGTAAAAATGCAGAAAGTTTTGTGTGATGGGTAGGTTTAGGGGTAGGGTTAGTGTAGGGGGATAGAATATACAGTTTGTACAGTATAAAAACAATTATATCTATGGAGAGTCCCCACAAAGATAGTAAACCATACGTGTGTGTGTGTGTGTGTGTGTGTGTGTGTGTGTGTGTGTGTGTGTGTGTGTGTGTACATTCACAGTTTAAGTTTACATCGAGAGTTTTAAAATGACATTATAGACAACTAATCATACTCCAACTTCAGATTTGTGCCGAGAAAGAAAATACACCACAAAAGGAAACTTCAAAATTGGGGTTAGGAGTGGATTTTGATTGGCGGCATATGCTAAACATCAAGGTTGGAATTAATAAGAACATGCTGTCATAGATCTGTTAAGTCTAGAGGGATAGGGTCCATGCATAAACCGTGTCCCATTTTGATAAGAGGTACAAGAACAGAATGAAAATATAAATGAGAGGTTTGGTTGCGCATCTTCGTGGGTAATTTAGCTATATTTCTTTTTATTTGCATAACAAGGCATTACAATGTCATTTTTAAGAGCTTACCCACATGGATGTGTTAAAAGTTTTACATGCTAAAAGTAGAATCTCAAAGTAAGATATTTCTAACTGGTGTCTCTGAGAGAGTTAGCACTACTTTTAGTGAAATCAGGACTAGGTTGGCTACTTGTACGCAGTCATCTTAGTCTATTATTCCTCTATATCTGTAAATAAGCATAATTAAATGACTGTGAACAATTTTTATTCAAAAAACTGTGGTAATGTGAAAATTAAATTTTCGTAGAATTAATTATGTTACAGGCGAAGAGTAAATTCTACAAAATGTGAATGATCTTCAATGTGATTGTGATTTGTGTTTGTGGTAGTTAGTTTACACCCCATTTTAGTTTCATAATTTGATGCATTTCCAGTTGAAACTGGACAATTAACATAAGGCTTG
Source organism: Coreius guichenoti (assembly GCA_039654105.1). Classification (NCBI taxonomy): domain Eukaryota; kingdom Metazoa; phylum Chordata; class Actinopteri; order Cypriniformes; family Gobionidae; genus Coreius; species Coreius guichenoti. Next base: position 11,373,617 of record CM077182.1, on the reverse strand, counting down.
ATTTTATCCACCAGGAATCATTTGGTTCATGAAAAGCCACAGTTTTAAATGTTTTGATTTTGATGTGATCAAATGCTTGTGCACTATATTCCAATTCTTCTGAAGCCATTTGATAGTTTTGTGCAATAAACAGACTTAATAACTCATCCGCTGCAGCTCTCAAATCAACTATGGTGACTTATGGTGAAATGTGGTGATTAATTCACACTTCAACAGACGCCGACAAACACAGAAAACCACCATGTCACTTCTCAGACATTCCACGACCCGACACGTGCTGATTCAACATTTTCAATAGGAGAAAACCAGCTTCGACAGACGCAGACAGGGGTAACACACTGATCCGACGAAACCCGAGGAAGTGTCTGTTGCCGTCTGTCAGTACACTGTGAACTGCCTTATGTTGACTTGTATCTAAGAAGTTTAATTGTCAAACAGGTGGAAGCCTGTTCAGGCGATGAAGAATACCAACTCTAACCCAACCAATTAGCCCAAACTAGATCTTTATTACTGTATGTCTTTCATTTCATTGAAATACTTCAAGATAGCTTTTAATGAGAGCTCCTCTCTTCCTTCTTTCCATCCGGTATGTGCCGTTAGTGAGCTCTATCAAGTGGTATAAATCTTTCATTTTTGAGATCAGCATTAATGGCCGAAACAGCCTAAGATCTCGGCTCGGCTTCTGCCTTTCATCCTCTCTGCTGGTGGAATTCCGGAGGGGGCTGCGCTCAATCGCTTGCTCCCCTAAGTACACAAAATTAGCTGCTTATCTGTTGATCTCCATACATGATCCCTATGAAATCCTTTCTGTGTGTCCAAGGCTACAGCCTTCACAAGAGCCTATAGGAACCTGCTTGGTCTCTGTTTCTCTTGTGCTTGTCCTCTCTCTCGCTCTATTTCGCTTTCCTGGCCCACAGAGGGGAAACTAAGCCAAATTAAATTGCTCTCAAAGACAATGAGGACCAGGCTTCTACCTCTTATGCTTCCCCTGTCACTTCCAGGGGCTTCAGGCAGACCTTAAGCCCCGGTCTTTTACCAAGCTGCTTGGAGGGATTTCGCAAAAATTGAATTGTCATTCACATCCGTTTGCCATCCGTTTGCCTTAGCGTAATACGGGCCGATGCCAGTAAACGGGTGTGCGGAATATGTTAGAGAAAGTTAGAGGCTCCTGAGTAGATTACAGCTGAGTTAAGTTGTTTGCTACATCTTTGAGGTCCGGTTCAATACCATTCCAGATCTTTCGGAGCCCCATCCCTGCATCTGCTCTTCCACAAATGGGCTCCTTAATCTCTCCGTATTTGGCCTCGTTAATGAGCGCCGGCTGTGGAATTAAGCTTTCCTCTGCCCGTTAATGCCGTCTGCAAGAGCCCAAGAGTGACTGTAGCCCTCGTTAGTGCTGCTTGCTCACTATTGATTGTGCCGGGCCACTAGGGGCTCCCTACCTGCAGTTGACTTTGTACTTCTCCAGGAGTTGTAAGAGGCTGCCGAACAACAGGGACTACGCACATCTCAAACAAGGTCTATGAAAAGCCTATCAATTAGGCTTTGAAGGTCAAGCAAACTCTCTCTGTGCCTCCTTCTGCAGTTCTGTCTTTTTCTTTCTCGCTCTCTCTCTCACCCTTTCTCGCTCTCCCCTGGCCGGACTTGCTCATCTTGAGCTGGCACTATCTCCAATGCTCTCTCACTTGCATCGCTCTCTCCAAAATACATCTGAAGACTCCATTCAATTAAATATCTCTCGGCTCCAGCTGCTCCCTAAGTGAAAGGTCAAGCAAGTCCAGGAGGCTAAAAGAGAAAGGCTTGGCTTCTTCAGAAAGCTCCCCTCCCTCATTCCCTCCACATCCCAACAAAGCCTCCCCCAAGCCTGGGCTCTCTCTTAATGATCCCCACTGGTCAATCCCTAACTAGCGATGACAGTTCCCCCCAGAAGCACCACTGCGGATGGGAGCCAATCGATCAGTTGGAGTGAAAAAAATACACATAATGATAACCCGCAGACATAATGTCAAGCCCTTGTGCTGTCCCAATTGGTTGACATTCAGGTGGATAGAGGGGAGGGCCAGGTGCCGAGACATCAAAAGAGAGGTGCAGCGGTGCGCTTCTCCACGCCAAGTGAGGTCTGTTAACCCCTCTCTAGTGTGACCTCTAATTACCCGAGACATGGCCTGAGAGAATGTAAATGGGATGGCCATCAACTGGGAGTGACCCGCATGCCGTCACCTTCAAAACAAACACCAGCTCATTACTAGAGCAGTAATCCAGCTATACAGGTCTAGTTACAGGAGGGGCTTTGTCCTTTTGTGAAATGTTAACCATTTAGTGGTTCGCAAACTTTTCATGCCAAGTAACACCTTGGACTAAATGAGATGATACTAGTACCACCAAGTCAAAATAGTCTTGCCAATCCAATCCATCCATACATGCTCCAGACCAGTGTTTGATCCAATTCAGTAAAATTCTTTTGTGAAAATGTGTATATATATACTGTAAGTAAATTTGAAGTGAACTGAAATCTCCTAAGGTTCATATATCTACATTATTCTAATACAGTGGTTCTCAATCCTGTTCCTTGTAGTCAGTGGCATAGCGCAAATCTGCAAATTAATGAAGTGAAGTGAACTTCAAGTAGTAGGGAGTATTGAATATGAATATATATATATATATATATATATACAAACCCGATTCCAAAAAAGTTGGGACACTGTACAAATTGTGAATAAAAACAGAATGCAATGATGTGGAAGTTTCAAATTTCAATATTTTATTCAGAATACAACATAGATGACACATCAAATGTTTAAACTGAGAACATTTATAATTTTAAGGGAAAAATAAGTTGATTTTAAATTTCATGGCATCAACACATCTCAAAAAAGTTGGGACAAGGCCATGTTTACCACTGTGTGGCATCCCCTCTTCTTTTTATAACAGTCTGCAAACATCTGAGGACTGAGGAGACAAGTTGCTCAAGTTTAGGAATAGGAATGTTGTCCCATTCTTGTCTAATACAGGCTTCTAGTTGCTTAACTGTCTTAGGTCTTCTTTGTCGCATCTTCCTCTTTATGATGCGCCAAATGTTTTCTATGGGTGAAAGATCTGGACTGCAGGCTGGCCATTTCAGTACCCGGATCCTTCTTCTGCGCAGCAATTGATGCAGTATGTGGTCTGGCATTGTCATGTTGGAAAATGCAAGGTCTTCCCTGAAAGAGACGACGTCTGGATGGGAGCATATGTTGTTCTAGAACTTGGATATACCTTTCAGCATTGATGGTGCCTTTCCAGATGTGTAAGCTGCCCATGCCACACGCACTCATGCCACACCATACCATCAGAGATGCAGGCTTCTGAACTGAGCGCTGAAAACAACTTGGGTTGTCCTTGTCCTCTTTAGTCCGGATGACATGGCGTCCCAGTTTTCCAAAAAGAACTTCAAATTTTGATTCGTCTGACCACAGAACAGTTTTCCACTTTGCCACAGTAATTTTAAATGAGCCTTGGCCCAAAGAAAACGCCTGCGCTTCTGGATCATGTTTAGATATGGCTTCTTTTTTGACCTATAGAGTTTTAGCCCGCAACGGCGAATGGCACGGTGGATTGTGTTCACCGACAATGTTTTCTGGAAGTATTCCTGAGCCCATGTTGTGATTTCCATTACAGTAGCATTCCTGTATGTGATGCAATGCCGTCTAAGGGCCCGGAGATCACGGGCATCCAGTATGGTTTTCCGGCCTTGACCCTTACGCACAGAGATTGTTCCAGATTCTCTGAATCTTTGGATGATATTATGCACTGTAGATGATGATAACTTCAAACTCTTTACAATTTTTCTCTGAGAAACTCCTTTCTGATATTGCTCCACTATTTTTCGCCGCAGCATTAGGGGAATTGGTGATCCTCTGCCCATCTTGACTTCTGAGAGACACTGCCACTCTGAGAGGCTCTTTTTATACCCAATCATGTTGCCAATTGACCTAATAAGTTGCAAATTGGTCCTCCAGCTGTTCCTTATATGTACATTTAACTTTTCCGGCCTCTTATTGCTTACCTGTCCCAACTTTTTTGGAATGTGTAGCTCTCATGAAATCCAAAATGAGCCAATATTTGGCATGACATTTCAAAATGTCTCACTTTCAACATTTGATATGTTATCTATATTCTATTGTGAATAAAATATAAGTTTATGAGATTTGTAAATTATTGCATTCCTTTTTTATTCACAATTTGTACAGTGTCCCAACTTTTTTGGAATCGGGTATGTGTATATATATATATATATATATATATATACACTCACCTAAAGGATTATTAGGAACACCTGTTCAATTTCTCATTAATGCAATTATCTAATCAACCAATCACATGGCAGTTGCTTCAATGCATTTAGGGGTGTGGTCCTGGTCAAGACAATCTCCTGAACTCCAAACTGAATGTCAGAATGGGAAAGAAAGGTGATTTAAGCAATTTTGAGCGTGGCATGGTTGTTGGTGCCAGACGGGCCGGTCTGAGTATTTCACAATCTGCTCAGTTACTGGGATTTTCACGCACAACCATTTCTAGAGTTTACAAAGAATGGTGTGAAAAGGGAAAAACATCCAGTATGTGGCAGTCCTGTGGGCGAAAATGCCTTGTTGATGCTAGAGGTCAGAGGAGAATGGGCCGACTGATTCAAGCTGATCGAAGAGCAACTTTGACTGAAATAACCACTCGTTACAACCGAGGTATGCAGCAAAGCATTTGTGAAGCCACAACACGCACAACCTTGAGGCGGATGGACTACAACAGCAGAAGACCCCACCGGGTACCACTCATCTCCACTACAAATAGGAAAAAGAGGCTACAATTTGCACGAGCTCACCAAAATTGGACAGTTGAAGACTGGAAAAATGTTGCCTGGTCTGATGAGTTTCGATTTCTGTTGAGACATTCAGATGGTAGAGTCAGAATTTGGCGTAAACAGAATGAGAACATGGATCCATTATGCCTTGTTACCACTGTGCAGGCTGGTGGTGGTGGTGTAATGGTGTGGGGGATGTTTTCTTGGCACACTTTAGGCCCCTTAGTGCCAATTGGGCATCGTTTAAATGCCACGGCCTACCTGAGCATTGTTTCTGACCATGTCCATCCCTTTATGACCACCATGTACCCATCCTCTGATGGCTACTTCCAGCAGGATAATGCACCATGTCACAAAGCTCGAATCATTTCAAATTGGTTTCTTGAACATGACAATGAGTTCACTGTACTAAAATGGCCCCCACAGTCACCAGATCTCAACCCAATAGAGCATCTTTGGGATGTGGTGGAACGGGAGCTTCGTGCCCTGGATGTGCATCCCACAAATCTCCATCAACTGCAAGATGCTATCCTATCAATATGGGCCAACATTTCTAAAGAATGCTTTCAGCACCTTGTTGAATCAATGCCACGTAGAATTAAGGCAGTTCTGAAGGCGAAAGGGGGTCAAACACAGTATTAGTATGGTGTTCCTAATAATCCTTTAGGTGAGTGTATACACACTGTATATAAATATAATATATGATATAATATAGTAGTGAGTATGTATGTACACTCACCTAAAGGATTATTAGGAACACCTGTTCAATTTCTCATTAATGCAATTATCTAATCAACCAATCACATGGCAGTTGCTTCAATGCATTTAGGGGTGTGGTCCTGGTCAAGACAATCTCCTGAACTCCAAACTGAATGTCAGAATGGGAAAGAAAGGTGATTTAAGCAATTTTGAGCGTGGCATGGTTGTTGGTGCCAGATGGGCCGGTCTGAGTATTTCACAATCTGCTCAGTTACTGGGATTTTCACGCACAACCATTTCTAGAGTTTACAAAAAATGGTGTGAAAAGGGAAAAACATCCAGTATGCGGCAGTCCTGTGGGCGAAAATGCCTTGTTGATGCTAGAGGTCAGAGGAGAATGGGCCGACTGATTCAAGCTGATAGAAGAGCAACTTTGACTGAAATAACCACTCGTTACAACCGAGGTATGCAGCAAAGCATTTGTGAAGCCACAACACGCACAACCTTGAGGCGGATGGGCTACAACAGCAGAAGACCCCACCGGGTACCACTCATCTCCACTACAAATAGGAAAAAGAGGCTACAATTTGCACGAGCTCACCAAAATTGGACAGTTGAAGACTGGAAAAATGTTGCCTGGTCTGATGAGTCTCGATTTCTGTTGAGACATTCAGATGGTAGAGTCAGAATTTGGCGTAAACAGAATGAGAACATGGATCCATCATGCCTTGTTACCACTGTGCAGGCTGGTGGTGGTGGTGTAATGGTGTGGGGGATGTTTTCTTGGCACACTTTAGGCCCCTTAGTGCCAATTGGGCATCGTTTAAATGCCACGGCCTACCTGAGCATTGTTTCTGACCATGTCCATCCCTTTATGACCACCATGTACCCATCCTCTGATGGCTACTTCCAGCAGGATAATGCACCATGTCACAAAGCTCGAATCATTTCAAATTGGTTTCTTGAACATGACAATGAGTTCACTGTACTAAAATGGCCCCCACAGTCACCAGATCTCAACCCAATAGAGCATCTTTGGGATGTGGTGGAACGGGAGCTTCGTGCCCTGGATGTGCATCCCACAAATCTCCATCAACTGCAAGATGCTATCCTATCAATATGGGCCAACATTTCTAAAGAATGCTTTCAGCACCTTGTTGAATCAATGCCACGTAGAATTAAGGCAGTTCTGAAGGCGAAAGGGGGCCAAACAGTATTAGTATGGTGTTCCTAATAATCCTTTAGGTGAGTGTATGTGTGTATATTTATTTGCTTGCTTGAAAGTTTCTAGAAAGTTTCACCAAGTTTTGTTCCCCCTATTTACAAAATTTATTTCTCTTTTCAGAAAATTTTCTTTAAACACATGCTTACTGTAAGTATTACGATATTCTATTTCTTTCATATTCTTATTATTAAAATATTGTCTTTGTCTAATGATAATGAGCATCTAATATGCTTTAAGAGCAAACAGAATATCAGTCAGTTTTTTTCTGATGTATTTCAGCATGCAGACTGTGATCAGTGTATAATGCTCAACACCTTACCCATTCCCATCTCGCATTGTGGAAGAAAGTTATGCATTAGAGCAGGGCAATTTAGCTCTGGTCCAGAAAGGCCAGTGTCATGTAGAGTTTAACTCTAATCAAACGCACCTGCCTATAATTTTCAAGAAATTCTGAAGGCCTTGACATTCAGGTGTGTTTGATTAAAGTTGGAGCTCAACTCCTTTCAGGAGTCAAGTAGACATTTAGGGTATGTTTACACGATAAAGATGTACTAAAAACAGACGACAACGTTGTCAAAACGATCCCCATTCACACGGATCTGCAAAAATGACTAAAAAGGCTGTATTATGCATGCCAGGCCAGTAGTTGGCGATGTCACTTTGTCAATCAACACCCTGCACACATGTAATTCGCATGTGTGAACATGTAATACGCATGTGCATGACGTCACTGTTTTCACAAATTCACGTTTTTGTTTTTTACATGGAGACGGTAAACGCATTGTTTTCAAAACCTTGCACTTTGAAACCTTTGCGTTTTAGGCCCCAAAAACGCCGTTATTGTGTAAATGTACGGCCAAAACGCACAAAAAGTTTTCCATTTTCAGTTGAAAACTGTTGTGTCAATGGCCCCTTAGAGTCATTAGAGATGCACTATACTAAAATTACATAAATATTTTAATTACAAATAACACATGGAAAACTGCATGCATTTTTTTAGTATAGAACATTTTGTCATGTCACATACCGCTGCTGTTACCACACTTTGAAAATCACTGATCTTGAGAATGTTAGGGTGACGTTTCTTTGATTGCCTCTAAAAACAAGGTATTAAATTGCAGTTCTTAATCCAAAACTGAATTAATGACGTTAATAGCGTGAGTGAATGTCTTCATGTTCACCTCAGAGGGAAAGACTGCCTTTTCACATTCAAACTTTGAAAACAAATGGCTCCGGTGGGACCAGGCACCCGTACGGGTTCGTCTTACCGTGCGATGCTTTGGCAATCTATTTCCCCCTTTAATTGCGAGCAGACAAGTGGAACCATACATCTGCTCTATGCCGCTCGACCCAATACATAAGCGCCATTGATCAGTCTGGCTTAAAAAGTGGTGCCACTTTCCAATCCCTCACTGAAAGCAGGGGAGGCACTATCAGAGGAGTTGATATGATACACCAACTCCTGCCTGCCACCCCCCTCTCCGTTTCAGATTAAATTCAGGGTGTCTCATTTTGGATGGGCGGCGGACAGACGGCCTGACTCCAGCACTAGATGAGAAAGTGTTGGGCTGGGCCGCCCCCCCTGCCCCGAAGTCTCATCAATAGCCACTGGAATGGCAGCCAAGCCGCTGTAACACAGGACGCCTGTCGCTTGTATGCTGATTAGAACAGAGCAGAGGGATAGAAAGTGGCAAGGAGACTCTTGATCAGTACCTGTCTCTGTGTCTCTTATTCTGTCTGTCTCTCTCTAGCTCTCTAAACGCTAGGACAGACTGGTGGGTGATCGTATTTCCCATCCTATCAATACTATCTTACCTCGGTCCCTGCCTCCTCCAGTGGTTTCATAACCTTGTGGTACACGGCGTCCCCTTAATTAGCGCCGTTGTCTCTGGGCAAATGAAAGTGGCTATTTTTAATGACATTGATTTAAATGGATTGTTCACCCAAAAATGAACATTCTGCAATCATTTACTCACCTCCATGTAATTGCAAACTCATATTGTATTAGAAAATTTTGTCATGTCACATACCGCTGCTGTTACCACACTTTGAAAATCACTGATCTTGAGAATGTTAGGGTGACGTTTCTTTGATTGCCTCTAAAAACAAGGTATTAAATTGCAGTTCTTAATCCAAAACTGAATTAATGACGTTAATAGCGTGATTTGATTTAATTGATTTAAATGGAATGTTCACCCAAAAATGAAAATTCTGCAATCATTTACTCACCTCCATGTCATTGCAAACTCATTGTATTATTTTATAATTACAGTATGCCCAAAACTTTCAAGCTCCAAAAAGGACATAAAGTCACATCAAATTTGGCAATTAACCCTCAGTTAACATTGGTTCTCGCACATCATGTGACCAAACATCATGACATTTGAGGTTTGTTTTGCCATATTTGATTCAGCTTTGTCCTTTTTTTATTTTGTTTGAAGTTTGGGGTCCCATTGACTTTCATACAGTAATATGGACCAAAATAGAACAGAAATCATCAGTGTTGGGGAAAGTTACTTTTAAAACTAATGCATTACAATATTGCGTTATTCCCTAAAAAAAAAGTAACTAATTACGTTACTTTTATGGAAAGTAATGCTTTGTTACATTTGCTTTTTCTCATCTGGGCTGGGCTTGCTTGTTTGTTTTTTAATAACAAAAAAGTTAAATGTGAATCACACCAAAAGTGAAATGAATAAGCCTCAGGCTGAAGAAAATAAAAATGTATGCCTGTAGGAAAAAAGTAATCTGATTACGTTACTTGGAAAAAGTAATCTGATTACCCTCAACACTGGAAATCATTCAGGTTTGCAATGACATGAGGGTGATTAAATGATGCCAGAATTTTTGAGTGAAACTCTTTAAATGCACTTTTTAAAATGTATTCGCCTCAAACCTGAAGTTGTAGGACTTCAGAAATTGCTTCAAATATTAGTTCTGCTCACAAGAGGACCAGTACTGACTCTCTTCCAACGATGTGACAGATTTGCTGTCAGTTGCATTTACCACCTTAGGCAAGCGTCAGCCAACATATTAAAGTTAAAAATATTGAAGTAGAGGGGCTCGTTTATTTTCCTAAATTCATCTCGTGCAGATAAATAAATGGAGGATGACAAGTTAAGGCCATCGGAAATTAAGTACATAATGATTGCGATATTCAGCTTGTATCAGTTACAGTAAACTGGAAAAGTGCTGTGTAAGTTATGACAAAAATCGGATTCCTCAATCAATCTTCTTTGTCCCTCATCGATCCGAGGGTCATACTTTCCCTTGTGTCAAAAACAAAACAAATGTTGCAGTGCTCTATGATTTCTCATTAAGTCCATGTCTCCAATGGTCTCCAATGGTCTGCAGACACTCCCACAAATCAATAGCTCGGGGTCTCTATGAATTGCTATTGTGATGATGAGGAATTGATCTTTCCTCTTATGGGAATGTTTTATGTGACGGAGAGACTGGTCACATATTCAAATATCACAAGCAGCATATGATTTCAGTAAACACCGAATCTATTACTGGATTTAAATTTCCCATGTCCTATGGAGAAAAGTATATCAATTTACTAAACAGGTCCACTACTGTTACCGAAGCAATCGAAAATCATTGCTTGCTCAGTATTGCATGGTTTTCATGTTATGATGAGTAATTTCAGTCCAATCCAACTTGGGAAAGTTCAGACCAGCTATTTTATTACAAACCTGTGACAAGCTTCCACCAACCACCAAACTTAAGAAACCGAAGTGGCATATTTCCAGGATTTCTACAGGTGCCGCACTCAAAGTCAGCCATTTCCTTTGGCTCAACACTCTTCGCTTGATTTCTGAAAAAGTCCCTGCTTGCTCCCTTTGATTGAACTCAATGGGATTACAACAGAGTTAATCGCTTCTGGGTTTGTCCACTTATTACCATGTGAACTCCCCCTCGGCGTCCCATTGTTTTCCGCCCTTCCATAAAGATTACCTTGAGCGCGGTTTGGAATTGCTCTATTGTCTCCGTCAGAGTGTGGGAGCTTAATGAAAGCAGAGTGGCAGACTTCACAATGGAGACGGCTGCCGTGGCGAGAGGTGGCCGTGTGCTCATTAATGAAAGCGCCGCGACTGCCTTTAAAAAATAGAATTGCTGGTTGGCCTCAGATTGAGCTATTAGGGACTTGTGATTGTATGTAAAACCCCCATCCTCAAACGTACCCTCAAACACTTACCAGCAGGAAACGGAGGAAACGGCACCACAGGCCACCTGCAGGGAAACCCAAATGAGGGAGGTAGACTTTTCATGTGTGTCTATTTTACAGTAGATGAGTAGCTATTTGCTTCTATTATACTGCGAAATTAGAATGGTTTAACATTATAAATAGTCATACAGTTGCTACTTGTCCGTACAAAAGACATTTTAAGTTAAATTAATATAGTATTTTTGTTTAATGCAAAAATAATTTGAGATATTTCTGCATGTTTATGACAAAAATCATCTAGACTAGTAATGTTTAATCATAGAACATTTGTACAAGAACACAACAGCTTCACAAAACATGCAAAGACAATGACTGACAAAAGACTGAAACACAGAGGTATAAATACATAGGGAAACAAGAGGCTAACAGGGAACAGGTGTGAATAATGAATCATTATGGAAACTAACGAGGGTAACTATGGACAAAAACAAGGCAGCTACAGAAACAAAGGCAAACAGGAACTAAATACAGGAAGTGAACCATTGGATCAAGAGGAACAGAAAATGCACTTCACAATAAAAGTCCATATAACAAAACCATGAAACACACAACAATGGAACATGCAACAGTTTTATACAAAAATCAGTGAAAACTCCTGCTATAATCAGTGAAGCTGAATACACTATGCATTGATTATCTTAATTACATAATTTCTACACTTTGTTGGTTATGAGAGCATTTGCATTGAACAAAGCAGAAACGAGTAGATCAACATAGAATGCTGTAAAATACACCTTTTACGATTAGTTATTAATTGCATAATACTGATTTTGTTTATTTAAAGGTGCAGTGTGTAGTATTTATGAGGATCTATTGAAATGCAATATAATATACATAACTATGTTTTCAGTGGTGTATAAAGACCTTACATAATGAACCGTTATGTTTTTATTACCTAAGAATGAGACATTTCTATCTCCATACACCGCGGGTTCCCTTACAGTGAAGTCGCCATTTTGCACCGCCATGTTTCTGCAGTAGCCCTAAACAGACAAATTGCTCTACAGAGCGCTAGCTACTCTCTGCTGTCTCAGACGACGACATCTTTGTCCTGTGTCGGCCACCGTAGCTTCTCTATGTGCTTCGAAAGGGAGGGGTGAGCGGTGGGCGGTTGCAATTTGCAACCTCACCACTAGATGCCGCTAAAATTTACACAGTGCACCTTTAATTAAGCAGCCCTACTGTACTTACTGTACTGTATAGATTAAACAAAAATCGTCGGACACCCTTTTGAAGATCATTGCTGTGAATAATTGCTCACAGTATTGTTATTAATATTGCTTAAACCGGACACATCAATTGAAAACAGTGATACATATGGGATCACTTCAAACTTCAGTGAACCAGCTGGGACTGGCTCACTATGAGGTGTGTGTCCTCTGAAAATGAAAGGTCAGTCAGTTTAAGTGTGGCATAATGAGACATTCCAACAAGCAACTTCTGAAAAGGAGTTCATTAACTAGAGCGTTTTTAATGCAGCCCCTTGAGTAAGCCCATGTAGTGAAAAGGTCTTTGTTTATTGATGATGTATTATTTTCACCATCATAATGAAAGCATACTTGTGAAGAGAAGACCTTTTAAAATAAGAATATTTTAAATTCCTTTAAAGCTAATTTTACTAACATTATGGTTGAGTTGGCCACTGAGATCATGGAGACACTGAAGCTTAGTGGCAGACAACATATCTGAAGCATATGCTGGGTCCAAAATTACTGTCTGCCATACCTGCCAATAACAGGTGAATTTATGTAATTTTTATGTCTTTTTACTAATATAAAATATGTTATTTATAATATAATGTTATTTATGTACAATATACATATACATTATATATATACATATTATATTTTATATATACAGTGGGGAGAACAAGTATTTGATACACTGCTGATTTTGCAGGTTTTCCTACTTACAAAGCAGAAAAAAAATCTACAAAAAATTGTAGAGGTCTGTAATTTTTATCATAGGTACTCTTCAACTGTGAGAGACGGAATCTAAAACAAAAATCCAGAAAATCACATTGTATGATTTTTAAATAATTAATTTTATTGCATGACATAAGTATTTGATCACCTACCAACCAGTAAGAATTCCGGCTCTCACAGACCTGTTAGTTTTTCTTAAAGAAGCCCTCCTGTTCTCCACTCATTACCTGTATTAACTGCACCTGTTTGAACTCGTTACCTGTATAAAAGACACCTGTCCACACACTCAATCAAACAGACTCCAACCTCTCCACAATGGCCAAGACCAGAGAGCTGTGTAAGGACATCAGGGATAAAATTGTAGACCTGCACAAGGCTGGGATGGGCTACAGGACAATAGGCAAGCAGCTTGGTGAGAAGGCAACAACTGTTGCCGCAATTATTAGAAAATGGAAGAAGTTCAAGATGACGGTCAATCTCCCTTGGTCTGGGGCACCATGCAAGATCTCACCTCGTGGGGCATCAGTGATCATGAGGAAGGTGAGGGATCAGCCCAGAACTACATGGCAGGACCTGGTCAATGACCTGAAGAGAGCTGGGACCACAGTCTCAAAGAAAACCATTAGTAACACACTACGCCGTCATGGATTAAAATCCTGCAGCGCACGCAAGGTCCCCCTGCTCAAGCCAGCGCATGTCCAGGCCCGTCTGAAGTTTGCCAATGACCATCTGGATGATCCAGAGGAGGAATGGGAGAAGGTCATGTGGTCTGATGAGACAAAAATAGAGCTTTTTGGTCTAAACTCCACTCGCCGTGTTTGGAGGAAGAAGAAGGATGAGTACAACCCCAAGAACACCATCCCAACCGTGAAGCATGGAGGTGGAAACATCATTCTTTGGGGATGCTTTTCTGCAAAGGGGACAGGACGACTGCACCGTATTGAGGGGAGGATGGATGGGGCCATGTATCACGAGATCTTGGCCAACAACCTCCTTCCCTCAGTAAGAGCATTGAAGATGGGTCGTGGCTGGGTCTTCCAGCATGACAACGACCCGAAACACACAGCCAGGGCAACTAAGGAGTGGCTCCGTAAGAAGCATCTCAAGGTCCTGGAGTGGCCTAGCCAGTCTCCAGACCTGAACCCAATAGAAAATCTTTGGAGGGAGCTGAAAGTCCGTATTGCCCAGCGACAGCCCCGAAACCTGAAGGATCTGGAAAAGGTCTGTATGGAGGAGTGGCCCAAAATCCCTGCTGCAGTGTGTGCAAACCTGGTCAAGAACTACAGGAAACGTATGATCTCTGTAATTGCAAACAAAGGTTTCTGTACCAAATATTAAGTTCTGCTTTTCTGATGTATCAAATACTTATGTCATGCAATAAAATGCAAATTAATTACTTAAAAATCATACAATGTGATTTTCTGGATTTTTGTTTTAGATTCCGTCACTCACAGTTGAAGAGTACCTATGATAAAAATTACAGACTTCTACATGCTTTGTAAGTGGGCAAACCTGCAAAATCGGCAGTGTATCAAATACTTGTTCTCGCCACTGTATTTTCATCTGGATTCATTTGATAAATTTACCTAATTTAAGAAATGCCACAGAAAATATGGCAGTCACATAACTGCTGAATGAATGAATGAATATTGATTCATAGAATTTCATAATTATATTGCATGCAGTCTCTATGCATCAGAAAAAGACTTTTATGAAAAAAATAAGTAAATACAATTCATATTTAAATTTAGTCCTGAATTTATTCTTGTGTTGAATTTATTTATTAAAAAAAAAATAATAATTTTCATTGTATCAAAGTCAAATGCAAGCAAAGCTTGACTTTGCTAGTGTTAATTTTTAACCCTGGACATACAGTATGTGCAAGAAAACACAGATTCACACAGATATTAATGCACAGAAGTACCATATACATATTTACCCAGTAACCATGTTTGCTGTGAAACAATGTATCTTCAAAAGTTGATTGTTGAAACTGGAGGAAGGCAGAACCCCAACTCTGCCTATGCTTAGATCTATAAATGATAGCCATTGTGTAATAAACAGTCTGTGCAGGAACTACTGAGAAGGTCAGCCTGTTGTTTTGAGTAATTAACCATCCAACAGTCTTTCAACAGGAACTGCCATCTGGGCTTTATGTTCAGTTCGTTTGAGGTGGAGGAAACCAGCCCGCTCTCCCAGCGAACCTCTCCTATACGTTTAGTGCCAGGAAAAGGTCAGGTTTACTTCTTGCCGAAACCTTTAGTGGTCTTTTTGCTTTAGCCACCAGGAAGGGCGTTTGGTGAGGGACTGTCAAAACTGTTAGGGTCTTTGCCAAGAGAAAGGTGTGCAACCTTTAGTGTCCTTCGACTGAGGAGCATTGCCCACCGCACCCAAACATCACCTTAAAGGCCATATATTCTGTTTACTCCCCTGTATCCTTTAGTTCTTTCTCCCAGGGTTTAAAGAGCAGCTCTCTGACTTGAATATCTAACACCTCATTGAACTGGGAACTGTGTCGGGCAACAAAGCTAGATGCCAAAGGATAGTTTGAGGGGATATGAAATCAAAAACTTAATGAATGATCAAGCAAGCCAGAATTTTGGTCTGCTTTTAAGGGAACAGACACAAATGTGACTCTTTAAAGACATGTATTTTACATGACAGCTTGATATCTTTCGGAAATGTCCTGCAACAAAGGATATTGTGATTTGTGCCGCCTAACTGACAGATAAATGTCCAAAAAAGAACCAGAGATGACGTGTTCCGAAACGTAATGTCCTATTGCTTCTCACCCTTACCGTGACATTTGCGGTTAGCAGTAAGAAAGGAATTATCCAATGGGGTTGAAGTGGTTTGCGTGATTTTATCAATCTTCAGATATTTGAAATATCCACAAGTTATTAATTACCGCTCCACTCCATCAGCTGGTGCCGTATCGCCAAAACTCACTCAAGTGGGACACGTTTAAAGCGATAGCCCCTTCGCCATAAAACATGAATGAATATCCAGGGTGGCCTCAGCTTCGAACAATACCCCGAGCCAATGCCTTCGGCGAAACATTTCTACGGTTCATTTCTGTACAACAACCCTCCAGCCAAGAGCCGTTCTCTTTTTAAGTGTGCAACACAAAGTGGAAATGTTGAATACAGAAAGGAAGGAGGACTGCACAACCACAGATATGTGAATCAAAGACATGTTGGCATCAGGGGAAGGGAATACACTCACCTTAATCAAGACAAGTAACCATATTTTATTTATCAGCTATTTATTATTGAGTATATATCATCTATTAAAAATTTACAGAGTATTGCCTACTTCTTTCTTCGCCCTAAGTTAGGTCTCAGTGCACAATACCTACAGGGTATTCTCGTATTCTTTTTTTTCTTTTCATAAGTATCACTGCTAACATTAACTCAAAACTTTTCTAAACTACCTCAGGAGTTTATGTTCCATAATTCTAACATAAGTCCTTCAAGATTAAAAACAGACCATCAAGCACTAGTGGCAGTTCTGGGTCACTTGGTGTCCTACACGAGATAAAACATGAGCAAAGAGAATTCTTTTTTTAATTCTTCTAGTACTGTTTTCTTCGTTAAGAGTGCAAGGGGACTCGGGTTCAAATCGCCTATAAAAAAATCTACATAAAAATACTGTTTTGATTTATTTGTGTGTGTGATTTTAATGATCAAAAATTTATTTTATTTTATTTTATTTTTTATTTTATTTTATTTTTTGGGAAATTGCATTCTAAATCCAGTTGGCCAAAAAATCTAAGGGGGCCCATGCCAATTCTTTCAAATTAAATGTGATTTTCAGTACAATTAGCTATTAAATTGGCAAATGAAAGCTTGACAGATGGTCAAGGTCTACTCAATACAGCCTCATGCCATTATTTCAAATAAGGTATGTACACATTGAAGACAGATCACCCAAATTAACATTATGATTTAAGTTTGTGTGTTCTAGGTCAAGTCAATCTGACACTGACAGCATGCAAAGTCGACAAAGACCCCCTTGAAAACTAGAGCAAATGAACAAACAGCCCAGTTGGCCAGACGAGCTGCCTGAGAGACATTTTAATTAAAACTGTGACATTGTATCATAAAAAGCAGGAATCTAATCATGATGGAAAAAATATAATGTAATTATCACTCAGTTATAAATAGCTTTAATTTCATGCTTTGAAAAAAAAAAAAAAAAAAGCAGTTGAAATGGCACCGCTGTGTTTACAGAGCTTTGCGCCACCTTCAGTTAGTGCCAAGAGACAGAAGCCAGATCCAATTTCTCCTCTACAGTCTCATGTCTGTCCATTCATCCATCAAACCTTTCCTAGTCGCTTTCTCACGCCCATGTCCAATGGAACAGCACTTTTAGGGTGTCTAAGGCCTTGGCGGATGGGACTAGGTTTCCCTGAGAGAGTAAATTTGTGTACTTGTGATTTTATTTGTAATTTTAGTAAATGTCCTGCTGTTTCTCTCTTAACTCAGGGGCTCTCTGAGAAATCTAATCTTGTTCGGGTAGGAATGTATGAGATTGTGGTATATTATATTTTTCACAACCCTTCTCCTACTTAGTTTGAACTTTCGTTTGAATAACTAAAGCTAAATTTGCTCTACCTGGTTTATTATTTATTTTGACCTTTTTTCCAACTTTCTGTGAAAAATTACAGTTCCCTTTCAGTTGGTCAAGTTCGACGTACGTCGGACGTCACAGACGAATTGGGATCACTTCTGGGAGCCCCTATCAGCTTCGAGTGAATAGAGAACGGGCCAATGGCCATTGGCGTGCGAGATCTGCATCTCGCGCTCCGCCCTGCACCGCGGGTATAAACAGGAAGCGGATGCAGCGCACATTTGTTATTAACTTCGGCGCTGAACGGCGTTGATGAAGCACTGTTCCTGCGCCTATCAAGCAGAGAGAGAGAGAGAGATTGTGAGAGAGAAACACTTGTGCTGGGAGAGAAGGCACGTTCAGCGCGACCGCGTGCTCACTGTCTCTGGCAGAGCAAACTGCTGTTTTCACAGCACTATTGTTGGTTCGTTGAGGGCGTTCCACGGTGAGAGCAAACACAGGCTGCACTACATTCCAGTGCCTGCCGCGGTTGTCCCTGGGTGCTTCAGCACTAAAAGAGCGTTTTCTCTAAAAGAGCAACACGGGTGTGACACTGCGTCTTTTTCAAGATGTCATTCCACCCGTGCGTTTCTGGATGTGGTCGTTCCCTGTCACCAGCTGACGGTCACAATCGTTGTCTTGCGTGTCTGGGCATTCAGCACGCTGAGGCAGCGTTTGTGGATAGTTCATGTTCCCACTACGGCTATGAGCTGACGGCTATGAGCTGACGGCTATGCTTTCCCGGGCCGCCGAAAAGGTCGGGCTCCACCGTGTCCCGAGCCTTCTAGGCTGGATGATTGGTTTTTCGGGGCGGCTCGCGCTGGTTCTCAGCGTTCCGCCCCAGTGCCTTTCTTCCCGGAGGTGCATGAGGAGCTCACGAAGTCGTGGACGGCACCTTTTTCTGCCAGAAACCAGCCGAGTGGCTCCTCCCTCCTCACTACCCTCGACGGCGGGCCGGCCAAAGGGTACGTGGGGATCCCGCCGGTGGAACGGGCTGTCGCGATGCAACTGTGTCCCGCGTCCGCTTCCACCTGGCGCGGAGACCCACGCCACCCATCCAAGGCCTGTAAGTTCTCCTCCAGTCTGACTGGGAAGGCTTACAAAGCTTGTGGACAGGCTGCGTCCACCTTGCATGCCATGGCGTTGCTCCAGGTGCACCAGGCCCAGGCACTCATGGACATGCACGAGGGTAGGCCTGACCCAGAGCTCCTCCGGGAGCTCTGGACGGCGACGGACCTCGCCCTCCGGGCGACTAAAGTCACCGCCCGTTCCATTGGTCATGTCCACTCTTGTGGTCCAGGAGCGACATCTCTGGCTCAACCTGGCCGATATGAGGGAGACCGATAAGTATCAGTTCCTGGACTCCCCCATTTCCCAGGTTGGGTTGTTCGGCGACGCGGTCGAGAGCTTTGCCCAGCAGTTCTCGGCCGCCCAGAAGCAGACGGAGGCCATCAAACACATCCTGCTGCCCAGCCGCCGGCCGCAGCTCCGCCGCCGCCCCCGCTCCCGCCCTAAGCCCAGCAGCAGCCTCCACCAGGGCAACGGCGTGCAGCCGGCCGTGGAAAGGCCATCAAGCCCGCTCAGGCCGCTGCCAGCACCGTCGTAAGAGACCCTGAGACGGGCCACCCAGAGATGGAGGGGACAGCTCTTCAGGAGGTGGTGACAGCACCGCTCCTTCTCCCGGAGTATGGCCGGGAGAGAATCTTTTGTTCGAATTTGATTTATGTTCCGCCACTGGCCTTCGTGCCAGTGGTACCCAAAACTTCACGAAAAGAGCTGTTTCTAAAATCTCTGGGTGCCAAGAGAGCGCGCTTGGCAGTGTACGACGCTCCCATGCCTTGTCACCCTACGGTGCCTCTCTCATCGCCAGCAGGGGGTGCTGGCTGTGTCCAGGACGCACACAAGAGGCCTCCTCACACCCGTGCGCCCCCTCAGCGGAAGCAGGTAAGTGTTGCATTGCACACTCAGACCCCACTTCGGGCCGCTATGCCGTCCGAGTCGGGTCCCTGCACTCCGCTGCGCTGCCCCGCTGCGGGTACGTCTGTGGTGCCGTTGGTCCCGCTGGTTCGGTCGCTGGGAGCCTAGCTAGCGCTTCCCAGCCCATCCTGCTGGCTCATCTGTACTATCAGACTCAGCTATGCGATTCAGTTCGGCCGGCGGCCCCCCAAGTTCAGGGGCGTTCACTTCACCTCCGTGTCGAAGAAGGACGCCCCCGTGCAGGATAAGAGGATCTCTTTTCTCGGTATGGAGCTGGACTCGGTCAATCTGACAGCGCGACTCACAGAGGAGCGCGTCCAGTCGGTGTTGAACTGCTTGAATTCGTTCAAACGCAGGACAGCGGTACCACTGAAACATTTTCAGAGGCTTCTGGGGCATATGGCAGCCGCAGTGACGCTGCTCGGATTGCTTCATATGAGGCCGCTTCAACACTGGCTACATGACCGAGTCCCGAGATGGGCGTGGCAGAGCGGCTCGTTCCGTGTCTCAGTAACACCGAAGTGCTGCCAAACCTTCAGTCCGTGGTCGGACCCTTCGTTTCTATGGGCGGGAGTTCCCCTAGAACAAGTGTCCAGGCATGCTGTTGTCTCCACGGATACCTCATCCACCGGCTGGAGGGCCACGTACAATGGGCTTGCAGTTTTGGGTCTGTGGACGGGGCCTCAACTGCAATGGCATATCAATTGCCTCGAGTTGTTAGCAGTTCGTCTTGCGCTGGGCCGCCTCAAAGGGCCGCTACGAGGCAAGCACGCTCTGGTCCGTATGGACAACACTGCGGCTGTTGCGTACATCAACAAACAGGGTGGTCTACGCTCCCGCTGCATGTCACAACTCGCCCGCCATCTCCTTCTCTGGAGTCAGAAGCATCTGAGGTCGCTTTGTGCCACTCATATTCCGGGCCTGCTCAATCGTGCAGCCGACGAGCTCTCACGACAGCAAGTGCTCCCGGGAGAGTGGAGACTCCATCCCCAGGTGGTCCAGCTGATCTGGAGTCGCTTCGGGACCGCACAGGTAGACCTGTTTGCCGCCCCGGACACGTCTCACTGCCAGTTGTTCTATTCCCTGACCGGGGGGACCCTCGGCTCGGATGCACTGGCACACAGCTGGCCCCGGGGCCTACACAAATATGTGTTTCCCCCAGTGAGCCTTCTTGCGCAGACACTGTGCAAGGTCAGGAAGGACGAGGAGCAGGTCCTGTTGGTTGCTCCGTACTGGCCCAATCAGACCTGGTTTCCGGAACTAGTGCTCCTCGCGACAGCACCTCCTTGGCCCATTCATCTGAGGAAGGACCTCCTGACTCAGAGACGGGGCACCCTATGGCACCCACGTCCGGACCTCTGGAAACTCCATGTCTGGTCCCTGGACGGGACGCGGAGGTTCTAGGTGGCCTACCACAGACTGTGGTAGACACCATCACTTCCGCTAGAGCCCCCTCTACGAGGCGCCTCTATGCGTTGAAGTGGAACCTGTTCGTCGAATGGTGTTCTTCTCGACGAGAAGTCCCCCGAAGATGTTCGATCAGTTCTGTGCTTTCCTTCCTGCAAGAAGGGTTGGAGCGAAGGCTGTCTCCCTCCACCCTCAAAGTGTATGTTGCCGCTATCGCTGCAAATCACGACATGGTTGATGGTAAGTCCTTAGGGAAGCACGATCTGATCGTCAGGTTCCTGAGGGGGGCGAGGAGATTAAATCCGCCTCGCCCTCACTCTATACCCTCTTGGGACTTATCTCTGGTGCTAACCGCACTGCAGAGGGCTCCCTTTGAACCTTTGCAGTCAGCAGAGTTAAAAATCCTGTCTTGGAAGACAGTACTCCTGACTGCATTGGCTTCCATCAAGAGGGTAGGGGACCTGCAGGTATTTTCGGTCGACGAATTGTGCCTGGAATTCGGGGCAGGTAACTCTCATGTAATCCTGAGACCCCGGCCCGGATATGTGCCCAAGGTTCCCACCACTCCCTTTCGGGACCAGGTGGTGAACCTGCAAGCGCTGCCTTCGGAGGAGGCAGACCCAGCCCTGGCTTTTCTCTGTCCCGTTCACGCTCTGTGGACTTACGTGGACAGAACGCAAAGCTTCAGCAGAGGAAGCTGTCTCCAAGCAGAGGATGGCTCACTGGATAATGGAAGCCATCGCCTTGGCGCATGAAACTTCCTGTTTATACCCGCGGTGTGGGGCGGAGCGCGAGATGCAAATCTCGCACGCCAATGGCCATTGGCCCGTTCTCTATACACTCGAAGCTGATAGGGGCTCCCAGAAGTGATCCCAATTCGTCGGTGATGTCCGACGTACGTCTCCGTTCCCTCCTTCAGGGAACGAGGGTTACATACGTAACCGAGACGTTGGTGGTTCAAATACTGCTGGAAGGGAATAATATTCGCTAGGAAAGTCCCATCACAGACTACCCAGAATAACCACTTATAGTAGCAGCTTCAGGTATGATTTTTATCTTAATTCCTGACCAATTCATTATTTATTATGGATGGATGGATGGATGGATGGACCTACTACACGGAAAAAATCGATAAGTGAAATTTACTTAATTTTTTTTTACTTTTAGTTTTTTTTTACTTTTTTAAATTTTAGTTTTTGCACGCAGATTGTTAATTAAAATGAACAAAGAAAATAAGTAACTTTAACTTGGCCAATAAAAGTTTGCTGAGTTTTTTCTACTTAGTTGAAGTTTACTTTGGAATACTTTTTACTCAAACAATATAACACTAAAACCACGCTTTTAAAGTGTATGCTTTACTTAGAAACATCTAAGTAAATAATATTATAGACACCATATCTACATAATAGAAGTAACGCGGTACCCACCCGAACACAGAGACCTCAATACTTGGTACACAATCATGGTAACATTCGATGGATCGTTTTATAGTATGAATGTGTCATTTTGAGCAGAAAATGAACTCCAGATGTCACAAAATGGCAAGTCACTAAGCCTAACAACAGAAGCAAAGATAAAACAGTGTAAATACAGCTGGAAAATGGCTATTATATATATATATGAATTAATTATTCATGCCCCAGTGCAAGATGGGAACACCAGTATCAGAAAAGTTGAGTAGGTTTTACTTAATTTTATAAAGTTGATATTTACGCTTTAATTACTACAGGCTTGATTTGAGTACTAATATAGAATTTACTTTGTTTTTAGAATTCTTGCCTAAACTAACTTTTTCATGTAGAAATTACATTTGTTTTTTGTGTAGTATTTACTTCACCACAGAATCATTTTTATCAGTGTACCTGATGGTCTACGTGGTATTAGGTCACCCAATACCATAAGAAACTGACGTCCTTTGTTAATAATTTTAACTAAAACGTTGTTTTGAAAACGTATCCTACCCAAACAGTGCTTAAGAAGACGCACAGAGGCACCTACTGCTCTAAATAGTCTAGACAAACTCTATTACCTTCCTTTAAACACACACCGAGGCAGATGGTTGAAGCCTTACACCTACATATTAGTCACATCGGGTGAGAATGTTTATCTGAGAAGCTCAAACGAATGCCTAAGCAGACCAAACAAGAATTTCTGCGATTTGGCTGATTTGTAGCATTCGCATGCCACCCAGACCAAACAAAGGAATAGCAGACTAACAGAGGAGTGTGAGAGGAAAAAGAACACAGGGCTTTAATGACTGGCCTGCTGAAGAAGGAGAACAGAAGGAGGAAGAATTCCTGATGAGGAGGCACTAGTGGCACAGGTGCACGAGGTGAGAATAGGAACCATACTGCGTCTAATGATCAGGAGGGATCCTTGAAGTGGTCCTTGGGGAACCGTACTACACATGGAAGAAGATTCATATAAATGAAAGAAGCCGTGGTATAAGAATGAGGGGGAGATACAGTAACGAAAGTATGGTTAGATCTTTGTGAGAGGTTACCTGAAAGACAAGGTTTTGAAAGACACCCATAAGCGACGCCTTAATTGGTATGCAAATATATTTCAGGCTAGTTTCCCTTTGAAATAATAAACACTATGGTGGAAATTTGTAAAGGCAAAAAGGTCTGAGTTTGTTCAAATTCAGCTTTAAACTTTCGGTTGATCATAGGAGGAAAGCTAAAGTTGACATGAAAGCAAAATTCACCTTTGTTACTTTATTTAAAGGCATTTCTGGGCCGAATTAGTTGCACCACGCTCAGGGCTGTAACCACCATTGAGGTCCCCGAGGTCCGAACCTCAGATATTTTTTGATGGGTATATAATGAAGGTTGTGAAAAAAATTGCCTAATATTAACTGTACTTTGGTGCTGCAAAGATATTGCACATCGGCACGATAACGAACCTTCTCATCTGCGCTGCTTCAGAGTATGGAAGCATATGGGTAGCAATATTCCATTTTAAATATAATATGCTGGCAATGCAATATGTAAAATGGCAATGTATTTCTGTATTTATATTTACATTTTTCATACCAAATGTGCAACGTTTGGAGCAAAATGCTAATTCAAATTCAATAATATAATTTAAATTAGCTATTTCCTACACTAGTTTTAACATATAATTTAAACATATATTTTATAAGTTGCAAAATTAAAATGTATTACAGAAATAATTAGATATGTTTAACATGTTCAAGCAAAAATTGTAGCAAAATTATCATTTAAATATTATTTTTAAATTGCATTTACACTCACAGTTAAGACACTGTGAGACACATTTTCATTAAATGTCCCTCAATGAATGTAGCAAAATTCTATGTGGAATTGGAAATGCATTCCGAGCCGATCACATCCGATCAAGTATGACTGTATTTTTTTCTGTTTGTGTTTTACCATTCTGATTGTTGTTTATGCATCAATTATATTAATAAAAAGATGTGTAGTGCCAAAGTCTCTATCAAGGAAAGTCTGTTCACTCAGCGGCCATATTTGCAACACCTCCGGGCAGCTATTTCGGGCATACAAGACCAAGTCATATCTATCTGAATGGGGGAATCCTGGAATCTCAAAAACTGCTTGCCGAACTCACAATTAAATAACATATTTCAAATCAGCAACAAAATCTGACATGAACTGTCCCATAAATTTAGTTTCTTATGCTCAAAGAGCGTTAAAAAAGCATATTTTTCAGGCTAAACAAGCCAATGCGCATGTGCAGTCGTAAGCACGAGTCTCAGGTTTCTATGGGAACCGGAGCTTCTAATGGCAACTGCAGTGACGCAATGACTTTACCAATCAGCGATTGTCTCTTTTACTTTAGAAGGCGGAACTATTCCGCCATATTGCGCGTTGCAGTTTCTCCCATTCATGAGTAATAGGAGTGAACCGTCTATCTATATCTATAGTCTTTGATAGTGCCTCGATGGGAACTGCTGCCTTCATGTGCTATCGGAAATTTCTTACTTCTCATGTCCGAAGTTGTAATTATAAATTTGTCATGTTAAAGTGTTTTTTTTGTTGTTGTTTTTTGTCGGAAAGAATAGGAAACTTGGAGGTTCATTCTTGCCTATTTCTTAAGGAAATCTTATTAAAGCCAAAAGAGTTTTAGTCAATAGCCAACGGATTTTGAAAAATGTAGCATCCAATTTGTTGCCAACCACATAAACATGACCTGTGTCAATGTATACAGCATTTGGTGATTCTGGAATTTTGGTCAAATAAATGCTACTTAAGCTGTGTAAAATACATACAATATGCATCAAATGTAATGTAAGTAAATACAGGGATGTAACTGCAGAAAAAAGCAATATAGATGTTGTAGGAAAAAGAGTAAAACTTAACAGTCAGCGTTTATGGCCAACCTAAAGCATAACCTATGCCATATAACCATAACACATTTCCCAGTTGTAAATATGACTTGAGGGGCCATTCACGTCCAATGTCCGACTAGGAATCTTGTATTTACAATAATTCCTATTGTACATGAAGGCAACATTTTTAACTATCCACCCACAATCCAGTTTAACGTTAAAATAAGGTGAAGTAGTGCGGCAGTCTAATTAATTATTATTCTTCTTGGCACAAACACATTTATTTTGTAATTAAATTGGTTTATTATAAATTCCACCTTATTTAGCATCTAAGTTTATCTAATTGTGCACAATTACGACCAGTGTCATTTTGTGCATGATTAAATAAACTAATTATTTCAAGGAAAACATGGCTTTGTAATAGAAACGTAATAACTTGATGCCTTAGTAAATACTTTTCAGTTGGCTTTGTTGTTTTGGTTTTGGTGTTGTCAATTCCTCCCTACATTTTTTCCCCTGGTTGAATTAAAAGTAAAATGGTTGTGAGTGCCATTTCACTTTTACCATAATGCATGTCCACAGATTCTGTGTTTATTACATGAGCACTACTATAAAGGAAGTATTGCTGAATGACCCATAAACCCAAATTAATGTCCAGGGAAAGTAAAAGGGTCATTATATTGAGCTCCTTCCCCCATTCTTTCCTTTTAGTGGACTAAATGGAAGAAAGTCTTCATTATAAGCGTCAAACATGTGTTAACCTTAAAGCATAAATGACCTCAGCCTATCAATAGAAGAACTTGTATCACATGTTGGGTCATGCACTATGTAGTCATAAAATGGAAGGATGAAATGGCCATTAGAAAGCCGTTTTAGTGATGAAGTCTTTCTACTGCTAACTACTGTTACTTAGCAAAACGGACTGAAGTTTGTGTACAGCAGCGTCAACCTCTAAAGACTTATTTACTTGTGTTTTGTGTTCTGTCGGCTCCTCATTTATTTGGTATTGATGCCGTCGCGTTAATTTCCCCTGCAGTGACATTCTGATAGGAGCAGAACAGATGGAAATACGGGATTGTCCCAGCAAAATTCATCATGAAAAATGCATCCGACACCTGTGTAATTTGCCTAATCATCTTTTCCTAATAAGCTCCCTCCATTAATTATGCACGACTTCCACAATGCAATCAAGATAAAAGTAAATCTGATGACTTAATACCCTTCAAAATAATTGGTTCAGCCAACCCCCCCATCCCCCTTCCCACCATACTCCCCCTTTCCCATCATGCCCCATCTCTGGGACAGCTTCTTTTTTGATTCTCTTTCCGTTACCTCTCCTGGACATTAATTGGGATTAGGGATCGTAAAACACGTAGTCTGGAGTGTGCAGCGTGTCAGGGTATGCATGACAGGAGTTAGGCCGGCAAGATGGCTAAGGGCAGGAAGTTCACCCGCTGTGGACTAAGGGATTCAAAAACGGTTTTCTCCACTTCCTTTAACCCACCCCCCCCCCACCTCCCGAGTCCTCCTCGTCTGCTCCGGCTCGCTGTCTCGTCGCAGTTAACAGATGCAGGTGCAGATGAACGTGCATCAGGAGGCAGCTGCGAGGGCCTGTCGGTGGGGCTTTGGAAACCTAATGAGAGTCAACCTTTGCGAACTTGCTGTCTTGCCGTGCGTCCCACCTGTCACTTTGTTACAGCCGGCGTGTGCCTTGAATTTAGCGGGCTAAATGAGCGGGAAAAGGAGGCTGCCATTGCCTCACGCTGAGGCTTAAATCTAAAGATGGGGTGCCCGGGGTTGATCCTAAGCAGAAAAGCTGGCACAGTACAAATAAACAATATAGTCTGTTTAAACAGAATGCGATTCCACTGACAGTTTTGCACCACTTTTGCATATTATATTTCAGGTCAAAAACACTTTTTCACAAACTACCCACAGTTTTTCCTCTTTTCCCACCATTGACGCGTTATCTTTTATGAGAAAACGCTTCCCCATTGACGAGTTTTTACGGCTTTCCATGTTTTCACAGTTATAAGGTAGGGGGAGCTATTATGCATCTCCTGAACGAGTACAGTATCTCCAGATCAAAACACAGGAAAAGAAGAAGCAGAAACGAGCGATCTCATATGTACTGTAAGCTTTCCTGTAGCTCAAACAGTAGAGCTAGTAACGCCAAGGTCATGGGTTCGATTCCCAGGGAAAGCAAGAACTGACAAAATGTAAAATGTGTACCTTGAATGCAATGTAAGTCGCTTTGGATAAAAGCGTCTGCCAAATGCATAAATGTAAATGTAAGCAGATGTATATGAAAAATAATGCGATCATCAAAATCAAAACGGCCTAAAGGGATAGTTCCCCCAAAAATGAAAATTACCCCATGATTTACTCACCCTCAAGTCATCCTAGGTATATATGACATTCTTCTTTCAGACGAATAAAATCTGAGTTATATTAAAGAAGTCCTGGCTCTTCCAAGCTTTATAATGGCAGTGACTTGTTTAACTAGCTTCCGGCAAGTCGACTTACGGCGAAAGAGTAACCCCTGACGCGATGTATAGGAGCAT
This sequence comes from Coreius guichenoti, assembly GCA_039654105.1. Lineage (NCBI taxonomy): Eukaryota > Metazoa > Chordata > Actinopteri > Cypriniformes > Gobionidae > Coreius > Coreius guichenoti. The sequence goes on along the minus strand of CM077182.1, from coordinate 11,345,832 downwards.
TGCAAGCTTTGACGCCTCTCGCGGATAGGGCTGGGCAACAAACTCAAGCCCCTCTTTTCTTATATCGAAATCCTCCGCCATTTCTCTTTAAAATTCTCGTTTTAAACTTCTAATTCATGACCGGTGTTTTGTTCTGCGTTCATCAATATGCATGCGTCAAGGGTTCAAGGGTCAAGGGTTACTCTTTTGCCGTAAGTCGACTTGCGTACCGCTGACCGCCGGAAGCTAGTTATTTTAGTCTATAAAGTTTAAATATGGATATTTTTCTTACACAAATGCGCCACTTCGCTTCAGACGGCCTTTATTAACCCCCTAGACCGTGTGGAGCAGTTATATGATGGATAGATGCACTTTTATGGACTTCAAAAATGAACCAACAAGTCACTGCCATTATAAAGCTTGGAAGAGCCAGGACTTTTTTAATATAACTCTTTTATTTGTCTGAAAGAAGAATGTCATATACACCTAGGATGACTTGAGGGTGAGTAAATCATGGGCTAATTTTCATTTTTGGGTGAACTATCCCTTAATGTTACAGAGTGAAATGTCGACCCAGGAAGTGGTTAGGACTGTGCAAGCTTTGGGGGTGTTGATGGACTCGATTTACGCCATCTATGTTTTGATCATCATCCTGAATCTGATCCAGATGTAGTCTTTGACAAAAACACGATTTTCTCAGCTTTTTGCTCGAAATGTTGCTTTTTTTATTTTGTTGATTTTTATTTTTAAAAGCAGAGGGTCTGTTCTTTCTTTTGATATATTCCATGTTCAGATATTCACACAACAAAATATTCTGGGGGCCATGAAATTTTTGTGAAAATTACCAAAAATGCTGGCGTTGGCTGGCAACTTTTTTTTTTTTTTTTTTTATTCTGGTGGGGAAAGAGTTTTAACTTGAGCACTGCATTTTGTAGGACACCTTGTTATGCGAAAAGAGCAGTAAAAGATGCAAGATGCTAATGCAGTGGTCAAACATGTCCATCTACCAAGTTTGTATAGAAAAACTATGGAAAAGTAGCACAGTAGAATGCCCCTGACACTTAAATAGTGCTATGCTATTTCTAAATCACAAGTCATTGTAACCTTTTGCGCCTTATTAGAAAAACTGTTACCCACAGAAAAAAAGCACCCACAGAAAGCAGATTTTGTTTAAAAAAAAATTGTTTACATTGGGTGTGTTCACACTTGCCATGTTTGGTTCGATTAAAACAAACTCTGGTGCGATTGCTCTGTTAGTGCGGTTCATTTGAACATGTGTGAATGCTGCCATCCAAACCCTGGTGCACACCAAACAAGCGGACCAAGACCGCTGAAAAGATGGGTCTCGGTCAGCTTTCAAACAAACTCAGGTGCGGTTCACATTAAATATGAACTCAACACGGACCAAAGACATGTAAACAAACCAAAAACAGGAAGATGAGACCCTGAAAAGGACAGAATGCTCACGCATATCGTTTTTTTCTCGTCATAGTCGCGATGTTGCCATCACAGTTCAGTACAGGCATCAGAACCGCATCTCCTTGCAGCAGATCTTCATTTGTGTGTGTGACGGAGGGATTCCTGCCACTGTTTTGACTCCTTCACACATTTTATAAGCTCTTCACAAGTTAGCATCATATGTAGGCTATGCACACACAGCGAGCGCATTTATCCCAGCACACAGCATTGTTTCGGATGTTCGGTAAGTTCTGTCTCAAAATAGGCAATACGTCATAAAAGCCAGGTTGTGAATGTATCCCTATGCCTTTAGGTTCAGTATCTTTTGGTTTGGTGATAAAAATGTCAATGTGAACGCTAAGCGGACCAGGACTAAATGTTTTTTTTTTGTTTTGTTTTTTCTTGGTCCAGACCAAACGAACCAAGAGAACCGAACTACAAGTGTGAACACACCCATTTTTCTATCGGTTGTGGTAGCAGTAAGTAAAGACCAAATGATAAAGAGCTTTTGTGATTGTTATGGCTAAAATGATTGAAAAAAACAATCTATTAGTGGCTATTAGCTGCCACAATTGAATATCCCCCATAGCCTTTTAAAACCCCTTTCCAATTGTGTCATTATAGACAAATATGCATTTTGCGTGAATCCTTACCTCTGATCTCATGAGTTTATAGTCTGGGAGATCTCTGTCTTCAAGCGCATCTCAGACATTTGGCTGGCAGCAAGTCTATTCTTTCCTGCGCTATTGCTAATCCATGGCATAATTAAATCCCTGCTACTTTTAAGATATCTTAACAAAGCCCACATTTTCTGATTCCCCAGCGTTCTACCTTTGATCAGCTGCCTTACTCCTGGCGAGAGGCTGTAGTTAATGGAAGTTAATGTTTCTTTCGGCCGCGCTACCCACGGAGTGCCACGTTAAGCCCACATCAATGATGATTACAAGTGCATTTGTAGAGGTGTGCTTTAGAGCAATAGTGCTCTTTGCATTGAACTGGCTATAGTTAGCAGTATGGTGCTATCTTTTTATTTGCTCTGAGTTGCTTTGAAGTGCACAGAATGGCCTGTGTTATTTCACGGTGCTGTGCAGTTGCTAAACTAAAACTTTAAACTTCAAGCTAGCAGTAAAGCAAGCTGTTTCTAGCTCTTTATTTACTATATAAAATACAGAGTAGATTACTTACAAATTGTAATCGGTTACTGATTACAAATTACATGACAAAAATTTTAGTTAGTAATATAATCCATTACATTACATATTTAAGGTAATATAATCTGACTATTTATGGATTACTTTTAGATTTCTTTTGACCTAACTTCTTTATCACATAGATTTGAGTAGAATAATCTTGTACCATATTGATATAAAAATACAAAGAGAAAGAAAATATATTCCATTCTTTGTTATCAACAACATGAAGTGCATTAAATACACATCAAAAAATGATCGTGATTTTAACAGTAAAAGAATGTAAAAATGCTACGGTTAAAAACAGTTAACTGGTTAACAGAAAGTTTCCGTACTATATACGGTGAATAACTGTAATAGATCTAACCTTACATTTAACAGTAAAATACTGTTAAATTTACAGTTTTTGGAAGTGAAAAAGAACAAGTCGTTGTGTAATTTACAGTGAAAAAACATAAATTGACATTCCCAGAATTCCCTGCATGACACTTTACATTTGATGTATTTTCGTTGAAATAACTGTTTCTTCTTAGTTTTTCTTAGTTTTTTCTCATCAGTTATGTACATTAGGGTTTTATGTTACATTTAATGTTGATAAATTAATGTTTATTGCATTTTTAAAATTTCATGTGTGTTACCATGATAGTGTTTAGTGTTTGTGTGAATAACACCTTCCATATATTAGTATTGTCCTCCTAAAAGCTGCTTGGGATGAGCTTTGATTCATCATGTGACTCTCATCACCACTGTGATCGGTGGTCGTCAGTATATATCAAAGGTACATAACAGATTAGTATTTCAGTAGGTTGGTAATTTAACATTATTTCAGTTAATGAAATATGGTTACTTACTGTAAATTTAACTTAAATCTGTAAAACCTAAAATGTTGCTAACGTATTTTTTACGGTAAAGTTCTGGCAACCACAGCCGTTTTTTTTTTCCGTTAATTTTACGGGGATTTTTTTTACAGTGTATTACATTATGTCAGGGTTTCCCAGACTGGGGTTTATGACGGAACTGCAGGGGTTCGTGAGTAATTAAAAAGCTATTAAGTAATTAAATTGTAAACATTTTAATTAAAATAAATAATTTTAAACACTACTTTATTTGTTCGCCTGCATGTCATGTGACCATTCGTCTCACGTAGCCAGACCTTCAGACTGACGGCAGAAGGTCTGGACTTTTTCGTAGCTTTCATTGGCCAAGGACCGCCCAAGAGGACGTTTGACTGACATGTAATGCGACCAATCACAGTTCATTTTGTTCCACGTCATGTTTAGGGGCGTGAAAATTTAAAGTCGATATCCCTGCAATAACATACCGGCGTGCATCTATAAATTATTCATTCAAGAACGCTGTGCAAGTTTACTGCAACAATGGAGCCACGAACTTCACATACTTTTGAAAATCCAGCGTTCTTAATTTTTTTAATCTGATTACGTAATCCAGATTACATGTAATCAGTTACTACCCAGCCCAGATTAGTTAGACTGTAGTTCAAATTATGAGAAGCTTGCAGCTTGAAAGCTACAGTTTCAGATTAGCTTCCACAACACTGGCTGCTTTCTTGCAATTATCCTCAGACCAAGCAAGGTGACGTTATTTTTCTGTGGAAATCGATGTATTTAAACAACAAAGACGTGTGTGCAGAGTAACTAAATGTTAATGCTGGTGTGTAAGGCGTTGATTAAACGAAGAAAAGGGAAAAAATAGACATGATCAATACTGAAAACAGAGCTGTTGACGAGATGCAAAACGATACTGCATCACAATTCCCTTCCGCAGATTTGGTCCGTTCGACTTGAGATAAGTGGTCGTAAGAGGCTTTCAAATTAACGTCTACATTTCCAGATATTAGCGAGTGAGATGCCACCCTCCACCTGCAACACCTCCATCCCACAATGCCTTGTTTTCCAGCCCAAACACTCACACTGTAACACCTGCACAGAGGCATTGATGCACCGATGCACTGAGTTGCTGTTTATAGCAGCTTTTACATCATTAATTTGGAGACTGCTGAAGTGTTAATCAATGCCGCTGCCATAGTAACAGAATAAACAGCGAGTCCTGAATCCCCCGCTAATTGTGCTTTATTGTTTCAGACAGAGCAAAGGGGGCTTCAGTTTGACGTCTGCTCATAAAGACAATGTTCTCATTTTAGCCTGATGTCTCTCCATCAAACTTAGTCGGGGCGTTGTTTCCATTAACCACTAGCAACACCTCACCACCGGAGAATGTTTTAATCAATTATGGTCTGACTCACTCACAGCTTATAGAGACACCGAGCGCATTTATGCCTTCCTCTTTAAACTCTCACCGCGAGTGCACGTCCCGGTTTGGATGTTCGATTTTGAGAATTGTGCATGCATTAGGATAGCATACAGTATGCATAATCAGGTTAATCATGGTCAATTATGGTTTCAGATTAAGTGCGGTGAAGTCTCGCGCATAGAATAGAATACTCTGACATCTTTGTTTGTGTCTCCATTATGGCCATTATGTGAGCCGGTTGCTTTGAAGGAATATAAAAATTGCAAACCAGCTGTTAAAAAACGCATCTTGGTTGAACAGCAAAGATCAATAGGAAGTTTTAATGGATTTTATGTGGGTAATGATAGAGGAGGTTAAGAGGCTAGGGCATGGGTTAATGGTACTATCAGGACATAGACCAAGTTAAGTGCAAAGGAAAGGTCTACCACCAGAGGTTAATTAACCTTTTTAAACCCCAAGGTGTCGGAACACACATACATATTGAATAGAAGCTGCCACAAAAAGTCTGTAGGTCACGGCAAATACATTTTGCAAGTTACAATTAAAACATCATCAGACCACTCCACATCTCGATTTAGGAGCCATTTATGAGGCGAAAACTCAGAAGGCAATTTATTACAGTCAAAAGCTATCTGAACAGAGGGCAGCGGGGTTACCAGATATATAATTTGAGGCAATGGCACATGGTGAAAAGAGACAGGAAGGCCTATGATGCAAGCCCAAAGGCATCCGCTCTTAATTTTTACCTTTTCATTTGCACAAAGTTTAGTTAATGAAAGATTAATGAAAATGGTCCCAATGGTCAGCAATTTATTCAGTTCTTTAAAAGAAATACTGTATATTATGCACTATTAACAGCCATTAATGATCAAACTGGTTTTTGCTGTTTTGGGGACGAAAATGTGTTATGTATTGTCTTTATAAGAGTTTTTTATAAGTCAATATGACAAAATGGTGTTAAAAATTTGTTAGTAAGTATCATTGATATACTATTATAGTTTTCAGTATTTCAAATTAGATTATTTTTAGTAATTTTGTTGTGTTTTTGTTATTTTAATTAGTTAAAGTTTTAGTTTAATTTTAGTTATTTTATTACTTACGAATTATTTTAAGTTATTTTAGAACTTAAACTAAACAAAAATGAGAAATTTTGCATTGGTAACTAGCTGAAATAAAAGTTTTTTATAAATATGTATTTTAAATATTTTATTTTATTTCAATTCATTTTTTTTTTGTTTTATTTAACGATAATAACCCTGCCTCGTTTATTTTTTTAATGCCTTTTCTTGGTGTTAATGTGATTTATTGATGCATGTTATTCCAAATAGGATATTTTGTCATAATTCTGTATTAAATTTAAATGTTAATTTTACTGTCTGACTCCATTCTGGTTTGTAACATCCTTTAGATGATCAGTTTCTATGGATAAAATGTTTTAAAATGATAATGTTTTGATCTTCATTTTGTTATCTTGTTGAATATTTGAATATATTTGTGTTTCTCTCTGAAATACGGCACATTACGGTAATTTATATACAACAAGCAGATGGAAAATTAACTTCTCAAATGATCAATCCTTTGAACCTTCGCACAAGCATTAAAAAGTTATTTGAGAACTCTCTGGTAAATATTTGTTTGATCTAAGAAATAAACTTTTTTTCTGAAAAGATTTGAATTTCTTGGATTGCCTCAGTAGCTTTTCAATTATGTGAAGGCACGAGATGGTTACCGAAAGTTATTGCTAGTGAGTTTCACTTCAGCATTGGTAACAAGAGGTAAAACATCCCCTGTGACCAAGAAGCACAAACCATGATAGACGCAAGACTGATTCGTAGTAAATAGCATACGGAGAACCCTGCTGGTGACTTCCACTGTGAGTGATCAAAAACTTTCTACAATCCGGCGCACATATCCTGCCATTCCCTTAGTGACTGGTATCCCTGCCAGCGCCTCCATTTTGGAGTTTGGAGTCCCCCAAGGCCGGCTGTCCCAAAGGGACCACAAGAAGGAGGCAAGTTTTGTGCATTTCTTCCTTGCGAGGATACTTTGCATCTAACACGGATGGTAGGTTGAAAGTGGATGTGAAGAATCATGAAACTCATGAAGCTGATATTTCCCTGTCCTTTCCCGCAGTATTCCCTTTTCCGTCCTTTCCCAAGAGCCTGTCAATCCACACCCAAAACAAAGACAACAAAGGAATCCCCACTGGAACCAGGCCATCCACAGAAGCATAGCGCCGAGAAGATACTCTCCACGCCCATGATGTAATGAACGAGCAAGGTTTTCCCCCTCCCAAAAAACTCTTTGCTGCTTTCCTACTTCACTCTTTTTTGGATATGCCTCCCTTTTTACTTCATGGTGAAAGTTTTTTCCTGGATATTCAGTGTGAGTTTGCGACTCGCACCCACTCTCCTGCGATGAGCGCTATTCCCAAGGTGCACTCTTTCCAAGTAATTGCCCTGTTTTTCCGAATGCACCGGATCTGGTGCCACACTGATGCTGCGCTTTAATTTGTGGGTAAATTGGCTTTCAGCTGAGTTTAAAAGCACGGCACCCGTTGGGGGAATTCGCAGTTGGGGTGTGGGGGGGTTGGGGGGGGTGTGGGGGTAAAATTACAAATTACATATGCAAAAAGTACATGTCCTACATAAAATGTAAACAATTTAAGTATGTTTGTAGTGTTTCAACTCTAGAAAATCATATATTTTTTATGTAATGTTCATCAGAAAACAAACAAACCAAAAAAAATCCAGTTCCTTATTAATTCTTATTAATAATTATGATATACTTCATTATTATTATCATTATTGTTGTTGTTATTATTATTAGTTGTAGTAGTACATATACAATATATGTAATATAATAATTATAATATTAAAAATATATACATTTTATATATTAGTATTATTATTAGTGCTGTCAAATCGATTAATCATGATTATTCGCATCTAACATAAAAGTTTTTGTTTACATAATATATATGTGTGTGTGTGTGTATATATATATATATATATATACACTCACCTAAAGGATTATTAGGAACACCTGTTCAATTTCTCATTAATGCAATTATCTAATCAACCAATCACATGGCAGTTGCTTCAATGCATTTAGGGGTGTGGTCCTGGGCAAGACAATCTCCTGAACTCCAAACTGAATGTCAGAATGGGAAAGAAAGGTGATTTAAGCAATTTTGAGCGTGGCATGGTTGTTGGTGCCAGACGGGCCGGTCTGAGTATTTCACAATCTGCTCAGTTACTGGGATTTTCACGCACAACCATTTCTAGAGTTTACAAAGAATGGTGTGAAAAGGGAAAAACATCCAGTATGCGGCAGTCCTGTGGGCGAAAATGCCTTGTTGATGCTAGAGGTCAGAGGAGAATGGGCCGACTGATTCAAGCTGATAGAAGAGCAACTTTGACTGAAATAACCACTCGTTACAACCGAGGTATGCAGCAAAGCATTTGTAAAGCCACAACACGCACAACCTTGAGGCGGATGGGCTACAACAGCAGAAGACCCCACCGGGTACCACTCATCTCCACTACAAATAGGAAAAAGAGGCTACAATTTGCACGAGCTCATCAAAATTGGACAGTTGAAGACTGGAAAAATGTTGCCTGGTCTGATGAGTCTCGATTTCTGTTGAGACATTCAGATGGTAGAGTCAGAATTTGGCGTAAACAGAATGAGAACATGGATCCATCATGCCTTGTTACCACTGTGCAGGCTGGTGGTGGTGGTGTAATGGTGTGGGGGATGTTTTCTTGGCACACTTTAGGCCCCTTAGTGCCAATTGGGCATCGTTTAAATGCCACGGCCTACCTGAGCATTGTTTCTGACCATGTCCATCCCTTTATGACCACCATGTACCCATCCTCTGATGGCTACTTCCAGCAGGATAATGCACCATGTCACAAAGCTCGAATCATTTCAAATTGGTTTCTTGAACATGACAATGAGTTCACTGTACTAAAATGGCCCCCACAGTCACCAGATCTCAACCCAATAGAGCATCTTTGGGATGTGGTGGAACGGGAGCTTCGTGCCCTGGATGTGCATCCCACAAATCTCCATCAACTGCAAGATGCTATCCTATCAATATGGGCCAACATTTCTAAAGAATGCTTTCAGCACCTTGTTGAATCAATGCCACGTAGAATTAAGGCAGTTCTGAAGGCGAAAGGGGGTCAAACACAGTATTAGTATGGTGTTCCTAATAATCATTTAGGTGAGTGTATATAATATATTGTGTGTGTGTGTGTGTGTGTGTGTGTATACAGCATACACACATACAGACATATACGCCGATCAGGCATAATATTATGACAGGTATGACTTCATCATGGCACCTGTTAGTGGGTGGGATATATTTGGCACCAAGTGAACATTTTGTCCTCAAAGTTGATGTGTTAGAAGCAGGAAAAATGACGACTGGGTAAGAGCATCTCCAAAACTTCAGCTCTTGTGGGGTTTACCCGGTCTGTAGTGGTCAGTATCTATCAAAAGTGGTCCAAGGAAGGAACAGTGGTAAACCAAGTGGTGACCAAGGTTACACAGTGCATCGCAGTTTGTTGCGTATGAGGCTACATAGCCGCAGACCAGTCAGGGTGCCCATGCTGACCCCTGTCCACAGCCGAAAGTGCCAACAGTGGGCATGTGAGCATCAGAACTGGACCACAGAGCAATGGAAGAAGGTGGCCTGGTCTGATGAATCATGTTTTCTTTTACATCACGTGGATGGCCGGGTGCGTGTGCATTGCTTACCGGGGAAAACACATGGCACCAGCATGCACTATGGGTAGAAGGCAAGCCGGCGGAGGCAGTTTGATGCTTTGGGCAGTGTTCTGCTGGGAAACCTTGGGTCCTGCAATCCGTGTTACTTTGACACGTACCACCTACCCAAGCATTGTTGCAGACCATGTACACCTTTTCATGGAGATAGTATTACCCGGTGGCTGTGGTCTCTTTCAGCAGGATAATGCGCCCTGCCACAAAGCAAAAATGGTTCAGGACTGGTTTGAGGAGCACAACAGCAAGTTTGAGGTGTTGATTTGGCCTCCAAATTCCCCAGATCTCAATCCAATCAAGCATCTGTGTGATGTGTGTGCTGAACAAACAAGCCCAATCCATGGAGGCCCCACCTCGCAATTTACAGGACTTAAAGGATCTGCTGCTGACATCTTGGTGCCAGATACCACAGCACATCTTCAGGGGTCTAGTGGAGTCCATGCCTTGACAGGTCAGGGCTGTTTTGGCAGCAAAAGAGGGACCAACACAATATTAGAAAGGTCATAATGTTATGCCTGGTCGGTGTATATATAATATACTGTATATAAATATAATAATAGAAATACACACACATACTGTATATTATGTAAACAAAAACTGTTATCTTATATGCGATTAATCGCGATTAATCAATTTAACAGCACTAATATAGGACCATTAATTAAATGTCAAAAGAGTGATTAAAAATAGTCAATGAAATGTTGTTACCAGGACCACTTACACTTTTACTTCTACGTATGTACATTAAAGAAATAAAAGTGAATTAAAAATGTTGGCCTGTTAAATCCCTTTAAATATGAGTTAAACTAACTAGAGATTTGTGACTGTTTTTCTTGAGAAGTAGCTAATAGGTTGTTTTTGACATTTCCAAGAGTGTATTTGCATTGTCAAGTCACACTCAAAGTTGGATGAATCCTAATAATTAAAACAGACATATTAGGAACAGAAGAGTTCTAATAATATGTTCAAATGAAACAGGAGCTCACAAGACCCTCTTTGCAGTTAATCACTTTGAAATAAAAGACAAAACATCTCGAGAGAATAAACTAATTATAACGAGATAAAAGGCAGTTAAAAATAAGGTTGCAATGAAAAGAATGTGATGCCTCTTGTTTGTTCACTATGACTTGCACTACTGGAGCAGCTTTGACTCAAATGGGATCCCAGCGGTCTGGGCACTGGTTAAACACATGCAGTGACAACCCAAGCATAACTCTAAACATTCTCTCTGTCCCACAGGTAAAGCGCGGCGTGGACATTTAGTGTCATATGAGTTTAACTTTAGAACGTCTCCAGTGAAAGCGTGACAGCCGGCCCTCCGTGCACAGAGCAAACTTTTACGCTCTAATTTCCATTCCCAAAAGTGGACGCCTGAGAACAGATGTATCGGTGATGGACGTTCACAAATGACAAACACAACACCGAGCCGTTCCCTAGCTCGCGCTACCTGGAGCGCACGCGTACAAAACACACGAAAATTCGATAGGTGAGCCTCTCGACGTAATGCTTGATGGTTGAATGACAGCTTTCAAGAGAGTTAGTGTCCCCCATCGTCAATTAGGAGCAAACCTCATTGACACGCATAAAACCCTGGCATCCTGTGCTTGCGGTAATTGCAGGCATGACAGTTTATCATTATCCATGAAAACCGCTGGGTTTTGCAAGCGCCACACTTTTTTTTCAATGGTCCTCCTTGACTGGAGAGTCACTCCACTTTTTTGTGTCTATTTGTTTCCATGTGATTATTTTTTTCCCAGGGCCAAACAGTCATTTTACTTTAATGAGCTCACCATTTTCAAACATGCCGAAACAGCGACAAGTATGGAGAGTCGGGTTGCGGGGGCCGATTGAGAACTTTTAATCAAGGCAACCAATAGGCAGTTACAACAAATTGCTTTTGAAAATCCTCTGTACTCTTTCAATTTGTTTGCCTTGTTCACCCCCTTCGTTTCAATGTTGATGTGTTTTCGGCTTTGTCCGTGACTTCATTTTCTTTTCAGGACTTAATCTATCATTTACCTTCTAAGCCAGAGTATATGCACACTTTAAAGGTATTAGGGTCAAATAAAATCAGTTGATTCAGATGACTTTGAAGTGGCATGGATTATTTACATATTTTCTCTTTTGAGTGGCTTTTTCAAAGGGCTCATTCAAAAAAATAGGTAGCCTATTAGGGGGCGTGGCACTGTCTTTCTAGAGTGCGTTTGATTGGATGGTAATTTGTAGTGCAAGATGAGTATGAGTCATCCATGTTTTGGTCTGTTTTTTTTCTGTTTGAGAGAGACTGTAAATTTGAAATACATACGTATACAGTGAATTTTGTCAACTTTTAGGTCTTTGTTAGCATTTAGACAATGTTAATTTCATCAATAAAATTACTGACAAAAAAGTAATTTTTTATTTTGTTATCAATAATAAAGGCAACAGGAAAAGTGCACATCAAGGTGAGGAAAAAGTTAAAATATTGACCAAAATATGACTAGAAAAAAATATCATGCAAGATATAAGCCATAGCAAAGCAAAAAAGAGTAAAATTTATTTTAGTATTATACTATATAGTGAATTTTGTCAACTTTTAGGACTTTGTTAGCATATAGACAGTGTTAATTTCATCAATAAAATTACTGGAAAAAAAGTAATTAAGGTTTTTTATCTTTTTTCTTCATCAATAATGAAGAGGCAAAGGTGAATAAAAATGTAAAATATGGACCAAAATATGACTAGAAAAAAATAGCATGCAAGATATAAGCCATAGCAAAGCAAAAAAGAATAAAAGAATACAAGTTATTTTAGTATTATGCTATATAGTGAATTTTGTCAACTTTTAGGACTTTGTTAGCATATAGACAGTGTTAATTTCATCAATAAAATTACTGACAAAAAAGTAATTAAGGGTTTTTTGAATTTGTCATCAGTAATTAAGAGGAAAAGTGCACATCAAGGTGAGTAAAAATGTAAAATATTGACAAATATGACTACACTGTAAAAAATTATTGTTGGTTTAACTTAAAAAAGTAAGTTACCTGGTTGTCTTAAAATTTTGATACAATGAAGGAAATTGATTTAATAAATAGAAACTCAAACTATTATGTTATCTGAACTCCATTAATTATCTAAGTTGAAATGACAAAAGATAAGAAGTTGTGATAACGAATCATGAAAATAATTTTTTAGAGTATAGAAAAAATAACATGCGAAATATAAGCCATAGCAAAGCAAAAAAAGAAAAGTTAATTTAGTATTATACTAGTCATATTTTGAATGAGCTTTTATTTTTTCATAATATTTTCAGTTTTCATATTAATTTTTGTTTAAATTTTAGAAATTTTGGTATGCGCTTTTATCTTGTTTATTAGGTTGTTTTTTATATTTCTGTTTATCTTTATTTCTTTTTTTTTTTGCCAGGCAACATTTCCAATTTTTCTAGCATTTCAAGTTTTTCATTGTTTAGTTTATTTCAGTCTTATTTCAAATAACAGAAATAATTTTTTATAGTTTTAGTTAAAGATAACAACACTGTTTTTTTTATATTAAATGCTGATATATGTTTAAATTAATATTTAACACGTTTAAATATTCGGGTTAATTTCGCACATTCTCGTTAAATAAAATATTTTCATTTACTAAAATTAGCCATTTTAGTCAAAAACATTTAGACAAAAACATTGACTAAAAACTAAAATTGCATTTGGCTGCTCAAAAGCCCCAAAACTGATTTCATGGGGTCTATAATATCACTAGAGAAACAGAGACGTTTGAAACCGTTTCTGCCCTCTAATGCCCTCAGTGTATCACAAATCCCTGTAATTAAGACTAACGAGAACAATCATGTACTTCAGCAGCAAACAGTGTGTTCATGAAGCCACTTAACGTCCGGCCGCACAGCCGGCGTCATTTGTTAAAAATGAAAAGTCGCTTTCCTTGCACTTATCACAACTGTTAAATAAGGATATTGACCTGTAAATTCCTCAAAAGGCTTCGGCATCACGAGGCCCCGAACACTATTTGTTGTGATGGGCCCGTGTTTGTTTTTGTCTAAGTGATTCGATATGTTTTGCAGTTGCAGCATAGTTTCTTATGACATCTCTAAGCTTAGGGTTACCTCTCTCTTTTGCTTCTGAATTATTCATGAACAGAAATCCAATACTATTGAGTTGGAGTGAGGGGGACTCAAAAAAAAAAGTGGAATTACAAAACATTGCATTCTTTCATCTCATGAAGTTTTGTGAGGAGCAAGGGTCAATTAAGAGTCCTCTGGCTACGGTGAGTATGAATAATGCACCACAGGGCTGAAAAACCTTGGGAGACTTGCTTTACTTGTGTAGATTATTGACGCTCCTACCGCTTTTTTTCCCCCTCCTCTCTCCTCAGGTGAAAAAGGACCCTTTGTCTGTGGTGTCTCTGACTGTTCATGCCTCAATAGCCTGGAGGCAAAATGGGCCTAATTTGCACAGGTCTGTTTTGGGGCCAATTATTATAATACCAAATGTTCTGGAAACACAATAAAATTGAAAACAATAAAGAGCAGAGCCGCCAATATTGTCATACATTTTACATTTTAATGAATCTCTCATTAAAGATGTATTTTATCAGTTTGGCGATTCACAATGCTTCACCTTTTTCAGCCTTATTGTAAGACTTAATAGCTTATACATACGTATAATACATATGGTTTATAGGTGATCTGATACAAAACTACGTGAAAGTAAACGCCAGAATGAATGTGTTTCAGTTAATAGTTTTCAGTTGTAACTGAAGAGTTATTGCTCCTGACATTGATGTCTCAGGTATGTTCACAAAGAGCTTTCGGTTCACAGAGAAAACATAACTCAAGGGCACAGTCTCATCTGGCACTCGAGAAACAGCCCTTATGTTTTTGGGAACATTGCACACTATAAGTGTTGTTGTATTAATGTGCATATGTTGAGTTGTATAGGCTGATATATGTACACTGTGTCCTGCATAGCTTTAATGGGATAGTTCACTCAAAAATGAAAATTGTGTCACTCTCATGTTGTTCCAAATCTGTATGACTTACTTCTGTAGGACACAAAAGATGATAGTTTAACCCTCTGGGGTTTGACAAATGTGCCAGCGCATTTTGGTGGATTTATTTCACAAAGTAGCTAAATCGACTTAAAATACTCCGTTATTTATGGTCATACAGATAAAAGCAACACATAATTCAAAACTGTAAAGGGTCCTTTACTTTTATTTGTTTTTTTATTAAAAGGGTCCTATACTTTTATTTGTGTCCACTTACAATTGAAACAAATGTGCTTTTGTAAAAAAAAAAAAAAAAAAACTCAAAAAACAAGTGTTTGTCCATGCAATGAAAGTCAATGGGGTCCAATCCATTGACTTTCATTGTATATAGACAAAACCACAGAAGAAAGAAAATCACACAAGAACAACATGAGGGTGAGTAAAGGCATGTTCACACCAAGAACAACATGAGGGTGAGTAAAGGCATGTTCACACCAAGAACGATAACTACAAAGATAACAATTAAGATAGCTATATCAGCGTTCACACCAGTGGACGATATCGTTCTGTTTATTATAAGTGTGCGTTGCTGTTATGTCATCTGTCGCTTTAAATGTTCACGCTCTTAAAGGAGTAGTTCACTTCAGAATTAAAATTTCCTGATAATTTACTCACCCCATGTCATCCAAGATGTTCATGTCTTTCAGTTGAAAAGAAATTAAGGTTTTTGAGGAAAACATTCCAGGATTTTTCTCCATATAGTGGACTTCAATGAGGTACAATGGGTTGAAGGTCCAAATTCCAGTTTCAGTGCAGCTTCAAAGGACTCGACATGATCCCAGCTGAGGAATAAGGATCTTATCTAGCGAAGCGATCGGCCATTTTCTAAATGTTTTTTTTTTAATTATATACTTTTTAACCACAAATGTTTGCCTTGCGCTGCTCTGCGATGCGCCACGTATTACGTAATCACGTTGCAAAGGTCACGCGTGACATAGGCGAAAGTACCGCAGTAGGGCGAAAAACTCCATTTCGTTTTCTCCTCCAACTTCAAAATCGTCCGACATCGTTGCTTTACCTTTTTTTGTGAAGGGCGTTTGACTTAGTCTTTGCAAGTTTGCTTTGTAAACACTTGATCGGTACTTTCGCCTACGTCACGCGTGACCTTTCCAACGTGATTACGTAATACGTGGCGCATCACAGAGCAGGGCAAGACAAACATTTGTGGTTAAAAAGTATATATATATATTTTTTTTTTTAAATTCGAAAATGACCGATCGCTTCGCTAGATAAGACTCTTATTCCTCGGCTGGGATCGTGTCCAGCCCTTTGAAGCTGCATTAAAACTTGGACCTTCAACCCGTTGTACCCCAGTGAAGTACACTGTATGGAGGAAAATCCTGGAATGTTTTCCTCAAAAACCTTAATTTCTTTTCGACTGAAGAAAGAAAGACACGAACATCTTGGATGACGTGGGGGTGAGTAAATTATCAGGAAATTTTAATACTGAAGTGAACTACTCCTTTAAAGCAGGATGGATTCTGATTGGCTGTCAATGTTTTTATCGTGCATCAGCTGGAACAAATCATTCTGAAAGTGATTCCAACAATGTAGATTCTCTGTGCCATTACTGTTATAGTTGTGGTGTAAACTCTGCTATTCTTTTATATTTAGAACGATATTTAGCCTTAAATCATGACAGATTATTAATTTTGGGGTGAACTATCCTTTTAACCCTCTGAAGCATGCTAAATGAATCTTTTTACTTCAAAACAATAATATTTAATCATTCCTGATGTTTCTATTTAATCAAAAAAGTGTATTCTGAGTGTATTTGGTTTCCCTTTGGTTAATTCTATGGAAACCAAATCATAACATTCATGGAACGTTCTTTTTATGTATTATTTTTTTAAGCAAAACTAATGTTCGGGGAGCCAAACATTGCTGGGAATCTTGTCATATATAAAATTCACAATAAAATATAAACAGGACAGACATATAGAATTATGGGAAAGGATCAAAAGTAATTGCAAAAGTAAAAGTTACATCCAAACCATCATAGGCATTTACTTTTGACCCTTTCCTATAATTCTATATGTCTTTGTATACGTATGACATGATTCCTGAATGATTAAAAATGCCTTTTAGAGTTTACAACTCTAAATCTAAATTTGAATGCCCAAATTATCCTTTATATCATCTCAATGCTTTATTTGTTCTTAATGCAAGAGGACTATAATATCATGCCTGTTGGTTATATAGTTTACAGTAGGTTGCTGCACAATCTGTCATGTTGGTCAGAGGCTGGATACCTTCAGATAGCCACACAGGCAACACTAGATGTCAGTGTTCTCGCTGGTGTCGGGCTGCAAGCATTTTGTTTGTGGGAAGAGAAAGGAGAAGCACATACAGTAGTTTGAGAAGTTGATGCTTGCACTTTACAACTTGCGGGTCCTAATGGATTTCCTTATAGGGACTGTCTATGAGGAGTTAGGGGCTATTACTGTGCCAAGCCTGATCACGGGGCATCACTTTCATCTTGCCAACACTCTTGTATAATTAGCAGAAATTTGCTGAGATGTGTTTTCTCCTCCCTTCATTTCCTAAGATGAATCATCAGGAGTATAGACTAAACTCCCTTTCTTAACTTCTAGGATGCAGAAGTTAAATGTAAAATTAATGGTTCGTCTTATTTAGAAAATAAACGTAGTATTTTTTCAGCTTTGAAGCTATTGGATTCACCTAACATGCCTCAGACACTTCTGAAGGCGTATAAGTTTGAGGTTTGACAGAGTCTGTTTGGCATCGGAATTACATAAGTACTTTTCTCATGTGTGCTTCTTCTTGTTCTTAATGATCATAAACAAACAAAAAGAACTTGTCTTGAATAATCTATCCCCTCACAAAAGCTTTAATCTTGGTTATGAAACATGCCTGTGGTCAGTCAGTAAGATTTTCAGGGTCATTCAATAAAATTGGGTGCCTTTTTCCTTTTGAATAGGTGATTTAAAGAAAGTTCATTTCTTCATGCAAACTGACAGACAAAGAATGACACTACAAAAATGTTTTTTAGAGAATTTGACGCTGGCACAAGGTTGACTGTTCCCAAGTGACAAACCTACCAACAATGATATATTAAAAATATTGTTTCTGTATTAGTAAGTGAATATGTATGTATTTATGTATGTATGTGCATGTGTCATATATCATATAAATATGTGTGTGCGTGTTTATGATGAATAACAATAATAATAATTATATACATTATCTCGGAGAAAGACAAAAAAAGACAAATTTATTATTATTTTTATTATTATTTATTTGTTTTTACAGCTTTTCCACGTTTAAATAAAAGTAACTGTGACTGTGTACACTTACAGTATATTCTTATGACACATGGGCCACAGAAGGCGCACTTTTCGTAAAATGACCCGTAGCGCTTACTAAATTTATTGATGACGTCACGGGGGACGGCTCAGTTTCGATGTTTGGGAGCACCAATCAGCGTGCAGAAAAACCCGGAACTTCTGAGAGCGTAAGAAAGAGCGCCTGTATTCAATTTGAAAAGCAAGAACAACATCAGGTATGGAATGTTTTTTTATGTTTATATAACCTATATCGTTTTATAAACGTTTACAGATTTCCTTCGAATGGTCACTTTATTGTGAAGTCATATATTTTACAGACACATGGAAACAGAAGTACACTTTTACATTCCAGCCATGCTAACAAGTGTTTATTTTTTGAGTAACTTGAGTAACAAACAGATTAAAGAAACGGCACGCTAGACTCATAACATGAAGAGTTTTACTATTCATAGTGTCAACAGGAATTTCATTGTTAATCATCTAGAAGCAAGTTAACCTACTTGTTTATTTAACCCTCAGGTTCTGTTTAGGAACCCTGAGACCCTTAAATCTAAATATGTTTAAAGTATGTTTGTTTTTATATAATTAATTCGGTAACACTTTAGCCTACAATAAAGTTTTATCAGTTAACATTAGTTAATGCATTATAAAAACATTAACTAACAATGAGCAGTACATTTGTTACAGTATTTATTAATGTTTGTTAATGTTAGTAAATAAAAATACAACTGTTCATTGTTAGTTCATGTTAGCTCATGTCCATTAAATAATATTAACAGATACAACCTTTGATTCTAATAATGTATTAGTAGTACATGTTTAAATGAACATTAACTAAGATTAATAAATGCTTTAGAAATATTTTTCATTGTTAGTTCATGTTAACTAATGTAACCTTATTGTAAAGTGTTACCCTTAACTCTAAAATTTGACAGCTGGTAATTTTATTAGCTAATTGTTTGCAAGCTAATTATAAACAAAATTTCTCAATGAGACCCATCATATTTCATTCAAATATGTTACATTACTTGTATTTGTAGTCTCAGAGACCACATATATAAAACGTTGCTGTGACAAAAACACAATAAAAACAAATCCAGCTTGGTGCCTTTTTGTTGAGGTCGAACTGAACCCAAATACAAATAAATAACCCAAATACAAATACAAATAATTATCCACAAATATCCGTTTAAAGTAAACTTCCTGGACCTGCGAATATCATGGAAATGAGTAAAATCATAAGAAGTCATGCAGAAGTCATGAAAATTTCTATAGGGAATTTAAATGTTTATACTTTTGCGCAGCTTTGAAATATTTAATCAGCTAGTTGTAGCTGTTTGTAAAACTTGCTGCAAGCCACCGTGATAACATCCGTTTGCTTGCTGAGGATCTTATTGGAGACATTTGTACATGAATAGCCTAATTATAATAAATAATTATTAATAATAAAATACATTTTATGGTATTTAAAAGAGAGAAAAGTCATTGTTTTAAGTAACTTTTATGTAAATAAAAAGTTATTTTATTTTTAGTACATTAATATATAATTATATTAGTAGTGTTTTTTTTTTTTTTTTTTTGTATTTACAGTACATAGAAAAGTTACCCTATTCACCAGAACCAGATGTCTGGAGAGTGGATCAGGGTTATTTCAAATTATCGCAAGCGTCTTTCACTAGTCTAGATCTTAGGTCACTGTGATTTTCCCGAGTGTTGATCCTGGAACAACATTCCCATCTGAAAATTTAGCCCTAACCTTATCCCTACCCCTAAACCTAACCCTATCCACAACTTATCCCTAAAATCAGAGGGAAATGATAGGTGAATAACACTGATGTAGAAGCATCTAACCCTGGTTGTAAGCTTTAACTTGACATGAACTGTAAACTTGTCCCTTAAATCTGATTGGAGGATTAGAATGTTGTTCCAGGATCAACAAAGATGGTGATTCAGGAACATGTTGCACTTGGTGAAATCATGTTCACCCTAGATCTTATCATATCCATCAGAGCAATACAATTGAGTGGGAATGTTTGGACGCGCTCCACCTCCACCCCTCATCCATGTGGCTCTGCTGGGAGGCAGATCTGTAGACTTGCCTGTGCTGATGATGTTGCACTGCTTCATTTACAGGTGTTACCCAACACCTTTATATTTACAAGATACAAGGGTGTTAAGAAAACAAGTGTTTGTCTGTGTAATTCTCCATATGTAAGCATAGAATCTTACCCTGAACAAAAGAAAGTGGTCTTGTTTAATATAAGTGCTGAGTTATGCAAACAAACCCTGCAGGTTGCTCCATATTTAGTCTTTTTATATGTACTCCTGACCCCAGTCCTCTTCAGCTGGGTTTTAATTGGCTTCACTGGGCCTAAAATGCTGCAATATTTCTCGAAATTGACTGCTTATTTGAGTGTCGAGAGTGATGCAATTTACAGTAAGTTGCTGGTAAAAATGGACCATGGCTTCAGATGCAGCACTTAGCAGAGGCTGCATGGGGCACACGTAACTTCAGGGGATGCATTTCACGTTTGCTGCATTTTTTTTGGAAGTTTTGTACAAACAAGGGGACTGGCTGCACCACAAAGGCAGATGGGATGAGCTTTCCCTCCTCATGTGCACATCGGCCCGTGTGCCCTCTCAGTCTTTACGGGTTGATCGGGCTGCCTTGTTTACAGTGTGTTATAGAAGGGCTGACGCCAGCCTCCCTCGGGTGGGAACAAGGGTTAATTGCTGTTAAAGTGTTGGTCTCATTCCTCTTTCTGGCCCTGACGCTCCATTAGAGCTGACACTAATGAGGCAGTGCAGAGAGGACACACCAGAGTCAAGGGACAACACCACCGGCTGGGGGAGGGAGCCATGATCGAGAGACTTTACTTAGCTGAGAGAGAGAGAGCACATACTAAGTCATAGATCAAGAGTGTGTGTTGTTCAGTGTTGCTGAGGATGCGTGTAGGCTTGGCTTCCCTTAATTGGTGGCTTACCCTCTGCATATGTTGTTTGTTTGTCATTAAGTATTCACAGGGGACACAATTGCTGGTCGTCCCTTATACTTGGTCTATGCAGCCAATGGTATTCGCTTGGTTATTTTACTGCATTATTGACTGTAATTTACAAATGTCAAAATATGGATTTTCAATGCCCTAATCATATAATGAAATTGGCTAAATATGAAAAAAAGTGCTTTTATAAATAATTGATCTTTGATTAATGAGCTCAGCAAAAGATATATGGCTGCAATAATTTATAAAAAATATATTTAAAATAAAATGATTTTATTTTAATTGATTGATTTATCAGTAAGTACTGTATATAATTAAGTAAATTATATAAAAATATAATAAAACTAAAATTATTTTATTTGATCAAATTATTAATTAAAAATACTAATATATTTGAAACTTTTTGTAATTTTATTTTTATTTAAATATTAATTATCTGTGAATTTAATTAATATCATTATAACAAATAATATATAACCACCGTTATTTTTCTATACTCTCTCTCTCTCTCTCTCTCTCGATTTTATATATATATATATATATATATATATATACATACATACATACATACATACATACATATACATATACATACAGTGGGGAGAACAAGTATTTGATACACTGCCGATTTTGCAGGTTTGCCCACTTACAAAGCATGTAGAAGTCTGTAATTTTTATCATAGGTACTCTTCAACTGTGAGTGACGGAATCTAAAATCCAGAAAATCACATTGTATGATTTTTAAGTAATTAATTTGCATTTTATTGCATGACATAAGTATTTGATACATCAGAAAAGCAGAACTTAATATTTGGTACAGAAACCTTTGTTTGCAATTACAGAGATCATACGTTTCCTGTAGTTCTTGACCAGGTTTGCACACACTGCAGCAAGGATTTTGGCCCACTCCTCCATACAGACCTTCTCCAGATCCTTCAGGTTTCGGGGCTGTCGCTGGGCAATACGGACTTTCAGCTCCCTCCAAAGATTTTCTATTGGGTTCAGGTCTGGAGACTGGCTAGGCCACTCCAGGACCTTGAGATGCTTCTTACGGAGCCACTCCTTAGTTGCCCTGGCTGTGTGTTTCGGGTCGTTGTCATGCTGGAAGACCCAGCCACGACCCATCTTCAATGCTCTTACTGAGGGAAGGAGGTTGTTGGCCAAGATCTCGTGATACATGGCCCCATCCATCCTCCCCTCAATACGGTGCAGTCGTCCTGTCCCCTTTGCAGAAAAGCATCCCCAAAGAATGATGTTTCCACCTCCATGCTTCACGGTTGGGATGGTGTTCTTGGGGTTGTACTCATCCTTCTTCTTCCTCCAAACACGGCGAGTGGAGTTTAGACCAAAAAGCTCTATTTTTGTCTCATCAGACCACATGACCTTCTCCCATTCCTCCTCTGGATCATCCAGATGGTCATTGGCAAACTTCAGACGGGCCTGGACATGCGCTGGCTTGAGCAGGGGGACCTTGCGTGCGCTGCAGGATTTTAATCCATGACGGCGTAGTGTGCTACTAATGGTTTTCTTTGAGACTGTGGTCCCAGCTCTCTTCAGGTCATTGACCAGGTCCTGCCATGTAGTTCTGGGCTGATCCCTCACCTTCCTCATGATCATTGATGCCCCACGAGGTGAGATCTTGCATGGTGCCCCAGACCGAGGGAGATTGACCGTCATCTTGAACTTCTTCCATTTTCTAATAATTGTGCCAACAGTTGTTGCCTTCTCACCAAGCTGCTTGCCTATTGTCTTGTAGCCCATCCCAGCCTTGTGCAGGTCTACAATTTTATCCCTGATGTCCTTACACAGCTCTCTGGTCTTGGCCATTGTGGAGAGGTTGGAGTATTTTTGATTGAGTGTGTGGACAGGTGTCTTTTATACAGGTAACGAGTTCAAACAGGTGCAGTTAATACAGGTAATGAGTGGAGAACAGGAGGGCTTCTTTAAGAAAAACTAACAGGTCTGTGAGAGCTGGAATTCTTACTGGTTGGTAGGTGATCAAATACTTATGTCATGCAATAAAATGCAAATTAATTATAATTAATTAACAATGTGATTTTCTGGATTTTTGTTTTAGATTCCGTCTCTCACAGTTGAAGAGTACCTATGATAAAAATTACAGACCTCTATAAACCCGATTCCAAAAAAGTTGGGACACTGTACAAATTGTGAATAAAAAAGGAATGCAATAATTTACAAATCTCATAAACTTATATTTTATTCACAATAGAATATAGATAACATATCAAATGTTGAAAGTGAGACATTTTGAAATGTCATGCCAAATATTGGCTCATTTTGGATTTCATGAGAGCTACACATTCCAAAAAAGTTGGGGCAGGTAGTAATAAGAGGCCGGAAAAGTTAAATGTACGTATAAGGAACAGCTGGAGGACCAATTTGCAACTTATTAGGTCAACTGGCAACATGATTGGGTATAAAAAGAGCCTCTCAGAGTGGCAGTGTCTCTCAGAAGTCAAGATGGGCAGAGGATCACCAATTCCCCCAATGCTGCGGCGAAAAATAGTGGAGCAATATCAGAAAGGAGTTTCTCAGAGAAAAATTGCAAAGAGTTTGAAGTTATCATCATCTACAGTGCATAATATCATCCAAAGATTCAGAGAATCTGGAAAAATCTCTGTGCGTAAGGGTCAAGGCCGGAAAACCATACTGGATGCCCGTGATCTTCGGGCCCTTAGACGGCACTGCATCACATACAGGAATGCTACTGTAATGGAAATCACAACATGGGCTCAGGAATACTTCCAGAAAACATTGTCGGTGAACACAATCCACCGTGCCATTCGCCGTTGCCGGCTAAAACTCTATAGGTCAAAAAAGAAGCCATATCTAAACATGATCCAGAAGCGCAGGCGTTTTCTCTGGGGCAAGGCTCATTTAAAATGGACTGTGGCAAAGTGGAAAACTGTTCTGTGGTCAGACGAATCAAAATTTTGAAGTTCTTTTTGGAAAACTGGGACGCCATGTCATCCGGACTAAAGAGGACAAGGACAACCCAAGTTGTTATCAGCGCTCAGTTCAGAAGCCTGCATCTCTGATGGTATGGGGTTGCATGAGTGCGTGTGGCATGGGCAGCTTACACATCTGGAAAGGCACCATCAATGCTGAAAGGTATATCCAAGTTCTAGAACAACATATTCTCCCATCCAGACGTCGTCTCTTTCAGGGAAGACCTTGCATTTTCCAACATGACAATGCCAGACCACATACTGCATCAATTACAACATCATGGCTGCGTAGAAGAAGGATCCGGGTACTGAAATGGCCAGCCTGCAGTCCAGATCTTTCACCCATAGAAAACATTTGGCGCATCATAAAGAGGAAGATGCGACAAGGAAGACCTAAGACAGTTGAGCAACTTGAAGCCTGTATTAGACAAGAATGGGACAACATTTCTATTCCTAAACTTGAGCAACTTGTCTCCTCAGTCCCCAGACGTTTGCAGACTGTTATAAAAAGAAGAGGGGATGCCACACAGTGGTAAACATGGCCTTGTCCCAACTTTTTTGAGATGTGTTGATGCCATGAAATTTAAAATCAACTTATTTTTCCCTTAAAATGATACATTTTCTCATTTTAAACATTTGATATGTCATCTATGTTGTATTCTGAATAAAATATTGAAATTTGAAATCATTGCATTCTGTTTTTATTCACAATTTGTACAGTGTCTCAACTTTTTTGGAATCGGGTTTGTACATGCTTTGTAAGTAGGAAAACCTGCAAAATCAGCAGTGTATCAAATACTTGTTCTCCCCACTGTGTATATATATATATATATATATATACACACATACACCCTCTTTATAATTTATTAACTTTATATTATTTATCAAGTTATTAATTAATAAAAATACTTACATAAGCAAACTCAATTAAATATAATTTAATAAAAAAACAATTGAATATGTAGTACTATTGTTACAAAAATATAAATTACAATATATTTTTATCAAATTATTTATATATAGATTTTGTGATGTATTGTTTTTACTGCATATGATAATTTATACTCAGAAAGTACAACTGAAGATCATTAGTTAAGACATTTCAAAATTGTACCTGCACTGTTTTGCATTTTGTGATTTTCAGTCAAATAGACTATTTTTTCCCATAATGTTGAAATATCGTGCATCGTCTCGTGAGCTAAGTGTATCGTCGTCACATCCCTTATATGTACTATACAAACGTATATATATCTATATATAAATATATTGTAAATATACACCGATCGAGCATAACATTATGTGTTGGCCCCCGTTTTGCTGCCAAAACAGCCCTGACCCGTCGAGGCATGGACTCCACTAGAACCCTGAAGGTGTGCTGTGGTATCTGGCACCAAGATGTTAGCAGCAGATCCTTTAAGTCCTGTAAGTTGCGAGGTGGGGCCTCCATGGATCGGACTTGTTTGTTCAGCACATCCCACAGATGCTTGATTGGATTGAGATCTGGGGAATTTGGAGGCCAAGTCAACACATCAAACTCGTTGTGCTCCTCAAACCATTCCTGAACCATTTTTGCTTTGTGGCAGGGCACATTATCCTGCTGAAAGAGGCCACAGCCACCAGGGAATACCGTTTCCATTAAATGGTGTACGTGGTCTGCAACAATGCTCAGGTAGGTGGTACATGTCAAAGTATCATCCACATGGATGGCAGGACCCAAGGTTTCCCAGCAGAACATTGTCCAAAGCATCACACTGCCTCCACTGGCTTGCCTTCTTCCCATAGTGCATCTTGGTGCCATGTGTTCCCCAGGTAAGTACACGCACACACACACATGCACACACACACCCGGCCATCCGGTATATTTGTATACACACACACCCGGCCATCCACTTGATGTAAAAGAAAACGTGATTCATCAGACCAGGCCACCTTCTTCCATTGCTCCGTGGTCCAGTTCTGATGCTCACATGCCCACTGTTGGCGCTTTCGGCGGTGGACAGGGGTCAGCATGGGCACCCTGACTGGTCTGCGGCTATGCAGCCCCATACGCAACAAACTGCGATGCACTGTGTATTCTGACACCTTTCTATCAGAACCAGCATTAACTTCTTGAGCAATTTGAGCTACAGTAACTCATCTGTTTGATCGGACCACACGGGCCAGCCTTCGCTCCCCACGTGCATCAATGAGCCTTGGCCGCCCATGACCCTGTCGCCGGTTCACCACTGTTCCTTCCTTGGATCACTTTTGATAGATACTGATCACTGCAGACTGGGAACACCCCACAAGAGCTGCAGTTTTGGAGATGCTCTGACCCAGCCTTCTAGCCATCACAATTTTGCCCTTTGTCAAACTCGCTCAAATCCTTACGCTTGCCCATTTTTCCTGCTTCTAACACATTAACTTTGAGGACAAAATGTTCACTTGCTGCCTAATATATCCCACCCACTAACAGGTGCCGTGATGAAGAGATAATCAGTGTTATTCACTTCACCTGTCATAATGTTATGCCTGATTGGTGTGTGTGTGTGTGTGTGTGTGTGTGTGTGTGTGTATGTATGTATGTATGTGTATATATATATATATATATATATATATATATATATATATATATATATATATAAAATAGTTTCTTTTATTGCTGATGGATGGTTATGGATATAAGCTGATATTAAAAGCCAGTTATTTATACATTTCATTTAATAGTGATTTTCTGTTTTGCAGGTAGTAACACTGATCATGAGTTTTGCTCCGAGTCCGTTCACCCCCATGGGGAGCCGCAACATTCAGGAGCAGCGGGACCGCTGGGAGAGAAAGAGGAGCCGCACAGCCCGTGAGCTAGTCCAGAGCGAACAAAGATACTGTGAACAGCTGGATCTAGTCATCACGGTTAGTTTCTCTACAGGCCCAACATTACACACACGCCCATGGGCTGAATTAGTCTATCTTTTATCGAGCAATACACTGATGGAGAAACACTTGTCAGGGTTGGATTTGGTCATCCTGGAGAGCAGAAACAGAGTAAGGTGTTTGTTGCAATGTGTTGAACATTAGAATATCCTAATTAATACGAATCTGAAATTCTAATTATCTTGAAGAACTTTATTCACAGTTTCAACAGCACAAGGTTTTCTATTAATTGAGTGGTCCTTGGCACCATCGCAGGGCTATTCTTTTGAAATTCATGGTTTATAACCTATTCAAGGCTTTTATTTTGCGGCTAATTGGTTTTACCTTTAAGATCGTTGAGATCTCAAAGCTTTTTCTGTGCGTATTATGTAGATTATATTGTGTGTAACCACAAATATACACTTGAATGAATCTCACTCAGGTTGTGTATAACATAATAATTGTCATTTGAATTTGAAAAGCTAACATACTGAACTGGCACATCCGTTTCATTGTTTTCTAATGCTGCATTCTAATTAAACGGTCGACCATCAAAACTTATTTTGAGAAACCGCACGTTCTCCTTCACGTCGTCTCCCGCCCCTAGCGAAGTTGTGTAAGATATGCGGCTCATATTAAGCCGTTGGAGGTAATTGAGATGTCATTGCTGCAAAATGCTTGGCTCTCCACAGATTTGTTCTCGCTTTGTCTCAAGGGTATGCGACGAGAGGTGACACTCTCGGTAAGATGAAGAGTCATGTACGAGTGGCGTCTGAATTTAATTTTCTCTCCCTCCTGTCTCTTTCTTTTCTCCAGTACTTTGTGGAGATCTTGAAGGCCAAAGGAACCCTCAGGCAGGACATTAGAGAAAGCATCTTCAGTTCAATTAAATCCATTCATTTAATAAACCAGTAAGTATCCTTTAAATAATTAAGCGAATATTCACGCTCAGGGGAGAGAGCCGGCTGAGGGTGGCTGGCTTTGATACCGTTTAAAAAGGACGAGAGGGTAGGGGAGTATTAATTGGGGTCTAACAGAAGAATCAAGTTTGAGAACTTGGAGATTGCCTGGTGTGCCTTATCTTATGTTATTCTCTTTAATTGGATTGCGAATCGATGCGGATGCTGGATTTAGGCTTACAGCTGCACTTTCTCCAGTGTATTTCACGTTATCCCGCCATAGTTGCCATCATCGGTGACGGGTGCCTGTTTGTAATGGCCGCCGTTTGTGTCTTCCAAGCCTTATGCGTTGATAAAACATCAGAGCCTGCAAAAGCTTATTTTTAAACATGCATTTTTAATGACAACATCCATTATCATGCATTCATTACTGACTCTCCCAGTCTTTCCACCTGACTTCAACACTACTGTAGCAGATTCTCCTGTAATAGACATCAGGCTGCTCGATACAAGATTTAAGGTCAACATGAAACACCATTCGCAACCCATTTTAATTTTGCAATCTCTTCAGAACTTGAGTAGTGGATGGGTTAGAAGGTAATAGGGTTGTCACAATACCAACATTTCAATAGTTTTAATGTACTCTTTTTGCTAATGCACTTGACAAATGCTTTTATTCAAAGTAGTTCAAGGCGTTTGTCAGTATTTTAGGATCAAACCCATAACCTCAGCAATTTTGTGATTTTTTTTTTCGATACCAAAAATAGGGGGGAGAACAAGTATTTGATACACTGCCGGTTTTGCAGGTTTGCCCACTTACAAAGCATGTAGAAGTCTGTAATTTTTATCATAGGTACTCTTCAACTGTGAGAGACGGAATCTAAAACAAAAATCCAGAAAATCACATTGTATGATTTTTAAGTAATTAATTTGCATTTTATTGCATGACATAAGTATTTGATACATCAGAAAAGCAGAACTTAATATTTGGTACAGAAACCTTTGTTTGCAATTACAGAGATCATACGTTTCCTGTAGTTCTTGACCAGGTTTGCACACACTGCAGCAGGGATTTTGGCCCACTCCTCCATACAGACCTTCTCCAGATCCTTCAGGTTTCGGGGCTGTCGCTGGGCAATACGGACTTTCAGCTCCCTCCAAAGATTTTCTATTGGGTTCAGGTCTGGAGACTGGCTAGCCCACTCCAGGTCCTTGAGATGCTTCTTACGGAGCCACTCCTTAGTTGCCCTGGCTGTGTGTTTCGAGTCGTTGTCATGCTGGAAGACCCAGCCACGACCCATCTTCAATGCTCTTACTGAGGGAAGGAGGTTGTTGGCCAAGATCTCGCGATACATGGCCCCATCCATCCTCCCCTCAATACGGTGCAGTCGTCCTGTCCCCTTTGCAGAAAAGCATCCCCAAAGAATGATGTTTCCACCTCCATGCTTCACGGTTGCGATGGTGTTCTTGGGGTTGTACTCATCCTTCTTCTTCCTCCAAACACGGCGAGTGGAGTTTAGACCAAAAAGCTCTATTTTTGTCTCCTCAGACCACATGACCTTCTCCCATTCCTCCTCTGGAACATCCAGATGGTCACTGGCAAACTTCAGACGGGCCTGGACATGCGCTGGCTTAAGCAGGGGGACCTTGCGTCCGCTGCAGGATTTTAATCCATGACGGCATAGTGTGTTACTAATGGTTTTCTTTGAGACTGTGGTCCCAGCTCTCTTCAGGTCATTGACCAGGTCATTGACCAGGTCCTGCCATGTAGTTCTGGGCTGATCCCTCACCTTCCTCATGATCATTGATGCCCCACGAGGAGAGATCTTGCATGGTGCCCCAGACCGAGGGAGATTGACCGTCATCTTGAACTTCTTCCATTTTCTAATAATTGCGCCAACAGTTGTTGCCTTCTCACCAAGCTGCTTGCCTATTGTCCTGTAGCCCATCCCAGCCTTGTGCAGGTCTACAATTTTATTCCTGATGTCCTTACACAGCTCTCTGGTCTTGGCCATTGTGGAGAGGTTGGAGTCTGTTTGATTGAGTGTGTGGACAGGTGTCTTTTATACAGGTAACGAGTTCAAACAGGTGCAGTTAACACAGGTAATGAGTGGAGAACAGGAGGGCTTCTTAAAGAAAAACTAACAGGTCTGTGAGAGCCGGAATTCTTACTGGTTGGTAGGTGATTAAATACTTATGTCATGCAATAAAATGCAAATTAATTTTTTAAAAATCATACAATGTGATTTTCTGGATTTTTGTTTTAGATTCCGTCTCTCACAGCTGAAGAGTACCTATGATAAAAATTACAGACTTCTACATGCTTTGTAAGTAGGCAAACCTGCAAAATCTGCAGTGTATCAAATACTTGTTCTCCCCACTGTAATTTAATATTAATATTAAAAAATTAAATTAAAATATTTTGTAGCCTTTAGGTTTTTTTAGTAATTAAACAATAATAGCAAAGAAATAATTAGGAACCGTTTTCAGAATTATTTTATTTTTTGGGATCAATATTCATGGATTAATATTAACAACACAGACAGCGGCAGGTCTGTTGGACTGCATTTAGATCTAAAATTTTGATACAAATCCTTTTTGCCCAAATCGTTTACATTCTCTAGGACAAACCAACATCAGTATCAAGAAATGCATTTGACTGTGAGTTATTAATGTTGTTAATGTAAACTAAAACTGTAATTACTAAAGCTGAAATAACATTAAACATGAATAGGAGTATTTAAAAAAAAAAAACTAATAAAAATTACAAAAGCATGTGAGAAAATTACTAAAATTGTAACTAAAATTTTAAATGAAATCTGAAATATTAAAAATAAAAGCAAATTCACACTATTAATAAATACTATAATAATTTAAATAATTTAAATCAGTATTTCTCAACTGGTGGGTCACAACCCAAAAGTGGGTTGCGTTTTGAGTGAGTCGCGTAGTGTGCAGTCAAACAACAACAACAAAAAACGTAATTCTAAATGTTTTTCTGATGCAAGACTTTTTGAAATTTTGAAATACATGCCTGAATACTCTTGACTGTTCTGTCAGACACAGTTTAAGGGTTCGTCTCAATCAGCTCCCATCAGTAGTCAGGGCACTGATCAGGGAGTCGGCCACATTCATGTACACGATATACTGATTCATGAACTAGGAAGCTAGGGAGCTGATTGAGACGCACCCTATGTAAACAGTGTCTGAGAAGGACACCTTGTCCTGATTCAGTATCCGCTGTCAGATGAGATGTTGTCAGTGTCATTATTCTAACGTTATTTTCGTTGTTAGAAGTTGTTATGAAATAAAACCTCAGAAAAACGAACTGAATGCATATGTTAAGTAAAGTGTGTGTGTGCGCGTTCTTGTTTAACCTACATTGGGAGGACCAAATATCTCCATAGAGATAGTAAAATGTGAAAATTTTGACATTGTGGGGCCATTTGGTTGGGCCCCATGAGGAAAACAGCTTATAAATCATACCAAGTGATGTTTTTTGAAAAATAGAAAACTTTCTGCATTTTATGTGATCGGTAGGGTTAGTGTAAGGGGATAGAATATACAGTTTGTACAGTATGAAAGACATTACATCTATGGAAAATTCTATATAAAGATATAAAAACAAATTTGTGTCAACCATTTTTGAGAAATAAATTTGCTAGGTTCAAATTCCTAAAAATTTGGGTTGTGGCTTAATGACCATGGGAAAATATGGGCCCTATGGCCAAACCAGGTGAGAACCTGTAAGGGGCGTGAGCGCTTGCAAAGCATGAATACAAATACGTAAATTATAATAACATGTTTTTCATTTTAATATAATTTCAAACTGAAGTACCGGTACTTTCGACATGGGTAGGGGTCGGGAAAATTTGTGATATTGTGACGTCAGCTGAAAATAATTCATTTCCAAGTAGTAGATGTATAGTCTGAAATAACAGCAAGATTGTCAATTTTAAGAAGGTAAATAGTCAACTTTATTTGATGATGACTTTAATAGCGTCTTTATATTTCACCCATGGTAAAGTGGTCATGGTAAGTTGTGAAGCCCAGCTGTGACTCTTCCGCATACACTCTGCTTGAGGGACCTTTATGACAGCTTGAGCAAATGAAAAGCCAGAGCTGCTGGAAACGAGGCGCAGAAGATGAAATAATACATCAGAAAAACTGGCCTGAAGAGCAGTCGGCATTGATCTTCCCATGCGGGCTGGGCAGACTAACAACAAATTAACTCACAGGTGTCAAGAAGCCTGTTCTTGTTAATTTTATCCGAGGCTATCTATGGCACAGAGCTCTCGTGAAGCGTTTTGTGTTTTGATATACCACATCTGAAAGCAAAAGCAAAAGCCCTCTCCTAATGTCCAATAGCCTCCGAGCGAACAAGCTTCCATCCTTTTATTAACTCCTGCATTGGAGAGATCACCGCTTAGTGCGGGTGAACAGTGTTTGATATATTTAACACCTTATCAATCTCCGAGAATTTACCTGACAAGCTCGGAGAGACGTTTTCCCAACAGGAGAAACATAGTGAAGGATATTTCATTAGTCTCGAATTGGCCGAAGTTCTCGTAAGTGTTACTGCCACGTGGTTTCATTGTGTACATATTTCGAATTACCAAACGACTGAAAGGGGAACTACTGACTGCCTTTGAGGGCTTCATCCAGGCCCTGTTGATCGAGAATCATAAAATTGTCTGAATAATGAATCACCGTGGGTCCCCGAGGCTCCCATCAATGCCTGATTGACGGGCCTCTCTACAAACAGTGGCTGAATGAAGATGGAGGGCTGAATTTTAGAGCCCGATGTATTGGATAAATCGGTGCTTGGTTACCATATATCATCATTAGAATCGGTTATTGAAGTGCTGGGTGAAGCGTAATGGCAGTCTCTCAATTTAGATCTGTGAACAGACAGCAGTGCCTGACTGATTAAAACGAATAAAGTGC
The DNA here is from genome assembly GCA_039654105.1 of Coreius guichenoti. Taxonomy (NCBI): domain Eukaryota; kingdom Metazoa; phylum Chordata; class Actinopteri; order Cypriniformes; family Gobionidae; genus Coreius; species Coreius guichenoti. Next base: position 11,313,083 of record CM077182.1, on the reverse strand, counting down.
TCGCGTACTCCAAAACCACATCGTTATCAGGAAGCTTCTTCAGATGCATGTTGATATCTGCGCTGGCTGCTGAAGGTTATTTGAATCCTTAGCTGAAATCATCACTTTATTTTATCTTGGACTAGTTGTAACTGAAAAACAGAGAACAAGGACAGAAGGTGAGACGTAGATTGTTTGTTTTTGTCATGCACAATATGCACTTTATAGTATATGAATTTTATAAACCATTGTAGATTTTACTCTTAAAGAAATGGTTCAGACAAAAATTACAATTCTGTCATTGTTTACTCACCTTCATGTCTTTCAAAACTCGTTTGACTTTCTTTGGAATGAAAATGGAGATATTTAGCAGGATGTCCAAGCTGCTCTTTTCCATACAGTGAAAGTCAATGGTATAATAAATAACAACTTTTGGCCTGTTTCTCACAAACCTGTTGTACCACCATCCACTTTCATTGTATGGAAAAGAGCAGCTTAACATTTTTCAAAACTTCTCCTTTTGCGTTAAATAGCAGAAAGCAAGTCATACAGGTTTGGAATGACATGAGTGTGATTTAAATACATTTTTATTTTAATTTTTTACATTTTGTGCATTTTATTTTACATTTTCTAATGTATTTCAAATAATTGTATTTTTTTTCCCCTATTTTTTTTGTGATATTTGGAGTAATTATATAACGAGGACAATGCAACCCAGTTTTCAATAAAAACTTTCAAAATGATGGCTGCCTCAAAGGCAACGTTAATACGATGACATCTTAAGAAATATAAAAATGTCTGTCAGCTATATTTAAGTTTAAAAGAATTGGATGCAGTTGGTTTGAAGTTCATTTTTCGTACATGATATGATACTCTTGGGTCGGTAAATACTTAAATACATTCTGGATTCATTAAACGCTGCTGAACAAGCAAGCAAACAAACAAACAAAACTTGAATATATTGTCATGCTGCTGCCATTCATCAGAATTATGCCTGTTTATCTGATAAGGGGAATAAGGCAATAGTGGGAACAACCCAACTATCCCAGAATGCACCGTAACCGTGATTACCAACTTGAAAGGGCTGTCACTAAAGTAGCAGTGAATCAAAAACGTATTTGAGAGATAAATATTCTGAACGAGTGCATCTTGGGGGTTTCTTAATGACAGTAAATGTGGTGTGGAAATAGATCAAATAGTATCCGATGGCTATGAAGGAGGAGGGTCCTTGTCACTATCGAGGGAAGGAGGGGGTCTCCCGACAAACTGAACAAGCTTTTGGGTCCTGTACGGATTTGTGTTTTTATGAGCGTTTGTGTTGCTGCTTAACTATTCATTGACGATAATTAATATTCCTTGGTTCTCGCTTCCCACAAATGAAGCCACATAGGCCTCCATTGTTTGGTTGGAGGCCGTGCCCGACCCAGATGTCGCAACCGCTAAGCATTAATGTAGATTAACGTGACGCAGGAGGAATGCTAATGTTATCTTTGTCATCTTCCTGACGGCTAGAGAATTTAATTGCCCTAAAAAAGAGCATAAAAATGTAAGTCATAATTTCATATTTATCATAATAGCCTCTGGCTGTGAGGAGGAAAAAGGAAACACTATTTTTCCCGCCCTTTGCCCTCGTTAGAACTCTCTCGGCTGCTTTGGCATCTTCTGATTATGAACAGAGGCTACCTTGGCTTGCAACTTCATTAAAATCTATTTAAATCAACTTCAACCGCAAAACGCTCCTTCTTCCAGCATGTAAAAAACGTAAAGTCTCAGGGAACATCATTAGGGAGAGTGTGTGCGTGTATCCGTACCTGTATTTCTGTTTGGTCTAAGCGGTATGTATGTGTGATATCTACCTCGCCTAGTTTGGATAATAAGCTCCCTCGCAAGTGTCAACACCCTCACCCTTGAATTATACCCATGTCACCCTAATGTGCCTGACAGCCAGAGCACCAACTCTTCCATTCCTCTTGAACGCCTTGTTTTGTTCCTGGTTTCGCAATGGGTGCGTTCCCGCTACAAAGCACCGCACGCTTGCCCTTGGGCGCTAGCCCCAGCACCCTTGTCTCAAACAAGTATGTCAGCCACAGGGAGGGGCCCTCGCATGACACCACACAAATCTGACTAAAAACACTTCCTTTCGCAAATACGTCTGCCTCTGAACTAACCCCCCTCATTATTTGTGACAAAAAATGCCTTGATTTCCAAAACAGTATCAGGGTTATCATTGCGTTTGGAGTGAGATGGCAAGACTGCAGGTAGGGTAACATTGTTATTTATTTATTGAGTTAACAGGACTTAATTGTTAATGTGACAGTGTTTAAAGTATGTTTTTATATGTATTTGACAGGTAAAATAATTAGATTAATCATTTAATTATTTTTTTTTAATTATTTATATTACAATTTATATATATATATATATATATATATATATATATATATATATATATATATATAAAATACATTTTATCAATATTAATATATATATATATATATATATATATATATATATATATTAAACACAGACACACACGCACATATATACACCGATCAGGCCTAACGTTATGACTACCTTCCTAATATTGTGTTTGTCCCTATTTTGCTGCCAAAACAGCGCTGACCCGTCGAGGCATGGACTCCACTAGACCCCTGAAGGTGTGCTGTGGTATCTGGCACAAGATGTTAGTAGCAGATCCTTTAAGTCCTGTAAGTTGCGAGGTGGGGCCTCCATGGATCAGACTTGTTTGTTCAGCACATCCCACAGATGCTCGATTGGATTGAGATCTGGGGAATTTGGAGGCCAAGTCAACACCTCAAACTCGCTGTTGTGCTCCTCAAACCATTCCTGAACCATTTTTGCTTTGTGGCAGGGCACATTATCCTGCTGAAAGAGGCCATAGCCACCAGGGAATACCGTTTCCATGAAAGGAATATTGTCTGCAACAATGCTTAGGTAAGTGGTACATGTCAAAGTAACATCCACATGGATGGCAGGACCCAAGGTTTCCCAGCAGAACATTGCCCAAAGGCTTGCCTTCTTCCCATACTAGTGCATCCTGGTGCCATGTGTTCACCAGGTAAGCGACGCACACGCACCCGGCCATCCACGTGATATAAAAGAAAATGTGATTCATCAGACCAGTTCACCTTCTTCCATTGCTCCGTGGTCCAGTTCTGATGCTCACGTGCCCACTGTTGGTGCTTTCGGCGGTAGACAGGGGGTCAGCATGGGCACCCTGACTGCTATGCAGCCCCATACGCAACAAACTGCGATGCACTGTGTATTCTGACACCTTTCTATCAGAACCAGCAATTTGAGCTACAGTAGCTCGTCTGTTTGATCGCTCCCCACGTGCATCAGTGAGCCTCGGCCGCCCATGGCCCTGTCGCCAGTTTACCACTGTTCCTTCCTTGGATCACTTTTGATAGATACTGATCACTGCAGACTGGGAACACCCCACAAGAGCTGCAGTTTTGGAGATGCTCTGACCCAGTCATCTAGCCATCACAATTTGGCCCTTGTCAAACTCACTCAAATCCTTACGCTTGTCCATTTTTCCTGCTTCTAACACATCAACTTTGAGGACAAAATGTTCACTTGTGTTATTCACTTCACCTGTCATAATGTTATGCCTGATCAGTGTATATACACTACTGTATGTATACTTTTTTTGGAAGAACTTAATACTTTTATTCAGCAGATGCATTAAAAAAAGACAGTAAAGACCTTTATAGTATATTAAATTAAGTATATTAAAAAAAAGATATTTCAACTAAATTGTTATTTCTATTAATCAAAGAATCCTGAAAAAAATGTGTATCATGGTTTCCACAAAAATATTAAGCAGCACAACTGTTTTCAACATTGATAATAATAAAAAGTGTCTTAAGCAGCAAATTAGATCATTAGATCATGTGACATGGAAGACTGGAGTAATGATGTTGAAAATTCAGCTTTGCATCACAGGAATAAATTACATTTTAAAATATATTATAATAGAAAACAGTTCTTTGAAATTGTAATAATATTTTACAATATTACTGCTTTTACTGTATTTTTGATCAAATAAATGTGGTCTTGTGAGCATAAGATATATATTTTATTTAATTTAATTTAAAGTACCTTGGAGGTATGAAAAATTCAATGACGTCTTATTAAATTACGCCAATCATATTTTCACTTCTTTTTGGTTTTAACAGGACCCTACTTGCTCATATAGAACTGGGGAGGTTTGGCATCGGGTTTGAGGAGTTCTGCACTCACCTGCAGTTGTACAATACTTACGTTGACAACATCCAGATGGCTAAAAAAGTCCTCATGGTAAGCTGAAGTTCAATGTTTATATATTAGACCTGAACCTCTTTACACTTCTGTTCACATGCTCAGCATGTGGCTTTGACAACCGTACTCACAAGTGTGACTCTTTGTGTTGTACGGCCTTGAGTAATGCCTGTGTGAACATGGCCATAGATACACAGAATATTACGTTTCACTGATTGTGTAATTTTCCTCCTCTTTTGATTCTGCATTGCTCTTTGAAGGTAGTCTAATCATTTTTCCGCCTGCTATGAAAGTTACTAAATCGAACGGTTGTAGGTATTGGCTTTTCCTGAATGAATGTGTTCTTTTACCTGGATAGAGGTCATCTCCTTACACAAAAGCCGGTGGCTATGTCTATCAATATGAAATCATGAATATGTATTCATTATAGATCTATGGTAATGCATAGGATTGACAGTATGTCATGCTCCACTTCTAATTAGTCCAAACCTATTAAGTCTTGTACAACTGCTCATCTTTGGCACGCTTTTCCGCCGCACCATATTGTTCGGCTCAACCTTGTGGGGGAAAAAAAGAAGAGAAGACACAATGTCGGGTCAGTAACTCAAAGATCACCATTCAAAATGATTGACGTTTGGAACAGTGAAAAAAAAATGGAGTCACCTACCTGATTAAGGCTTTAGGATGACACTCTGTGCAAACAGATCTCTCCTAGGCAAAGCCCAGCGGTGCCATTAGGTCCAACACCACCATCTCATTACGCCTGACTTAAGTGGGCAGTCTCCATCAGTCGGCCGGAAAAAAGTGCGATGGGGAATCTCTCTCTTTGCTAATTAGCTCCTCCCTCGGCAAGGCACCTGTACCCAAGTGTACGGATGACTGATTCCTTGTTAGACCAAATCAGTTAGCGGTTAAAGAATCATTGGTGCACCAGGCTAGTGCTAACTTCTGTATTCGGTGTGCTTACGGTGAACTGAGGGGCATTTTTTTCATACTATGCCAGTAATTGCGTCTGATACCGAATATATGTTCGCAGAAAGGTCGTTTCGAGTGTTAGCCCTGCAGCAAAGCTCCTCCAAGCCTCGTCTAACCACACACTGCTTTTATTTAGCTGGGGGAAGCTTGGAGCCTCACAGATATTAATGTCTTAATTAAGAGGAGGAATACGTCTGTGGCCAGTTGATCGATTCCCATTGATTGTAGACTGAGCTGTTTAAGTTAGCATCGATTAGTCCGCCAGGCCTACATGGATGTAATTGCTGGAACATGGGCCGGTCACCGTGTCACATGACTCAAACATGGCTGGTATGTCCTTCAAGATCCACCGTTCTTGAAAATGGTCTATTGAGAACAATCTAAACCAGGGGTTCTCAATGTTTTTCAACCAAGGAGCCTTTTACATTCCCAAATAGTTTATTTTTAAATTTCATTTTTCAGTCCCATTTTTAGCCTTGACCGATAGTTTGGCACAATAAGAATAATAATAACTATATAATAATTGGATCTTTTAAAGTTGTTTTTTTTTTTTTTTTTTTAGGGATACATGATATTATGGAAGCTTGTTTCCGCCACAGAATAAAAAATAAAAAAGGTAATTGCTACACTTTATCTCACAATTCTGACTTTTTTTCTCAGAATTGCGTGATATGAAGTCGCAATTACGAGTTATAAACTAAAAGTCAGAATTGTGAGATATAAACTTGCAATTCTGAGAATAAAAGTCTTTTTTTCTCCTCAGAATTGGCCTTTATAACTTGCAATTGCGAGTTTATATCTCACAATTGTGAGAAAAGAAGTCAGAATTGCAAGTTTTGAAGTCAGAATTGCGAGATATGAACTCGCAGTTGCAAAAAAAAGTCTGAATTGCGACTATATCTCACAATTCTAACTTTATATCTCGCAATTCTGAGAAAAAAAGTCAGCATTGTGAAATAAAAAGTCGCAATTATCTTTTAAATTGTTTTATTCAGTGGCGGAAACAAGCTTCCATATGATATACTATACATGTTAGTGACTGGTATTAGACCATTATTAATTTACTGGTGTCAGTCGATATTGGATTTTTGCCTTATTTACACTACCGTTTAAAAGTTTATGTCGGTATAAATGCTCGTTCACACCAAGAACGATAACTATATTAGCATCCACATCAGTGGACAATATCGTTGTGTTTATTATAAGTGATGCACGCTGCACTTTTGTCGTCTGCCGCTTTAAATCATCGAGCTCTGAAAGCAGGATGGATTCTGATTGGCTGTTGATGTTTTTATCGTTTATCAGCTGGAAAAAAAATTTCTGAAAGTGATTCCAATGATATCGTCTGTGCCGTTATTGTTATAGTTGTGGTGTAGACTCAGATGATTTTTAGAACTGAGGTTTTTATCTTTATTGTTATCATTATAGTTATTGTCCTTGATGTGAATGGGACTAAAAATTGTTTTTCAAATTATATGCTCACTTATGCTTACAAATTAAGAATAACTCTTTACTATTTTAATATCCCTGTGATGCCAAAGCTGAATTTTCAGCATCGTTACTCCAGTCTTCAGTGTCACCTTCAGAAATCATTCTAATATGCTGATTTAGTGCTCAAGAAACATTTCTTATTATTATCAATGTTGAAAACAGTTGTGCTGCTTAATATTTTTGTGGAAAACGTGTTACTTTTTTCCAGGATTCTTTGATATGAATAGAAATTTATTTATTTGAAATACATTCTAATTGTCACTTTTAATGAACTGAATGTCTTTGCTGAATAAAAGTATTCATTTTTCTTTAAAAAAAAAAAAAAAGAAAAAAAATCTGACTGACCCCAAGCTTTTTACCTTTGTCGTGATTTAACGCTCACTTAAAGTGAATCTTTGAAAACATACTGTATATTTTCATACTGTACTTTGTAATGTTGTCATGCCTAGATTGACTTATTACATTTAAACAATTGATTTTAATTTGTAGTGTTTTGTTTATTAAAATTCAATTTTGTATATTTTACACTTTAATATTAAAATTATACTTTTTCATTGTTTTGATGACTTGCCTACTATTTTAAAATGTGGAAAGCTTTCTCACAATTTAATTAAATCAAAATGACAGGATTCGTCCTAAGAGTTTTTTTTGGCTGGCCTTAATAAAGAATTCCTCTCACAGCATGTCCAACATGCGTTGATTTAATGTTAGTGTGTTTCTCAGAGGGAGACCCCAGCTGCCTCGGCCATAAATGCTAGCCGAGCAGGTGTTGTTCACGGTGTGCGCCGTTTGAAGATGATGGATTGTTTCATGTACTCGATATGTTTATTTATTTACTTAGCACACAAACATAGCACCAACCCATGCTTTTCTCAGAGGGAAGCACGATTAAAAACAAATTTTACATAAAGAAGTGATATTTGCTATGCTAATTCGGACTCTGTCTATCATTAGCCTGACATGGTATGTGTGAATGTATATTTAATAATAAAACCAGGGTTGCTTCTATTCAGAAGACAGCTTGTGATAAGAGACAACAGAGATGTCTCGTTGTGCATGAGTGAGATTCAGTCACAAGCGAGACTGGATACACAATTCAATAGACATCACGCCACATGCATCATCGACAGGGGTGAAAATGTAGGTGGGAGGTAAACAGTGTTATCGCTTGCATTATCAAATGTGCTTTACTGTTGTATCAAGTTGTTTTCATTCAAGCAGATCTTTGATTCATGGTTCATTTCCTTCTCAGGTTCAGGTGAAGAAAAGCAAAGCCTTCAGACGGTTTAAAAAGCTCCAGGAGTCGAGGCCCGAGTTCAATCAACAGAAACTTGAGGACTTGCTTCTGCTTCCTCTTCAGCGCATCCAGCTGTAAGTTGTCAAGTTCACATGTGACTGTATTGGAACTTTAATGGTTATCAGTAATCAGTGTTTATATTTCTGTATATTAATGTTTAGTTTTTTCCCTGTTTTGTTTATCAGCTATCGTCCGATATTGGGTATTCAATAGTGCTAGCTCATTTACACCATATTTATATTTAGATCACTTTTGCTTCATCTAATGCTCACTTAAAGTTAATATTTATGTAAAAACACTAAGGCGCGGTTTCACAGACAGGGCTTAGATTAAGCCAGGATTAGTTCAATTAGGATATTTAAATAGCTTTTATTAACATTACTGGTGTGAATCTTGAGACAAAACAATGCAAGTTGCTTTCAGTTAAAACAGCTCAAACATGCCTTTTAATCTGGGACTAGCCTTAAGCCTTGTCTACGAAACCGGGGGTAAAACTTTAATGACACTGTAAAGTGTAAGCAAATCTCAAAATTAATATGCATTTTGATAGTATTGTGATGCTTAAATTCACTTGTTGCATTTAAAATGATGGTTTTTATTTTTAAGTGTCTTAATTTTCTTTTATTTATACGAGTATATAATTTTAAAATCAGCCATTAATGGTTATTGGCTGATATAGTGATTTTGTTTTTAATTCATTGGTTATTGATCAATATTTAATTGTGCATTTTTGTTTTCCCTTTTTTTTATTTTATTTTTTGCCATTATCTAACGCTCATTTAAAGTTTAAAATATACTTAGTAAACATAAGTACAAGTTAATATTTTAATATTTTAGTAATTAAATGTACTCAAAGTGTACTTAAATGTACTTTAAATGTAGTAAATCTCAAAATGAATATTTATTTTTCATACTATGCATTATAATGTTGTGTTGTGATACCTAAATTCACTCTCAGATAGAGAGTGTGTCCCTGTCTCTCTTTTCAGGGGACATATCATGAAAATCAAACTTTTTCCGCTATTTTGTTTTCGCAAGCGACACCGGTGAACAAGACCCATGTGTGCATTTGACAGTTTAAACACAACAAAAAATGTGTAAGAGAAGTTACTCACGAGACTTGACGTCTGACAGCCAGGTGTCTGTGTGCATATGCTTCAGGTAAGTGCGCTCAGAAAACGGTCCATTAGAAGTTTAAACTAATATAGCTTTAGAGCGCGTGGAAATAATAAACTTTAATGATGAAAGAAGAACTATGCTATCCGTGAGAGTGATCGCGATATAGATGATAATCAAAACCAGCTCACTTGCATTTAAAGGCACATGCACGAAAACAGCCTGTTCTTTACTGTAGTCAGAAATGGGTATTTATAACATGGATTTATAAATGATCTGTGAGGTATTTTAAGCTGAAACTTCACAGACACATTCTGGGGACAGCTGAGACTTAAATTACATCTAGTAAAAATGGGCATAATGGGTCCCCTTTAAAATTTAAGTTGCTCTTAAAATGATGTATTTTAATTTTAGACAAAATATTTGATCTTTTATAGAATTTTAATTGGTTATCGGTCATAAGATAAAAATAATTAGCAGCTTATCGTTATGGGCCAGGATATTTATATAGGTGTGTGATCCCTAGCTGAATATGAAAATTAAGTTTTTGTTCTGTTAATTAAATAATAATCTGTTCTGCTAAAAATTAAGTTTTAATGTAGGCTGATTTCCAAAAATCAGTGTAACCTAAGTGTTTCTGTAAGTGTTTCTGTGGCCTTCTCAAAAGACTGATGGCGTGGGTTTGGTGGTAGGACTACATGTTTTTTACATGAGTGTTTGTGCAAAACTTTATTATTTATTTATAAGGTCACACTTTAGTTTAGGGTCCAATTCTCACTATTAACTATGACTCTTGCCTCAATAAGCTCCTAATTACGGCTTATTAATAGTTAGTAAGGTAGTTGTTAAGTTTAGGTATTGGGTATGATTAGGGATAAGGGATTTCAGAATAAGGCATTAGTATGTGCTAATTAACAGCCAATATCCTAGTAATATGCATGCTAATAAGCAACTAGTTCATAGTGAGAATTGGACCCTAAACTAAAGTGTTACCATTTATACTTATTACTCCATACTTATTTACCCATTTGGTAGTCATGCAGAAATGGCACATCTAAAGATGTTTTGAGTTTGATTTTTGATTTGATGGACTCTTCAACCACTTATTGCAATTGACGTGCAAAGTTTTCTTTTAATCTCTTTAAATGTGAGTCCCTCAGCCATTGAATTTTCATGTAAACGAGATGGATTGGTCAGCGGATGTTTTTTGTGTATTTAAAGTTAAACCATCTGCTTCGGTGAAGAGATTATGGGATCGACAGCATCAACACATTGAAATGCAGTCAGTTCTTGATGGGAATGTAAAGCGTTTTGGTTATGCATCAGTATCTTCTGACACAGGCCAGTCTACTTCACAGTCTTCTGCTCAGCTGTCAAATCACTCTACAACTTCACATTTTGTTGCTCGTGCTATGTGGGTTTTCTTTAAAGAAGGATTTTGGGAATCATCTGATGGCACGATAACAGAAAGCTGTCACCACTGGGTTATGGTTTTCATGCTTGAATTCTCCATCCGTATTTCGTCGCTTTGGAGGAGTCCGTGCACGGCGCATACCGAGCCTCTCAATGACAGACGTAATTATTGTTTGATGTCGTGCTCACACCTGCCTTCAGACTGTCCAAGAACTGTCAAAATCCCTTTTGTTAAGCCCCCGATTTTGTTGGCGGTAATTTCATGCGGTCGTGGTCTCAGCCGTTAATTAGTGTAACAGGGTGCGAAATGAACTAGAACATGCTTAAGAACCAGCAGAAATTACATGGCATTCCTTTATCAAGCTGCTCGAGTCCATCTTAATTAGGCTTTTATGTCACTCCTACTTATTAAATGTAGTTTCCAACATGAAAGAAGACAAACACAATGTCATTTTTGCAATGACGATAATTATGTCTTTATATTTATTCTTTATAAGAACATTCCTCCGCTTGCGCCCACCTGTCGTGGTTTTCATTCAGTGGTTTCATCATATGCAAAATGACAGAATTCTGTTCTGATCCATTTTAGGTGATTTGATCGCAAGACAGACTCTTGGTTTTAGCATGAATCTCTTTTGACCACTTTTTTATCAAGGATTTTTTTTCATGACTACACATCACTTACTTCAGTGTGTTGCTGCATGTTGATAAAGCACAAAAACAAGTAAACAAGAAACGATTGAGATGTGAAGCATTTCAAATATTTAAACATTTTGTGCACCAAATCAGCATATTTGAATGGTTTCTGAAGGATCATGTGACCCTAAAGACTGGAGAAATTGCTTGTGAAAATTCATCTTTGCCATAAGGAATAAATGAAAAAAAAATCTGTGTTGTATAATGTAAAATAAAAAAAAAGAAGAAATTAGTTTTTTTAAATTCTAATAATATTTCACAATATTACAGTTTTAGGCCCTGAACAGACAGAACATATTTTTCAGGTTTGAAAACGCAAGGCGCATCACATTGCCTTTTTTGGGTTGACTTTTTTTATAAAAAAATTATGTTGCTAGGTAACCACCGAATCAGTTGTCCTGTCAGTCTAATCAAGGATTATAGCGCAAGCGCTCTATAATCTTTGGTTTGCTGTTAAGTAAACTATCATATTAGCAGAAACTTTTATTAAAAAAATGGACAAGCAGAGGGCGCTTGCTCCTGACCCTGATCGAGGGTGAGAGGTGTACAAACCAAGCGGCAACCTCCCCCAGTTTCTCTTGAAGCCAATACGGAAGTGACTTTAATTCATCGACTGGCCGCTAGAGACAGGCTTCAAAAGAGAGCAGAATCTCATTGAGCCCCATGTTAAAATGCCCAACTTTACAGCAGAAAACAACATGTTTACAGCCTGGCACAAATTGTGGTTTTGGTCTATATACAGTGGGGAGAACAAGTATTTGATACACTGCCGATTTTGCAGGTTTTCCTACTTACAAAGCATGTAGAGGTCTGTAATTTTTATCATAGGTACACTTCAACTGTGAGAGACGGAATCTAAAACAAAAATCCAGAAAATCACATTGTATGATTTTTAAATAATTAATTAGCATTTTATTGCATGACATAAGTATTTGATCACCTACCAACCAGTAAGAATTCCGGCTCTCACAGACCTGTTAGTTTTTCTTTAAGAAGCCCTCCTGTTCTCCACTCATTACCTGTATTAACTGCACCTGTTTGAACTCGTTACCTGTATAAAAGACACCTGTCCACACACTCAATCAAACAGACTCCAACCTCTCCACAATGGCCAAGACCACAGAGCTGTGTAAGGACATCAGGGATAAAATTGTAGACCTGCACAAGGCTGGGATGGGCTACAGGACAATAGGCAAGCAGCTTGGTGAGAAGGCAACAACTGTTGGCGCAATTATTAGAAAATGGAAGAAGTTCAAGATGACGGTCAATCTCCCTCGGTCTGGGGCACCATGCAAGATCTCACCTCGTGGGGCATCAACAATCATGAGGAAGGTGAGGGATCAGCCCAGAACTACACGGCAGGACCTGGTCAATGACCTGAAGAGAGCTGGGACCACAGTCTCAAAGAAAACCATTAGTAACACACTACACCGTCATGGATTAAAATCTTGCAGCGCACGCAAGGTCCCCCTGCTCAAGCCAGCGCATATCCAGGCCCGTCTGAAGTTTGCCAATGACCATCTGGATGATCCAGAGGAGGAATGGGAGAAGGTCATGTGGTCTGATGAGACAAAAAATAGAACTTTTTGGTCTAAACTCCACTCGCTGTGTTTGGAGGAAGAAGAAGGATGAGTACAACCCCAAGAACACCATCCCAACCGTGAAGCATGGAGGTGGAAACATCATTCTTTGGGGATGCTTTTCTGCAAAGGGGACAGGACGACTGCACCGTATTGAGGGGAGGATGGATGGGGCCATGTATCGCGAGATCTTGGCCAACAACCTCCTTCCCTCAGTAAGAGCATTGAAGATGGGTCGTGGCTGGGTCTTCCAGCATGACAACGACCCGAAACACACAGCCAGGGCAACTAAGGAGTGGCTCCGTAAGAAGCATCTCAAGGTCCTGGAGTGGCCTAGCCAGTCTCCAGACTTGAACCCAATAGAAAATCTTTGGAGGGAGCTGAAAGTCTGTATTGCCCAGCGACAGCCCCGAAACCTGAAGGATCTGGAGAAGGTCTGTATGGAGGAGTGGGCCAAAATCCCTGCTGCAGTGTGTGCAAACCTGGTCAAGAACTACAGGAAACGTATGATCTCTGTAATTGCAAACAAAGGTTTCTGTACCAAATATTAAGTTCTGCTTTTCTGATGTATCAAATACTTATGTCATGCAATAAAATGCAAATTAATTACTTAAAAATCATACAATGTGATTTTCTGGATTTTTGTTTTAGATTCCGTCTCTCACAGTTGAAGTGTACCTATGATAAAAATTACAGACCTCTAAATGCTTTGTAAGTGGGCAAACCTGCAAAATCGGCAGTGTATCAAATACTTGTTCTCCCCACTGTAGCTGTTTTTGCCTTTCATGACAACTGTGAGGGGGGTGAATTTTTTTTATAACTCATCCGTTTAAATTATATTAAGCCTTAAAGTTCTGCATAATTAAAGGCGTGGCCACTTGAGTGACAGGTGGATTGTCGTTTGTCTGCTGTCTGTTAGCCATCACGTCACCTCAGCTCCACCTACGTCCCGCCACTTTGCCCATTTTCAGTTATCTGGAAGTGACGCGCTGCCAAGATGGCAACGGCCGACTTTATGCTTCAAAAATACTCTTCAGAAACCTACGGGTGACGTCACGGACACTACGTCCATATTTTTTTAAAGTCTATGGTACAAACACGCAGGAGGCCGGGAAACCGTCACAACAATGGAAAGCCTGCCTCTCCATTCATTCAATTTGACGATGAAATAAAAACGTTGGGCACTTTTCTGCTCAGAGTTCTCCTACAAAAATGCGAGACGCAGCAGGCGGCTAAAACATGAGACGCCCGGGGTGCATAAACAGCGCGCAAAACGCTCACTGCCAATAGAAAACAAATAAAAAAACTGCAAAAAAAACGCGTTCTGTCTGTTCGGGGCCTAGCTGTATGTTTAATCAAATAAATGCAGCCTTGGTGAACATAAGAGAATTCTTTCAAAAATAATTAAAAAGTTTTACCAACCCCAAGCTTTTGAATGGACTTACTGAAATTTTGGGAATTTCAAACACTTGTTTTAGCGCAGTAGATGATCAACAGGAAAGTATAGGCTGTCATCTAGGATGCATTAATGTTTTTACTACCAATGCAAGGTTGTCACATGCATTTTCGACTTTGTTAAATGTGATTTGATTGGATCACATAACATTTTGTACTCCATTTATGCCTGTGTTGAGCACTTATCAGATCGCCCAAAACCAATGTTCACACGATGTACATGTGAACGGGGTCACAAGATGCCAATCTTTAGAAAGGATGCAAAGAATTTTCTAGCCGTTTTTAGCGTGCAGCAATCCGCAGGACTTGGTGCTAAATATCGCCTCTGAGCTTTGTGCCGCACCCTGAATTTTCTCCGCCCAGTTATCACAGAGATATCCTCTAATTTCCCTCGGAACTGCCGAGTGCTGACATCTCAATCAGCATGTTCAAAGACGCCCTTGATCTGATCTCATCCTCTCAGGCCCTGATCACTGTGTTTCCCATTGTTCCCCCATCGATTCTACCTCTCCGCTCTCGGAAAGCGAGGACACACGGGGGGCGCATAATTGTATGATGATCTTAAGTGGCACGGCAGAAGAGCTCCATTCTCGGAGAGTGCAGATAATCAGGAGTACCGCCTCTAACGGGGACTCGGGAGGAAATTGTTGTCACTTATTCGGCTGGAGGATGATGGATGGCGAAGCTGGCTGTGTGTGGATCATGGTGGCTACTTAAGACATGGAGCAGGACTGTTGGGAGGGAGGATAAAATCATTCCTATTATTAAACGCCATTCACTGCAGCTGCCGAGAAGAGATTCACGTTGTGTCCCTGTCGCTCTCTCTGTCCCTCTCCTCTCAACTCTTCTTCCCCTCTCTGTGGTCTTCCTGACTACAGATGGACATTTTGGTCAATTTTTCAAGTGTTAGACAAATTAAGTTAGTTATAGTCAATGAGTACCGATATTAAAATTCTGGCTGATATCAATAAGCAGATAATAATTTCCATGTTATGGGCTTTATTAACTTTTATTTTAAAGTGAATTTATTTTAATTTACAGTATAAAAATGTGTTTTTATCTGTCTATCTATCTGTCTGTCAGCGTTCTATCTATCTGTCTTTCTGTCTGTCTGTCTATTTAACATTGTCTATCGGTCTGTCTGTCTGTCCGTTGTTCTATCTATCGGTCTGTCTATTAGGCATTCTATCCATCTGTCTGTCTGTCTATCTATCTATCTATCTATCTATCTATCTATCTATCTATCTATCTATCTATCTATCTATCTATCTATCTATCTATCTATCTATCTATCTATCTATCTATCTATCTATCTATCTATCTATCTTTCTGTCTGTTTAGAGTTCTATCTATCGGTCTGTCTATTTAGCATTCTGTCTGTCTGTCCATCGTTCTGTCTATCGGTCTGTCTATTTTGCATTCTGTCTATCGTTCTGTCTATTTAGCGGTCTGTCTGTCCATCATTCCATCTATTGATCTGTCTGTGTCTATTTAGCATTCTGTCTATTGGTCTGTCTGTCTATCTATCTGTCTGTTTAGCGTTCTGTCTATCGGTCTGTCTATTTAGCATTCGTTCTGTCTATCGGTCTGTCTATTTAGCGTTCTGTCTTTCGGTCTATTTAGCGTTCTGTCGATCGGTCTGTCTGTCCATCGTTCCATCTATTGGTTTGTCTGTCTGTCTATTTAGTGTTCTGTCTATTGGTCGGTCTGTCTATCTATCTGTCTGTTTAGCGTTCTATCTATCGGTCTGTCTGTCTATTTAGCATTCTGTCTGTCTGTCTGTCCATCGTTCCATCTATTGGTCTGTCTATTTAGCATTCTGTCTATCGGTCTGTCTAAGTGTTTCGCGTTCTGTCTATCGGTCTGTCTATTTAGCGTTCTGTCTATCTGTCTGTCTATTCAGCGTTCTGTCTGTCTGCCTGTCTATCTGTCTGTTTAGCGTTCTATCTATCGGTCTGTCTGTCTATTTAGCGTTCTATCTGTCTGTCTGTCCATCGTTCCATCTATTGGTCTGTCTATTTAGTGTTCTGTCTGTCTGTCTGTCTGTCTATCTCTCTGTCCGTTTAGTGTTCTATCTATCGGTCTGTCTGTCTCTTTATCGTTCTGTCTGTTTGTCCATCGATCTGTCTATCGGTCTGTCTCTTTAGCGTTCTGTCTGTCTGTCCATCGGTCTGTCTATCGGTCTGTCTATTTAGCGTTCTGTCTATTTAGCGTTCTGTCTATCTGTCTGTCTATTTAGCGTTCTATCTATAGGTCTGTCTGTCTGTCTATTTAGCATTCTGTCTACCAGTCTGTCTGTCTGTCTGTCTGTCTATTAGGCATTCTATTTATTGGTCTTTCTGTCTATCTGTCTGTCTGTCTTTCTGTCTATTTAGCGTTCTATCTATCTATCGGTCTGTCTGTCTGTCCATCGTTCTATCTATCGGTCTGTCTGTCTGTCTGTCTATTGAGCATTCTATCTATCGGTCTGTCTGTCTGTCTATTAGGCATTCTATTTATCGGTCTGTCTATCTGTCTTTTTGTCTACCGGTCTTTCTGTCTGTCTGTCTGTCTGTCTATTGAGCGTCCTATCTATCGGTCTGTCTGTCTGTCTATTTAGCTTTCTGTCTGTCGGTCTTTCTGTCTGTCCATCGTTCTGTCAATCAATCTTTTTGTCTGTCTATCGGTCTGTCCATTGCTGTTCTATATAATTCTGTCGTTCTATCCATCATTGTTCAATCTGTTTATCGATCATTCTATCTACCTATCTGTAAGCTGTCTGTCTTCAAGTTTGATTTTACTTTATTCGTAACTTTCAAAGAAGGATTTTCAACTCAACATTTCAAGTTTATCTTGACAAATTAGATAGATTGACATTGACATTAGATTGAAATTTCAACTCAAATTTAATGCAAATGCCGGAAATAAATTATAATTAAAAAGCTATTTATTGTACCATAATGCATCATTATAAATTACATTGTAACCAATTACAAACTAAAAGTGAGGCTTGTATTCAGATTGTGTGAAATGTTCCTGACCATGATATTGGTTGTTTAGCATTAGTTCTAGGTTGTTTAAACCTTATAGTAATAAAATGGGCGTGTTTTTTTTAACACACTTGTACTCAACATCGACGTAGTGAAGTGCAATATAAGAGGTTAATCCTTCATTTTGTGTTGGAATTCGTCGCTTGGAGCAGGTCAGAAGGTCATGGTCGCGTCTTTTTTACATGCAGAGAGCCTCAAAAAGCGGAGGAGGACTTGTGTTAATGGAGCTGAGCCATTATGTAGCCGATAGTGTCAGGGCTGTTATATGGGCCTGTGCTTACACAGCAGATGGGTTCAATTCAGTCACTGCTTCAAACACAACATAATGAGGAGTTCAGGAGGTTTTCTCGCCGTTTGTGTGTTGTTTGCAAAGGTGTTGATTGAACTCATTTAAAAGCAGCTTTATAGTGCTGTCCTCCTAATCGCGGTTTCTTTGCTGTTGAGACGTTGCTTTACATGGAAGTTGAGAGGTCACATCCTCCATATCTATGGTTTAGTCTTAAGACAAGACCTCTGGCAAACTCGCCTCCTCTCTTCTTTTGAGCTGTTCAAATGGGTAATGCTAAAGCTCACTTGTTTTGATTCAGCCTGAGACTTGAAGGACTACGAGCACTACAGGATTCTTCAGTCTTTTAAAAGCGCTTTTTTTTTGTATATTTACTCTCAGAACTGGTATTGATCCCCTATATATAACATTACCCTCATCTTGTCGTCCTTGATATGTTGACCTCTGGTAGTGATTGACTTCCACAATGCTCTGCTCTCAAGCAGAGAAGACTTATTGAAATTCTTTGAGGCTATCAGACAATCTACTTTATGTCTTGCCTTTTATTAATTAGGTTCAGGCACTTGGGAACAGTCAAAGTGCGGCGAAAAACTTGTAAAACTCTTCTCAAAGTGCTTGTCATATCAGCGTTATATACATATAGGCTTGTTATTTTTTTCATTAAGATCGTTGTTTGTATGCTTAGCAAGTTTTCGAGAGTGCATATCGGTTTGGGGTAAAATTTTAAATATCCAATTAGCCAACTGGAGTCTAATTAGCAGTTTAAATATACTAAAAATTATTACAGTTATGTTAACTTCAAGAATACTATAACTGTCAGTATTATGATTGATAGAGGTCTTTTAAAGGGATAGTTCATGCACCTTCATGTTGTTCCCAACCTGTATAAAGTTCAGATATACAGTCAAACCAAAAATTATTCAGACACCAGATATATTTTTTATATTGTGCAGGACACTATAGTTCATTTATGTAAATGAGGATAGCAAAATAAAGTAAACTGTGACATATTTTACCCAAAAATTCTTCATACAGTGGACTATCAGTAAAATTGATAAAAATTTGGGACCAAAATTATTCAGACACTTTGACCTGACCATGTTTTGCTTAAGTGTTTTTTCTTTAATTGCTAATGCGACCTTTTACACCACAGACTGAACAAAATTAAGCATTGCTTGGTAATTGGTTGACCTAAATTGGTATTATCTAATTGTGTACTTAAATTTAACAGCTGACAGCTGATTGGTTGATTGTAATCCATTACATTACCTTTCTATCAAAGTTATCTGACATTATCAAGATGAATTTGTTCTGACACAGTTTAACTCTGAGTTCTTGTAATATTTTATTACCATTTTCTAAACTGTAGTGAATAAACTGTGGTAATGTGAGAAATATTTGAAGGTGTCTGAGTAAATTTTGGTTTGACTCTGTTCAAATCAAATATTGTTCTATCTGGACCCCATTGAGTTTCATTAGATGGACAAAAAAAGGTATATTTAAAAAAAACATCACATGAGGTTGTATAAATTATGACAGAATTTTCATTTTTGCATGAACTGTCCATTTAACTCCATGCAATCAAAACCAAAGTCACGTGATTCGTGTCCCATCTATAAAAAAAAAAGCATATTCTACATGCATTCCCAGTGTGCTGGGAAAACAATATGCATTTTGTTGTCATTTGTGTTATAATTTAATTGCTGAAGTTGGCGACATCTTGGGTTCTTCAAAACTGATGTGTTCATATGTCTGCAGCTATTAAAGAGCAGTAATTATGCAACATCCACCGCCGTGTTCAATAACCCATGCAGGAGCCTGACAGTGGCTGTTGTCTCTTAATTAGGAATATGAATCCTTAATGCACGTTTTTAAAGACAAATAATTAGACAGATATTTCCTCCCTCTCTTCTGCACTGACATGTGCGCGTAACTACGAGCTGACCCGGCATATCTGCTGCTGCGGCGGGGGGCCTGGAGGAAGAGAATGAAAACGCGACGCTTGTTTCATCTGCATATTACAAAGGAATTAGCTAGGCAAGGCGTCCGCGCCGGTAACTAGGCCAGCGATGCTTTCTAGCGCGCCTCTTCATTAGAATATCTGAACTGTTATAAATACGGCTCAGATTACGTTATTGTCTCGTTATCTTCTCTTTGCTTTGCGCGCTAATGACTGGGACAGGGCAGCTAAACGAACAAGTTCCGTTTACATTATTTGGAATGTGCTTTAATAATGCTCATTAGGCCGTTCCCTTTTTTGTTACTCTGACGCTTTAATTAGATTTCTTGCCCCCCCACGCCCCTAATAAGGGCATTCGTGGCTGTTAATGCCTGTAATGTATTTGTTACTACAAGATGAGACAAGAAGAAAAAGAAGTGAGATTATTTCTCTTTTTAAGTGCCTTTTAATAGAAGGAGGCTTAATTGGGGCTTGTTTGGTTTCCTCTTCCCTTTCATTTCTAATGAGTAATATGCTAGTGCTCTAGCTTTCCCCATGTTCAGAAAGCCTGTTTAGTTAGGTTTCGTTTAGGCTGTTTGTAGGCTAATTAAAAATTGAGCAAAGTTGTTTTTTTTTCTGAGGTTTTGCGGATAACACTTCCAGAATTAATTTTATTTTTTTATTTTATATATATATATATATATATATACACTGAACAAAATTATAAACACTTTTTTTCAACCCCATTTTTCATGAGCTGAACTTAAAGATCTAAGACTTTTTCTATGTACACAAAAGGCCTATTTCTCTCAAATATTGTTCACAAATCTGTCTAAATCTGTGTTAGTGAGCACTTCTCCTTTCCCGAGATAATCCATCCACCTCACAGGTGTGGCATATCAAGATGCTGATTAGACAGCATGATTATTGCACAGGTGTGTCTTAGGCTAGCCATAATAAAAGGCCACTCTAAAATGTGCAGTTTTATCACACAGCACAATGCCACAGATGTCGCAAGAGGGAGCGTGCAATTGGCATGCTGACTGCAGGAATGTCCACCAGAGCTGTTGCCCGTGAATTGAATGTTCATTTCTCTACCATAAGCCGTCTCCAAAGGCGTTTCAGAGAATTTGGCAGTATATCCAACCGGCCTCACAACCGCAGACCACGTGTAACCACACCAGCCCAGGACCTCCACATCCAGCATCTTCACCTCCAAGATCGTCTGAGACCAGCCACCCGGACAGCTGCTGCAACAATCGGTTTGCATAACCAAAGAATTTCTGCACAAACTGTCAGAAACCGTCTCAGGGAAGCTCATCTGCATGCTCGTCGTCCTCATCGGGTGTCGACCTGACTGCAGTTCGTCGTCGTAACCGACTTGAGTGGGCAAATGCTCACATTCAATGGCGTCTGGCACTTTGGAGAGGTGTTCTCTTTACGGATGAATCCCGGTATGGCGTTGTGTGGATGAGCGGTTTGCTGATGTCAACGTTGTGGATCGAGTGGCCCATGGTGGCCTACGGTGGGGTTATGGTATGGGCAGGCGTATGTTATGGACAACGAACACAGGTGCGTTTCATTGATGGCATTTTAAATGCACAGAGATACCGTGACGACATCCTGAGGCCCATTGTTGTGCCATTCATCCACGACCATCACCTCATGTTGCAGCATGATAATGCACGGCCCCATGTTGCAAGGATCTGTACACCAGAGTCCTGCACGGGTCCTGTTTGATAAACCCGCACCCGTTTTATTAACAGCACACCCGACCCGAGAGAGAGCGACATCTGTCGTGTAAACTATATAAAACTATACATCAAGTGAACAATCTACTTTGTACAAATTGTGCATAAATCACATCACTGGGTCATGCTATACGCTTAGAGGTCTAAAAGGCATAGATTAAAAAACATTGGTCCTCTTTTTACCAGCATGAAAAATAGGCTAAAACTTTTATTCATATTGTGAATAGATTACATACAGAAAGCAAGCAAAGCGCGCTTCCTTTAATATAATCACTATAGCTGTCAATCAGATGCAGCGCGACTGGCAGTGCTTAAAGGGGCAAATCGCGCAGAAGCCTTTAACGGTCTGCAGACAGAGCGTGAACACAATCACGGCACCGTTTGGAAGCATCTGCCTATCACTTTGTACCGGATTGAGTCGAAATAATCTTCGCTATTGGACCCGCAGCCCACCCGTGCCTACCGCACGTCCGACCCGCACCCCACCCGACACGTAAATATTATTCCACCCGTTACATCAAATATTAGCGGGTCACCCATCGCGGGTACCCACCCGCGTGCAGGACTCTGCTGTACACAATTCCTGGAAGCTGAAAACATCCCAGTTCTTGCATGGCCAGCATACTCACCGGACATGTCACCCATTGAGCATGTTTGGGATGCTCTGGATCGGCGTATACGACAGTGTGTTCCAGTTCCTGCCAATATCCAGCAACTTCGCACAGCCATTGAAGAGGATTGGACCAACATTCCACAGGCCACAATCAACAACCTGATCAACTCTATGCGAAGAAGATGTGTTGCACTGCGTGAGGCAAATGGTGGTCACACCAGATACTGACTGGTTTTTGGACCCCCCCAATACAGCAAAACTGCACATTTTAGAGTGGCCTTTTATTGTGGCCAGCCTAAGGCACACATGTGCAATAATCATGCTGTCTAATCAGCATCTTGATATGCCACACCTGTGAGGTGGATGGATTATCTCGGCAAAGGAGAAGTGCTCACTAACACAGATTTAGACAGATCTGTGAACAATATTTGAGAGAAATAGGCCTTTTGTGTACATAGAAATATATAATATATATATATTAATATAATATAATTTTTTTTTGTTTTGTTTGTTTTTTTGGACTAAGGCATCATTATTACTAGATTTTTCTAAACCCAAAACCCAAGTATTAAAATTTCTTATTTTTTATTTTAAAGTTTTTAGGCACCCTAGCAACCATATAGCAATGTTTTTAAAAAAAAATCTGCACTGTAGTACCACACCTTAGCAAGTGCACAGCAATGCCTTGGCAATCCACACATTTTTTGAATTGACACTTTGCTAAGACCCGCCCCCTTTAGTTACTGTTGCTACGTCCGACAAGCAAAGAGAACACTGATAACACGCAGACAGCAGGTTACTTTCAAATTTTGTATATATTTTTTTATATATATATATATATAAATGTAAACAATACTGTTTTGTGGCCCTTTGTGTCGTGACAGATTGCAGTTCAAGCAGCTCATGAACCGATCATTTCTTCCTACTAGTTTTACTAGTTTTAGAATTTATATCATCAAATTAACGTGAATGAACATCAGAAGGAATGTTGTTTCAACTGCGGAAAGACTTCAGTGCACTGCATTTTTCAAGTTCAAGTCCACCGGCATTAATCTACTAACTCTCCTGACTGCTTTGTCAGACAAAATGGCGGATTCAGAATGATTGGTCAGATCGCCTGTCAATCAAACTCCCGGCGAAGGGTGAATTGTGGTGGCGAGAGTTGTACAGGTATAAAAATCGTATGCTTTTTTTCTTTGGCCTTTTGTCTTTTTAACATATAAAGTCGAGAGATGTGTAATGCAGGATGGATTCAAAACTGCTGTTATGTGTGCATATGCACAACCCTCTGTGCCGTGGTTCAACCTGTAATGTCCTCATACAAGAAATATTTCCACTCGTGTGATGGCTGTGAGCATTTCACTGCCCTGGCACCCATATGTCTGCTTTAACCATTGCGTTTGGGTCTTGACCTGATAGAAGGAACAGGGAGAACGGAGAGCGAGACACTTACAGACAGAAATCAATGGCAGCTGTCAATGAAGTCCAAGGTCATCGTACCCCCGAACAAATAGATTAAGGGAGCACCCATTTGGGAGAAGTACTTTTTAGATGGTAATGGAGCATTTGACATCTTAGCAGTGATCTGACATCTTAGCCTGCATCATCTTTCTTTTTTTTCTATTGTAGCATTTAAGGGGGGGATTGTAGCATTTAAGATAATTGACTATTAATTAATCTGTTGTTAGTGTTTATTTTTTACAAAATAGAATAGCATTTTAATATCAGCCATGTATCAGTTATTGGCCATTATATTTAACAAATAATTATACATTTATTATAGTAATAATAATCCTTTTTGGCTTGTTGGTATCAGCCAGAATATTAAGATTGGTGCATCCCTACTATGTACAGCCAGTGGCCTATTAGCATAAAAAATATATATATAATATAATATACAGTGGTGGTCAGAATTAATGGCACCCCTGGTAAATATGATCAAATATGGCTGTAAAAAATAAATCTGCATTGTTTATCCTTTTGATCTTTTATTCAAAAAATGCACAAAAATCTAACCTTTCATTGAAGTAAAAGAATTGAAAGTGGGGGGTAAATCACATTATGAAATAAATGCTTTTCTCCAAAACACGTTGGCCACAATTATTGGCACCCTTTTATTAAATACTTTTTGCAACCTCCTTTTGCCAAGATAACAGCTCTGAGTCTTCTTCTATAACGCCTGATGAGTTTGGAGAACACCTGACAAGAGATCAGAGACCATTCCTCCATACAGAATCTCTCCAGATACTTCAGATTCCCAGATCCATGTTGGTGCTTCTCTTCAGTTCATTTTCTATAGGGTTCAGGTCAGGGGACTGGGATGGTCATGGCAGAAGCTTCATTTTGTGCTCAGTGACACATTTGTGTGTTGATTTTGATGTTTGTTTTGGATCGTTGTCCTGATGGAAGATCCAACCATGGCCCGTTATAAGTTTTCTAGCAGAGGCCGTCAGGTTTTGATTTTTTTATCTGTTGGTATTTGCTAGAATCCATGATACCATCTGAACAAGATGTCCAGGACCTCCAGCAAAAAAATAGGCCCTCAACATTAAAGATCCAGCTGTATTTTTAACCGTGGGCATGGGGTACTTTTTATCTCTGTTTGCACCAAACCCATCTGGTGGATTTGCTGCCAAAAAGCTCTTTTTATAGTTTCATCTGATCATAGAACCAGGTCCCGTTTGAAGTTCCAGTCGTGTCTGACAACTGAATGTGCTGGAGTTTGTTTCTGGATGAGCAAGAAGGATTTTTCTTGAATCCCTCCCAAACAACATGTGGTGATGTAGGGGTTGTTTGATTATTATTATTTTTTTTTTTTTTAGGCTTTCTGACCCCAAGACTCAACTAATCTCTGTGATTCTCCATCTGTGATCCTTGGAGAGTCTTTGGCCACTCAAACTTTCCTCCTCACCGTGCATTAAGACAATATAGACACACGTCCTCTTCCAGGCAGATTCGTAACATCTTTAGTTGATTGGAACTTCTTAATTATTGCCCTGATGGTGGAAATGGGAATTTTCAATGCTTTAGCTATTTTCCTACAGCCACTTTCTATTTTGTGAAGTTCAACAATCTTTTGCTGCACATCAGAACTATATTCTTTGGCTTTACTCATTGTGATGAATGATTAAGGGAATTTGGCCTTTGTGTTTCCTCATATTTATACTCCTGTGGAACAAGACATCATAGCTGGACAATTTCATGTTCCTAGTCACCCTGGTGTGCTAAAACATGTAAATATTAATGGGAATATACTTCAGAGATATTTTACTTATAAAAAATTCTAGGGGTGCCAATAATTGTGGCCAACGTGTTTTGGAGAAAAGGATTTATTTCATAATGTGATTTACCCCCCACTTTCAATTCTTTTACTTCAATGAAAGGTTAGATTTTTGTAAATTTGTTGAATAAAAGCTCAAAAGGATAAACCCTGCAGATTTATTTTTTACAGCCATATTTGATCATATTTACCAGGGGTGCCAATAATTCTGACCACCACTGTATATAATAAGATAACATAAAACTAGGGCTGTCAAACGATTCATCCAATCACATCCAAAATAAAAGTTTGTGTTTGCATAATATATGTGTCTGTAATGTGTATAATTGTTAAATACACACATACATGTATATATTTAAGAAAAATGTATTATATTTATATATACATATAAATATATGTGTATATATATATTTACATACATAAAAAAAAAAATATATATATATATATATATATATGCAAATATTTCTTAAATATATATTAGATGCGATTAATCGTTTGACAGCACTACATAAAACATAAAAAATATAGATTTCTTTATTATTTGTATTTTAACATAAACTACATACAAATTCAAAAACACATTCTTTGAGTTTATCAGTCATTCCTCGCAAAGAATTTTGTTAAATATTAGGCCTTTAAATCTTTAATATATTTCATAAGAACAGGGATCTAAAATGTAATCAAATTAGGACATTTAATGCTTACATACAGGAAATTATCATATATAATAGTTTAATAAATGAGCATGCGCATGCTGGGATTTTTCAGCTTCAACTTTTAATATGAGAAGCTTTGCAGGATATCCCACAAGCCCTACTGTGAATAAATATGCATCCTGTACTCAAACTGACTGTTTTGCCTGAAACTGTTTATCAAATCACCTCTAAACTCCTGAGAGGAAGGGAGGGCCGAAAAGGAGGAGTCAGAAGACACCACATCAGACGATTCTCTCTCTCTCTCTCTCTCTCTCTCTCTCTCTCTCTCTCTCTCTCTCTCTTTCTCTTTCTCTTTCTTTCTCTTTGGCCTTGTACTCTCAGCCCTCTTAAAATCTCTCGTCAGAAGTGGAGTTTAAAGGATGTGCTCCTCTACCCCCCTCTGTGGTTGTCACGGTTGATGGGTGACATGGGCGTCTTGGCGGCTGCCACCACTGTTTACATAATTTCAACATGGCCGCAGGGAAAAAGAGACTAAGGCTGCAACGATCTTCACTTCACACTCCTCCAATTAGAAAGGCCCCTGCTCCGCCGCTTAGCACGGCTCTTGGGGAACGGGAATATTCGAGCTCAACTTTTCAGCCCACGGGGATCGGCTGGCTGAGTCACCAAAGAAAGATGCCACGGTGGAGTTGAGAGGACGTTTAAGACAGACTAAATATGCCCCAGTTTATCTGACAACATCTGAAATGGTGGACGTGAAGTGGAAATTGGTGCCAGAAATGTTGAGAATGTTTTGTATGCACTGAAATGTCTTGTTGTGAACAATTTTTGGTTGAAGTAATTTTGTCAATTTTAATTCTTGGCTTTCCTTTTTCAGTGACATTACCTAGGCCAAATGGGCCATTGGATAATCCAATTTTTCATGATAAAATCAATTCCCTAGAGAGAAGATATAGTTCTGCCATATTTTTTTTATCTAGTTGAATACGGGGTTGCGTTTTTTTATTTTTTTTTATTGTATCATCCATAGAGTAGGTATACACTGTAAAAAATTATATGATCAATGTTATGACAGCATATGTTTTTACATTGCTTTAACTCATCAAAATAAGTCAAGCTATTTTCAACGTTATACAATATTTAACTCCTTTTTTTTAAGTCAGTTTAATGTAATTTAAGTTGAAATAACTTAAACATCCAAGTTTATTGTACTTAACTTTTTACAGTGTATATCAGCCAATATTGGACATTTAATCATCACCCATTTTTACTGTTTTTACATTTAGATTACCTTTGAATTATCTAAAGTGAATCTTTAAAAACAATAATAATTTAATAACATGAATGATTAATAACCTGTTAAATATTTAGGACGTATCAATATTAATATCCATTATACATGATAAAAATGTGATGCCTAAATTTATTTCACTATTTTTATAATTATTATAAATATAATAATATAATGTACTATAATTATTTCTTGTATTTTATGTATTTTTTTGAATATATAGTATAGAATTTATCAGTCCATAACATGAAAATAATCATTGGCTTATGTGTATTAGCCAGAATTTTAATTTAGTTTTCCTTTAATTTTAATATCACATTACAGAAGTAAAATGGGTCATGAACAGTTTCACATTGACTTTTATCATCTCATATGTTTCCTTTTTCTCCTGTATTTTTATTTGAATTCAGTTGATCAAGCTTCTAGCATTAAATAAGAAGTCGTTCTCATTTCAGTTAATGACTGCGTATGATATTTAGTTTCATGGTATTTGCCGTAATGCATATTTGATTGCTACATTAATTGCCTGCGTACACCTGTGTAATGCTGAATGCAGAATGCAGTAAAACTACAGAATCCCCAATTGTGTCGATACCACGGAGTCGAACTTTTTCTGAGAGCCTTCTCATTTGAAAGAGGCCTTTGATGTCTCTAGTCGCTGGAGTTCTGCTTAAGTGAACTGTAATCTCTAGCATTAAGACTCGCTCTATCTTTATCTCCATCCCTGAAACAGCAAAATGAATTACCACCAAATTTTCTCCCCTCTCAATTTGGTCCTCACCTTGTGATATAGGGGTCATTTCCTTAATGGGGCCCTTGATTTTTTTTTTTTTTTTTTTTGCCCAGCCATTTATAACCTTTTTGTGTCATCAGCGGATGATAGCACAATAATCAATATTTAATTTTTTTTGTCCAAACAGAGGTGAATGTGAAGTTTGACCCCGTGCACTTGTTTGTGTGAACCGGACGGAGGGAAATACATTCTCATTTTTCTGTTTTTCAGTCTCTATTTTTGCACCCTCCTTCAAATCCTTTGAATGCCGCTAAAATAACAGAAAATCAGTTCTGCCGCATTGTCTGAGGAAGCAGAAATACGGCACATTAGTGTAATTTTGTTGACTGAATGGCTCTTTATTCCTTCTCAAAAAGAAAAGCCTTTTTTCCTAAACGCGTCTTAATACGAGTAATGTCGTCTTACGATGACAGCGCTTGTCCGACCTCCTTACCCTGACACGCCGAGATGGGTTTTCTCTTGTGCTTTAAGGGTATATTTATAGAAACGTTGCAATAAGCCTGTGCCGTGTTTTGTTTATTTGTTGCTTTTTTAGGTACAAGCATTTCTTGAGGGACTTGACAGAGAACACCGGTCCAGACAACCCGGAGTTTCAGCAGCTTTCAAGTAAGAGGCACCGCCGTCTCGCAATTCGACAAACACTCTCTTATCCTGTTAGTGCTCTGTGACAAAAATGTTGATGGGTTTAGCCTGTCTAGATTTTTTTTTTTATTATCTGTTTATTGTCAGGATCTGTATCAAGCTGCGGAATCACATTCACCCAAAGTCACACTTGTTATGCTTGTCAAATTTGCTTTCCACTCTAGTTTGTCACTTACAGAGCAACCTAAAAAGAGATCACTCAACATGTTTGTGATGATGAGGTGCTTTGCAGAGATAAGCATTGCGGAGGATACCATGGCCTGTTGAAGAAGGTGCAAATGCTGAAATCGTTTCATACGGTGCCAAAACAAACCTGCGTCTTAAAGGGAAAAAAGTTTTTAAGCTGGCAGCCGAAAAGACAGCCTCCCTTGTCTTTGTTAGGGTGATAAAGAACAACTCTGGGCCCCTGTTGTAGTGCTCACGCGTTGTTATTGTCACCGGGTGGCTTTGCTCACAGAGGATGAAAGTACAGCAAAGCTTAACGTGAGTCTAAATTCTCGATGTGGATTTTGACATAATTAATAGGGACCAGATCAGAGGATATCAACCATGCAAAATATAAATAAATAAAATCTCCAACATCAACAGAAGCCCCGATAATGACTCATTTCTATCGTCAAATAAACAGCAAATCCGACTTAAGAGCCAGTTTACACAAGGAATTATTTATGTGTATCAATTAAAATCTCATTGGTTGCTTGCTGCTTTTGCTTACAAATTAAAACAGCCCCTGATTCTAAGATGAAGGTACATATCCAGATTTGCCCCTCCATTGCCTCTTCCTCTTCTCATTAGAGCTGCTTTTTAAGCTCACTAGCTTTTTAATTTTTATTTTTTTGGAGAGCAATAGGAAAAAGTTTCCTCAATCAGACTCAGCCTGGGCATATTCTAAAGGGAATTATTTAAAAACAACCCAGACAAATTATATTGTATCTGATTAAGCAAACTAGCAGTGAAACTCACAAGAGGCTTTGTTGTTGTTTTCTTTTTGCGTGTTGATTTTTTATTTTTTTTATTTTATTTTATTTTTTTATTTCCTGTTTTCCCCTCTTTTTATTTCTCTCATCACACATGCTCACATATGCTGTCTGATTTAATTATTATAATTGTAGCGTTCGTCAATCGTGTGCGTTTTGGGACGCTAACTTCTGCTTTTCCCTACAGCTAAGTATCCTGAACTTCTTTGCGGAGCCTGTCAAAGGTTAATTAATAAAAGTTACCACTCCAGAACTCCTCGGACCGAGTTCTGTTTAAACATACTGAATGTCTAAAATGAAAAGACAGAGAGAAAGTATTCGTAGAATGTGGAATGAGAAAGTATTAATAATGCAACAGCCGTAGCTCTGTTGAAACACAATTACAGAGAGGGTTTTCTTAAAAGGGAAGGACTGAGAGACATACTGAGAGGGGCCCAGTCATCTCTAAACAGTCCCTTTGTTTGGTTTTGCTTGTAATTGTTCTAAAGATAAGCAACTCAATTAGGCTGATTATTTTACTATGAGGCAAACGCCCCGAGCGCTGTGTTCATTGTCTGAATTGTTAGAGTCAATAAGACCAAAGCTGAGTTTAAAATTAGTATCCATCTGCTTGTTTGTTTCTTTTTTTGATGTCTACATTAGTTAATGAATTCCAGGCATGGTAGCTGGCAAAATGTTTTCAGTTGCAAACTAAAAAAGTACCATTTTTAAACTCTGAAAACGAGTTCGCTCTACATTATTTAGATCACGTTTTGATGCTTTTATGTTGCACAGCTTGCTTCCAATAAACCAATGAACCACAGAAATCTGTTTTATACAGAAACCCTGTTTATCAGACAGACAAGTATACAAAAGTTCCAGATGAAATATGTAGCCCTTGTGCTTTTTATGGCCAGCATAACATCCTATGGCAAGGTCTTCACCTAATCAGTGCTGTTTGGATGTGCTAATGCACCCTCATCTTTCTCCAAGGGTTAATGGTGAAATCAAACATTGTGTGGAGGCCAAAAACAAACTTGTTATTATCATATGCAATAATGCAATCTGCATAATGCATGAACGCCTATGGGTGTGCACTTATTAGTGTCATGCTGTTATATTACTTGTATGATGCTCCTAATAAGCTCAAAATTGCATAAGTAGCTCACGCCCGTGTTCGTTACTGTATTGTACTATGCGTACTTTATAATTATTTTGTGGAAGCATTTCAAATTATACTGATGTTATGTTAAATGAAGTATTACAACAAAAAAAAATTGCATATAATAAATCACAGATTTGCATTATATTCATGTCATTAGGATAAACCTAAAATGATGCATTTGAACATGTTCATTATTAAATGTGGAGTCCGTAATGCATCTGTAAACGTACACTAGAAGTAATACCAAATAGACACAAGACTGAAGCTTGTCGCTTTTTGGCGTTTTAAGTTAAGTGGTTTGCAACCACTAGCCTGAGAGCTGCAATAAGCAACAGCCAATAAATTGGCACCAAATGAGTGAAGTTGGAGAGTAATGTATTGCGAAGTGGAAGTTTTTATTTTTTTAAATCAATGCAAAAATGGCTGCAAGCCCATCTTCCATGTTGCTTTTTGAGAATATAAGTGTTGTCTTATAATTGAGGCACCTAATCTGTGTGAAGTGTTCACCAACATGACAGAAAACGTTAAACTATCTTTTTAAATGTATGCAGTGTGACAAGCTTCAGTCTTGTAGTGTGTGCTTGGCATAAATAAATAATTTTAGTGTTGTTTAGTTTGTTGTGCTGTTGGAGTTCGGTTATGTCCATTTAGTCCCTTCCACTGTTTCATGCTGTGTGCCCTCTTTCTGCAGAGGCTGTGAAGGTCGTCTCAGAGGTCGCCCAGCGAATCCAGGACAACGCTCGCAGCCATGAGAACCACCTGCAGCTGCGCAGAGTCCAGAAACAGCTGAAGGGCCGAAAGACCAGAATCCTGACTCCAGGTTAGTGTCTGTGATCTCCCATTCTTTTTATCTCCCAGAGCACCGTGGAGAGCCAGAGAGTTAAGCGGATGAAGGAGGTCAGGTGGAAGAGTGTGGAAAAGTAGCCTTGTTTAAAAGAGACCCAGCTGTTTGCCCATAATCAATAGACGCGATAGCGGGCGGTTTTGTTTTCGCCCGGCACAATCCTAGTCTCCGACGAGAGAATTAACTGAATTTATCGACAAGTTCTTGCTGCTAATTGGTAATGGAGAGGAAGTGTGCCTTAAGTCAGTTCTTTCCATCTTTCTTCTCTTGTGCTACTTGTGGAGTAGAGGTCCTTTCTTCCTTCTTATTTATCCCAAGGGAGAATGCCCACGTGTGAAACAAAAGAGAAGGAGATGGAGAAGGAAGGGAGAGAGTGAAAAAGACAGAGAGGGCCTTGTCGTGAATGCCTTGGCCTGCCAATCTCCCCCAGGACCAATTAGCGCCTCTCCTCATCTTGTGGGCCGGTAGATAAAAAGGAAGCTGGGAGAAAGGGAGCGAGCGAGAGAGAGTGTGTGTGTGCACAAAGGTGGTTGGGAGGCTGGCGATGAATACCCAACGAGCACTGGGCTCATTTCACACAGCGCCGGATGTAGGAAGAGTGTAAAAAAACCCTTCTCATCCTGTTTTTCCAGGACTCTAGAATTCTACCGAGGTCCTTTCTCTTGTCCAATAAGGCTTCTTTTCTTCCACTCACACTTTTCTTCTGACTTCAGAAGGCCGAACCGAACCAGGCCATCCCAGCTTATCTCACCCAACCCCTCCATTTCCTCAGCTGTGCCCTAACGAAAGTGATGCTTGACAGATGAGAGGCTTCGGAGCCCCTGAACAATATTAAGTGGCCGGCTTGGAGATAAGGGCAGTGTAATTCTCAGACGCAAAGCTTGAATCAATGGGACATTGATACGGCAGACAGTCTGTCTGTTTCCTTGGAGTCCTCAGCAGGACGTTGCCGCCACCACAGCTTTCCAAGGGCCAAGCCCGAAACTCAGGCCTACAGAGAAAGACGAAGAGCGAAAGATGAGACCATACCCTTTGGATGCAACTGCATTTTTTCCCTTCTCGGTCCATTAAGTGTGAATCTTTTATGGTAAAAACAAATTCTAAGCAAGTATGACAATGCAAATGCTTGGCCAATGGATTATAAGCAACTGTCCAGTTGTACATAACGCTGGCAGCGATAATCCTAGCTACTAAAAAAAGGGCATGCAGGCAATGTCCAGACTGCCAGAAAGAAATCAGATTTTTTATCAATACAGATGGGTTTTTGAAAGTCTGGACAGCAAAAAAAAACCGCATTAAATATGATTTTTTTTTTTTTTCTCTTTCCAAACCTGATTCAAACCACATTTGGAGGTGGTTTGAAATGCGATTCCAGTCAGATTTTTACTACTGCGTCTCAGTCTGGACGCTTTGACTGACTGCTCAAATCGGATTTCAAATTGTCTTCAAATTCAAATTGTCACTGTTTCAGCGGTCAAAACCGGTGACTGAAATGCCAGAAGTATTCATACATTCATACATCTATACCAGCTCTGCACCGCGACTCAACAGGGTGCTTATTTAGAGAGTGCGATGAAGGAGACCTCCATTTTCATACATCCGTTTTGAAAGCCTGGTCACATACATACTGTAGGTACGCCTATGTCATTACCAAAGCAACCCATTCAGAAAAGGCTGGTTATGTCTGGACACACAAATCTTATTTGATCACTTGCAATTAATAGTGCAGACAGTCTGCAATCTGAACATAGCCTCAGGTAGCTGTGCCAGATATTTTATTCCAGATGTGTTATTGTTCAGGTAATTTGTATTGCTCCGCCATGATGGTTGTTGAATTAAAACAGAAAATTAATTGTGCCATTCACACCATTTTGGAATTACTGTAATTATGAGATTCCAACTTGGTCCACATGGAACATAGAACTCGCAATTACAATGTTCAGATTTTCCATCTCTTAATTACGGTAATTCCAGCATGACGTGAATGAACCATAACCATAGAAGACCGTTTACCCCTGCTTGCGGATATTAAACCAGCAATGTGGGGCTTGCGTTGGTGGAAGTGTCTGCATTCATGTATCTACACAGAGTATGTTTCGGGCCCTAAAGTTACAATTCTTCATACAATTGAGTAACCTGAATCTGAACAAAACTTTAAAGAGGGCTCCTGGACTTTGAATACTGTAGATGAACTCCTGAATCCCCCTTTTACCTGACATGAAAGCGCAACCTATCCAACAAAGCCTTCTCAAAATTAACAATGATCTGACTTGCCATTCCATCACTTTCAAATTCAGACAGGCTTTTATGTGTCTCTGGGTCTTTGGCTTGGTCACATCAGGAGGACCCCGGATGCTTTGTAGTGCAACCTTTAGCACCCTGCAAACCACTAGGTCCTTTGTAGCTGGGCAGAGGTGCTCTTTGACAGGGAAAGTTGAAAGCGTTCAACATGAAGAGGGGGATCTCCAAGTTCCTGCTCTTTGAACTGAGCCGATGAAGCCGTCCTTGGATATGTCAGTCCAAACCAGAGATGGGAATGTGAGGATGAGGCGAGCAGATTGACATTAAACAGAAGCAGAATCCTTTACCATTTTACCCTGGGACAACTTGATGTTTTTGGCACTGGCTGTCTTGTAATTGCATTTGTACACTTGTTAGCATTGTGTATGTGCACCTGAACACATCAGGCATGACTATCCTACATAATCCAGATAGAGCTTGATCATGTAAATGTATGTATCCAATTTAAAAAAGCCAAAGAAACCATTAAATCCAATCTGCACATGTCGCCTGGGAGTATCACAGGATGTGTCCTGGTTGTTGCCTCATATTAAACCTGTGGCATTTTTAAAAAGAGGTTTGACCCCTACTTGACCCCTCTGCTAATCATAGAGTGCTTGTCCGTCGCTCAGAGCATCCATTTTGAGCTCCGCGTTCTTGCTATCGCCGGAGCTGCAATCACAAGGTTCACTGGGGCAATTAAGGAATCAGTAGCAGGAATGAAATTTCATCTTATCTATCCAAATGTCAGCATCTAATTTAGTTTCCATCATGCAACTGCCAATCACTGAGAAGGGAGACTGGTTGTCTCTTTTCCGTCTCAAGTCATGTAAACCTTATGCTTTTTTTATTCTCTGCTTGAAATTTACTTTTTTTAGGTAGACAATAGGTAAGTCCTTCATCCATTTCTCTGTTATCGCTTCTCGTTGTAGGGAGGTGGTACATTCGGGAAGGCTGGCTTAAGACAGTGCCCCCTAAAGGCACGGAGGCAAAGCCCAAGATGTTTTACCTGTTCTCTGACATCCTGCTCCAGGCCAAACCATGCAGTCCTATACATCCTACCCATGGGGATAAGTTTGTCTGTCAGCAAGTCTACCCATTGAAGGAGTGCACAGTGGACAAAGTCTTCGGCCACACCAAGAGCCAGGGAGGCCTTATCAGTGTAAGTTGAAACTGTTTGCAATTTATTAGAGATGTAGTTTACTATGATTACAATTCAGTTGGAATTAGTGAAGAATTCATATAAATCTTGGTCATGATTCAGTTCACATATTTTGGTATGGTTCATTTTTTTAAAGATATGCTTAAAGGTAAAGTGTGGTATTTCTACACCACTAACGTCACTAAACATTATCACAAAACAAACTCGTGTCATTGGTTGAGCCAATGCTGATGAAATGTTATGAAAGTAATCTTATGACAATTTATGAACACTTTTCTGGGAAATCAGCCGTCTATTGGCTCACTTATGGTTGTCTCTCCATATTAAGGGATAGGATAAATATTTTAGCTTAGAAAAAAAGTACACACTTCACCTTTAGAACACAAATTTAATATTTCATCTCCTGCTTCATTGAACGTGTCCACGTGGGTGAACTGAAAATGAACGAATGCACAGTATTACTGTACAAATTATAATTGATTTTTAGATTCTGTAATCGATGCATTAAATTTTCATTGGCAGATCAATGCATTGTTACAACCCCAACCCCTTTTTTTCATTGGGGAAAATGGTAATCTGAGGATTATTACACACTTTTATCCATTAAAATTCCTCATAGGCACTCTTCAGATCCATCAAATTGAACCGTATGCCCCTCCCCACACTTATTGTCCTCAGAACGACTTGATCTGCAAGTTAGCAAAAATTATCAATTCATCATTCTTCTTGCACTAAATACTCGAGTTCCTCATAAGGCTTCATGTTTTAATGTCTCCACATTGCTTGATCTCTTTCCAGGTCTCTGTGCTGCCGCTGTGACAAATTATGTCTAAGCGATCGCCGCACTCACATGAAACATTCAGACGAATATATCGCACACCGCAAAGGCATTTATTTAACGTGGTTTAGTTTAAGTGCCTAAACCCATCAACATACAGATGGTCTTTAAGGATTTTGTTCTGTTATTTTGGTTATAAAAGATCATAAATCTGAAAACTAACAAACTAACTAATGTGCATACTGTATATTTATAATACATCTACTCATTAACTACATAAATGTAACATAAAGATATGGTATATAATACTTTGCAGGTGTTTGGGCAATTTGGCCTCTTGACATTTTACAATATTTTGTAAGAATTAAGGGGGGCGTTGACTCCAGGGGACCCAGATCTAGAACGCTATCTTTTCACAGTTATGTTTTTTTGCGCGTGGAATAGACATAAAAAGGATCTTCTGAGCCACCCGCCCTGAAGAACTGTGGGAAGGCGCTCGCATCACTCCATCAGATTAGATCACAGATCCATCTCTTCCGCTCGGCCGCTGAATGCATCTTCCTGAAACCCTGTCAGTACTCCACACTCCTCTCCTCCTGCGGCTGGGCCGCGGCTGCATATTATCTAATGGCTAGAAATGGCATTTCATTAGCCTGTTATCCCACAGAGGCCTCAAATGCATACTCAATAGCATTAGGTGTAATTTCTCATAAGGACACATTATTGATCCCAGTTCCACCCGCCTCCCACCTGGACCGAAGGGGAAAGAGGCTGTCAGCACTCTCTGGCCCCTCCCTAGACGGGCCGTGAAGAATTAAAGCAAAATTAAATATGACAGCTGGAAATGCCATGGCAATCTATATGCAAAGTTTGAAAGTAGTAGTAGTAGAGGAAAATGTGCTATGAAAATTTTGGCTCTCTCTCCCCTATCCATTTGTCTAGATGAGAGAGTGTTTGTATACGGATAATTTCTTCCCTCCTTTTCTCTTTCTCTCGCATTTCCCATCTTCACGTCCCCCTCCCTTTTTGTCTCTCCATCTTCCTCTCACGGCTCCCCGTCTTTCTTCCTCCACCTCCTTGAATATTATTCTGCATCCATGACCGATTCCCTTTGATGTATAAATAATCAAGTGAAATTATGTGCGTCGAAGAGGCTCCGTGCTCCGCCATTCGTATTATACAAAGTAATTTCTACCTAAGAGGGTCAGATTTCCTGACAAATCCCTAATTACCGCATCGCAATAGAAGTGGAATCTATTTGTGCATAAATTAGACCACCCGTCCCCCCATGCGGCGGACCCCTAATATCGCGCTCTGCTTTGCCTCGCTCACTGAACTCGGGTAATTAGATAATACTTTTGATGATGGTACATTTGAAATCTTAATCTATTTAATACCTAATGAGAAACAAGCGCACCAGCCTCCCTAGCACCCCGCCTCCTTAAAATACAACCGGAACGTCATTACTTTTTACCAGGTGTCCATTAAAGACCTGGCTCCGCTCATCATTACGATTCCGTTCCCAGTCGTAATAAAGATTAGGCCTGGTTATTGATATGCTGTCGGTAACTGCTGCCATTTCCTCCACTTCGGCGGCCTCAGGTAAATGTGAAAGGTCATTTAATATTTTCAAGGCCCCAATTATAATCCACTCTAATGGGTCCCCGTTGTAATTATTCCGAGGATAAAGCCTCTGCCTTTGTTTGGGGTTGGATGGTTCCCGTTGTCTTGTTTGACATGTGTAATCTAGCAGTAAAGTCTCCTCAGTGCGGATGAGTGATGGTAATTGCTGTTGACTCAAGGATGAGCCATCTGACGGGAGGCGGAGAACGTGGGCTGAGCTCGGAAAACTTGTCCTCGAAGTGCAGATCATTGCCAAATTAGCAGCTGAGAGCATCAACTGGCACATCTGTGCATCTTTGGGCTCGAGTGGAGAACGTGTCGCTTCCTCTGCATCTCGTTTTCGTACGTGATGACCTATTTTGCATCAGATTGATACCAAATTATATACTTAAACGTTATTGACGGTGCTTTTTAATGTTCTGTTAGGTGGGTTAAATGTGTGTTGGGTGTTTTGACACACTCAGTGTCTTAAAATTCATCTTAAGGACAATTAAGCCCTTAAAATGCCTAATTGTTACTGTTCCTCCTCTACTTCTGTAGGCTATATGAACGAAGAACTGAAGAAGTCAGTACTTTGAATCATAAGATCACAAATGGTTGAGATTTTGAGACGGTGGTCAATGTAAACACTCATGGCAATGTCAGCAAGCTAGTTCATGGACGCCCTCTAGTGATTCAATGTAATTATGTGCACAACATATGTTGGTTTCATATGGTTTTGGAAAAACATTTATACCCTTTTTTTTTTTTTTTTTCAAGAAAAAAAAAATAGAATGACTAAGTAAGGTAAAAATAAATAATTTTCCGTACTTAAAATATATGAGTGTGCACATTTGAATAATTTTGAAAAGTTTTGATATATTTATAGTTTTGGAAGAATTACACCACATGGTGTTTTCAAGCTTTTTTCTGCATGTTGGTTGATTTGACTTTAAGGCGGACAAAGGTTCACCAAATACTAAGAAGCAGTTTTGTTAAAATATAATGTTTCTAAGATATAACAATAAAATATTTTTTAACTTTTTAAAGAAATTCATTCTTTCAATAAGGCTTTCTTTATTATAAAAACGGGACTTTTCTATCACCTGACATTATGCCCCCAAAAGATATCAAAATTATTTTTAATTCAGAAATTAATAATGGTCATCATAAAAGAGGTATATGCAAGTCATTGCATGAATCAATTGCAGTTTTAATGCATTTCTGAATAAGTAACTGATATGACCATCATACATTGACCCTATGCCTAAGAGACAAATGTTAAATTGTTAAACATCTTAAATTGATACCACCACATTTTTCTTTTCAGTGTCCATCACCAGTTCCCCTCATGCATAAACTCTCGATCTCTTCCTCTAAATCGGAATGTTTCCTCTGTTTCCTTTCTTCTAGTTGACCTTCGCCAGGGCCAAACTGCTCCTAATGTCCGATGATCAGGGAGACATTAATGATTGGTATCGTAGTATCTGCATGACTATTGGGTGAGTATGTCTGTCCACACAAGGATACTCAAAATTCACCCCCTAAAAAACTAAACTTTCTAGGTTGCAATCCCATAGCTTTGTCCACTATATCACTCCACTGAAGTTAAAGCATCGACACAGCTCAAAATCATCAGCTCAATGTGTTAGCATAACATCAGTGCCCTTTACTCTCACAGGACCTGTGGGCAGGGCGAGAGTTGACATGGGGCGAGCTCCTCACAGGGGACAGTCCCAACTCTCAAAGCTGGGCTAATTAGTTTAGCACTGTCTGAGTGATTGGGAGGGACAAACTGTCACCTCGTGCCATCTTCATAGCGGGGAGCTCCTCACGAGTGGCCTTTCGCCCAACCTACAGGCCCAGGGGAGCACAATTAGAGACCGAGCTGGACAGGTTGTGGTGGCTGAGGTCAGAGGTGATTGGTATAAAAATATAAAGACGGTCCAGTCACTGTCCTACTTGTACAATCAATGTGGATCCAATAAAATAAAATAAAAAATCACATCAACCAGCATCAATATTCTGATAATAAAGAAACTTTAAAACTCTTTAATTATTATTTTAATTAAAACATTAAAAAAAATTAAAATATTTTAAAATTGTAATAACTATATGCATATCATACATTTTGTCCTCATTTTATTTTTTAGATATATTATCTTATAAGATCTTATCCATATCTTCTTTTTAAGACCATTTTCTTCATTATCAAGACCAGTGTATTTTTGTACTTTGACATTTTTGACTTTATGTGCCCCCCCCCCAAAAAAAAACTAATAATAATTTAATTCAGAAATTAAAATTATGGTTATACTGTAGAAGAGGTGTATTTAAGTCATTACATTTCTGAATAAATATATCATTAATATGAGTGTGATACATCGACCCCTATGCCTAAGTGACAGACGTTTCATCAGTATAAATACATTTTGTATTCAAAATTTGTATTCATAAATACGTATGTTTTCATAACCATAATCTCTCTGACCCGTATAATTAAGCGGGTCATTTTTTTAAATTCTTTGCTGCACTTATTTATGACTTCCTCACATATCCAATATACTTTTAACTGCCCCATACTTCAACAGGTTTAATAAAACTGGTTCACAAACCTGAAATATGCCAAAAAAAACAGGGATCGTTATAAATGTAAAATTGAGTTGCTGGATATGCAGAGCAGTAGGTGCTACACAAGGCCTAGAACTGGAAGTCATTATTAAAATAAGTCATTTTTATGGTTTATTTTCAATATATTTCAAATCTCTTTTTGACTTTTGAACATTAATTATGTTTCATTGATTGTGTTTAATTAAGTTTGATTGTATTTCAAAAGATCAAGTGAAATGTATCATTTGACCCCTTTAGATTGTGGAATCCATTACTCTTACCTCCTTTTTTAATTACATTCACATTTGACACAAGCCGTGTCACCGATCCGTGTCACGTGACTTGCAATTGCCTTTCCGATTCTGTATTCGTTCCCCGCCATGATTATCTGTAATGCAAATATAATCGTTTCCTTTCACGAAACGCTATCAGATATCAGATTCCCGTTATTGATACAGCATTATGTTATTGCTATTGCTTGTGGTTGGGAAATACAATCCTTGAGCTTATTTTCAGTTGTTGCATACCAGTAATCTTAATGCCACTGATTATTGACTCGGAGCAAGACCACAAACATATCGAGGCCCTTAAAACGATCCGAAACGTAAGAGCACATCATTCCCTCCAATTTCCTTTGCAGTATGCACAGAAATCAACATATCACTAATTCAGTGTGCAGATAAGTCAGAGTCAGAGTGGTTTTAATTGTAATAGTAAAGGAATATTGTTATAAGAAATGAACATAGTTTAAGCTTCACCCACACATATGCAGATACCCACCACTACTAGTATTGGTCAAGGGACTCAATCAGTTGGCCAATCGATGGTTTCGATGACATGAGGTGAAGGCGGCTGGAGCCTTATGACAAAACTGAGCGTCTCATCGAGGCAGATCCGCTCGACTTCATGGTCAGATAGACGTCGCCTATACTAAACCAAATACTTCCCTTTCATATCCTGTGCTATAGACGTGGTGTCTTCTGTGTTGGATCAAAAGGAATTGATCAATGTGTTTTAGACGTTGTTTTAATTTGCATTTTAACATTTTGAGTTATATTCTCCAGCTTCTGATTTAGTTACTTTTTCCCCATTTCACACACTTTAATGTCACTTTCTTAACCCTAAAATGCATATGTGAGTGTAAATTATCATAAAAGATTATGTAAAGTGGGTCAAGTCTGAGACCACTGGTTAAAATGAATTTGTTTATTTATTTAAGTATTTATTTTTAGATTTAATAGTAATGCATATAATTAAATGATCTTTAAATTAATATATTAAATGATCTTTCTCCAACTGGTTGATATTATCCATAAAAGAAAGTTTGAGACATTTTTTTTTAATTATTATTTACTTATTTTGTTTTATTATTTTTTTCATTTAACAATAATGTAGATATTATAATATGAACAAGGTATGTTTTTTTATTTATTTTTTTAAACTCAATTCACAGTCTTTTAGTTTCTCTTTCCTTGTTTCACACATTTTTATGTATGTGTCTCTAAATTATAATTAAAATGTATTTTTATTGACAAAACAAGTAGTGCTATAAAGAATATGCATATATTATTTTATCCTGTAATTTTAGACCCACATATGCATTTTAATGAGGAAAATTTTAGCTATATTATATTTTTATAGTTAACTAAAAATATATACTTTTTTTGGGATGAACTGTACCTTTAATGCAGGAAATTACACATGTTCATATCAGAAATAGGGAAGAATGCAAATATCATGTTCAAATACAGCTATGTTCATGTCTCCATCAATTTTTAAGAGGTAGTTAATACTTTTTGGATTTCATCGCAAAACCGCAGTTGTGAACTGGAACGGGTTTTTTTTATGCAAGGTACAAGTTGTACAAACGTACTACACATCTCAGTGTAACGAGAGCTGGAGTCTGAAGAAGTGGTCTGAGTTTGTCATCTGTATTAAAATGTCAAGATTAGCATCAGATATGACATGAAAGTGGAGCTAATGATGTAGTTTCAGACTCCAAGTTCCTGATTTCTGTTTAAATGACTGATCTTAATGTCTTCCCTGGTTCAGCTGATGACAGATCGTCTTGTTTTCCATCGCAGGCAGCTGAAGTCAAAGAATACAGTGGTGCACAGGAGAGACGAGCTGCGTAGGAAGCCAATCAGATGCGATTCAGACTGTCAGAACACTCCAGAACTCCAAACACGTGGAATGAAAAGGATTAAGGTCGGTTGTTGCTTTGTGGTTAATTATAATTAATTTGAAAATGTTACATTACGTAACATAACGGGTGTGGTGTGGTGTGGTGTGTGATGTTATGTTATGGGTGTCCTAAAATCTGAGATCATTATTTCTCTAATTAAATAATATTATATTATATTGCATTATATTATATTAATACATTTTTTATTTTGATTTAAATGGTTTAAAATCCTAAAACTCTAGTTTCTGGTTTAAGTTGAATTTTGAATGCCAGATTTTCAGATTGTTCATAATAAAAAAATAAAAAAAAAATAAATAAAACAGAAGGTTTTAAGATTAGAAAAATAAATGGTTGTTAAATAAACTATAAATGTCATATTTAAAAAAAAAATGTAAATAAATAATATAATTAAAAATGCATAGTAAAAAATGCTATTATTAGGTCACTAATCAAATTTCTGAAATTAATTAAAAAATATGTTATGTTATTATATTATTATTATTATTATTATTATATACATTTTTTTGTTTTGATTTAAATGGTTTAAAATCCTAAAACTATCTAGTTTAAAGATAGTAAAAAATGCTATTATTAGGTCACTAATCAAATTTCTGAAATGTATTTAAAAATGTTATGTTATATTATGTTTTATTATTATTATATTATAATTATATTATTATTATATACTTTTTTTTTTATTTAAATGTTATATTTAAAATTTTATTTAAATTTTGTTTAAAATCCTGAAACTATCTAGTTTCTGGTTTAAATTGGATTTTGAATCCCAGATTTTCAGACTGTTCATCATAATTTTTTTTTTTTTTTAATTAAAAAAACCCCGAAGGTTTTAGGATTAGAAAAATAAATGTTTGTTAAATTAATTATAAATATGTAACATTTAAAAAAGATTAAATAAATAATATAATTAAAAATGCATAATAAAAAATGCTATTATTAGGTCGTTAATCAAATTTCTGAAATTCATTTAAAAATGTGTTTTTATCAAATTACACTTGTCATATAATTTATAATTATTTATCATTTATATTATACTGTATATGTTTTCACATTACATGTACGTAATCTTTTGTGGTTTCTCTCATCCAGATGTTGGATGAAGAGGTTAGGGGGCACAGCGAGGATCACGGCAGCAGTTCCATCCCTTCAACAGGGGAGAGCGGCCACAGCGCCACCAAGAGGCTGAAGCCTAATGAAGCTCCTGCTGCAAAGTAAGTTTTAATGCATCATTTCATGCTACCAGACTCTGATATAACCAACACTGTCCCATCTCTATCATCTTAACTGTAATACAGAGGGTCTGACTCTGAATGAAAAAGTCTTTTTATGTTGTGTGGATATAAAACATGTACCTGCAATGGAAATTTCAATAGCATAATAACACTCACATTGTTAATGCAGACCACAGGAGTCTTCTGGATCGAGCTGTGTCATACTCTGAGGAGTTCACATTCTGAAAGAGCTGAAGATCTGCCCACAGACGGAAGGACCAGAGGTGATTTAGGGTGAATGTAATGCAATGTACATCAACTACATACTGCTGCATTTTTCCCATATGCCAAAGAATGTGGTGCAATGCAGGGTTATTGCTTTTAACCATGTTTACTGTTCACTTTTTAAAGATTTTTATACTGAGATGTCTTACTAAGTGTAATTCAATGCAGAAATACTCACTGATAATGGCCAAAATATAACAAAAATACACTAAGACACAAAAGCATCATATATAGTAACAGAATATTTATCCAGTCACTGACTCTGATTATATATCATTATAGTACAAAACAAATTAATTTTATGCTATTACCATTTATTATCAAATTTTAATATTAAATAATTTGGTGCAATAAGACTTTTTGGTTTGCTTGAGATTGTAATCTGTTATACACTGGAACAAAGGGGAAAACCTGCTTTTATATATATTGAATATTGCTTTAATTATGATACTCTGCTATCCTTAATGCAAATATATACATCGTTTTTTGCACGCTTGTGTTAATCAAACTTTTATTGTAAGATCCATTTAGGAGTTTATTTGTTACTGAACTCTGTTACACTGGTCAATATT
Source organism: Coreius guichenoti (assembly GCA_039654105.1). Lineage (NCBI taxonomy): Eukaryota > Metazoa > Chordata > Actinopteri > Cypriniformes > Gobionidae > Coreius > Coreius guichenoti. The sequence continues at coordinate 11,268,849 of CM077182.1, read as the reverse complement.
ATATTTTGCATGTGAATTAATAAAAGCTCAGTGATTTGCTCTAAATATTGACAGAAGTTCTATTAAACTAGCAACTTCAACAATATTAACTGATCATGCTGTGGTCAACACTGCCCTCTTCTGGAATCCCCATGCATTTAATTCAATGCTTGACTTGGTTTGTTTTGAGGTATTCAAGCCTGTTGTGAGAGTCGATTGTAACGTCAGTAGAGGGTTATTATCAGAAGACAGGTATATATTAGGTCTATATTGGTTAAGTAATTTTTTTATTATTTTGTTAATAATTATTACCTTGTTTTCCACAGCCGTGAAAACAGAAATATAAGGGAGTTTGACTGATTTCCAGGTCATGGTAAAGTAATAGAAATTGCTATAGCAAAGTGTATACGTTTTTCTAATTCTCATATATTAAATATGAAAGTTAATTTGGCCACATGGTGGCAGCGCACTGCTTTTTTTTTCTAAAGTAGGCCACAGAATGCAGATGGTGTTGAGTAGAGCTGACCCTCTTTAGACTTGTATGATATTATTACCTACTTATGTTGGATAAAAAATTAATGCATTGTTATTTTCTTCATTTTGCGTTTATCATCACTGCACGCTAAACAGGTTGTGAGGTAGAGTCCATTTACGGTTTCAGAACAGGCTTTTGGATCACTCGGTAGAAGCTGATGCAACAACAACTAATTTCTGAACCTGCCAGGCATTTATCCCGTTGCATATTTGGCACAATTTTCACAATTTGCTCCTCATCTTTTTATGTTTGCTCGATGCCGTTGCCAGATTCTTTGCTGATTGTTCGCTCTCCTGCCTTACATTCTGTTGGCAGATGGTTGAGGATTCAGAAATACCATTCATGGTCACTGTGTTTTTGATGGATCTAACAGAATATAATGGGTTACAAAAGACTGCAACCACAATGAAATTCTGTGATTCATCATTTAAAAGTCTGAAAATAATCTTAAAATAAGTAAATAAAAATAAATTCAAAATGTTTTAGGTTTAGAATAAAATTTTAAAAGTAAAATTTGAGGTAAATTTTGTATAACAAATAAATAAATAAATAAATACAAATATAATAATAAAAATAAAACATGATGAATTAAAAAAGCATTTCTAGGTCACTAATCAAATAAGTATATTTTTGAAATACTTACTGAAATTCATGAAAATTATGCTGATCATATAATTTATAAAGAACACATTTGTATTAAATTTATGGATGGATAGATAGATAGACAGACAGATACACTATATTGCCAAAAGTTTTGGGACGCCTGCCTTTACATGCACATGAACTTTAATGACATCCCATTCTTAATCCATAGGGTTTAATATGGAGTTGGCCCACCCTTTACAGCTATAACAGCCTCAACTCTTCTGGGAAGGCTTTCCACGAGGTTTAGGAGTGTGTTTATGGGAATTTTTGACCATTCTTCTAGAAGCGCATTTGTGAGGTCAGGCACTGATGTTGGACGAGAAGGCCTGGCTCACAGTCTCCGCTCTAATTCATCCCAAAGGTGTTCTGTCGGGTTGAGGTCAGGACTCTGTGCAGGCCAGTCAAGTTCCTCCACACCAAACTTGCTCATCCATGTCTTTATGGACCTTGCTTTGTGCACTGGTGCGCAGTCATGTTGGAGCAGGAAGGGGCCATCCCCAAACTGTTCCCACAAAGTTGGAAGCATGAAATTGTCCAAAATGTCTTGGTATTAAGAGTTCCTTTCACTGGAACTAAGGGGCCAAGCACAACCCCTGAAAAACAACCCCACACCATAATCCCCCCTCCACCAAACTTTACACTTGGCACAATGCAGTCAGGCAAGTACTGTTCACCTGGCAACCGCCAAACCCAGACTCGTCCATCGGATTGCCAGACAGAGAAGCGTGATTCGTCACTCCAGAGAACACGTCACAAGTGATTGGTGATAGATAGATAGATAGATAGATAGTAATAAAAAGTTACTTTGGATAGATGGATGGATGATGTTGATGCTATACTGTTCTTCATCCACATGCCACATCTCCATGGAAAAGACATGTCCAGAGCGTCATGTACTTTTAGAAAAAGAACAGAAGCAGTAGGAAATAAGCTTCCGTGTTCTCTGGCTTACCTTCTGACTTCTGGGCAGTAAATCAGGCCTTATCTCTGTCTCTGGCACGCTTCCCCTGGAGGGCTGCCCTGTTTAATTGCTCCGTAACTGGAGTTGAAGCGGGACGGGGTGGCTGATGGTGAGGCCAGTGAGGGCTCGCTGACCTCAATACTGTCGAAGCTTGGTGACACAATTTGAGATCTGTCCCTGCAAGTTTTTGTATGTTCATATTAAGTGCGGTACATTTCATTGCTTATAAATGCTTTGTAACTAATTCATGGCATTTGATGGAAAGAACAAGATCTGTCTGTGTTTTTCTGTGCTTCTGAAATGAAAGCAACAAAGTGACCCACAGTTTGTGGGTTCTTTTTTTTTGTAATAAAGACCTTCTCGTAGCTTGTGATGTGCTTTGGCTCATATACCTGCACTTAAGGAGGAGATTTAAGCATGAGTGTTTATTACTCAAGCACTCCAGGGCTTCCTTGCTGTGTCCAAGAAATGTAGGAAGCAAAATGTGTTTGGAAGAGGTTCAGTGCCCGAATAAGTCTGAATTAAGCTGAAAAATTTGTGTGTACAGTCACACTGAATTTACATGCACTTCACTTGAAATCTCAGCCTTTAATCTTGGCATTGGTGGATCCTTTGTCCTGTTTATGCCGTTTGTACAGTGCGTGACTACACAATGGATGTTGTTTGGTTGGATATTGCATTATACCTTAAATCAACATCAACTGAAAGAGTGGCTGAATGATTTGCAGCTTCATTCTGGTGTACATTATTGTCAAACACAGTCATCGGTCTCTTCTTTCTGTTTTGGAAATGGTGCATTAACCGACTAATACACAAGGCCCTGGCAGAACAACGAGCGCTGTTGACCCTGACAATCCCTCTGCTTTTGGAGCATTTCATGCGCGAGGACTGATGCATTAAACACTAGCGTGCTTACAATTCTTTTCCTGTGAAATGCGTCTGAGGATCTCAGTGGTGATTTTAAGACTGCTTAGTATCGTCTTAGAGAGATGTTTGGCTTTTCAGACCAATCTTACATTACAGTTTGAGCGCACGTGAAGAAACACAGGGCAGACTTTCTGGCGCTGTTTACTCGTTGCATGCAAGCAAAGTCATTTTTTCTTGACTTGAAACTGTTTCTTTCTTTTACATGTTCAAAACCTTTGAGTTCTCACAGTCTTCATTTTGTTCTCAGTGATTCATTCATTATACATTGTAGGTTTCTTGTTTTGCTTGACATCGCTTTGCTATGATTTGCTTTGCTTTGTTTTTTATTTTTGTTTTGTTCTTTTTTTGTCTTTTGTTTTGGTTTACTTTGATTTGCTATTCTTTTATTTTTATTTTTTTGTTTTGCTTTACATTTTGTTTTGCTTTACATTTGTTTGCTATGCTTTGATTAGTTTTGCTTTGTTTTGGTTTTGTTTAGTTTTTGTGATTTTTGTTTTGCTTTTACATTTGTTTGCTAATTTGTTTTTTGCTTTATTTTTGTTTTGTTTTGCTTTATTTTTATTTGTTTCGCTTGTTTTGCTTTGGTTTTGTTTTGCTTTGTTTTTGATTTATTTTTTTTTATTTTTTTTTTTTATTTTGCTTTATTTAGTTTTGCTTTATTTTATTTGCTATTTGCTTTGTTTTGTTTTATTTTGTTGTTTGCATGTAAAAGTAAATTATCTACATCATGGCAGGTAAAAAATAAAAAATAAATTTTTTTTGAAAAGTCATGTTTCTGTTACCATATTTTATGTTCTTGCCCAGGGGACAGTTTATGTGCAAGTGGCACAGCTTACCCCACTATCCTGTACATTGTACTAAAGAAAGGAAACTCAGGATCTTCATACGCTATGTCATAACTCAACCCCTGTCTCCTGTTTTGTATCTTTGTCCTATTTTTTCAGCGTACAATAACACCTCAAATCCAGATGTGTAATATTCTGGCTGGATATTTTTATTTTTTTTGACACTATCAAGACAGTATATCTGGTTTGTTACTTAATCCGCATGGACGCGTCACTTCCTCACCTGCCACTGGCTCCTCATTTAACCTTATTTATTCACGCCAAAGGGACATTTTGTTTCAGTCTCAGTTCATCTCTATTAATAACCCAGTCCTAAGCAAAGCACTCTTTGTAAGGCTCTTTGTAAATATCTGAGAATGCAATGTTGTAGTTACAAAACTGCTCATCTGTTGTCATGGCAGCAGCAAAATGACTTGATTTTATGGATACTCATGTCGGGTGATTTTGAGATTTGACCCAGTTGCCCCTTTGGTCCGATGTTATTGTATGCATGACATTGCATACAATACATGCATCTCCCTGTGAAAAGCTTTAAGGTTGTATATACAGGTAAGATTATAAAATAATTTCAGCTCAAATCAATATTTATGGCGCGTAGCAGCATAACATACACCCTGATTGTACACAAACAATCAAATTTGTGTCATTAACCACCCTAGCAACCGCCCAGAACTAACATTTTCTTCAGAATATTTCAAACAGGTCAATATATTTATTGAATGCACACTGTACTTTTTTGCTGTATTTGATCATGTTATTTTTTCACATAAGCAACCGCTTTCCCGTAAGTGCATATTCACTGTTTGTCTAAATATTGAGGTCATAGCTGCAACTTTCAGCTTGAACGCAGTCTCTAGCCCTCTTTCAGATGATCACAGCAGATGACCTTTACAGCAAGCCTGTGATGACGTGTGCCAGTGTTTCATGAACACTGTGATACAGATATCCCACAATGCATCGCTGGAGCATCAAAGACTCAAGAAGTAGGTCAAGAGTAGGTTATAGATCATAGCAAGTGTGAGTATATTGAGGTCTTCAAAGTTATATTTAAAGATTTTATTGTGTAGGTTTTATTTGTTTACCCAACAGCTATAGCAAAAATATGATGATGGATGATATTTCCTTTGATTGTAGCATTCAGCCTCGTTCTGTTGATAATGGAAAAACTCAGTTATTTTAAATTCAAAAGAAGCGAATCCTAAATGTTGAAAATACTTCAGATGATAGGCTAAACATAACCAATGAATACTAATAGCGTATATGTTGGCCTTGACCCATTTGATATGTAAAACTAACACACCTTCTGTAATAGTAACATTTACATTTCCAAGAAGACTTTGTAGTTTAGTATGGCCTACATTTTGCATCATTGCACAGCTAAATGTATACAGGAACTTTTATATCCATATCTGGAGCTCTGAGTTCCACATGTTACACAATAATCATATGTCTTTTTTTATTTCAGTTGTAGACAGTGGTTCCACACATTGGTTTGTTTTATGGTAAATTAAATTGTGAAATATATTGTGTAGTAGAAACACATATGGTTAATATAACTTTTTTGCCACATTTTTTTTTTTCAGCATGACATTTACTGTAGGTGTAAAAATATATACTATGCCACTGTATAAAACTATAACCATTATATGGTTAAAGATCATCCTTTATGAATTTAGAACTATTAAATGAAGTATTTTCCCATGTGATTTGTAGGTTTAGCATGGTAAATTATATTTTTTTTAAACCATAATTTCTTTATGTCTGGAAGCAAAAGGAAGAAAAATATGGTCATTGTTTTTCAATATTGTGTGGACTTTTTGTCATTTTGAGGCTCTGAGAAAGGACAATATGTGCAGCGCAATTTAAAAAAAAAAAAAACCTTTCCAAAGTATCTTTTTCCCCTTTAAATGGACATAACCTTCATACAGTATATGCCACATATCATCTGTGAGGGAGATGGGGAGGATTGTTCTTAGCCGAAGTCTGTAGGGAGTTCTGTTTGGAGACAGGTTTGATGAATAGCACTCAAAAATAGGTTATAATGGCAAAATGTCCTGCTTTTGTGATACTGCAGATAAACATGGTTTTATTCATTAAACTCTGGATGGTCTTATTTGGGCTACTGCATTGATACTGATGCTTTAGGCAGCAAATCATTTGAAATGGAGCCAGTAAAGAGCAAAAAATGGCCTAGAATGGCAGTGAAACCCCATTCAAATATTGCAAGACCTGTCACTCCCATGTTTTGTTGTGTAGTCAGTGTCTCAAAAACATCAATTGAGTCATGTGGTTTGTGAAGCAGAGTTGGTTATGTCAGCGCATGTTATACGTCTGTAGTTTTTTCTTGAGTGTGGCCATTTTGTGGTAATGACTGTGGAATGTTTTTTCTTTTTTCTTTTTTTTTTTACAAAACATGTAATGCCTCTATTATTAGACTGAACAGAATCAATACTCCTTCGCCCAACTGTGTTCGATTAGCTTCATAATTATAGGGTATTATGAATTATTAGGATGCTAACCCGCGCTATTCAATCTATTCCTCTTCATAATCGCATCTTAAAGCAAGACAAAGTATTTGCCTTTTACCTTTCATACAGATTCACACATTGTGTGTGAGAACGGTTATATAATGTTGAAACAAACATCTCACTTTCAGTTCTAACCCCTCATGCTATTTTTGCAAATGTTTGTAATGGCATACGGCCTGTTTTTCTTCAAGATTAAGCGAGCGAGATTAACATTCACGTTTGTTTGTGTGGGCCGGATGAGTGTGTTGTTTGGGTATGAGTTGGTTTTTGTGGCTTCTGTTCAAATACAGGCTTTATTGAGTGATTTTGCAACTGTGGTTTGAGTTGGGTGTAACAAAAAATGGCAAAAAGGAACAATACATTTGTCAATTTTTGCCCTTTTTTAATTGATTTAAATAATATAAAATACACACAAAAATAATATCTGTCCTAAAAAATATTGACTATTGTATCCATTTGCTTTAATTTTCCCTCTTTTTATAGCAGTAACCTTTTTGATTCCTTATGCTGAGAGAAAAAGAGCCGTGACATTTGGGCCAAATGGATTTTTGTGTATTACAGCGCCTCTCTGTATGAAAAGCAGGTGCACATGATCTTTGAATTCAATCTCACAGGTCATTGTGTGCTGGCCTGTTAATACATTGGCTATGGAATTGGTATCCACCCCATAAAATACCTTTCGCTGACAGAATGTTAAAAGAAAAAAACTGTTAAAGTGGGCAAAACTGGTACAATATTATATCTTATGATGGATGTATTTTAAATAAGTTCTTTTAAGAGATTGATCTGGCCAATTAACTGTCACACCACTTTTTGAGAATAGATGTGAAAATGCACTATCCAAACTTGGTTGTAATTCAAGAAAGCACTTCAAAAAATTTATGGAAGTTTAAATTTACTTAGTCGCAGCCTCAGACGTCATGCCCACAGACCGTTGGCCGAACGTCTGATGCATATGGCACACTTTTCTGGAAACGCTTCAGGAGTTTCGAAGTTGTCATCTGATTGGTTGAATTCTACAGGATGTCCGCGAGACGTGTGTGTTGCGTTCTTTAACGGTCCGCCTAGAAACAAATGCCGTGACACCAAACTCCCTCGTGGAAGAAGAACACCGTCGTGTTTACAACTGTGACAATGAGCGCTTACCAGGATCAACTACAAGCTGGATTTCCAAAAGTATGTGAAGTTCGCGGCTCCATTGTTGCAGTAAACTTGCAAAAAGTTCTTGAATGAATAATTTATAGATGCACGCCGGTCTGTTATTGCAGGGACATCGACTTTTCACGCCACTAAACATGACGCGGAACAAAACAAACTGTAATTGGTTGCGTCACATGTCAGTCAAACGTTCTCTTGGGTGGCCCTTGACCAATGAAAGCTGCGATAGAGTCCAGACCTTCTGCCGTCAGGGCTACGTGAGACTAAAATTTACTGTAAATCAAATGTACCATACTAAACATTTTTTATTTTATATAAAATATATATTTTACAAAATAATTCTTACTCTGACATTACTATATAATCAAAGCCATATATCTAACCAAGTTGTGTTCCAAATTTGAAGTTAATATATACTTTGTTTAGGCGCTGTACCAAAAATAGCCACCGGGTGTCATCCACATTCTATTGATTTTTTTTTTTTTTTTTTTAATGCATTCTTCTGTAGCAAATGAATAGATTTCTGTCTAAATATCACTTCTATCACAAATATGGAAGACTCAGACTTTTCCGGTGATATGTGTTTTGTCGCAATATGAAACCTGACACCGCCCACTAGGGGATGAGCCCGCTAAAAGAATTTACCATTTCCATGTCCAATTTCAAAATGGTTTTCACAGGATGAATTTTGAGTTCGTAAGCTTTCGAATGATATTTATGATGATTAATAAAATATTTGATACGAAAAAATGCAACAAATAAAAAGAGCGCCAAGTGTCCCGCTAGTGGGATGGTGACAGTTAAGGGGTTAATAATCACAATTTTACTTTAGTATCCATGTATTATGTTAATTATTAAATAATGATAAAATTACTATATGTAGGCCTACTTTTTTTTTATAATTGTCAAATCATGCAGCTTGTTGAGGAGCAATTAGATTTACGATTTCCAGACAATAAAAAAGGTGAAAAATAACAATAACAACACTGCCAAGAATCACCCCAATTTCTTCATAATATGTGACCCTGGACCACAAAACCAGCCATAAAGGGTCAATTTTTTGAAATTGAGATTTATACATCATCTGAAAGCTGAATAAATAAGCTTTCCATTGATATATGGTTACCCTGGAATCTGAGGGTGCAAACAAATCTAAATTGCCTTTAAAGCTGTCCAAATGAAGTCCTTAGCAATGCATGTTACTAATAATAATACATTTTTGAGATATATATATATATAGGAAATGTACAAAATATCTTCATGGAACATTATCTTTACTTAATATCCTAATGATTTTTGGCATAAAAGAAAAATCGATCATTTTGACCCATACAATGTATTGTTGGCTATTGCCACAAATATACCCGTGCGACTTATAACTGGTTTTGTGGTTGTGGTTTTAAGTTTGCATCTTTTATTATTTCCATATATTTCAGAGCTTTAATTTGAACTTTAGCTTGTTCCATTACATCAGCGTTTTCTGATCCTTCAAGATCAAGCGTTGCTGTAAATAATAATTTTCTCTTTTATTCTGGAGTGTGTATAGATGTCACTGGGAGCTGATAACTGTTTCAGTGGTGACTTTCTTTAGAAAAGTGCTATTTGCAACAATAAAATACAGAAGTAAGGAGCATCAAGTGAGTATAATATTTATACTAGCCAGCCTAGATATGAAATAGACTTGTCAGGGGTGACTGGTCAGCTGGAAAATGTTAGAAATATCGCTTCTTCTTTGGTGAGAGTAATTCCATCTATGGCATATTAGCCTGTTGCTATGAGAGAATTCAGTGCGTGACAGAAAACCTGTTTTAAACATGTTGCCTAAATATAAACAGCCTTCTGTCCTCCCGCTTAACTCAGACCTTTCATTTCTAGTAGTGAACTGCTTTTTAATTGCCTCATCTTATGTTCGTTGTTGAATGGCGTTGGTTTGGCCCTGTACATTTTGAAAGCCTTGATCATTGTTTCTTTCTCTTAGATCATTTTTGCTTGTTTTGAGTAGTTGATGATAATAACCCATCCTTTCCTGATCTAATCAAATTCCAGAGGGAATGCACAGGATATATACAGTTAAACTGTGCGTATTAATTCCCCTCAGTGTGGGAATTGCTCGGTTTCCCTATAAGACACAATGGAAAGCAAAAACTTGGAAATGTAGAGAAATATTGATTTTTGGGAGGGAAGAATAATTCCAGCTCCCGGCTAGATGAAAATGAAGTCATAGATCAGTCAAAGGGTTTCTCTCAAAAGCGATGAGAGTGATCAAAAGCCAATGAAGAATATAGCAAGTGTTCGTCCTCCCTCTCCTTCACTTTCATGCTGTATTTTGGCCTCCTGAGCTTCACTGTCTACATGGATTAGTTTGAAAAATATCCACAGAGTTAAAATGCCTCTGCTACTATGAATTGCCATTCATCCTCACAGATATTTTCAATTTAGTGAGGTGCTTTCAAGTTCTGGCCAAACCAAACGAAAGCCTCAGGCATTCTCTGAGAGCTTCCTCACCTCGAAATGCTGCAGCTATTCTTCTGAAGTCTGATGCTGATGAACTGGATTTGCATGTTTAGCACATTAACCTTCGTTTCCTTAATTTTATCCTGTTTGTTTAGCGTTTTCAACTAAAATAAAGCTGCTGTCATCAATAATTCTTAAAAAAAAAAAAAATTTAAGCAGTAGCTACTAATGATCTCACCACCTTTGTTCACCTCTTCACTTGATTAGTAACTTTTATAGCATTAAAGTGAAGTAGTAACCTCTTAGTAGTAAGGCTATGTTGGTTACAGCATGCTGTAGTGTGTAGTTTTTTTTACTCACCCGGATGAACTACATTGGCAAAATATGCCTTAAGCCTTATTCAGACGGTAATTATTTCTCATGGGGTTGTATGGTATTTTCAACATTTACAGGGGCTATTCTGTGATTTTATTGCCGTCCGAATCCAGAATGTGAAATCCAGTGTTTTTCTCCCACCATCCACATAAAACTTTGACAATTTTTTTTTTTTGACAAACACCAAGGTCGTGCGGTAATTTAATTGCCGTCCAAATCCACATTACTGAGTTTACAATAATATATCAATTAAAAATTCGCTGTTTAAATACTATTTGACCACTGCCGAGCACTCTACGATAACTGTTGCGCTTTGGATGCATTTTAACATCTAGCCTACACTTTTATTACTGAAATGCTTGAAGAACAATATTATTTCATATCACCGCTCAAAGGAGAAAGTGGGAAAAAAAAGCACATAAACATTTGAAATGGGCCGTTATTTTGGCAGCAATTATATACAAATTATATACAAACCCGATTCCAAAAAAGTTGGGACACTGTACAGATTGTGAATAAAAAAGGAATGCAATAATTTACAATTTTATATTTTATTCACAATAGAATATAGATAACATATCAAATGTTGAAAGTGAGACATTTTGAAAAGTCATGCCAAATATTGGCTCATTTTGGATTTCATGAGAGCTACACATTCCAAAAAAGTTGGGACAGGTAGCAATAAGAGGCCGGAAAAGTTAAATGTACATATAAGGAACAGCTGGAGGACCAATTTGCAACTTATTAGGTCAATTGGCAACATGATTGGGTATAAAAAGAGCCTCTCAGAGTGGCAGTGTCTCTCAGAAGTCAAGATGGGCAGAGGATAACCAATTACCCCAATGCTGCGGCGAAAAATAGTGGAGCAATATCAGAAAGGAGTTTCTCAGAGAAAAATTGCAAAGAGTTTGAAGTTATCATCATCTACAGTGCATAATATCATCCAAAGATTCAGAGAATCTGGAACAATCTCTGTGCGTAAGGGTCAAGGCCGGAAAACCATACTGGATGCCCGTGATCTTCGGGCCCTTAGACGGCACTGCATCATATACAGGAATGCTACTGTAATGGAAATCACAACATGGGCTCAGGAATACTTCCAGAAAACAGTGTCGGTGAACACAATCCACCGTGCCATTCGCCGTTGCCGGCTAAAACTCTATAGGTCAAAAAAGAAGCCATATCTAAACATGATCCAGAAGCGCAGGCGTTTTCTCTGGGCCAAGGCTCATTTAAAATGGACTGTGGCAAAGTGGAAAACTGTTCTGTGGTCAGACGAATCAAAATTTGAAGTTCTTTTTGGAAAACTGGGACGCCATGTCATCCGGACTAAAGAGGACAAGGACAACCCAAGTTGTTATCAGCGCTCAGTTCAGAAGCCTGCATCTCTGATGGTATGGGGTTGCATGAGTGCGTGTGACATGGGCAGCTTACACATCTGGAAAGGCACCATCAATGCTGAAAGGTATATCCAAGTTCTAGAACAACATATGCTCCCATCCAGACGTCGTCTCTTTCAGGGAAGACCCTGCATTTTCCAACATGACAATGCCAGACCACATACTGCATCAATTACAACATCGTGGCTGCGTAGAAGAAGGATCCGGGTACTGAAATGGCCAGCCGGCAGTCCAGATCTTTCACCCATAGAAAACATTTGGCGCATCATAAAGAGGAAGATGCGACAAAGAAGACCTAAGACAGTTGAGCAACTAGAAGCCTGTATTAGACAAGAATGGGACAACATTCCTATTCCTAAACTTGAGCAACTTGTCTCCTCAGTCCCCAGACGTTTGCAGACTGTTATAAAAAGAAGAGGGGATGCCACACAGTGGTAAACATGGCCTTGTCCCAACTTTTTTGAGATGTGTTGATGCCATGAAATTTAAAATCAACTTATTTTTCCCTTAAAATGATACATTTTCTCAGTTTAAACATTTGATGTGTCATCTATGTTGTATTCTGAATAAAATATTGAAATTTGAAACTTCTACATCATTGCATTCTGTTTTTATTCACAATTTGTACAGTGTCCCAACTTTTTTGGAATCGGGTTTGTACATTACAAATATAAACCAAGCAGCTTTGTTTACTTCATGTAAATAAGAGGCTGTATTAACTTATTTCCGCTAATTTTCACAATTTTTAAAATGACATCCATCATTTTGAAATAAAATAGAAAACCATTTTAACTATAGCGCATCTATCTATCTATCTATCTATCTATCTATCTATCTACACTATATTGCCAAAAGTATTGGGACACCCCTCCAAATCATTGAATTCAGGTGTTCCAATCACTTCCATGGCCACAGGTGTATAAAATCAAGCACCTAGGCATGCAGACTGCTTCTACAAACATTTGTGAAAGAATGGGTCGCTCTCAGGAGCTCAGTGAATTCAAGCGTGGTACCGTGATAGGTTGCCACCTGTGCAATAAGTGAAATGAAATTTCCTCACTACTAAATATTCCATGGTCAACTGTTAGTGGTATTATAACAAAGTGGAAGCAATTGGGAACAACAGCAACTCAGCCACGAAGTGGTAGGCCATGTAAAATCACAGAGCGGGGTCAGCGCACGCTAAGGCTGCATCCAAGCCTTACATCACCAAGTGCAATGCAAAGCATCAGATGCAGTGGTGTAAAGCACGCCGCCACTGGACTCTAGAGCAGTGGAGACGTGTTCTCTAAAGTGACGAATCACGCTTCTCTGTCTGGCAATCCGATGGACGAGTCTGGGTTTGGCGGTTGCCTGGAGAAGGGGGATTATGGTGTGGGGTTGTTTTTCAGGGGTTGGGCCCCTTTGTTCCAGTGAAAGGAACTCTTAATGCTTCAGCATACCAAGACATTTTGGACAATTTCATGCTCCCAACTTTGTGGGAACAGTTTGGAGATGGCCTCTATTTTCATGGTCCTGTTCCAACATGACTGAGCAAGGTCCATAAAGACATGGATGAGCGAGTTTGGTGTGGAGGAACTTGACTGGCCTACACAGAGTCTATCTATATATTAACTCACTGGCCACTTTATTAGGTACACCTGGTCAACTGCTCGTTAATGCAAATATCTAATCAACTCAATGCATTTAGGCATGTACACATGGTCAAGATGATCTGCTGAAGTTTAAACTGAGCATCAGAATGGGGAAGAAAGGTTATTTTGAACATGGCATGGTTGTTGGTCTGAGTATTTCAGAAACTGCTGATCTACTGGGATTTTCACGCACACCATCTCCAGGGTTTACAGTGAATGGTCCGAATCTGCAGAAGAGCATCTCACCGGTGCCACTCCTGTCAGCTAAGAACAGGAAACTGAGGCTACAGTTTGCACGGGCTCAACAAAATTGTACAATAGAAGATTGTAAAACGTTGTCTGGTCTGAGTCTCAATTTCTTGCGGCGATATTCAGATGGTAGGGCGTAAACAACATGCCTTGCATCAACGGTTCAGACTGCTATTGGTGGTGTAATGGTGTGGGGAACATTTTCTTGGAACATTTTGCGTAGGGCTGCACGATTAATCGAAATCGAACCGCAATCGCGATTTGGCTTATGTGCGATTATGAGAGCGTAAAGGCTGTGATTTTAATGAAATAAATATATGCACAGTGTTAGTGAAGAGCGGCTCTGTGATCAGTAGTAAACGCTGCTCTGTCTGAAACTACTGCGAGTTTGAGTCGTTTATAACGTGTGTTTGAAAAACCAAAAAAAGACATTTAATAACATGTTTTAACTCACTTCATATCATCAGTCGAGTGTTTGATATTTCTTTTTGTGAGCTGATGTGACGAATGAGGCAAACGATGAATTATTTTATAGTATTCTATACAATGATGAAGTCTATGTCGATTAGGACTGCATTACTTTATTATTATGAAAATACCCAATAAGGCTTGAAGAACTCAAATACACCATATATTGTCGCAGTCTTGATGTTTAATTAAAGCGTTTCTATCTTCTTTTTATTCAGCTACACAGCGCTAGCTTCACATTAGGGATTTCCTGTAAACGTCATTATATTACTTCTCTCTGAGGCATATATGAGGTTTCTGCTCGAGGGCGCCCTCTGGCCTCCAGTATGAGTGAAACATGAGTGTGTTTAGTGCCTAGCAGTGCTCACTCCATCCTGTTTTGGGTTAAAAAATAGGAAAAATAATACTTCTCTAAATAAATGTATATGACAATCCATATGTTTTTCTCCAGTGTACAGGAGTTTTTTCCCCACAGTGGATGCACAAGAGGCTCATATTTCATATTAAAGACATAGACTCGTTCTTGATTTTGCATACCTCCTGACAAAAATTAAGAAATTGATATCACAGATTTTTATAATAATAATAATAATAATATAATATTTTATAATAAATCCGTAGACATTTCTAATGATTTTAGTCATAGGCTGCCTGCATGTTAACAGGTAACCCTGCAGTTTTTTGTAAAATAAGTTTTCTGTAAAATATAAATAATAATAATATTATTATTATTATTATTATTATGATTATATTTGTATATTTATTCTTAAATACTCTATTTTTTATTTTTAATAATGAAAATGTTGTAATAGTAATATTTCTTATTTTGTTAAATATTATTATTATATATTATTAGCAATAATATATATATAAGCACAAAATGTATACATATATACACACTTTTCATTTGTAAAAAAATAAAAAAAAATAAAAAATCGCATTTTAAATCGCAATTTTAACCAGAATAATCGCAATTAGATATTTTCCCCAAATCGTGCAGCCCTAGTTTTGTGCCCCTTCAATTGAGAATCAATTGAGCAATCAAAGAATAAAAACGCCACAGCCTACCTGAGTATTGTTGCTGACCATGTCCATCCCTTTATATGACCACAGTGTACACATCTTCTGATGGATACTTCCAACAGGATAACACGCCATGTCACAAAGCTCAAATCATCTCAAACTGGTTTCTTGAACATGACATGAGTTCACTAAACTCAAATGACCTCCACAGTCACCAGATCTCAATCCAAGCTTCTTTGGGATGTGGTGGAACGGGAGATTCGGATTATGGATGTGCAGCCGACAAATCTGCAGCAACTGCATGATGCTATCAGTTAGTTGGCTAGTATTTCATACTGAATATAACCAAAATGCACAAACTCATCCGTGTGGCTCTCAAAATGAAATGCTTTTGTTGTGTTGCAACACCAAAGTAGATCATTGTCAACGATATTTTTAGAGCTTAGCCAATACAATTGATTTAACAAGATGTTCTGTTCAAATAGCAAATAAAGCATTATAGATCACAAACAGGGGGCGTATTACAGAAACTTTCTATCTTAGGCCTTAACTTAAGATATAAGTTAATTTAGGATTTTTCACAATTTCGTATTACAGAAGCAAATCTTAACTTGATTTAGGATTCTTATCCTATTTTACAAAATCTCATTTTATCTGTAGTTAGGAAATCTTAAACCGCTCCATCGAGTTCGGTAATCAAATGTCAGGTCTGTTACCAAGCAACCAACAACGCGCAAACTGCTTCTGAGGTAAACCTAAAATCAAAATGGAGAAACAACGGCGTGCTTTTAATTTCAGTGCGGCAGAGATTGAACTTTTGATAAGCTCCGTTGAAAAGTTAAAGCCTGTTTTATAAATTGCCTTTTGCAAAACAAAAAAACAAAAAAAAAAAAACACGTAAAGCGTTAGTCACTTGAAGAATGACCGGTAATGCTCCGTGACGGCTGTAATGTTGGTCGCAATTCGTCAACTAACTGCAAAATCATGTGTCGTGGGAGTCTGTAATTATTTACGAGTATTTTATCATCAAAGCGCAGCACATCCTCTGGGTCCTCCAAAAGTCTCTCCACCATCAAACGTCGCTGCTCTTCGTCTTGTATAATCAATAAATGTAACGCCAATCTCCAAAAAGGCTTTTTGTACTGTGATTTTTACCATTGGATTTCAAAAAGGTTTGAAGTTAGGACATCAGTTGGGTTGTCCTAAAGTTAAGACAGCTTTTAGGATTTTTTTGTCGAGTTATGATGCTTCTGTAATACCCGTTTCCTATCCATAGTTATGATAAGATTATGCACTTAAGAAATGTCATTCTGTAATAGCTTTTGTCCTAAATGAGGTCCTAACTGGAACTGCCATGGTTACCAAACAGATAAGATAGGATTCTAAAGTTAAGATGTTTCTGTAATACGCCCCCAGGTCACCATTTTTCTATGTCCTGTATGTGCACTCTTGAAGATAAACAGCAAAACTTTGCTTTGAGAGGTTTCCAGACTGACCTCAGCTGATTGACCTTCAGTGATTTCCACATATGAAGATCTGAAAAGAATCAAGTGTACCAAATTCAGGTATAATCCACTTTGATTAATGCTTCACGGAAAGAACACAAGAAACAGCAATCAAGGCCCTCAACCCCATTTCTTATATTTTAAAATAAGATTGTTTAGAAAAAGATAGAAGAAAGGAAAATAATGCAATAACTCCAATTCTATGATTATCTGATTTTGCTCTTTCATATATCAGGTATGATTCAGTCAACATTTCGCCCATTTGTACGATTTAGTCTCATTTTCTTCTGTATCACACATAAACACAAGGACCATTTCTGAGTGTCTTTTTTTTTTTTTTTTTTTTTTTTTTTTTTTTTTTTTTTTTTGTCTGCAGTTCCTATTATGAATCTGATGCAACCGCCTCTAATCACACATTCAGGCTCTGGTATCACTGATTATGCTGCTAGTATAATAGCTCTTGATAAGTGATCCACTTGGCCTTGCATTGTTCTTTCAGACATGCAACAAACAGCAGCAGTACTAACACACGAACTCAAATGCAATTAATATGCATTTGTTTCTCGACCCATCAGATTGACTTGTTGATAAGCAAACCTCTGTATGAGATAATGTGGCAGATATGCATTTGCCTGGTAAATGTTTATTATGTGTGAGTCATGTGGGGAACCAGCAGCTTATGTAACAGATCCACATGCGCTCAATCAGTGAAGGTCCAAACAACACCTACAGACTGCACAGACCTCACAATTAGTGCGGCTATTTGTTATTTCTGAAGAGATGCTATTCTTGCATTCACACTATATATATTTATATATGTATATGCATATGGTCCCACTTTATATTAGGTGGCCTTAACTACTATGTACTTGCATCAATAAATAAGTACAATGTACTTATTGTGTTCATATTGTATTGCAATACAATACAAAAGCTGATATTGAGATGGGATACGGGTAAAGTTAGGGACAGGTGTGGTGGTATGGGTAGGGTTAGGTGTAAGTGATGGGTCAGCAGTGTAATTATAAATGAAACTACAGAAATTAATTACAGATGTAATTACATGCAGGTAATTTTTAAAATGTAGGTACAATGTAAAAACATTTATGTACACAATAAGTGCATTGTATCAAATGATTAATTTAAATGTTAGTACATAGTAGTTAAGGCCACCTAATATAAAGTGGGTCCTATATATATATATATATATATAATAAATATATATATATATATATATATATAATTATTTTTTTATATATATATATATATATTTTTTTTTTTTATTATATATATATATATATATATATATATATATATATATATATATATATATATATATATATATATATATATATATATATATATTATGGGGACAAAATGTCCTCACAAAGATGGCAATATCTGAAATCCTTGTCCTTGTAGGGACATTTTTTGGTCCCCATGAGGAAAACCGCTTATAATTCATACTACAATAAGTGATGTTTTTGAAAATATAAATGCAGAAAGTTTTATATGGTTAGGGGTAGGGGATAGAATATACAGTTTGTACAGTATAAAAATCATGTCTATTGAATGTCCCGATAAAACATGAAACGTGTGTGTACGTGTACAGTGGGGGCAAAAAGTGATGTTCGGCCTCGAAAAATTTATATCATCACTCTTTATTCAAGTATTATTAAAAATGTGTATATATTAATAAAGGTATATTGCATAGTTGTGCTTGGAGTGCTCTGCTTATTTTATTTGTGATAACACAATAAAACATAATGATATAGCTGATAAAACTGATTATGTTCAATGTATACTTTTTCCTGAGCTTTTGGATTTTCTATGCATTTTTTTGCATAGTAAAAAAAAACCTGTAGCTGAAGTTTGCCTTTTGCCAAATACTTATGTCAGATAACTATCTTAACCAGGTTTAGTGTTTTGTTCTTCCCTCATTTTTAAAATATTTTAAAAATAGATCAGATATTTTCCTCGTGTTTTGATGGTTTAATCATACTTGTGGGGTCATTAAAAACAAATATTCCCTCCGGACATAAAGTTTGCCTATATATATATATATATACACTCACCTAAAGGATTATTAGGAACACCTGTTCAATTTCTCATTAATGCAATTATCTAATCAACCAATCACATGGCAGTTGCTTCAGTGCATTTAGGGGTGTGGTCCTGGTCAAGACAATCTCCTGAACTCCAAACTGAATGTCAGAATGGGAAAGAAAGGTGATTTAAGCAATTTTGAGCGTGGCATGGTTGTTGGTGCCAGACGGGCCAGTCTGAGTATTTCACAATCTGCTCAGTTACTGGGATTTTCACGCACAACCATTTCTAGAGTTTACAAAGAATGGTGTGAAAAGGGAAAAACATCCAGTATGCGGCAGTCCTGTGGGCGAAAATGCCTTGTTGATGCTAGAGGTCAGAGGAGAATGGGCCGACTGATTCAAGCTGATAGAAGAGCAACTTTGACTGAAATAACCACTCGTTACAACCGAGGTATGCAGCAAAGCATTTGTGAAGCCACAACACGCACAACCTTGAGGCGGATGGGCTACAACAGCAGAAGACCCCACCGGGTACCACTCATCTCCACTACAAATAGGAAAAAGAGGCTACAATTTGCACGAGCTCAGTCAGAATTTGGCGTAAACAGAATGAGAACATGGATCCATCATGCCTTGTTACCACTGTGCAGGCTGGTGGTGGTGGTGTAATGGTGTGGGGGATGTTTTCTTGGCACACTTTAGGCCCCTTAGTGCCAATTGGGCATCGTTTAAATGCCACGGCCTACCTGAGCATTGTTTCTGACCATGTCCATCCCTTTATGACCACCATGTACCCATCCTCTGATGGCTACTTCCAGCAGGATAATGCACCATGTCACAAAGCTCGAATCATTTCAAATTGGTTTCTTGAACATGACAATGAGTTCACTGTACTAAAATGGCCCCCACAGTCACCAGATCTCAACCCAATAGAGCATCTTTGGGATGTGGTGGAACGGGAGCTTCGTGCCCTGGATGTGCATCCCACAAATCTCCATCAACTGCAAGATGCTATCCTATCAATATGGGCCAACATTTCTAAAGAATGCTTTCAGCACCTTGTTGAATCAATGCCACGTAGAATTAAGGCAGTTCTGAAGGCGAAAGGGGGTCAAACACAGTATTAGTATGGTGTTCCTAATAATCCTTTAGGTGAGTGTATATAATATAATTTATAAAATAGCATTATTTAAGAGCATAAGAAAGAGCATTATTTATATTTTATAAAACACTTATTGTTTGGTAAGCTTTGTTCAAAGTTTATAGCATAATGGTTCTCTCATATCTCATACAAGAACAAAATGTTGGTGAACCTTTGTAAACAAATAAAACCATTGATCAAATGGGCAAAACATGGCAATAAAGAGCAACCCCTTTGAGACATTCACATACACCCAGAACCTGCGATGTTTTGGCTCCAGCTGTGACTTGCGTCACCGTGACGTCAGGATCCTCATAGTGGTTGAGCTGCGTCTCGCTCGAGCTGAGCAGCATTGGAGAGGCAGCGCTACCATACGAGTCTGGCGAACACCTGCGAGAGATCAACACGGGTCTGATCGAGCAGAGGATGCATCAGTCCCTTCTTATTTTCCATCTTCAGTGTTTTTAAAAGCGTGCCAGTCAGTGACTGAAATGTGGAGCGTGCGCTGAACTGAGTGCGCGCGTTTGAGTTTTATTCCTTTGAGATCTGGACGCGTTTATGTGAATAATAATGAATGACATAAAAGTTGCAGTTCTGGGATCCGAAGGTGTCGGGAAATCAGGTATATTTATAATGTATATTTAATTAAATGCTTAATTTATCATCTTTATCAAATAGCCTATTGTTTCGTTTTTTTGCAAAAATTATATATATAAATAACTATTTATTTGATATTAAAAAAAATGCCTGCTTATATTTTTTTTTTATGCAATTAAAGTTAGAAAAATATTTAAAAAAATACTTAAAAACAATATTTTTATGTTTAATTATATATTAAACATTATATATATATGTATATATATATAATCTGTGTGTGACTGTTTTGTTTTATCTTTTGTATTCTTCACATTCACAGCACTTATTGTTCGATTTCTAACTAGGCGATTCATTGGAGAGTATGCATCATCATCAGGTATGTGCGATATTGTTTTCAGATTGCATTTTTTTCCTATTGTTTAGGGGGTGCATTTGGTTTGGGGAAGTGTACAGAACACATGCGGTGTCTGATGTGATCTGTTCTTGCCTTTACAGAGTGCATCTACAGAAAGCGCATGTCTATTGATGGAAGACAGCTTAATCTTGAACTTTATGACCCCTGTTCTCAGGTATGTGGACATGCAACTGTAACTATACTTGTGTAGATGGAAGTAATCAAGGCAATAAGTTCATAAAGCACCATGCGGTTTCATGTGCTAAAGTGAGCAGGACTACTGTGCATATTCCATTGACATAACAGATCTTTCTTTAAGATTACTTAACCTTTGCCTGTTTGAACAGGTAGACTGAATTTAATTGTAAGCACAGAAAAAACATATTGTATACATGTAAGCACCTCATTTCGTGCACACAAGTCTAGACATTTCCCAGAGACATGGCATCATCAAAAACAAACAGTGTTAACCTACTAACTTTTAGTGTGTATCCTGTAGAAAGCAAGTATTATCTGTCTTCCTGGCATTAATGAGTATTGCAGAGCTGTGGGTTTCTCTGCTCATATAATCTTTCCACAATCTCCAGACACAGCCAGCGGTATATAATGCACCAATCAGCGCTGCTCACTATCCCATCTGCCCTGCAACACTATATTAGTTTTATATTACGCTTATATTATTTTTGGGATATAAGTCTTATATAACCACACAAGAGTGGTTAATATGAGATGAAGCGTGTTTTACTTTGTCCTCTTGAGCTTTATATATATATATATATATATATATATTATTAATGTAAAAAATTAGGTAAATACAGTCTAGGAGGATGACTGTGTTTTCCTCTTGGATAAAAATCCAATTTAATCAGTCTGTTGCCCATTATGTGATTGGATACCATCTGTGTATCTTGGGAGTCCAGCTGATTATCCTGCTTTTCCTCACACAATCCCATTTTGTGTAATCAGTGATGTTTAGGTAGTTAAATGAATATTGCTGTTGTAAATAGTTTTACACAAAAGGTTAGTAAGTGGTTTTTCACCACACTAAAATCATACCATTTACATATTGTGGTTATACTATTGGTTATACGGATTGGCCCCATTCACATTCATTGTAAGTGCTTCACTATAAGCCAGATTTTTGCTTTTCAACTTAATGCTGTCGATTGAGCTGTACTTGTATTGAGCCTGTAATGTTCCTTTAAAGACTTAATGCATGTTTCTTTGTAGTCGTGCGAGGGAAAATCCACTCTCAATGAGCAGATCCACTGGGCCGATGGTTTTGTGGTCGTTTACGACATCAGCGATCGTTCCTCTTTCCTCACAGCCAAAGCCATAGTGCACCTGATCCGAGAGCATCACCTGGGAGGGACTAAAAGGTAACGGTCTCTCGTACACGCAGTACAACATCCTCAGGCAACATAAGATATGCCTATTTCTGTCCATATATGAGTGTTGCTTTTATGTGAGTGTCCATAATTCACCAGCTTCGGTTCGCATTGAGGAGAATCGTTGAATTGACTATGTGGGTGGTGCTGATGGGCGGATGAGCTGGTGACTCAGAAATTCAATGAAAAATATCTATTTTTAGTTTATCCTTGGCTATTGAGAAATTGATGAAATAGATGCACTGGAGATTAATTCACTTTATAACCGAAATAAGTGGAATATATTGAATGGGCTTGTGTTTTCAATTAAGATTTATTAAATTCATAATTTAGGTTTATTAGTTTGTTCATCATTTAAAGGGTTAGTTTACCCAAAAATGAAAATTCTGCCATTAATTACTCACCCTCATGTCATTCCAAACCTGTAACATGTAGGACCTTTGTTCATCTTCGTGCATCTCCATCTCATTATTGGCTGACACTGTTCACGTGAGCACCACAACGCATGTGTGTGATGCTGACACAGGAGCTGGCCAATGGTGAGCCGGCGTTCTGATGTAGAACCTGGAAGTGCTGCACTGTGTTTACTACGTTAACAGTGTAGGAGACTGACACAGATGAGAAGACTTTTTTGAAAATATAGTTATTTTTGTTTTGTTTTTGCGCACAAAAAGTATTCTCGTCGCTTCACAAGGTTGAACCACTGTAGTCACATGGACTATTTTAATGATGTCTTTACTACCTTTCTGGTCCTTGAAAGTTACAATGACATTGCTGCCTATGGATGGTTCAGAAACCTCTCGGATTTCATCAGAAATATCTTCATTTGTGTTCCGAAGATGAACAAAGGTCTTATGGGTTTGGAATGACATGAGGGTAATTAATGACAGAATTTTCATTTTGGGTGAACTAATCCTTTAAATGAATTGCACTTTCAGACTTTTCCTGCTTTTTCTTTTTACTTTGGTTATAGTGAATTATTTTAAGCATTGGCAGACAGAGCCAAATGCAAGGAGAAACATCAGCAAATCAAATTAAACTTCTCTAAAAGTCTGCATGAAACGGAGGTTGCGATAGTCTTTTCTTACCAATTGTGACATATATCCGAGTGAAACGGCTTCGCGAACAAGAAAAAATTTAGGGCTGGACTTGATTTTGTCCATTAGGAATTGATTGGATCGTTGGACGGTTGTGGTTTGCTATTGGTCGATCTCATGTGAGTGACAGCTTGTCCTGCCCTCATGCCAGTAAACACGTCATCAGTTACTTGCGGGAAGTAACTGTTACTTTATCAGTTACTTTACAGGGAAGTTATGTTCACATTTATGAGGGCACATGAATAAAAAAAAATAAAAATAATTATGTGAACGGATAAATCACTTATAACACTGCAATATTCCATTAAAAAATAAGAATTGTCCATTTTGATTTCATGGTGACTTTAATCAAAATTATTGTTGCGTTCTGAATTTGGTGGCCTTTTAAGAGAAATTTAGACATCACTTATGCTAGTGTACTTTTAAAAGTTGATAAAGTTGGCAAGTAGCAAACAATGAAACATCTTAAGTACTGTTGTTACTCCTCTGACCGCAGGGACACAGACTCTGTGATCTTCCTGGTGGGCAATAAGCAAGACTTGTGCCACGTGCGGGAGGTGGACAGGGAGGAAGGCCAGAGGCTGGCGTCCGAGAGCCGCTGCCAGTTTTACGAGCTGTCTGCTGCGGAGCACTACCAGGAGGTGGTGCTCATGTTCTCCAAGATTGTGCGCAATGCCAGTCTGGGAGGCAAAGCCAAGGAGCGCCGCCGCCGCCCCAGCGGTTCAAAGTCTATGGCCAAACTCATCAACAACGTCTTCGGAAAACGGCGGAAATCTGTTTGAGAACGAACTTGGATAATTGTTACAGGACTGATGTATGACGTCGAGCTTGTTTGTATAGTTCCTCACTGCTTTTTGTCTTAGCCGCACAGTCATTACTGGGTGCATCTCATAAAACACATCAAGAACATGGACACATTTCACCCCAAAGTCAAACCAAAACCTGAAAATGAAGCCTGATAATTATGATTTTTGCATTTCAACAATATTTTCGTGACAATTAAACACAATTACCTCATAAATTCTCATTACCGTAATAGATAAAAACTATAAAATGCATTGTGGTAATGAAAAAATGTGCTAAATTGTCACAATGCAAAACATTTAAAATAGGCTTATTTTTATTTATGCAAAATATAACAACCTATGTTTTTACATTTGTGTACAGCTGCACATCTCTGCTCTTTGCCTTAAATGTTTCTTTAATCACTTTTGAGGATGTTTAAACAGCAGATTTGAGGGGATAAAAAGTAATGACACTATCTCTGAAGTTGTGAAATATTGATTAGCTTGCTATGTAGTCGTTGATAAAATGTTTCATCTATGATGCCGGCAACTAATGGTGTCGTTTATGGATTTTGAAATCTCTTCAAATTCCTGAAAAATATAAACGTCTGTGCATTAAAATGATGTGACAATACTGACCAAGCATCTTTTTTATCTTCTAGGAATTCACATCTAAATCTATGTTTCCTCAAAATTGGGAAACAACTGACCTTTGTTCAAAGCATAAGTGATAGGTATCCAGTATTGAATACTTTATCTGAAATCATCACCAGAAATGGCATTATCTTTAATGTTGTGCAACAGAATTGCTTCAGGTAGCAAGTTTGCATGTTACAGTCAGGAGATAATGATGAACAGACTTAGATTTTGGAAAGGCACCAACAAAATAAACGATGAGTCACTTGGCTGCTTCTAATTTGTACTACAAATTACCATATACATAGTACATGCAGTATTGTGCAAAATGCAAATTACTTTCTAAATCCTAAATAATGTGTGTAATGGAATACTTGCATAATTCACAGTATACTACTGTTTAGTATTACTATTTAAAAAAGTAAACTGATGCTATTAAAGATCAATTGATGTTACTGTCACACTGGCAATGAAAGGTCAAGTCGGATGCATTGCATTGTGGGATCCAGTATGCAATGTTCTTTGTGTTTGTCAAAAGGTGTAGTGCACACAGAAAAGTTGCATACTGTAAACTGAAAACATTCTACAGACACATACAAGTAGTAGGCTACTACTAAGACTACAAAATACAATGTGATGAGTATGATGTAGTGTGTAGTGCATGCTATGCATTCTATGTGTTGTTATTTGAGTAAAAACCAGCCAGAACAACCGCATATTGACATCCTGTCATCACACAGCATCAGATTTTTCTACAGAAAATGTTCTTTTATATACAAAAAAATAAAAAATCTAAATCAAGAATTGTTCTGAAAGTACCCTTACAAATAATAAATGTATTCAAGTGTGTTATTAGTATACTTCTTTTAAACTAAAAAATAAGAAAGTATACTTTGTCTACTTTTTATGAACATCTCAGAAATATACTTAAAATTACACTTAAGTATACTTGACATTGACAGAAAAGTCTAAATGTATTTGGCCTATATGTACTCAATCTTTTGACCGAGATATACTTAAAAGTATAATTAAGAATTCTAAGTTTACTTGGCTTGTAGTTGAGTTTACTCTTTTGATTGAGTAGCCTATTAAATAGTTTTACATACTGTCTCATGACCTTACATTGTTTGAAAATATTGATTTATAAAGAAAACAGATATGCTCCTAATGTCAATTTTTGTGTAGTACACTGGTTGTGTACATAGGAATTTACTTCAAATCTACTACAGTTAAAGCTATATTTCAAGTATAAAAATGACTACCTAAACATATAGTATACTTGGTAACATTTTATTTTAGGGTCCAATTCTCGCTATTAACTAGTTGCTTATTAGCATGCATATTACTAGGATATTGGCTTTTTATTAGTACTTATAAAGCACATATTAATGCTTTATTCTGCATGACTATATTCTACATCCCTTAATTCTCTTAATTCTACCCAATACCTAAACTTAACAACTACCTTACTAACTATCAATAAGGAGTTTATTGAGGCAGTGGCACTTCTTTAATTGTTACTCAGTTAATAGTGAATGTGTTCCCCATATTAAAGTGTTACCGTATACTTAAAGTGCAAAAAATAATATATAAATAGTAAACTATAAGTATGATGTTAAGTTCACTTAAAGAAAACTACTAAACTAGCAGTTTACTGAGAGTATACTTCAAAGTGTATTTTCATAAACTAAAAAATGAGTTATAAAACTAGTAAACGATCAGTATACATATAAGTTCACTAGTAGTATAGTTGCAGTACAAACGAAAAACTTAGTTTTAAACTAGTCAGGTACTCAGTTTACTACTGTTACACATAATACACTAAAAAGTGGGCCAATTTTGTCCCAAGTACACTTACAAGTATACTACTAGTACATTGATATTAATATACTTGCTACATAAAGTATACTTAAAAAATATACTTGAACTTTACTTAAGTGTACTTAATAAAACAACCTTGAAGTATACTTGTTATTTTGTAAGGGATATTTGAGGCCTGCTTTACACAAGCAAACAGATGAGACAAAACTCATTCTTTAGGCAACAGACAAGGCCAAAGACAAGCTATTATGTTTTTTCGTTGACCCTTTGGACGTCTGGCCACATCCAACAAGACGATTTCCGACAACAGCAAGTTATGCTGCGTAATATTTGAGTAAGGTTAAGTGTGGTTTGGGTCTTTCTAGTTACCTGCAGAAGCTAGCGAAGACGAGAAACCTCTATTAACATAAGGGAGAGGAGCAGATGGCTGTTTGTACAGCATTGATTCAAAGGGAGATATGAAACACAATGTCTTTGCTTATGAGGGTCTTGTCATCACGTATTGATTCCTGGATAAACAGTCAAACAGCTAAATGTGCTGGGAATTTCACTTTTAAGTCATGCTTTGTGAACTCCCCCCTCGTCTGGTGGAGAAGAACCATAGTAATTTCTTCCAATTAATAGGCCTAAACATATATTTTTCGCTTACCATTATGGGTAGGACATCTTTGTTGGGCCTGTCAACCATTCAGAATTTAGTGTGACCATTTGCATTAGACTTGTGGAAGAAGTGTGTAATTTTAGAAGAAGTGTGTAATTTTAGCGCCTCTAGTGATGCAAATTGGAGTGGCTCAGTTGGGCCCAACGTAATAACATTGGCAATGGTGCGAGTTCGGATGAGACAGCCAAACAAAGGTGGATGTGGAATTGTTTGAAATTAGCTTGACAGCAGTCTTTATTTTCATTATTCTGTTTGCTCTCACTAGTTGCACAGAAATACCTCACTTTGCCATTAAAGTCAGCATGAAACAGAAGTTTTATTGTGACGTATATCCGAGTGAAACGGCTTCTCGAACAAGAAAAAAGGTGGGGCGAGACTTAATTTTGTCCATCGAGAATTGATTTGAATCTTTGGATCGTTGTTTGCTATTGCTGTGATCTCACGCCTTTGTGCCAATAAAAAATATGTCATCAAGTGGGAGGGGAAAGATTACGATGGCAAAAAAAAAAAACAATAACGTGCATAGATAGATAGAAGTGCTGTCAAACGATTAATCGTGATTAATCGCATCCAAAATAAAAGTTTGTGTTTACATAATATATGTGTGTATTATGTATAATTATTATGTAAATATAAATACACACACATACATGTATATATTTAAGAAAAAATATATATATTTATATATAAAATATTTATATTTATATATCATATAAATTATATAACTATATATACAGTATATACATGCACAAAAAATTTAATATATACATGTATGTGTGTGTATTCAAATATAGGCCTACATAATAATTATACACAGTACACACACCTATATTATGTAAACACAAACTTTTATTTTGGATGCGATTAATCACGATTAATCGTTTGACCGCCCTATTTATAATAATAACTGCAAAATTCCATACAAATATTAACTTTGGCCTCTCTATCGCTAACTGTGGTTGAAACATGAATAGCAATTTACTTTTGGAGTTATTTTACATCAGTCTGAATCTGATATTTTGTGTTCTTGCTCAGTAATGGAATTATGTGTAACACCTTGCACACATTTAATGTTTGAAGTTAGTGATAGGTTTAGGATTTATGATTTTAATAATCTTAACAGTTACATGATAAAAGTTGCATCAACCCACCTATATTTTTCTGTTATTCACGCTTCATGCCAAACTTTTTTAGCTATGGGATTAAAAATAGCTGCACAGTTAGTCATCTTAATACTCACATTGTTTTTACTTCTCGTACTATATAGTCAACAGGGTAAAAAGAAAACAAATGTGCTGTCATACCTCAGACTTATCCTCCCACATAAGGTCTTTAAATTTAGTCACAAGGCATGATGAATAATATTGTTTACCACGCCATGTTCTCGTATCATCATTCACCCAGTAAAGAGGCAGTGAGCATCTGGGCTGCGGAGTGGATGGGTGGTGTGTGTGTTTACATGTGCAAACGTGGAAGGAAGAGCAGCAGAAGAGAGGTGTCGCTGGAAGGAAAGCAAGCAACCGGTTCTGAGAGATTTGCTGTCCAAACCACACATGTGAACTTGTGCGTGACCCCTCTTCAGGTGTTCTTGACAAACGCTGGATCTTCAGCGATCTCAACACCTGACCAAAGCAAAGCGCACACCCCGGCCCGGCACGCAAAATTACCTAACCGCAACAGACCGTGTACCGTCACAGACTTTCTTTTACTGTCTTTTACCTCTACAGGGAACGAGACTCGTAGAGCAGGTGTGCTGGTATAAGACTGATTCTCACATTTCTCTCTCAAAGCTTATGAATAAATCATCAATGTGCAATCTTAAATGTATAAGTATAAATGATGTCATTCTCCAGCTTCTTCAGAATGTGGTTTATTCTAGTGTCAAACTCTACTTTTATTTTCAGTATATGTTTTTTTTGTGTGTGTGTTATCACACTTTAAGATTTTTGGATTAAAATATCCAAAAACCACTAGAACAATGTTATATATTTTGTTGACTTCATTATGCCAAATGTTTCCAAGAATGTTTAAATTCAGAGGAATAATCAATTTTAACCAGGACATGGGCCGTGTCCGTGCGTCGCTTATCAGTGACATCATATCCGCATTACCCTCGATTATTTTGTAGAAACCATGGAAACACCAAAAACGCTTTAATGTATTATGTGTTTTATTAGACAGGTGAGCAACTGTTTGGATACATTCATTGACAGAAAACTAATCATTGTTATATAGCTCAACACAGTTAGTCTTATTCGCTAACGACCCCGAGGTGTGTAACAGTGTAAGTATATTTTTTCTGCACAACAATAATTGAATCTTTGGATATGACTGGAGTCTTCATCTCAATGTAAGTGTGTATGTTTTAAACATTTTTTTAAAGTAACATTCATTTCTTCATCTTTTTAATGTATAAAAATAAAATTACTGAGTGCACCTCAATATATTTGACTCAAACAAAACCAGTTAATTTTACTTTTGTTCATCTATTGCATGTAATCACCCATTTAACACACACTAAATGTGTAGCATTCTCAGTTGTTGATTAGCTAACATATGGATTGTGTATAAAATATGGACCTGCATATAGCCTGGGGTAAGTAAAATTTGTGACCATGACTGTTGCTTATAGAAAACGTAAGTAGGTTATAATTGCACACTGAAAACAATGGGTGTAAAATTTACAATTTTCACTCAGAAATTGCTAATTGCACAAATAATTACAAAGAAACAAAGTAACACATTGAATTGAGCATGACATTTTGAAGTAAAAAGACTGAAATGGTATTTTTTTGTAAAACACTCCAATAATCTCTTGTAGAAATTGCCTATTTTCACGTGATATTGAATCATTTCTATGCTCAGTGATCATGCAGATGTAATCAGTTTCTCATAAGTGTGTACACAAGTAATGCTAATGAACGCTAGGACTGATTAGCTATTAATTAACAGCACATCCGATGGATTCAGAATGAGATGAGTTGGCCATGGGAATTCGTACGCTGCTGGATTGCTTATGTTAAGAGAGACATGCAATTGTATTTTCATTTCCACCGTCACTGCACCTTGCGTGTGTTCACTTACAAAAATAACACGTTGCCTGAGAAGGAGATGAAGAGAAAGTGCCATGCACACCATAAACCATAATAGCTGAAAGCTAATTCATAGCTGGGCCAAGGGATTATTTCGCCGCAGCCGGCTGGAATCTCTTTGATGAGGCCAGCGGAATAAAGGCCTAACATATGGATCTGATTACCACAGGCGAAAATGATTCTTTGATTCATTTCTGCACGAGGACCCAGTGTTGTGATACTGATGTTATAGTGTTAATCTTTACACTATGTTTTTAAATGCATCCCATTCTGTGTCCCATCCCACGTCTGGATGAATAGGGCAACAGATTTTGGCTTCCACATCAGAAAGATTGGACTTTGTTGTAAACTTTTATTGACCCACATTTAATGCATTAATACACGTGAGCCGCATTCATGCATGTTGTATTAGTGGCACGAGAAGCTGATATATGTTAAGTTCAGTGGGAGGGTGATTTGTTTAAGACACATTATCACATTAGCACACATGTATGGAACGCAAAGTGGAGACAAGGATATGCGCTTTCTGCGTGCTCAGATGACAATAAGAAGATGGAAAGCTTGGTGGGGAATACACAAAGAGATTACAGATTCTTTAAATGTAGGGCTGTTAAATTTATAACAAAATGATGCTAACATACTTAAAGGTCACATGCTGGCTATACACGGTTTCTAGCCGGTTGAAACTAGTCATTTACTAGGATCTGTTTAGGTGGTTGATCATCTCCTACACTACCTGAAAGTGGGGCTGGTGGATCCAAGAGGTCAAGGTTTCGCTAGTTGACCCATTAAAAAGTTGGCCAACCACCTAAACATCATTAGAGAACTGTTTGTGTTTTTGGGATGGAAGGGATGACTTTTTCATTGAACATTCGACCTGGATTACCATAGTAAAAACAAAGATTCCGCCATAGTTGTTGCCTGGGTTCCGTATGTGTAGGGCGGAGCTATCAAAATAGGGGCGTATTTGTTTTGGTGATTTGAAATATCAACATCAGTTACCAGAAAGCACTTACCCCACCTTTAAAGCTACAACCACCAAACTCGGGTCAGACCTTTAGACTGTTTTGACTCGGGTTGCTATATCTTTTCAAACTGATCCGACTTATGGTTTTCCTAAAAATTAAGATTAAAAATCATAAATGTCCCATATGCTTTGATTGAGAGGGTCAAGACTTCAATACAACAACTCTAATAGAGTATTTAAGCTTCATCCACTATGTATCTATCACTAACAAAGCCTAGCAACTAGCTTAGGGCATGCTAGCAGTGTGTTAAAACATGCTAGCAACATGTTAAATCATGCTAAAACATGCTAATTAATGCTAACAACATACTAGCAACATGTTAAATCATGCTACCAGCATGTTAATTCATGTTAACATTGTTAAAACATCTTAGCAACATGTTAAATCATGCTAGCAAAATGCTAATTCAGGATAACAACATGGTAATGCATGCTAGCAACCAGTGTTGGGGAAAGTTACTTTGAAAAGTAATGCATTACAATATTGCGTTACTCCCTTAAAAAGTATTTGAGTTACTTAGTTACTTTTTAAGAAAAGTAATGTGTTACATTACTTTTGCGTTACTTTTTCTCACCTGGGCTGGGCTTGTTCAAAAAAGTTCTATTTTTGTGCAAATGTAAAGACCTCCTCATAACAAAATTGAAATAATAAGCCTCAGGCTGAGTTAAAAATGTAAATTCACGCATGTACAGTAGAGGGCGCAGCTCACACAAACCTTTCAGATGTGCTGCCATTCCGTATAATGGAAGAATAGGAAAAAAAGTTTTACCAATAAAAACAAAAATCTAGTCATTTTTGCTCATGGTTTAACTCCAAAGTCCGGGCCGCGGGCAAAATGCGGCCCGGGGATGAATTTCAAACGGCCCGCAGCTTGTCTATTAAAATATATTATATGTGGCCCGCCACGCATAATTTACAAATCGTGCACTTTCACAATGTCAACACAAGGTGGCAGTACTAGATTTTAGGCCAGGGAAACATTAACACGCCAAAAGCGGAACAAAACAGCGCTACTTGTGCGCAGCGCAACTCGCGAGCTCTGACTCTGAACAAATGTGTTTACTTGCTGAGTGTTTTGATCACGCGACCACTAAACAGCCAGTGAGACGCGTTCGAGTTCGGCGCAGAGCTCTCCGGTACAAGCTGCAAATCTCTCGGTGATTTAGTTTAGTTTAAAGCCAGTCGAAACTGCGCTGACTTATGCCGCTTTCCAGGCAACCCGTAACCCGTGTTTTTCCAACCTTCTACCCGTGAAAGTGCACTGGAACGGCAGTCAAACCCGTGACTTCGTACTACATCGATGTACTCCCAGTTACGCGCTCTGACGTCACATAGCCCGCGAAACAACAATGGCAGCCCCTACGGATGCGGTGTTTATTAAAGTCGTACACGGTGAGAAATAGACTTTAGGACAATATAACGTTAGCTAGTTTTCAGTCCATTGAAGCCAAGAATAAATTAATACCAAATACATTTCCAAATATACAAATAACGTAAAATAAAAAGTATAACTGCTTCTCTTGCCTTATGCGCCGTTTTTCTCCTCCGTTTCCCTCAAATAAGCAAGGAGTAAGCACCTTTGGCGATAGAAATGATTGTAAATTCCGTACGGTCCGCCATGCTTTGTTTACATCTAGCGCTCAGGCAGTTTGGCGTGACTTTGCCTGGAACGCTACAAAGTCGCGCGTCGTGGTTTGAAGTCGTAACTTACGGGCTCAAAAACCTGCCTGGAACGCAGCATTAATCAACAACATTAACGTGCAAATCAGGAGAAACACTGAGCCGATCCAGTTCAAATGCATTTCAAACAACAATTCACCAACATTTATCATGGATTTACTGTGGTAACACTAACTGTAAACGTGGTTAATTTGTCAGAAATGTAGGTTAATATCTAATTGTATTTAATTTTTAATGAAGACATATATTCAATGAGTAATAAAAGCTAAATTACAGACTATTTTTGTCATAAACTTGCAGTTTTGTGCATTTGTATTTATATGTTTATAGACTAAATACCATAAAGCCATTCTTTTTGCCATGTGTGCACTGCAAAAAATGCTCTTTAGTATTTTTGTCTTGTTTCTAGTCTAAATATATCTTAAAAATTCTTAAATCAAGATGCATTTACTAGATAAGTTAAATGACATAAGATATTTTTTTTTTCCTGGAAAATAAAATGAAATTGAAGTGAGTTTTTGCTTAAAACAAGCAAAATTATCTGCCAATGGGGTAAGAAAAATAATATTGTTTCTGTTTGCAATCTTATTTTTTTTACCCCATTGGCAGATAATGTTGCTTGTTTTAAGCAAAAACTCAATTCATTTGGATTTTTTTCTCCAGAAATCAAGAAAAAATATTGTATGTCATTTTCCTTAGTAAAAGCATCTTGATTTAAGAATTTTTAGATATTTGGACTGGAAAAAAGACAGAAATACTAAGTAAGAAAAGCATTTTTTGCAGTGTGGTTTTACCTGTGGTGATCTAAATAGAGTACTCGTTAATTTAAATAAGAATAGAGTTCTAACTCAGTTATAATATTTAAATTTCACCCATTAAAACTTTTTGGTTGATGAAAGTTTTACAGATATTGTTAAATATCTATAAATTTACATCTGTGTCCTATCACAAGCTACTCTACTATCAGCTCAAGCTTTTGTCAAATCTGTCATGTTTCTAAGAAACAAAACATTTTAGTTATATATATACACACACACATACTCATATATATATATATATATATATATAAAATAGAAAAGGAACCGGCCCCCGGGTGTGTCCACAACATTGAATCTGGCCCGCTTTTAAAAAAGTTTGGACACCCCTGGTTTAACTGAATCATCGAAGGTTAGCAGCAAGACATTGGTCAATAAAGGTAGATTAAATGCATAAAAATATTTGTTTTGTTTAACATTTAATTATTGGAGGTTTGCATAGTATTCTGATTTTGCATTTGACTGATTTTATTCATTTTGAGCAGTACTGAATCTTTATTGTGCAAGTGAGATGAATAAATGCTCATATTTAGTCTAGAACTACAATAACATGTTTACACACA
This sequence comes from Coreius guichenoti, assembly GCA_039654105.1. Taxonomy (NCBI): domain Eukaryota; kingdom Metazoa; phylum Chordata; class Actinopteri; order Cypriniformes; family Gobionidae; genus Coreius; species Coreius guichenoti. The sequence goes on along the minus strand of CM077182.1, from coordinate 11,234,417 downwards.
ACGACTCTGCACTTACTCTCGATTTTTCTCAACATGGGGACAGGAGAGCTGTCAGTCAAATAAATGTGAAAAGTAACTTAAATTACTTTAAAAGTAATGTGTTACTTTACTAGATACTTGAAAAAGTAATCTGATTACGTAACTCAAGTTACTTGTAATGCGTTACCCTCAACACTGCTAGCAACATGTTAATTCATGCTAGTAACAGTAATTCATGCTAGCAAAATCATGCTAGCGACATTCAAATTCATGCTACCAATGTTAAAGCATGCTATCATCATACTAATTCATGCTAACAACATGCTAAAACGTGTTAACATCCTGCTAATTCAAGTTAAATCATGCTAGCAACATGAAAAAACATGTTATCAAACATGCTAATTCATGCTAAAACATGCTAGCAATGTGGTAAATCATGCAAGAAAGGTGTTTGCTTCCCTTGCTGTCCCAAACTTCAATTTCGACAATTCAATTTAAACTTTAAGCTTGTCAGAGTTTTTTCAAACTTTCAGACAAGGCTTTTTCAAGCCAACTTCAAAGTTTGTTTACCAACTTTACTCATCTAGTTTTGACTTGCTGTATCACAGCAGTGACTTGAAAAGTTAACAGACTTGTTTATTTACAGACGCCATAAAACTCATACATCTTACGGCACTCGGGTTTAAAGGTAACCTTGGTCTTGCCCCACCGGCTGCGTTTAAACTAGCACACTGACGGGAACCAAGCACGGAGATGGCACAGATAGCCAGTCGCAACTGGAGCGTACTGCCACAGCCACACATCCAGACTGCAGGTATGTGTGCTGAGATAAGGAGCAGTGGCACTCGCCCAGCCGTTACAGCAGTGCTGGGTTTAACCCAGCTCAGGTATGCTAGGAATGTAGCAAAAAGTAACAGAATAAAGACAGGCAAGCCTGTAGATTTGAGCTGAGGCTTCACTGAAGGCCATTGGTGGAGGAACTGGGACGTTGTTGAGGTGCATTTTGATTTTTGTCTGCTAAATAACTCCATGAAGGCATAGGCGTTTAGGTAAACCAAACATGTAAGTTAAGTTATGTAAGCCGTTATGTAGTTGCTGGAGCTAAAGTGTGAGCAGTTTTATCCAATTCTGCCGTCCCTGCCAAGTCTCCTTCAGGACACAAAGTTTACTTTCAGGAGACCTTGTGGGACTCCATTCTTTTCCAGGCCTTGAGCTCAGCGGGAGGAGGCAACAGTGGAGAGATTACAGCACTCACACCTATCAAAAAAATATTCGGGTCCATTCCAGCCAAAATGAGCAAGCAATCAACAGCAGAGAGATAATAGCAGTGTAGTGCCTGAGAGTATCAGTTATTTTGGTACTATTCCACATTAATGAAACAACAGACAATTTTATGCTGTGAATTTAACTTTTTGAAGCAGAAGAATTTGAATTAGATAAACAAATAAAGAATATTCCTCTATCTTGAATTAAACAAATATGTGAAATATGTCTGGTTGCATAATGGTATGTACTGAAAGAAATCTGGAGACTGGTTTTGGCTCCTCAAAGCTTTTGTTTGACAAATAATTTAGGTAATAGTCCTCATCCCTCTGTCTTCATCTCTTTTTACACACAAGATAGCTGTAATTGTGAGATAAGGAATCATGTACAACCAGACAGTTACACAGCTAATCACCAAATAAATACAAACTTGGAAATTGTATTGATTCGAGTTAAAATGAAAGATTTACCTATATATGATCCTAAAGCTTCCGCTAAGAAAAAGTAATATTAATACTGAAGTCCTCTGATGGTCATTTGCTAACATCGATAATAACTGAGACGCAAAATAGCGCCAGTTTCGCAACGAATTCTGGGGTAGGCAAGGCCACAAGGGATCCATCTGTTGTATCCTTGATTTCACGGGAAACGAAGGACGCATTTCGAGGCCTCATTTGAAGGAGCCTACGAATTGAGACAGCCTTTGTCGGTCAGCGGTGATGCAATCAGCCTTCGAATGTGGCCTTCGAAGGATGCAGCCTCTGAATTGGGACGCAGCACAGATTGCACGCGGAAGGATAATCACTGAAGCATGGTTGTTCGGATCTACGCACTAACACAGGTTAAAATATCACACTTTAATAGTATTTATGGTGCCTAAGTTAATAAAACAGGCTGTGTGACTACGAGGAATGATTACTTCAAAATGTACATCCGTATGCAAGTTCGAGGGACTTGAATTAAATATACACCTGTTTAGCTACCCAGCAAGCAATTTTGCATTTAAAGGGTTAGTTCACCCAAAAATGAAAATTAGACCATGATTTACTCACCCTCAAGTCATCCTAGGTGTATATGACATTCTTCTTTCAGACGAATACAATCGGAGTTATATTAAAAATGTCCTGGCTAATCCAAGCATTATAATGGCAGTGAATGGTTGTGTCGTTTTTGAAGTCCATAAAAGTGCATCTATCCATCATATAACTGCTCCACACGGCTCCGGGGGGTTAATAAAGGCCTTCTGAAGCGAAGTGATGCGTTTGTGTAAGAAAAATATCCATATTTAAAACTTTATAAACTAAAATAACCAACTTCCAGCGGAAAGTTTTATGGACTTCAAAAACGAAACAACAGTTCACTGCCATTATAATGCTTGGATTAGCCAGGACTTTTTTTAATATAACTCCAATTGTATTCGTCTGAAAGAAGAATGTCATATACACCTAGGATGACTTGAGGGTGAGTAAATCATGGGCTAATTTTCATTATTGGGTGAACTAACCCTTTAACAGATGTCTAATAGCCGTCCAAACACAGCCCTGATGTCTAGGCTTAAACCAGGCAAAATTTGGGCTGTCAGTGAAAATTGAATAGATGTCTAACCATAGCCCAAGAGTAGACTAGTCATCTAGAACATGAACATGTCAAAGAAATGAAACCAAACACCTTGTAATCACTGTTGACTTTGCTTACATGATGCAATATCATAGATCTCGCAAGTTATTTTGGCAAAAACGACATGTAACCAAGGTTCAATTCAAGGTTTTTTTGGCTAGAAGTGGATTACTCATAGCCAGACTATATCGGGTCTATAATTAACCAAGATGGTGAAATGACGTCTATTGCCTGCTGGTATTGTCACATGCCAGTGAGTATCCTTCCACGTGCCATGGGTTGCCGAGTCCAACCCCTGGACAAATCAGAATTAAGTATGCCAAAGAACGGTGCAAAGAAAATGCACTAACAAAGAAAAGAAAATTCACTAACATTTTGTGAAATGTTTTGTCTGATGAGTTTCTTTTTGCTAAAATAAATGCTTTAGTAGTGTAATATTTTGACATCTAATTCAATGACATTCATTTAAAGTGTGGCTTAATAAGTGTCCAACTGGACGCATTGTATGTGTACCTCTGGGTCAATGGCTGTTTATACTCTCCTTTTTAAGTACTGTAGCATACAGACAGATTTAAACTACTGGTTTAGGTTATGTTATTAATCGGCTCCTCCTAGGATTCATCATATCTATCACACATGATAACCTTATCTTTGATAAATGAAATCAAGGCATATTCATTTCAAAGTGATCAGTAGTTGCATTTTTCATATACTTCATCTACACTTTTGAGAGGTAAAATCACTGTTGGCAGTGTTTTGAACACTTAAGGGCACTTAGAAAGAACATGTATGGCCAACTTCCATTTTGTTAGAATGCCTAAGTGCACTTCTGGCATTACCGAACAATCACAGCTTCTCTGATTTTGACAACTTCCACGTTTCATTGACTGTTAAATGCTTAAGTGGAACATAAGTTTAGAAATCGGTGTCTGACACCTCTGAAATAGAAGGGGGGAAAATTATCACAAGGAGATTATTTTTAGCATTAAATTATATATTTTTTTCTGGGCATATTATTGTCTATTTCAGAAGATTCACCTCCAGTAAGCATATGTATTTGTGGAATGTATTAGTTCATTATACTGATAAATACTCTATATTATTGCCAGAACTTTTAACATCCATGAAACCTTTCAAGGTTCTCAGTTGTGGAAAATGGTTCTTTATATTATTAAAATGTTCGTCAAACTAAGAAGAAAATGGTTCTTTTAAGAACTGTTCACTTAAAGGTTCTTTTGAGAACCCCAAATTGTTCTTCTATGGCATCATCGCTGTGAAAACCCCATTTTGGAACCTGTACTTTTAAGATTGCGGCCTGAGCTAGAAATATACTTGCAGTTATTGGGGTTTTCTTGGATTTCTTCTAGTTTTCATGGCTTATAGCTCAGCTTTGATGTGTATTCTCAGCTGTCCTGGTTTAATTGTGGATAAGTGTGTCATGACCAAAGCACTACTCTCATGGTTACGCTTAAGACCCTTTTGACACATTCTGCTGGAAAGAAGTGAGTCATTGGTCGGATTAAATTTTGCAGTGGTGTAATTTTCCAAATTGCCTTTGACCCCAACTGTAATCAACATTAAAAAAGAATGCTTCAGACTTATAAGTATAAAAAGTATATTATACCAGTGTGTGACATTTCTTAGCTCCATTTGCAGGCCAGCTTGGCAAATACGCTGTGTTGTTGTATACAAGACTCATTCAGTCAAAGCACAGGCTTGTCAGCCCTAATCAGCCATTTTATTGGTTTCTTCAATATCCAGCTACAATCAGTTCACGGGTCTCTATATATGTACTAAAACCGGTGATCTCATCACAGAGAACGTCTCGGTTATGTATGTAACCCTCGTTCCCTGAGGGAGGGAACGGAGACGTACGTCGGAACTGACCAACGAATTGGGATCTATTTTCAGAGACCAATCTACTTCGAGTGTTTATAAACGAGCCAATGAAGATTGGCATGCGGTTGACGCATTCCACGATCCGCCCCGCATCGCAGGTATAAATACGGAAGTGGAAGTACCGCGTATCGCTTTTCAACTGAGGAGCCGAGGCGAGTGACTCGGGCCTTCAGCTGAAGCACAGCACCTGGAACGAGGGTTACATACGTAACCGAGACGTTCCCTTTCAGGGGCGCGGACGGGACAGAGCAAAGCTAGGGCTGGGTCTGCCTCCTCCGAATTGGGATCCCTACCAACACGCCAGGGATGCTGGCCCTTCCAGCACCCTGCCTGAGCTCACTGGACCACACCTATGTTGGAGTGGGAGTCAGGGCTCCCGGCAGGGAAGGTCAGTCACTGCTGTTCCTGCAAGACCCACTCAGTATGACTATTGGATAACGCTGGGAAAGCGTGCCCGTCTTGTGGAGATGGTACGCTGCGGAGCCACGTCCTTCAATGGAAGGAGAGGTGGTGGAATACACATAAGGACTAACCTATCAGGGTAGTACTACATATGGCAGTCTCTGGGGTGGATCCAACCTGATCCCAGGGGGGAAAGAACACCACCAGAGACGACAGAGCGGGCTCTGTCAAGGGAAAGACACGGGGCTAGCCAAGTAGGGTAGCTGGTACCGTGGAGAATACACATATGGGGTTGCCGTTAGGGAACCGCTACATATGGACCCCAGCCTACACACACGTTCCACAAGCATACGGGTGCAGGCCTGGCGTCAGACGGCCGCAACGTCTGACACCGAAGGGGTGACGGAGGATCTCGACAGGGTTAGCCGTTTCCGGGGAACACAACTGGAGATAATAGACGCACGTATCCGGCCCAGGGGGTGGGAGTGGCATTGCAAGCCGACACTAGAACGGGCACTTAGCGCTACTGGCCACTGGGGGCGAGGATGCGGGAAGATACCGGCTCTACACGGAGGCTATAGAATCTAGCGAACGTGTTAGGTGTCGCCCAGCCCGCAGCTCTACATATATCTGTCAGCGTAGCGCCTTGAGCCAATGCCCAGGAGGAAGCTACACTCCTTGTGGAGTGCGCTCGCACCCCGAACGGGCAAGGCACGTCTTGGGACTGGTAAGCCAAGACGATAGCATCCACTATCCAGTGGGCTAACCTCTGCTTGGAGACAGCCTTTCCCTTCTGCTGGCCTCCGTAACAGACGAAGAGCTGCTCTGAGGTTCTAAAGCTTTGAGTTCGGTCCACGTAGGCGCGGAGGGCGCGGACGGGACAGAGCAAAGCTAGGGCTGGGTCTGCCTCCTCTGAAGGCAGCGCTTGCAGGTTCACCACCTGATCCCGGAAGGGAGTGGTAGGAACCTTGGGCACGTATCCAGGCCGGGGTCTCAGGACAACATGAGAGTTGGCCGGCCCGAATTCTAGGCACGATTCGTTGACCGAGAGTGCATGCAGGTCCCCTACCCTCTTGATTGAGGCCAATGCAGTCAGGAGCACTGTCTTCATGGACAGGATGTTTAACTCTGTAAAGGGAGCGTAGACCACCCTGACGGTTGATGTACGCAACGGCCGCAGTGCTGTCCGTACGGACCAGCACGTGCTTGCCCTGTAGTGGCTTTTTGAGGCGACCCAGGGCAAGACGTACTGCCAATGACTCTAAGCAATTGATATGCCAACGCAGTTGGGGCCCCGTCCACAGACCCGAAACTGTGTGCCCGTTGTACGTGGCCCCCCAGCCCGTGGATGAGGGATCCGTGAAGACCACAGCATGCCTGAACACCTGTTCTAAGGACACTCCCGCCCGTAGAAACGAAGGGTCCGCCCAGGGGTTGAAGATTTGGCGACAGTAAGGAGTAACTGAGACCCGGTACTTGCCGCTCTGCCACGCCCATCTCGGGACTCGGTCGTGAAGCCAGCGTTGAAGCGGTCTCATATGAAGCAATCCGAGCGGCGTTACCACGGATGCAGATGCCATATGCCCCAGGAGCCTCTGAAAAAATTTCAGTGGGACCGCTGTCCTGCCTTTGAACGTATTCAAGCAGTTCAACACTGACCGGACTCGCTCCTCTGTGAGGCGCGTCGTCCGGTTGAACGAATCCAGCTCCATACCGAGATAAGAGATCCTCTGTGTGGGACAGAGTTTGCTCTTCTCTCGGTTGACCCGAAGGCCCAACAGGCTGAGGTGACGGAGCACCAGGTCCCTGTGTTCGCACAACTGATCCTGGGACTGGGCCAATATAGATAGTTGAGATAGTTGAGAATCCGAACGCCGCGTTCTCTGAGGGGAACAATGGCTGCCTCCGCGACTTTCGTGAAGACGCGAGGCGACAGGGACAGCCCGAAGGGCAAGACTTTGTACTGATATGCTCTCCCCTCGAACGCAAAGCGTAGAAACGGTCTGTGTAGAGGGAGAATGGAGACATGAAAGTACGCATCCTTCAGTTTGATCGCTGCGAACCAATCTCGGGGACGGATGCATTCGAAAATGCGTTTCTGCGTTAACATTTTGAACGGGAGCTTGTGCAGGGCCCGAATTCAGAATGCGCAGGTCCAAGATCAGTCTTAACCCACCACCTTTCTTGGGTACAATGAAGTAGGGGGTGTAGAACCCCGACCTCATATCGGCAGGAGGAACCGGCTCGATCGCATCCTTCGCCAGCAGGACATCGATCTCCGACCGCAAGACATGGGCATCGCTGCTCCACACGGTGGTGAAGAGGATGCCCCTGTACTTGGGCGGCCAGCGCGCAAACTGAATCGCGTAGCCGAGTCTGATGGTATGGATGAGCCAGCGAGACGGCCTGGGGAGACCTAGCCAGGCCCCCAGAGACCAAACAAGCGGGACCAACGGCACCACAGACGTACCTGGGGTGGGGCAGCGAAGTGGAGTACGCAGACCCGACTCGGGAGGCCCGGAGGTGGGGCAGAGTGTGGGTGAGGAGGCCCGGGGGCGTCCTCGGTGCCCACACTGCTGCCCCCTGGCGAAGGGGAGAGGGGAGGAAAGGAGTGGCAAGGCCCGGGGGTGTCGCACACTGCCAACCTGGCCCTCTTGGGGCCCAGGGAGGGAGGAAACTGCTCTTTTATTGAGAATGTGGGTACCACTGGACTCCGGAGAGCCAGCGGCAGGATGTTGTCCCAAAATTTGAAGCCCAAAAAAAATGCATCCATCCATTATAAAAAAAAATCCACACGGCTCCAGGGAGGTTAATAAAGGCCTTCTGAAGAGAATCAGTGGGTTTGTGTAAGAAATATATCCATATTTAAAACTTTATAAAGTAAAATATCTAGCTTCCGGCAGACCACCTTCCGTATTCAACTTACGAAGAAAGTGTAACGCCTCATGCAGTTCAAAACACTTACACTACATCCGATGTCACGTCGCGCCAGTTATGCTTTTTTCGTAAGTTATGTGACGTGTTAAATATGGATATTTTTCTTACACAAACGCATCGCTTCGCTTCAGAAGGCCTTTATTAACCTCCTGAAGCCGAGTGGATTTCTTTTATAATGGATGGATGCACTTTTTTTGGTCTTGAAATTTTGGGATGCCATTCACTGCCATTATAAAATTTGGATTAGCCAGGACATTTTTTAATATAACTCCGATTGTATTCATCTGAAAGAAGAATGTCATATACACCTAGGATGACTTGAGGGTGAGTAAATCATGGGGTAATTTTCATTTTTGGGTGAACTATCCCTTTAAGTGAGTTAAAGTTCAGTTGAAGTATAATTTAGTGATAAATCAATACACAGTTACTATGAGACTAAAGATACTTGTAGCCTTTGTGAGATGGTAACACAAAAGTTTGATTGTAACTTCTAAGGTGCCGAAATGATGGATGAGATGAAAGACAGTATTTTTTTAATAAAACTCAATGTTTTTGTCCAACTTTTTGCAGCCTGCATGGAAGTGTCCAAACAATTCCCTTCAAATCCCAAGATGCAGCATGTTAGCGTCGTAGATTCCTCTAATCTCCGGCCAGCACGTGAAAACAGGAGTGTGCGCACCTGGGCTAGGTGTGGGTAGCCCTCATTCTGTGATGCCACTGAGGATTTTGATACTGGGACAGTGTGTTGTCTGATCCTCATAGCCTGCTTCATTAATGCAGTATGCAGTACAGAGAGAGACATTGGGACTGTTACAGATCACCTGAGAAGATGCTCTATCCTCGTCTTTTCTGTTTCAGCTCATTTCTCTTCAGCAGAAGGTTTGAGGTCTAAAAATGAGAAGAATTCTTGTTCCGTGTGAAATATTCAAAGAGCTTTTGGAATAATTTGTCAGTATGTGTTGGAATGGAATATAAAGAGTCACCAAAAACATGTAGGAGAATGATTTCTTTGGTGTGGCATTTGAAATTACATTATAATGCACTTTTATGGAATAATATTTCCATACAATTATGCACTTTCTTCCTATAAGAAATCCATAGATTACTCCATTTATCAGAACTGACATCTATATAGACTATTAATATAATCTATATGAGCTTATTTTTACTAGAAACTAAACATTTTAATAGCCTGATAAAAAGACATATACCTACACATACAATACACAGTCCTCAAGTACAATATAATATACAGTATAATACAATATACAGTGGTGAAGTAGCACCCTCATGTGGAAAAGGAAAGGTTGTTTGAGTATAAGGAAGTGCCATGGAATTCTGTATGAAAATATTTGAAACATCCGTCCACACTACGAAAGGCTGAACATCTTTGATTTCACTGTAAGATGTTCTAGTTAATGTACTTTTGCATCAAGTGCTCAATAACAACCAAGGCCTTAAACCTCACTGGCTGTTTACTTAAATTAAATGAGGTTTTTTTTTAAAGTAAACAGCCTGACACCTGAGCTCAAACAGTATATTTAGTTTGACCTCCTGAGGTCATGAATATTTTTGACCATTTTTAATTGTTGTAAAGACAGTTATTAGCTCTATTTTGTAGTTGTTGTTTTTTTAATAAAATTCTGTTTGATGTAAATTCGAATCTGGCTCTACATTCTTCTAAAAAGTAACAAATAGCCAAAAAAATGGTAAATGATCAGACTCAGGTTTTACATAGAATGATTTATTATAATAGACTGTACAATTACATTTCAATTAACATTATAAATACAAATTCTGGGCTGAGACGAGCTTCAGCGCAGATGGAATTCAGTTGGAACACTTCAAATGTTTCAGTATGACAAAAAAGTGCCAAGGCATCAGATTTAAACTCCTGAAATGGCTGACAGTGGTCAGATATAGTTTAATGAAATCTCTGTAGTCGCTTCTCAGACAGTACGACTCCTAAAACAGCTCAAAGAATGGAAATAGACAAAGAAAGGAGTGGCCTGAGTCAAGTAACTAGACCAGTTCAGAGCAGATCTCAAGACTGACTTTTCAGTTCATTGCTCAATGCTGCATTATTGCTCTCTGTACTGTACAATACAACACGGCAGTTACTTGTTACAGACCATGGCACAAAAAATGAGCCCAGCATTGTAAGAATTGGGATTTGTGCACTGTAAAAAAATTGTTGCGCTAACTTAAAATAATAACTTATCGCCTTCAACTTTTTAAGTTAACTCTAATTAGCTCCATTAAAATCAACTTAAAAACTTGTGTTCGTGAAATGAGTAACAGGTAGTCTTTTAACTTAAAGCTTCTTGTCAAGGCAACTAAACAATGTTTAGCAATGCAAGCAGCTACAATCCTTGTTTTTTCATCTCCATGTTTGATTTTCAAAGTTAATTACATCATTTGCCTCTTAAAACACAATTTTTTCAAGCTGCAATGCATGCTGGGAACTGGCACAACATTGTTAAAGGTAAAAATGTTTGTTCAGATAACTCAATTTGGATAGTTGGGACAACATTTGGACAAGTTTTGGAAAAAGGTTTTTTTTGTTGACCTTACTTAGATTCTCAAGCATTTGTCCAAAACTTGTCCAAATGTTGTTCCAACTTTACAAATTGAGTTATTTGAACAAACATTTTTATATTCAACAATGTGCCAGTTCCCAGCATGCGATTTTATGAGGTATTATTAAAAAATGATTATTGCTTTGCATTAACTGGCTTGATTTATGCTGCTGCTGTTGTTGTCACTGTAATTCAGCTGTCAAATGTTACAGAATTACAATTATTGATCATAACCATGTTTGCGATTTGTGTGTTGAGGTGTTGAGCTTTATGTTCTTCTCATTGCATCTTTTACAACTTATTTGCCCGGGTGAAATGGGTAAACTGTGTGCCTCTAGTTTTAAGAGGCAAATGATTTTAATGTCGTGTAGTTAGCTTTGAAAATTTAAACAAGGAGATGAAAAAACAAGGATTGTAGCTGTTTGTGTAACCCCTCCTGTTTGAACTGCCTGCTCCAAGCGGGACTCGAACCTGGGTCCGCTGGCATGAGAGTCGTACACTCTAACAAGGAGGCTAAAGGCTGTAACCTCTAGTATCAGTCGCTAGAGCATCTCTTGAGATCAGAGGAGTGAGGTTTACTCGCACAGTGACTACTAGCTGGCCTCCGTTAAACTTGCATTGCTGAACATTCTTTGGTTGTCTTCACAGGAAGCTTTAAGTTAAAAAGACTACCTGCTACTCATTTCATGAACAAAAGTTTTTAAGTTGACTTTAACTGTAGCGAATTAGTTGCGTTAACTTAAAATGTTGAGTGTGATAGGTTGCCTTATTTTTTCAAGTTAGCTCAACTTTATTTTTTTTACAGTGTACTGATTAGAGACCTTTAGATACTTTACAGCTTACATAATAAGGCTGTCTACATAGAATTCATGTTTGTTCATTGTAGAAAATACTTTAGTAATTTTGGCATTGACTAACTAAAAATATTAACATGGAGGGAGACGTTGAGTCTTCGTGGAAACATGAAAGATTTCTGTGCTTTGCATTCATTAACCAAATTAATAAAAACATTTATATCAATGTTTAACTAAAAATTAGAGCATAAACATAAGTAGTCTACAAATGCCTATATTTAAAATAATATGTTCTGTAAATAATACAAAGATGGAAGCTGAATGGAATTTAATGTTTAGGTTACAATACATATTTAAATTTTGTATGCATGCTTTAGGCCTACATTAAGATTTTGATACACTTTGGGGCAATGACATGGTGTTTTAAGGCAAAAAAAATTAATTAACACTAAAATGAATACGTTTGTAAGACTTTTGCATCCAAAACGTCCAAACAAATGCGGTGGTAAGAGGAGGTAAAGGAAATCAAATAAATGGTCGACTTTCAGTTGGAAATGTCAAAAAAAGTGGAGACAACCATCTACTTTACATGTTCACATGTTGTATTGACTGTTGAAGATAATATTATTGACTACGGAAACTACGGACTACGGAAACCCCACAGGCTAACCTTAATTTTATGTACACTTCCTCCGAATAGTTGGTCCATCCCATTTGCCCACATCCACCCATCACCACAAAGTAAAGTTAATAGATTTTCATGACTGGCCATTTGTCAGGAACAAACATATATCCTTGTACACCGTTTCACGATTTCATCGTTTGGGTATATATGATTTTTAGGTACGGTCACTTTAGTCGGCATAGCGCATGATCGACTCTACATAGTTTCCGGAAAACAGACCAGTGATGCCGGTGAAAACTCCCTCGAACCACATGATGTAGATGATGGCTCCTTCCATAAAGGTCAGCTCATCGTCCTTATTCTTGGTGTAGTCATAGATGGCAACCACTGTAAAGATGAACGTTATTAGTTATTAAAACAGTAAACCACATCAGTGCCACATCAAGGGTGTTTTAGACAAACAATAATATGATAAAAGACACCAGTGTTTAATAAATAGCTGTATTAATACTATTATGAACAATATAAAAAATACAAAAACAGTTACATATGTTAATACAAATAAAATAATGTTACTAATAATAATAATTCAAAAAAATATATAAATTATTACATGTTGATTTCAAAAATATAAATGTTACATACATAAACAAAACAATGGTAAAAAAAAAAAAAAAAAAACATTATATTGTTGATATAATGGAATCCATAGTGGAATCCTTCCACCCAGCACTACTCCAGTAAAATGTTTTCTTACCTGTAATTTGGTCAGGACACGCTTTTTAACTTCAACCATGAGGAAAGAGCCGATTCCATAAAATGGGATGTTCATTCCTTTCCTCACATTTGCTTCATTCTGAACGCAAATACACAGTGTTCTCTGTCGCCATCTTGCGGCAGCTGATCGGAAGATATTTACCTGATGACACTGCTGTATGAGGACTGATGAATCGGATCAGTTATATTCCTTTGGAACTGAACTGGATCCACATGATGATGAATTGCAATGTTGGAGGGATTTGGTACGTAGATGTTTTTTTATAGTTCATTTTTCTTATTCAATAGTTCAAAACTTGGATACAGTACCACAAGATATTTTCAGATAACAGTGATAATAACCTATAAAAACACTAATAACAAACAAATACCAATGATAATAATAATAAACGTGTATCAGAAAGTTAGTTTATTAAATAAAAGGCATAATTCATAGAAATAAATATTTATGAATAAATATTTAGAGATTCAGTTTTTCTGTACATTGTACTTTAATACACAGCAAATCCAGTGAAACATGCATCAAATAAATGCACCAAAGAAGCTGCCTAAAAGTAGATAGTTGTTTTATTTTATTTATTTTTAATACAAAAGATCTACTGATAAAAGTAAAGTATAGAAAAAGTCTTTAAATTTGTCAAAAATAAATAAATAAAACAAACCTTTATCTGATTGTTTGCAAGAAAATGTATACTGAAATAGTGAATCAGTTGTATTATATACTCATTGTCTTCAGCCATAAATTGTGGAAAATAGGAATTATATATGTTGTTACAATGCTATTGGTTTAGTGTGTGAATTTAATCAGTGCAGTGACAGCAGATGAAAATGATCTGTTTATATAACACCAGTGCTAATTAATGTGTGTTGTCATTGACAAATAAATAAATACACAGTTTATATTTCATTTTTTATTATACATACATTCATACAAGGCATGTACAAACACAATATACATTTTAAAGATTTGAAATGATACAAAATTTGGTGAATATGTTGCATAAATAATCAATATGGTCTATGCTGCCTGGATCCGACTGCTGGTCCATACGCTGCTTTTTTTGTGGGGGTGACTGGTCCACACCTGCATTGTTCTGTTGAAGGAACAGACACAATCCAGATTTAATGAATGATTCTTAATCTAAAGAACACTTGCTTCTACCATTTCAATATGAGGGGTCTGTTTTAAAAAAAAAAAAAGGATATGATTAAAGTGTTTAATTTCTAAACCTAAGTAAAACTGAGAGATAGGAGAGTCTAACCAATGCTCTTTTCCGGGTCAGCGTCCTGGGCTGAAGGCTGCTCAGAGTCCTCTGGTTCAGTTTTGAAGTGGTTATCTGTGGAGCTTGATAGTTGTCAATTTCCACACATAATTTTTGTCGAGGTGCCTGTTGAGGGAACAGATGCATGTATAATCGTGCAATACCGGACAGGTTTGTGCTTCTTAGACTAAATCTAAAGCTGTATCTTTTTATCGTTTTGAAATATAAAAGTATTTTATATAGAGGACCTAGAAAACATAGTAGCATAGTTGAAGGCAGTGTTTACTTTTTTAAATAAATCTTAAAATAAGTAAATACAAGAGATAGAAGGGACTTACAGGAGCTTCTGTGCTCCAACTGGGCATGGGTGCTCCCTGGAGAGACCCGGGTGGTTGCTGTGGGGAACACGGTGGAACAAGTGTTCTCTGTGGGGCCTTGGCTGGAACAGACACTCCCTTTGGGATATTCTGCTGCTTCTGCTCCTGCTCCCACTTTTCCATCCACTTCTCCCTCTGCTGCCTAGGGATTCTGAGGCTTGAGGCAGGCACAAGTACTGGTGCATTTTGCAAACGCTGCCTCAGCAGCTCTTTGCTCCGCAGCTCAGGGTTTTTAAGATGTCTCCACTCTGAGATCGTGTCAATAACCGTTTCGCAACAGACAGGCTCTGTCTTCAGGGACTTAAGTTTTGGACTATCTAAGATCTTGTCTGGCATGGGAGCCAAAGGTGCCCTTAGAGGTTTGTTGGGCATGGGTGTTTCAAAAGAGGTCTTTTTTAGATCCTCAGTCAGATGCTCAGAGATCCCGAGTTGTCCACTTTGTTGGGACCCGGTGGGAACAGGTGCTCCCTGTGGCTTTTTCGGTCTCCGCTTTCTCCGCTGCTCCGTGGTCTTCAGTGTTGCATCTGAGAAGCCTAAGTTCGGGACCTTCTCAGATGCATCACTGAAGACCAGGGATGAGGTGAGGCCCTCCTGTTTGGATCTGGCTAGCACAGGTGCCTCCTGTGTGGATCTGACAGGCACAGGTGCTCCCTGTGTGGACCTGTCAGACACAGATGTTCCCTGTTTGGACCTGGCGGGCACAGGTGCTCCCTGTGTGGATCTGGCAGGCACGGGTGCTCCCTGTTTGGACCTGGCGGGCACAGGTGCTCCCTGTTGCAGCAGCTCAGATCTCAGTGGCTCAGGGATCTTTAGTTTTGGCCTATCTGCAATCTGGTCTGGCATGGGTGCTCCATGTGGGGAGCATGCAAGCACCTTTGAGGCAGCCACAGGTGCCCTCTGTAGAGACTTGGCAGGCATGGCAGTTTCTAAAGAGGCCTCTTGCAGATACTTAATCAGATACTCAGGGATCCTGAGTTTTCCTCTTTGTTGGGACCCGATGGGCACATGTGGCTCCTGGCGGGACCCAGCAGGCACAGGTGCTCCCTGTGGCTTTTTCTGCCTCCACTTTCTCCTCTGATCTGTGGTTTTCAGTGTTGGATCTGAGAAACCTGAGTGCTGGGCTTTCTCAGATGCGTCACTGAAGGCCAGGGATGAGGTGAGGCCCCCCTTCTCAGAACTGGCAGTCACAGATGCTCCCTCTGTGGACCTGGCGGGCACAGGTGCTCCCTGTGTGGATCTGGCGGGCACAGATGCTCCCTGTTTGGACCTGGCGGGCACAGGTGCTCCCTGTGTGGACCTGGAAGAAAAGGGTGCTCCCTGTGTCGTCTTCTGCCTCCAATGCTTTGTGGTCTTCAGTGTTGCATCTGAGAAGCTTGAGTTCTGGGACTGAGCCTTCTCAGATGCATCACTGAAGACCAGGGATGTAGGGCATGAAGTTCTTCCTGACTCCCCTGTTCCCCAACACTGGCCTGAGATGAGGTCCCCATACTCCTCAGGCTCCTCAGAGATGGGATCTGAAACTTCCATGATTGCCCACCACCGCCCCGCAGCAAGGGCCGTCATGAGCTCATCCGAGTATTCAGATGACTGCTCTGCACTCTCAAAAATGGTGGGCATAGTTGACATGTTCATACTGATGTTGGATTTGATGGTGAAAGATGATCTAGACGTGAACAATACTTTCTATAACTGTGAAACACTATGAAAGAAAGAGAAAAGGAAGCGATGAGTTGAGTAAACATACAGTATACATACAGTATCTGCTATCGGTTGGTCAATGAAATATAAATTATCAACATTTACATAGGAAACTGGTTTGATCATTATTGGTTTACATATCAGCCTCCCATTTCCACACAAACCGCCACTGTGTAGCATTTATTTATCTAAATGTACAGTAAATCGAGACAATAACATCCCAGTTTAAGCAGATTCTTCTCCGAGTTATGAAAAGATTAAAATTCAGATCCCCCTCCGAGTTATCAAAAGATTAAAATTCAGATCCCCAAACCCTGTTTAAAAAGCATAGCATACTCACACACTCGCCGACTCGCTACAAAAAGCATGAAGCCGTTGCACTCAACATTATACTCACCGAACGTTCTAAGGAATGCGCGATCTGTGACGTTACAATCGACCACTCGAGTTTGTGAGTGAGGCTGTTTCGTTGGATTAAAACTGAACATGCAATACAAATACAAAGAGTTACTAAGCATTTTTAAATTCATGATTGTTCATACAAAAAATAATAATTGAGCTGTTTATTATTATTTTTAGCATTTGCAGCTGGTGCATAAACGGGAGCAAGTGAAGCTGCAGATGGGCATACAGTTTATTATTAAGCATAACAGACCACTCAACCAAACTCAGTCAACAGATATTACAATAAAAGCACATTTCTGAAACAATATAATTCACAAAAAAATCTCCTGCAGGTTTTTTTTTCTATTTAGCTATAACAATATAAGCAACATATCAGACGAGGAACGTGCTTTGCCAAACATCAGGATTGCTTTTATAGGCTACAATTCAAAAACAAGACGTTAATATTAAATTACTTTTGACATTCTGAACTATCGCCAACGAATAGTTCCAAATAAATCGTTGCGTATCTTCAAGCACAGATGTAGGGGAGAGCGGGGCACAACCTAACGCTCAGTTTGTGAAAATCCACTTGGGGTTCTGAGTATTTATTTTTCCCCACATTAATTTCACACGTCTAGTGCAATTATGTGGTTTTGTTTCATTAATACAGTATATACTTTTTTCTTGATTTACCCCGAAAGAATGGAAGTGAAATGTGACAACATGCCCCATAGGTGGGGTACATTGTAACGTGAGGGGCACGATGTAACATATGACAGTTTAAAATGTTACCTGATATAATCAAAAAATATATACAAGACAAACTAAAATATTTTGTCAATAAAATACAATCAGTTTTTTCATATAAAATAATGGCATTTTTTAATAGTTAAAAATAAACACATTTTTGAGTTTGATAACAAACACACCGCTAAACACAGCTATACAGCATAGTTCAAGACATAATAATAATTAATAATTTTTGCACATTGACTCTCAGTCTTTATTCACCTTTTTCTCATGGTTTCTCAATAGAATTCATAAAAGTATAGAATATAGTAGCGTAGTTCTAATAGGGGCTCATTGTAACGCAGTGTTACAATGCACCCCACCTGCGCAACTGGGATTTAACCCCGGCTCGTGCCTTCTGCTGTTAGATCAGCATTAAAGAACTATCTCAACTGTTAAATGCCAGATATAAGATTACAATAAAATCAGATTTGTCTCATTTAAAATAAACACAAAAAATAGAGATGAAAAATTAACTTAAGAAATTTACTTTTGCTATGGTTAAATAAATGTTCAGTGATATCTTCCAAAGACTTTGGAATTTTGGCGCAATTTTTCCTCTATATACTGTTGATATGGCAACTAGTAAATACATTAAGTTTCGTCATGCTGGCATTTGTGGAAAGTTTTAAAACGTGTGTTACAACTAACCCCGCGTTAGGTTGTGCCCCGCGCTCCCCTAGGTGCTACTGTCACGTGTGTGTGTGTGTGTGTGTGTGTGTGTGTATCCGTTACAGACACAACAACATCAAAATAATACAGTCGAATACAGTCGGAGTTATATTAAAAAATGTCCTGGCTAATCCAAGCTTTATAATGGCAGGCCAAAATTTGAAGCCCAAAAAAAGTGCATCTATCCATTATAAAAGAAATCCACACGGCTTCAGGAGGTTAATAAAGGCCTTCTGAAGCGAATCGATTTGTTTGTGTGAGAAAAATATACATATTTAAAACTTTATAAAGTAAAATATCTAGCTTCCGCCAGACAGCCTTCCGTATTCAACTTACGAAGAAAGTGTAACGCCTCACACAGTTCATGCAAGTTATATTACATGTTAAATATGGATATTTTTCTTACACAAACGCATCGCTTTGCTTCAGAAGGCCTTTATTACAGGCCCTCCTGTAGCCGAGTGGATTTCTTTTATAATGGATGAATGCACTTTTTTTGGTCTTCAAACTTTGGCCTGCCATTATAATGCTTGGATTAGCCAGGACATTTTTTAATATAACTCCGACTGTATTCGTCAGAAAGAACTTCTAAGGTGCCGGAATGATGGATGAGATGAAATACAGTATTTTTTTAATAAAACTCAATGTTTTTGTCCAACTTTTTGCAGCCTGCATGGAAGTGTCCAAACAATTCCCTTCAAATCCCAAGATGCAGCATGTTAGCGTCGTAGATTCCTCTAATCTCCGGCCAGCACGTGAAAACAGGAGTGTGCGCACCTGGGCTAGGTGTGGGTAGCCCTCATTCTGTGATGCCACTGAGGATTTTGATACTGGGACAGTGTGTTGTCTGATCCTCATAGCCTGCTTCATTAATGCAGTATGCAGTACAGAGAGAGACATTGGGACTGTTACAGATCACCTGAGAAGATGCTCTATCCTCGTCTTTTCTGTTTCAGCTCATTTCTCTTCAGCAGAAGGTTTGAGGTCTAAAAATGAGAAGAATTCTTGTTCCGTGTGAAATATTCAAAGAGCTTTTGGAATAATTTGTCAGTATGTGTTGGAATGGAACATAAAGAGTCACCAAAAACATGTAGGAGAATGATTTCTTTGGTGTGGCATTTGAAATTACATTATAATGCACTTTTATGGAATAATATTTCCATACAATCATGCACTTTCTTCCTATAAGAAATAAATAGATTACTCCATTTATCAGAACTGACATCTATATAGACTATTAATGGCTCTACATTCTTCTAAAAAGTAACAAATAGCCAAAAAAATGGTAAATGATCAGACTCAGGTTTTACATAGAATGATTTATTATAATAGACTGTACAATTACATTTCAATTAACATTATAAATACAAATTCTGGGTTGAGACGAGCTTCAGCGCAGATGGAATTCAGTTGGAACACTTCAAATGTTTCAGTATGACAAAAAAATGCCAAGGCATCAGATTTAAACTCCTGAAATGGCTGACAGTGGTCAGATATAGTTTAATGAAATCTCTGTAGTCGCTTCTCAGACAGTACGACTCCTAAAACAGCTCAAAGAATGGAAATAGACAAAGAAAGGAGTGGCCTGAGTCAATTAACTAGACCAGTTCAGAGCAGATCTCAAGACTGACTTTTCAGTTCATTGCTCAATGCTGCATTATTGCTCTCTGTACTGTACAATACAACACGGCAGTTACTTGTTACAGACCATGGCACAAAAAATGAGCCCAGCATTGTAAGAATTGGGATTTGTACACTGTAAAAAAATAGTTGCACTAATTTAAAATAATAAGGCAACTTATCGCCTTCAACTTTTTAAGTTAACTCAACTAATTAGCTCCATTAAAATCAACTTAAATACATTTGTTCATCTAATGAGTACCAGGTAATCTTTTGAACTTAAAACTTCTTGTCAAGACAACTACAAGTTGAGCCAGCTTGAAAAAAAATAAGGCAACCTATCGCACTAAACTTTTTAAGTACAAACCCGATTCCAAAAAAGTTGGGACACTGTACAAATTGTGAATAAAAAAGGAATGCAATAATTTACAAATCTCATAAACTTATATTTTATTCACAATAGAATATAGATAACATATCAAATGCTGAAAGTGAGACTTTTTGAAATGTCATGCCAAATATTGGCTCATTTTGGATTTCATGAGAGCTACACATTCCAAAAAAGTTGGGACAGGTAGCAATAAGAGGCCGGAAAAGTTAAATGTACATATAAGGAACAGCTGGAGGACCAATTTGCAACTTATTAGGTCAATTGGCAACATGATTGGGTATAAAAAGAGCCTCTCAGAGTGGCAGTGTCTCTCAGAAGTCAAGATGGGCAGAGGATCACCAATTCCCCCAATGCTGCGGCGAAAAATAGTGGAGCAATATCAGAAAGGAGTTTCTCAGAGAAAAATTGCAAAGAGTTTGAAGTTATCATCATCTACAGTGCATAATATCATCCAAAGATTCAGAGAATCTGGAACAATCTCTGTGCGTAAGAGTCAAGGCCGGAAAACCATAATGGATGCCCGTGATCTTCGGGCCCTTAGACGGCACTGCATCACATACAGGAATGCTACTGTAATGGAAATCACAACATGGGCTCAGGAATACTTCCAGAAAACATTGTCGGTGAACACAATCCACCGTGCCATTCGCCGTTGCCGGCTAAAACTCTATAGGTCAAAAAAGAAGCCATATCTAAACATGATCCAGAAGCGCAGGCGTTTTCTCTGGGCCAAGGCTCATTTAAAATGAACTGTGGCAAAGTGGAAAACTGTTCTGTGATCTGATGAATCAAAATTTGAAGTTCTTTTTGGAAAACTGGGACGCCATGTCATCCGGACTAAAGAGGACAAGGACAACCCAAGTTGTTATCAGCGCTCAGTTCAGAAGCCTGCATCTCTGATGGTATGGGGTTGCATGAGTGTGTGTGGCATGGGCAGCTTACACATCTGGAAAGGCACCATCAATGCTGAAAGGTATATCCAAGTTCTAGAACAACATATGCTCCCATCCAGACGTTGTCTCTTTCAGGGAAGACCTTGCATTTTCCAACATGACAATGCCAGACCACATACTGCATCAATTACAACATCATGGCTGCGTAGAAGAAGGATCCGGGTACTGAAATGGCCAGCCTGCAGTCCAGATCTTTCACCCATAGAAAACATTTGGCGCATCATAAAGAGGAAGATGCAGTTGACAGTTGAGCAACTAGAAGCCTGTATTAGACAAGAATGGGACAACATTCCTATTCCTAAACTTGAGCAACTTGTCTCCTCAGTCCCCAGACGTTTGCAGACTGTTATAAAAAGAAGAGGGGATGCCACACAGTGGTAAACATGGCCTTGTCCCAACTTTTTTGAGATGTGTTGATGCCATGAAATTTAAAATCAACTTATTTTTCCCTTAAAATGATACATTTTCTCAGTTTAAACATTTGATATGTCATCTATGATGTATTCTGAATAAAATATTGAAATTTGAAACATCCACATCATTGCATTCTGTTTTTATTCACAATTTGTACAGTGTCCCAACTTTTTTGGAATCGGGTTTGTAAACTCAAATCATTCACTCATGCGATTTTATGAGGTATTATTAAAAAATGATTATTGCTTTGCATTAACTGGCTTGATTTATGCTGCTGCTGTTGTTGTCACTGTAATTCAGCTGTCAAATGTTACAGAATTACAATTATTGATCATCACCATGTTTGCGATTTGTGTGTTGAGCTATATGTTCTTCTCATTGCATCTTTTACAACTTATTTGCCCGGGTAAAAATGGGTAAACTGTGTGCCTCTGGTTTTAAGAGGCAAATGATTTCATGTCCTGTAGTTAGCTTTGAAAATCAAACAAGGAGATGAAAAAAACAAGGATTGTAGCTTGCATTGCTGAACATTCTTTGGTTGTCTTGACAAGAAGCTTTAAGTTAAAAAGACTACCTGCTACTCATTTCACGAACACAAGTTTTTAAGTTGACTTTAACTGTAGCGAATTAGTTAAAAAGTTGAGTGTGATAGATTGCCTTATTTTTTCAAGTTCAACTTTATTTATTATCTACAGTGTACTGATTAGAGACCTTTAGATACTTTACAGCTTACATAATAAGGCTGTCTACATAGAATTCATGTTTGTTCATTGTAGAAAATACTTTAGTAATTTTGGCATTGACTAACTAAAAATATTAACATGGAGGGAGACGTTGAGTCTTCGTGGAAACATGAAAGATTTCTGTGCTTTGCATTCATTAACCAAATTAATAAAAACATTTATATCAATGTTTAACTAAAAATTAGTTTGGGTATATATGATTTTTAGGTACGGTCACTTTAGTCGGCATAGTGCATGATCGACTCCACATAGTTTCCGGAAAACAGACCAGTGACGCCGTTGCAAACTCCCTCGAACCAGCCGTCATTATTCTTCTCAATGATGTAGATGATGGCTCCTTCCATAAAGGTCAGCTCATCGTCCTTATTCTTGGTGTAGTCATAGATGGCAACCACTGTAAAGATGAACGTTATTAGTTATTAAAACAGTAAACCACATCAGTGCCACATCAAGGGTGTTTTAGACAAACAATAATATGATAAAAGACGCCAGTGTTTAATAAATAGCTGTATTAATACTATTATGAACAATATAAAAAATACAAACACAGTTACATATGTTAATACAAATAAAATAATGTTACTACTACTAATAATAATTCAATATATATCAGAGGTGGGGGACTCGAGTCACATGACTTGACTCGAGTCAGACTTAAGTCGTAAATTTTAGGACTTGGGGTGGTGATTGGCACAAATATCGATTTTGATCTTGATTCAGTATCAATTCATATGTTTATAGCCTACCGTACATATAAGGAAAAATAAGTTTGCCTTTTTAGCATTATTTTAAACTTTTATTGGGTTAAATTATATTTGCTCGCATTCATTAATATTCACTTGTGTGTGCTTATACAAACCCGATTCCAAAAAAGTTGGGACACTGTACAAATTGTGAATAAAAACAGAATGCAATGATGTGGAAGTTTCAAATTTCAATATTTTATTCAGAATACAACATAGATGACATATCAAATGTTTAAACTGAGAAAATGTATCATTTTAAGGGAAAAATAAGTTGATTTTAAATTTCATGGCATCAACACATCTCAAAAAAGTTGGGACAAGGCCATGTTTACCACTGTGTGGCATCCCCTCTTCTTTTTATAACAGTCTGCAAACGTCTGGGGACTGAGGAGACAAGTTGCTCAAGTTTAGGAATAGGAATGTTGTCCCATTCTTGTCTAATACAGGCTTCTAGTTGCTCAACTGTCTTAGGTCTTCTTTGTCGCATCTTCCTCTTTATGATGCGCCAAATGTTTTCTATGGGTGAAAGATCTGGACTGCAGGCTGGCCATTTCAGTACCCGGATCCTTCTTCTATGCAGCCATGATGTTGTAATTGATGCAGTATGTGGTCTGGCATTGTCATGTTGGAAAATGCAAGGAAAATGCAAGACAACGTCTGCATGGAAGCATATGTTGTTCTAGAACTTGGATATACCTTTCAGCATTGATGGTGCCTTTCCAGATGTGTAAGCTGCCCATGCCACACGCACTCATGCAACCCCATACCATCAGAGATGCAGGCTTCTGAACTGAGCGCTGATAACAACTTGGGTTGTCCTTGTCCTCTTTAGTCCGGATGACATGGCGTCCCAGTTTTCCAAAAAGAACTTCAAATTTTGATTCGTCTGACCACAGAACAGTTTTCCACTTTGCCACAGTCCATTTTAAATGAGCCTTGGCCCAGAGAAAACGCCTGCGCTTCTGGATCATGTTTAGATATGGCTTCTTTTTTGACCTATAGAGTTTTAGCCGGCAACGGGCGAATGGCACGGTGGATTGTGTTCACCGACAATGTTTTCTGGGAGTATTCCTGAGCCCATGTTGTGATTTCCATTACAGTAGCATTCCTGTATGTGATGCAATGCCGTCTAAGGGCCCGGAGATCACGGGCATCCAGTATGGTTTTCCGGCCTTGACCCTTACGCACAGAGATTGTTCCAGATTCTCTGAATCTTTGGATGATATTATGCACTGTAGATGATGATAACTTCAAACTCTTTGCAATTTTTCTCTGAGAAACTCCTTTCTGATATTGCTCCACTATTTTTCGCCGCAGCATTGGGGGAATTGGTGATCCTCTGCCCATCTTGTCTTCTGAGAGACACTGCCACTCTGAGAGGCTCTTTTTATACCCAATCATGTTGCCAATTGACCTAATAAGTTGCAAATTGGTCCTCCAGCTGTTCCTTATGTGTACATTTAACTTTTCCGGCCTCTTATTGCTACCTGTCCCAACTTTTTTGGAATGTGTAGCTCTCATGAAATCCAAAATGAGCCAATATTTGGCATGACATTTCAAAATGTCTCACTTTCAACATTTGATATGTTATCTATATTCTATTGTGAATAAAATATAAGTTTATGAGATTTGTAAATTATTGCATTCCTTTTTTATTCACAATTTGTACAGTGTCCCAACTTTTTTGGAATCGGGTTTGTATAAGTATCATTAAAAATATTAGGATGTAAGTTATTGTTTTAAAATTTCACATTTAAAGAAATCTAGTGTTTGATCATTTCTAAATATTTATTCAAGTGCAAAACCTAAAAATAAGCAGTTATGAGCTGCAATACTTTTTTGAGCAACTAGACTAGATAGGCCTACATGTATATTTATTGAAGTTTTAACCTTAATTACAACACTAATTGTAATATAAATAATACAAATATTAGAAGAAAAATATTTTAAGTGATCATTAATGGACCATAATTATTGCACAAATAGTATTTAGTACCAAAAGATCTCCTCAAAATATTCAATAAATATTATTGAACTAAAATAGGCTATAGAACATTTATTTAATTGAAAAAATAGTATATAAGGTGTATGGTCACATTTGACCACCAATGAGTATGAGTGTGACCAATTAGTAAGAAATACCTGAGGGCTAAATACAAGAAAAACATTAACATTAATGTTAACAATGTTGCATCTCCATCACTCTCCATAATACTGTACATGGGGTTGACGTAATAATCAATGCACACTATGCTGTACTGTTTACCAAAAATTGCTGCAAATACTTGTATAGTGAAGCTGTTGTCTATCCGCTTAAGCCATTCAAATGTATTGACAGCGATGGTTTGTTTAGAACTATTGAGAGCTCCATGAACCACGTGACCGCGCGCGCCGCCGGGAGATGAAATCATGTCGCAACTCTGTTTTTCAACGGCTCTGGCTTTAACTGTTATGCCACATTAAGTGCGCCAAAACGGCATTTATTGTTTGAATTTCGTATTAAAACTTTAAAAAATTTAAAAGCTTAGACTTTGTTTCATATCAAAAGTAGGTTTGGCAATTTGGCGTGAGGCAGAGTGAGAGCGTGAGACAGAGCCTGAAAGCGTGTGTGTCACGCCAGATGCGTGAGAGTTGGCAACCCTGACTAATAGATTACTCTGCCTGTTTCTCTTGTTGAATAATTAGCCAGTTTTGCTGAAGACGCCTAGCTGGGAGCGTTTTGTGTGTGTGTGTGTGTGTGTGTGTGAGAGTGTGAGAGAGAGAGAGAGAGAGATACGGAATATCCGCGGAAGTGTTACTATCTCAGTTCACAGATAGTTTGTTTCTGAATTGTTTCTAAATAAAAATGTCGACACAATGTAAAGTATTTGCTATGGCTCTTGTTTTCAATCATTTTGTTCGTTTTTATGCTTCTTGTTGTCATCTGTTGACAATGACATTGTCCTCCACTGTGATTGGGCGGCTGGGTTAAAAGTCACTCTATCATTGTGGTGTGTGTTCTGCATTGGAGCTGATTGTTGACAAATTATGTAACAAAAAGTAATTTTTATAGTCTCCCATTGATTGAATTTATATACATTTTTTAAAAAAAATGCTTAAATCCCCCCCAACACTGCACAAATGTAAAACATTTTAGTAAAACATTATTAAAGTGAGTAATATTACATTTGTTAAAAAAAATGACATTACTATGTTACAGACTTTTTCTCACACTAACATACAACCAGTATCATTCCAATTAATTTTTTTGTTTGTAGAGCTAGCAAATGTCAACAACCACATCAAGTCTCATGCCATTTTAGATTATTTCTTTTATTTTTATTTCAGCAAACGTCATTTGGGGTCAAAAAGTCCCAGATAGCTTACATAAATAGCATATTAAGCCAATTAAGCAAAAAAGATATAAGATTAAAAATAAAACCGTCAATTAGACAAACGTCAGAAAAAACTGGTATAACACTTGACATTCTGTCCCCCTCACTTCTGAAATGATGGCTACACTTCTGTTTGGACATGTTAAGAGTTGATAAAAATCAATAATCCAAGGCACTCGAATATTATTGAAAAATATAAAAAGCCTTTATTTTATCATGGCTTTAATATTTTAAAAACAAGTGACAAGTACTGCAACCCTAAGCATTGCGGCTAATGAGCCTTCGTCAGGGTGTGAGCAACAAACACAATCTGAGTTCTCTTAAGTTAATTAGTCATATAACAATCACCTGGTCACGCTGTACAGGACAAGCAGGAGAGAGAAAATTCAAATAATACAAAGAGAACGAATCTCACCCAATATATTGGCCTAATTTCAGTTACATTTACAAACCCGATTCCAAAAAAGTTGGGACACTGTACAAATTGTGAATAAAAACAGAATGCAATGATGTGGAAGTTTCAAATTTCAATATTTTATTCAGAATACAACATAGATGACATATCAAATGTTTAAACTGAGAAAATGTATCATTTTAAGGGGAAAATAAGTTGATTTTAAATTTCATGGCATCAACACATCTCAAAAAAGTTGGGACAAGGCCATGTTTACCACTGTGTGGCATCCCCTCTTCTTTTTATAACAGTCTGCAAACGTCTGGGGACTGAGGAGACAAGTTGCTCAAGTTTAGGAATAGGAATGTTGTCCCATTCTTGTCTAATACAGGCTTTTAGTTGCTCAACTGTCTTAGGTCTTCTTTGTCGCATCTTCCTCTTTATGATGCGCCAAATGTTTTCTATGGGTGAAAGATCTGGACTGCAGGCTGGCCATTTCAGTACCCGGATCCTTCTTCTACACAGCCATGATGTTGTAATTGATGCAGTATGTGGTCTGGCATTGTCATGTTGGAAAATGCAAGGTCTTCCTTGAAAGAGATGACGTCTGGATGGGAGCATATGTTGTTCTAGAACTTGGATATACCTTTCAGCATTGATGGTGCCTTTCCAGATGTGTAAGCTGCCCATGCTACACGCACTCATGCAACCCCATACCATCAGAAATGCAGGCTTCTGAACTGAGCGCTGATGACAACTTGGGTTGTCCTTGTCCTCTTTAGTCTGGATGACATGGCGTCCCAGTTTTCCAAAAAGAACTTCAAATTTTGATTCGTCTGACCACAGAACAGTTTTCCACTTTGCCACAGTCCATTTTAAATGAGCCTTGGCCCAGAGAAAACCCCTGCGCTTCTGGATCATGTTTAGATATGGCTTCTTTTTTGACCTATAGAGTTTTAGCCGGCAACGGCGAATGGCACGGTGGATTGTGTTCACCGACAATGTTTTCTGGAAGTATTCCTGAGCCCATGTTGTGATTTCCATTACAGTAGCATTCCTGTATGTGATGCAGTGCCGTCTAAGGGCCCGAAGATCACAGGCATCCAGTATGGTTTTCCGGGCTTGACCCTTACGCACAGAGATTGTTCCAGATTCTCTGAATCTTTGGATGATATTATGCACTGTAGATGATGTTAACTTCAAACTCTTTGCAATTTTTCTCTGAGAAACTCCTTTCTGATATTGCTCCACTATTTTTCGTCGCAGCATTGGGGGAATTGGTGATCCTCTGCCCATCTTGACTTCTGAGAGACACTGCCACTCTGAGAGGCTCTTTTTATACCCAATCATGTTGCCAATTGACCTAATAAGTTGCAAATTGGTCCTCCAGCTGTTCCTTATATGTACATTTAACTTTTCCGGCCTCTTATTGCTACCTGTCCCAACTTTTTTGGAAGGTGTAGCTCTCATGAAATCCAAAATGAGCCAATATTTGGCATGACATTTCAAAATGTCTCACTTTCAACATTTGATATGTTATCTATATTCTATTGTGAATAAAATATAAGTTTATGAGATTTGTAAATTATTGCATTCCTTTTTTATTCACAATTTGTACAGTGTCCCAACTTTTTTGGAATCGGGTTTGTACATTTTAGGCTATGTAGTTTTAATTATTAATTTTTAGATTTTTATTGTATTAACAACTCAGCTGTATGTGGACACCTTTTGAGTAGAAATGCATATTGCAATTTGTTTGTTGCAAATAAAACTCCCATAGTCCATAACTACTGTAGTTTTAACTTATTTTAATATATAAATTCAGTTAAATCATCAAACATTTGTATTACTTGCCAGTGACTTGCTTGACCCAAGCTACGACTTGACTTGAATTGCTTGACATAAAGCAGTGACTTGACTTGACTTGCTTGATTCTCACAAAAATTGATTTGGACTTGCTTGAGACTTGAAGGTTAAGACTTGAGACTTACTTGTGACTTGCACATGTGTGACTTACTCCCACCTCTATATATATATACATCATTACATGTTGATTTTTGAAAAATATACATGTTACATACGGTTAAAATTTTTAAATTGTTGACATAATGGAATCCATAGTGGAATCCTTCCACCCAGCACTACTACAGTAAAAAGTTTTCTTACCTGTAATTTGGTCAGGACACTCTTGTTCACTTCAACCATGAGGAAAGAGCCGATTCCATAAAATGGGATGTTCATTCCTTTCCTCACATTTGCTTCATTCTGAACGCAAATACACAGTGTTCTCTGTCGCCATCTTGCGGCAGCTGATCGGAAGATACAGTGGGGAGAACAAGTATTTGATACACTGCCGATTTTGAAGGTTTGCCCACTTACAAAGCATTTAGAAGTCTGTAATTTTTATCATAGGTACTCTTCAACTGTGAGTGACGGAATCTAAAACAAAAATCCAGAAAATCACATTGTATGATTTTTAAGTAATTAACTTGCATTTTATTGCATGACATAAGTATTTGATACATCAGAAAAGCAGAACTTAATATTTGGTACAGAAACCTTTGTTTGCAATTACAGAGATCATACGTTTCCTGTAGTTCTTGACCAGGTTTGCACACACTGCAGCAGGGCCTACTCCTCCATACAGACCTCCTTGGGTTCAGGTCTGGAGACTGGCTAGGCCACTCCAGGACCTTGAGATGCTTCTTACGGAGCCACTCCTTAGTTGCCCTGGCTGTGTGTTTCGGGTCGTTGTCATGCTGGAAGACCCAGCCACGACCCATCTTCAATGCTCTTACTGAGGGAAGGAGGTTGTTGGCCAAGATCTCGTGATACATGGCCCCATCCATCCTCCCCTCAATACGGTGCAGTTGTCCTGTCCCCTTTGCAGAAAAGCATCCCCAAAGAATGATGTTTCCACCTCCATGCTTCACGGTTGGGATGGTGTTCTTGGGGTTGTACTCATCCTTCTTCTTCCTCCAAACACGGCGAGTGGAGTTTAGACCAAAAAGCTCTATTTTTGTCTCATCAGACCACATGACCTTCTCCCATTCCTCCTCTGGATCATCCAGATGGTCATTGGCAAACTTCAGACGGGCCTGGACATGCGCTGGCTTGAGCAGGGGGACCTTGCGTGTGCTGCAGGATTTTAATCCATGACGGTGTAGTGTGTTACTAATGGTTTTCTTTGAGACTGTGGTCCCAGCTCTCTTCAGGTCATTGACCAGGTCCTGCCATGTAGTTCTGGGCTGATCCCTCACCTTGCTCATGATCATTGATGCCCCACGAGGTGAGATCTTGCATGGTGCCCCAGACCGAGGGAGATTGACCATCATCTTGAACTTCTTCCATTTTCTAATAATTGCGCCAACAGTTGTTGCCTTCTCACCAAGCTGCTTGCCTATTGTCCTGTAGCCCATCCCAGCCTTGTGCAGGTCTACAATTTTATCCCTGATGTCCTTTCACAGCTCTCTGGTCTTGGCCATTGTGGAGAGGTTGGAGTCTGTTTGATTGAGTGTGTGGACAGGTGTCTTTTATATAGGTAACAAGTTCAAACAGGTGCCGTTAATACAGGTAATGAGTGGAGAACAGGAGGGCTTCTTAAAGAAAAACTAACAGGTCTGTGAGAGCCGGAATTCTTACTGGTTGGTAGGTGATCAAATACTTATGTCATGCAATAAAATGCAAATTAATTATTTAAAAGTCATACAATGTGATTTTCTGGATTTTTGTTTTAGATTCCGTCTCTCACAGTTGAAGTGTACCTATGATAAAAATTACAGACCTCTACAGTACCACAAGATATTTTCAGATAACAGTGATAATAACCTATAAAAACACTAATAACAAACGAATACCAATAATAGTAATAATAATAAACGTGCCTCAGAAAGTTAGTTTATTAAATAAAAGGCATAATTTGTAGAAATAAATATTTATGAATAAATATTTAGAGATTCAGTTTTTCTGTACGTTGTACTTTAATACACAGCAAATCCAGTGAAACATGCATCAAATAAATGCACCAAAGAAGCTGCCTAAAAGTAGATAGTTGTTTTATTTTATTTATTTTTAATACAAAAGATCCACTGATAAAAGTAAAGTATAGAAAAAGTCTTTAAATTTGTCACTTGAATAAAAAATATTAAAACAAACCTTTATCTGATTGTTTGCAAGAAAATGTATACTGAAATAGTGAATCAGTTGTATTATATACTCATTGTCTTCAGCCATAAATTGTGGAAAATAGGAATTATATATGTTGTTACAATGCTATTGGTTTAGTGTGTGAATTTAATCAGTGCAGTGACAGCAGATGAAAATGATCTGTTTATATAACACCAGTGCTAATTAATGTGTGTTGTCATTGACAAATAAATAAATACACAGTTTATATTTCATTTTTTATTATACATACATTCATACAAGGCATGTACAAACACAATATACATTTTAAAGATTTGAAATGATACAAAATTTGGTGAATATGTTGCATAAATAATCAATATGGTCTATGCTGCCTGGATCCGACTGCTGGTCCATACGCTGCTTTTTTTGTGGGGGTGACTGGTCCACACCTGCATTGTTCTGTTGAAGGAACAGACACAATCCAGATTTAATGAATGATTCTTAATCTAAAGAACACTTGCTTCTACCATTTCAATATGAGGGGTCTGTTTTAAAAAAAAAAAAAAGGATATGATTAAAGTGTTTAATTTCTAAACCTAAGTAAAACTGAGAGATAGGAGAGTCTAACCAATGCTCTTTTCCGGGTCAGCGTCCTGGGCTGAAGGCTGCTCAGAGTCCTCTGGTTCAGTTTTGAAGTGGTTATCTGTGGAGCTTGATAGTTGTCAATTTCCACACATGGTGCCTGTTGAGGGAACAGATGCATGTATAATCGTGCAATACCGGACAGGTTTGTGCTTCTTAGACTAAATCTAAAGCTGTATCTTTTTATCGTTTTGAAATATAAAAGTATTTTATATAGAGGACCTAGAAAACATAGTAGCATAGTTGAAGGCAGTGTTTACTTTTTTAAATAAATCTTAAAATAAGTAAATACAAGAGATAGAAGGGACTTACAGGAGCTTCTGTGCTCCAACTGGGCATGGGTGCTCCCTGGAGAGACCCGGGTGGTTGCTGTGGGGAACACGGTGGAACAAGTGTTCTCTGTGGGGCCTTGGCTGGAACAGACACTCCCTTTGGGATATTCTGCTGCTTCTGCTCCTGCTCCCACTTTTCCATCCACTTCTCCCTCTGCTGCCTAGGGATTCTGAGGCTTGAGGCAGGCACAAGTACTGGTGCATTTTGCAAACGCTGCCTCAGCAGCTCTTTGCTCCGCAGCTCAGGGTTTTTAGGATGTCTCCACTCTGAGATCGTGTCAATAACCGTTTCGCAACAGACAGGCTCTGTCTTCAGGGAAGGGGCTAGAGGCTTCTGTTGCAGCAGCTCCTGCCTCGGTGGCTCAGGGATCTTAAGTTTTGGACTATCTAAGATCTTGTCTGGCATGGGAGCCAAAGGTGCCCTTAGAGGCTTGTTGGGCATGGGTGTTTCAAAAGAGGTCTTTTTTAGATCCTCAGTCAGATGCTCAGAGATCCCAAGTTGTCCACTTTGTTGGGACCCGGTGGGAACAGGTGCTCCCTGTGGCTTTTTCGGTCTCCGCTTTCTCCGCTGCTCCGTGGTCTTCAGTGTTGCATCTGAGAAGCCTAAGTTCGGGACCTTCTCAGATGCATCACTGAAGACCAGGGATGAGGTGAGGCCCTCCTGTTTGGATCTGGCTGGCACAGGTGCTTCCTGTGTGGATCTGGCAGGCACAGGTGCTCCCTGTGTGGACCTGTCAGACACAGATGTTCCCTGTTTGAACCTGGTGGGCACAGGTGCTCCCTGTGTGGATCTGACAGGCACGGGTGCTCCCTGTTTGGACCTGGCGGGCACAGGTGCTCCCTGTGTGGATCTGGCGGGCACAGGTGCTCCCTGTTGTAGCAGCTGAGATGGCTCAGGGATCTTTAGTTTTGGCCTATCTGCAATCTGGTCTGGCATGGGTGCTCCTTGTGGGGAGCATGCAAGCACCTTTGAGGCAGCCACAGGTGCCCTCTGTAGAGACTTGGCAGGCATGGCAGTTTCTAAAGAGGCCTCTTGCAGATGCTTAATCAAATACCCAGGGATCCTGAGTTTTCCTCTTTGTTGGGACCCGATGGGCACATGTGGCTCCTGGCGGGACCCAGCAGGCACAGGTGCTCCCTGTGGCTTTTTCTGCCTCCACTTTCTCCTCTGATCTGTGGTTTTGAGTGTTGGATCTGAGAAACCTGAGTGCTGGGCTTTCTCAGATGCATCACTGAAGGCCAGGGATGAGGTGAGGCCCCCCTTCTCAGAACTGGCAGGCACAGATGCTCCCTGTTTGGACCTGGCGGGCACAGGTGCTCCCTGTGTGGATCTGGCAGGCACGGGTGCTCCCTGTTTGGACCTGGAAGAAAAGGGTGCTCCCTGCGTTGTCTTCTGCCTCCAATGCTTTGTGGTCTTCAGTGTTGCATCTGAGAAGCCTGAGTTCTGGGACTGAGCCTTCTCAGATGCATCACTGAAGACCAGGGATGTAGGGCATGAAGTTCTTCCTGACTCCCCTGTTCCCCAACACTGGCCTGAGATGAGGTCCCCATACTCCTCAGGCTCCTCAGAGATGGGATCTGAAACTTCCATGATTGCCCACCACCGCCCCGCAGCAAGGGCCGTCATGAGCTCATCCGAGTATTCAGATGACTGCTCTGCACTCTCAAAAATGGTGGGCATAGTTGACATGTTCATACTGATGTTGGATTTGATGGTGAAAGATGATCTAGACGTGAACAATACTTTCTATAACTGTGAAACACTATGAAAGAAAGAGAAAAGGAAGCGATGAGTTGAGTAAACATACAGTATACATACAGTATCTGCTATCGGTTGGTCAATGAAATATAAATTATCAACATTTACATAGGAAACTGGTTTGATCATTATTGGTTTACATATCAGCCTCCCATTTCCACACAAACCGCCACTGTGTAGCATTTATTTATCTAAATGTACAGTAAATCGAGACAATAACATCCCAGTTTAAGCAGATTCTTCTCCGAGTTATGAAAAGATTAAAATTCAGATCCCCCTCCGAGTTATCAAAAGATTAAAATTCAGATCCCCAAACCCTGTTTAAAAAGCATAGCATACTCACACACTCGCCGACTCGCTACAAAAAGCATGAAGCCGTTGCACTCAACATTATACTCACCGAACGTTCTAAGGAATGCGCGATCTGTGACGTTACAATCGACCACTCGAGTTTGTGAGTGAGGCTGTTTCGTTGGATTAAAACTGAACATGCAATACAAATACAAAGAGTTACTAAGCATTTTTAAATTCATGATTGTTCATACAAAAACTAATAATAGTGTTGTTTATTATTATGTTTAGCATTTGCAGCTGGTGCATAAACGGGAGCAAGTGAAGCTGCAGATGGGCATACAGTTTATTATTAAGCATAAAGCACCACTCAACCAAACTTGGTCAACAGATATTACAATAAAAATTCAATAAGATTTCTGAAACTATATAATTCACACAAAAATCTCCTGCAGGTTTTTTTCTATTTAGCTATAACAATAGCCTATAAGCAACATATCAGACGAGGAACGTGCTTTGCCAAACATCAGGATTGCCAACCATTCAAAAACAAGACGTTAATATTAAATTACTTTTTGACATTCTGACATTTTGCTCTATATCGCCAACGAATAGTTCCAAATAAATCGTTGCGTATCTTCAAGAACAGAAGCACAGATGTAGGTGCTACTGTCACGTGTGTGTGTGTGTGTGTGTGTGTGTGTCCGTTACAGACGCAACAACATCAAAATAAATGTTTATTGACAATATAAAAATAACTGTTGAATAAATGTCAACTTAAATGATGCAAACAATAAAAAGGTGCCAGAGTTTAATTTAAAAAATGAGGAAAAATGTGCTGCTTTACTCTAATATCGTATTAATAGTATTACATGCTAAGTAACTGCTAAAAGCGTTTAAAGATAACGTTAACATTTATTCAAAACACTACAGTGTTGTTTAAAGCTATTTATAAAATAAAACTGAATAACTGGTTTTGATGGTGCAGTAGTAGGCCTAATACTTGTAAGTTGTTTACATTTATATGCATTTGATCGATTCTTTATTTATTTACATGGTTGCTCGACATGGTTTCGTTTTCTTAACTTTCTTTTTTCGTGCTGACACTCATTATTTGGAATATTTTTATGCTTATTGGCATTAAGTAATTGTGTCTTGTCTCTGTTATTCTATGCATTAACAGTTCATAATATTAATACAAACTAACATAAAACAAAGATGCAGTGGCCTTTTCGAGTCTTGCTATGACGCACAAGACGCGAACTGTACAGTACACATCTTATGACGCGACGCTTTGCTCATTAGTTGTTCCAGTTTTGCTGCGTCGCGCGTTTCCAAAGTACACTAGGTGTGCGTCACGTTGATTTGCATATTACAATGATTCCAGGAAGCTTTTTGAGGTCGGCTGTTTCCTGCACCTACGCCACCTTGTTTACCGTACTCTTTCAGTCGAACTTTGTCTATTAAAACTTGTCTTAAAAGCATTCAGCTGTACTTTTAGGTTTATGTAGGATCATGAGTTTCTTGTACCTGAAAGGTGTTGTGTTTTTCACCTTCATACCTGTAGTGCTGAATCTTTCACTTATGGATGATGGGCTCTCTCTGAACTGTACACAAAAGGTAAGATAATGCATAAAGATCACCAGATACCAAAAAAGTGTTATATATTTATTCATATATGTTTTATATGCCCCATGTGTTTATTTAGACATCTTATATTCGGCCGTTTGGGGGGGGTTGAAGTTTTTAGTGAGACTCATATTTGTGTCATCCATTGTTGTTTCTTTCTCTTCTCTTCCAGGAAGTACAATGTAAAGCAGAGTTTAGTAAGTACTTGTCTTTTCTTTAGTCTTTTCATTAAAAAAAAAAAAGTTTATTATTATTAGTAGGTTATAATTTAACTGATGGTTTGATTGTTTTTTCCCCCACAGATAATTGCATGTATAAAGGATGGCTCATTCCTTCAGATTTCACTCCAAGCGGCCCTGATGATTTAAGAGTGTATGTTGATGTGAAAAGAAATATGAAAGACGATTGGGAGCCAGTGATTGTGGCAGAATGGAAAGCAAAGGATGACGGTGGGTCACTTGTTGTATTATCATTACAGCAAGTAATGATTTCATTAGATGTGTTTGTTACATTGTGTGAATATGGAGAAATCCATTTCAATTCCTTGCCATGGTAAAAACAAGTTTAAAGCAAAGGGATGCTTTTAAATTGAACATTTAAACCTATATTTTACTTTATTAAAAGCTATGATGATGTTTCTAATGCTAAACATGTAGACCAATACTAGAATAACATGGTAACACTACAATAAGGTCCCTTTTATACCATTACATAATGCATTAATTAACATTAAGTAACAGTGAGCAATGCATTTGTTACAGCATTTATTAATCTTTGTTCATTTTAGTTAATAAAAATACAAATGTTCATTGTTAGTTCAGGTCCATTAAAATATTAACAGATACAATTTTATTTTACAGTGTTACATATGTTACATGTACTTACCATAGTAATAACAGTAAATTATGCATAATTACATGCAGTTAACCCTCAACCAAATCCTAATCCTACCCTAGCCCTATAGTAAGTACATGTTGTTAATTAATATTACTCAGTACTTAAATATATAATTACACTGTAACAATGACACCTTAAAATAAAGTGTAACCTGTAAAAGTGTAATTTTTATTTTAACAATGCATTAGTAAATGTTGAACTTAACATTTAACTAAGATTAATAAATGCTTTAGAAGTAATTTTCATTGTTAGTTTATGTTAACTAATTTTAGTAGTTAACAAATGGAATCTTATTGTAAAGTGTTACCAATAACATTTTCGAACAGCCATATTTCATGGTTTAAAAAGGGATCTTTAGTTTCATTTTGTCTTTTCAATAGGCATTTATAGATTGTAGTCATCAAGTTTAATAATCTTTTTTTTTTCTTCCTTTTTTGCAGGAAGCATAAGCTATTTGAAAGGAACAGAGCTTAGTGTGATGAAATCGTCCACCAATCAACATCTGTGTGTTCATTTCAATTTCCTCCAGGTTTTTAAGACCATGAGAAGTGCTGCTGGTGAAAAGGCAAGATGATTGATTGATTTAATTATTTATTAATTTTTTCACAAATACTAATATATTATCTATTCTATTTCAGTGGTCTTTTTCTCTGGATAAAGTTGTGGTAGATCCAGGCAGTAAATATGTAGTGACTGTCTCCAACCTTCCCAAGCCAAATTTACAACACACCAGTTACAATGTCAACAGAACAGTTGATGTTCCAAGTAAGTGCTGAATTAAACAAAATTCTTTGCTCAAATCTACACAAGAGTTTATATTCAGTTTCAATCTGTAACCACAGGTTGTGACGATCCTTTGATGCGAAAGGCCAAAATATGTTTTGAGAGAGGTGAGAGAACTTTGGTTTACCTTAATCAAATAGATATATATACACATAGAAACCACCTTTGTTTAGTATGAAAGTATATGTGCACATCTAAACCTATGAGATTCATTTGTTTTGATGTTTCTCTTAGGGGATACATGGCAGCCCAATATTACTGTAGGGAGGACTACAGGTCTAAATGGCAAGGATATTCTGTATGTTGTGTTTACACCTGGAGAGAATGCAGACAAATACAACGTTTTTGTGAAGTGCGGTAGGGACAACAAAATGAAGACTCTTTATAAAGTAAGACATTTTATCTATGTATATTTAAATCTATCCAAATGAATAAGGTTGAATAATTTGACTCTTCACAGAAAACTGTTTTCAAAGGGTGTTTTTTTGTGTTTAGGAGAGCAAGACATTACTAAATGAGACATATGACCTGGAATACTGGCCACGTACATGCTGCAATTTCGATGTTCAGGTGTGTAGGCCTAAACGTGTGCTACACCATTAATGAAGTAATATTAGAGTAAAAATTTATATAAATAGTGCTTTTTCCCTATTTAGATCCAGCCATATTTTCAGAAGTGTACCAATGACTGTCGTCGAAAGAACCATAGTTTTAACATATGTGGTCCTGGTGTGTGTGGAGCAATTTCACGTTTTGAATTAGTAAGAAAAAATACAGTAAAAAGCATATTGCCACTTTACTCATTTTTATATATGTTTCTCAGTAACAACAAGCACTCCTAAGAACAACTCAGGACTTTGGATCATTTGTGTTGTTGGATTATGCCTCCTAATTTGTGGCATTGGTGTTTTTGCCATTTATTTGCGCCGCTGGAATCGACCGAAAGGTAAGCATTTAAGAAGGATATTTTTATCTTTAAAGCCTGTGATGTTTATCATGTGTTACACAACTGTGGCAGTGATATCTTTATAGAGTAACTTCCTGTGGTTAGCCACATAAGCAGTCCTAGGAGGACTGAAACAATATATCTAATATGCAGTAAATTTCAAGGATTATCTGTGTTTCTCATTTTTAAAATGTATTTTAATTCACGTGCAGAAAAGCCAGTGGAAAAACCACGTCTAGAACCGCCAGTTCTACCCGGCCCACGATCCATATTGATCATCTACTCCAGAGATCATCCCCTTTACACAGACATAGTGCTGAAGCTTTGTGCCTTCCTGCGGGCTAAATGCGGCACTGAGGTTGTTCTGGACCTACTTGACGCGACATGGCTTGGCACCATTGGCCGGCTGCAGTGGATTGAGCAAAAAAAGAGGCACATTGAGCAGTCGTCAAACAAGATCTTGGTCCTCTGCTCCCGAGGAGTGCAGGCCAAGTGGGGGGCGATCTGCGGAGAGCCTCCCGTCCTCCTCCGGGAGGATGTGCGCTCTCCGGTTGGTGATATGCTGACTCTCGCCCTTCAGTTGATTACACCTGATATGCAGCGTCCGGCTTCCTACGGGAAATATTTGGTGGCTTACTTTGACGATGTATGCAGTGAAGGCGATGTGCCGTCTATGTTTGACATTGCGGTCAAATACAAGCTGATGAAGCATTTGGAGGAGCTCTACTTCCGTATCCTGGATGTGGAGAAGTATCAGCAAGGGACGGTGCACTGTATCGAAGGTATTGGAAAGCACGAGTACTTCAAATGCCCCTCCGGCGAAGCCTTGAGGAATGCGATCAAAGCCTTCCAGGTGCACCAAATGGAGAATCCGGACTGGTTTGAGAAAGAGTGCGTCAGCAGCGAGGAGGATGTGAGAGGAGAAACCGATCCACTTTTTGAAGTGCCCATGCAGCCAATATATGAATTAGTACCGGTGTATAACAACGGACTCCCAATCCTTGTGAAAGAGGTGGACATCCATCAAGACACACAAAGTGTTTGTGCTGTAATCCCCCAAATTCATGAGAATCCTGAAGAGTCGTCCATGATGATTATTAATCCTAGAGTCCATCCAGATAACAGTGAAGTACTTTCCTATTATCCAGCAGTGGAACATCCTCTTGAAATACCCAGTGTGACACCAGTGAACCCACAAATCCATCCATATCTCCTTGCTGAACCAGTACCAGTGGAAACATCACATCCTCCTATAGCATTTCCAATGGGAGAACCATCAGATAATTATCTGAAGAACAGCAGAATGCGCTTTTTAGCAGCACCTCCACCCTCAATGGAGGACAGCTTCCATTTGTATGGGGCGATGGACATGTCCCAGCCAATGGAGATGGAGGAAAGTGAAATGGAGGGAGGTTCTGAGACGAGACCATCACGAGGGTCCGATCAGGGATACGGTTCCAGGTATTCCACAGTGAGAGAAGAGTCCAAGTTTCAGGAAGACCTTTCCTCTCTAGCCAAGTTACAAATGGAACTTTTCCTTAACAGCCCCATCTCTTCAAGTTTCTGCAACAAAATCTGAATTTCTTCAGTGTCTTTTGGCTGTTTTCTGATTTGCGGTGTTCCAGAACGTTCTTGAACTGTCTATGGTTTGTCATCACTCCTAAAACATTCAAACTATTTGTGTCAATGTCACTGCAGGATGGACAATAGGAAATAGACTAGATGGATGATGGGTTAAGTGATCAGCTGTTTTATAAAGGATGTGGGCCCAGTTTCACAGACGGCTTAGATTAAGTCAGGATTAGGCTCAATATAATACTTAATATAATATAAATGTGCCTTAGAATAAAAACATTGCTGGTGTGCATCTTGAGACAAAACAATGACACTGACATATTTTAAGATGTTGTATGCTTATTTCATATTTCAAGTTGTATGCTTAAGCCTTGTCTGTGAAACTGGGCATAAATGTTACATCAATAACAAATGATTAGACATCAACACAAAGGTGTGATTGGTTCACTTTTACTGTGGAGCAGAACATGTACCTTGTCAAACAGCTTGATATAGAACAGCACAGCACATGATTAAGCTTATGTTTAGCTACTGAACACAAGTCTAAGTAATTTGGTTGGGCTTGCAATGATACATTTGTCCTGTTTTTTTCATATTAATTGCTCAGACCAAATGTTTTGTTGTATTATATTGCACTAGAGTTATTTTTTAATCGTTTATTCCAGTTTAACAGCTATAACCATCTACTATGGAAGTTTGTATATAATATTATAAGAGTAGATGTCTTTGGTAATCTTCTGTTGTGTGCTTTTTACTATAATTTAGATAAAGAATTGCTTTATTTTCATCGAATTTCATCCAACTTTGGACCTCAAATTACTTTTTAACCAGTTTAACCAGGATACTTCCAGACCCTTGCAGCTGTTACAGTGCAAATAATGTCTTATGTAAACATACCAGTAACTTAACTTGCAAAATAAAGCCCTTGCAAGAAAATTCTCTGTAAAACATTGTGGATAAATAGAGAGAGGTGGGGCTGGAAGTCGATTTCCTTATCAAAAAGGTTATGTAATATCATACACTAAAACCTGTAGTTTAAAAAAACATGCGTAGTATGCAGTGGTATATATTTGTCAGGTTAAATACTGCGCAGTGAGGCACAAAAATCCCATAATGCACTTTCGGCCTGCATATTTAACACGTTTAGCTCACCCTGTACCCCAATCCTCAAAGCACAAGAGTAATAATATGTTAGAATAAGGATGCACAATTGTTAGTAATTACATGTTACACTAGAATATATAATACTCTGTTGTTTCAACTAAAAGTGACTGGACAAGTTTTCTTCTCACAGATCATCCAAACTGTTGATAGTTCACCCAAAAATAAGTATCCTGTGATCATTTACTCACCCTCAGGTCACTCTAAACCTGGATGCATTTCTTTCTCAGAAGATATTTTGAAAAATATTTTTGCTGTCCATACAATGAACGTCAATGGGGTCCAAACCAGCATTGTTTTGGACCCCATAGTCTTTCATTATATGCACAAAAACATTCTTCGAAATATCTTTTGTGTTAAACAGAAGAAAGTAAGTCTTGCAGGTTTGACATTACCTGATTTTTGTGCAAACTGTCCATTTAAGGTGGAGAATTAGAGTGAGATTTGGATATTAAGCAAATGATTTGGCTTTGACATATTTGTTCAGGTTCCTGGTGTAATTCCTAGTGTAACTAAAGAGCTTGGAAATATACATATCTGGAATCTCATTTAGACACAAATGCACTGCATGTAGATTAATGGATTGTGTCCTCTCGCAATCTGTCTATCAGCGCTATCACAATTGTCTTGGTTGGTCCAAATGTTATTAATTGTGGTTCAAACATGAGGTTCTGTAAAGAGAGGTAGCCTTGTAAAAACTGATGATGGTATATGGCTGGTTGGGAGTAGCAATGGAGTTTGGTCATTATCTTCAATATGCTTAGCCTATTAACATTAAGGAACATCTTGAATCCGTATCATACACTGTTCGGCAGTTTCCAGTCCCACTGCCACTGACAAAAGTATTTCAGATAGGAAAGTACTACATCACATTCACAATTTGAAGTGTACACCAAGCCTAACAAGTTACAAGGCATATTTACACTTTTGATAAGTGCATTTAGGAACATCTCTTGACAAGGTGTCTGAAAACACTATAAACATCTGTCTACATTAGCCTACTAAATTGAGGACATTTTTACATAGAAAATAAATTATACAACATTGCACTTATAACATTTCCTCAGTTGAATAGTCCTCACGTAATTAAAGTGCCTCACAAAACAAGTGCAAATCATAGATTCATAGATCATATAAGCACTGGTTTACAGTCACATCCCAATACAATAAGTATATACTGCAGAGGTCAAAGGTGGGAATGTTTTTCATTGGCACATTGAGTGGTTTGGTTGTAGCACCTGTTTGAGGAGAACGACAGGGTGTTCTTAAAGGGATAGTTCACCCAAAAATGTCACATTTTTGACAAAAAGTAAAATTTTGTCATTTTGTTCCAAACCTGTATGAGTTTCTTTCTTCTGCTGAACACAAAAGAAGATATTCTGAAGAATGTTGGTAATCAAACAGTTGATGGTAGCCATTAACTCCATAGTAGGAAAAAATACTATGGAAGTCAATGGCTACCGTCAACTGTTTGAACAGGTTTG
Organism: Coreius guichenoti; assembly: GCA_039654105.1. Lineage (NCBI taxonomy): Eukaryota > Metazoa > Chordata > Actinopteri > Cypriniformes > Gobionidae > Coreius > Coreius guichenoti. The sequence continues at coordinate 11,192,098 of CM077182.1, read as the reverse complement.
GAACAACGTGAGGGTGAGTAAATGATGACAACATTTTCATTTTTGGGTGAACTATCTCTTTAAGGAGAGGTACTACAGGCATAAATGTGGATTTAGGTTGGATTTGACTTTTGATTCTGCACAATTTTCACAAAGCATCTCAAATACTAGCTAACATGTTTGTAAACATATATTTTTATGATTTTATATCACCTATACATTGTAAATAATGTACCATAATTTAACTATTTTTAGGGAATGTCTGACACAAATGGCTTTTTGCTTGTATAGCTAATAAACCTATTTTTTTCAGGATTAGTACAGAATCCTACTTTTGCTATGGAATTGTCAGAGTGTTTTTGTTGTTTTTCTAATTTTGTTAAATAAAGTCTTTTTACAAAAGAGTCAATTAACAAGTTTAGCCTACATTAAAACCGTTTGTGTGTGTATGCTTGTTATATAGATGATGAGTAATTTGCATATTCATCAAAAACGTAAAGGGCCAGTGAGCGAATACTTGTTAAGGACGTTTAAAAACTATTTTTTATTAATTTGTGATTTGTAATTATAAAATAAATTGATAAACAGCGGAAGTACATTTTATCGATTTTAACGCTCGCAGCTGACTGTTGCTATGGTTACGTCAGTTCGCGAGCGTGTGCTAACATTTGTGGTTACTGTACTGTTAAACCACCGCATAATCGCACTTTTACAAAAATTTCACAGTACATTTTGTTTATTGGTTTATTTCGATTTAATTATAAATAGTACGTTAGCACCTGTAGTACCTCCCCTCAAAATTGCTGATGCACACTGTTGTAGGACGTGGCCTCCGGTCAGCGTTAGTCCTTAATGGGCATTTACGACTGAGTATTGACAGCCAGCGTGTTCACATAGCCGTGAGGACACATGTCGTTTTCGGAAACGCAATGAGAGAACTGGGCTGTGTTACCCCCACGTCCACGTGCAAACCTCCGGACACCTCGTAAGGACGCGCACTGTTCAACCAGCTCCAGGCACTTACACCCCAAGAAGAAGATGTTCTTAAACATGAAAACCGATATGGGCATTTTGTAAACAAAGACGAGGAAACATCTGACCACCAACAGCGGCGCGTTGAGCAGCACGCCGGTGAAGAACCTCGCCCAAATCCAGCGACAGTTCATCTCTGAGGCCGTCAACTCGTAAAGCCAAATAACCGGAACGCCCAATGCGATGAAATACACGGATACGACCGTGTACCTAAGGTATATGTTGGCGATTTCGTTTTTCAGGATCAGTTCCACCAGCGTGAAGCTGTCCAGGATGTCTAAGCAGGTGCTCATGAAGCAGCCTTGGGAGTGAAAGCGCGTGGCACCATTAGGGTCTTCAATGATGGAGTTGATGAGGCAGTAAAGCAAAGGCGCGCAGAGCAACATGGTTATTTTGAACCCAGTGATGCCAAATGGCACCTTCAGGGCAATAAGATCCAGGATGGACGTTTCCAGAACGAGCACCACTTTCGGGGTGGACGCGATCACGTAGATGAGCCATGCCAAGTACGCGAAGGTGAACTCGCCGAGGTTGCACCCGAAGATGGAGCTCTTCTGGTGGAAACCACAGGCGCGTTCTCGCTTGCTCCTGGCGTTTTTCATGAAGAAGATCGCCCATCCCGATATAACCACCAAATCCGTGGCTATCCACGAGCACCAGTAGAGATCCGTGAAGATGATGAGGTAGAAATCCAACATGCCTCCTTGCAGAACGAGCACGAGGAAGCACAGGATCTTATAAAACAGGTTCTTCTTGGACCTCTGCACGAACAGAGGGGTGGACTGCATGAATTCGCTCGATGTCATGGTGTAAGACTGAGGCTGAGCTGTGGCAGAGGAGACCAGGGGCTGGGAGCTGCCCTCCTCGAGGTTGGCACTGCCGCTGGTGGTCTGCGTGTCCCTCCTGGACGCGACGCTTCGGATGAACAACAGCTGTCCGTTTTCTGGTGCTGAGGAGACTGGTGAGTCTGGCTGGGAGATGTCTTTTATGATTTCAGCAGTCATTGTATTCATGCCTTCTCCTCCCGACTTGTTTTGGCTGTGCTAGTGTAATGATAGCCGCTCAAGGGGGCAGAGGAGGAAATCCCGTTATGGAATTTGCCAACGTTGGATTGGAGTGCATTTACCCAATCCCTCCAAATAACAACTGATAAACAACTCAAGTCAATGATTAAAATCATTAAAAAAAAACTAAAACAATTAATGTTTAAACATCTCATATCCACGTTTAAAATTATAGTACTGCATTTAAATATATATATATATATATATATATATATATATATATATTTTTTTTTTTTTTTTTTTTAATGAAAAAAAAAACCGAATGTTGTTTTTTTTTTGTAATAATAAGCATAAGATACGTCGATTTCACCAAAAATAACCATTTAATAGTAAATACGTTTAATGTTACAAAATAATTATTGATATGTATTAATTTCGATTTTTTTTTCCTCTATATGCACAATATGCATACTTAGTGAAACAATTTTTCATAAAGGTTAAAATGTTAATAATGCTAACAATCTATGAAAAGGGGGCATCCCTGGAATAACATGCAAAACATCACATTTATTTTGATTTGTTTTGTTTCTGAAAGGATAATATTGATGATATATGATTGCTTTTTCACAAAGCAGCTTCCATAAAAATGCAAAATAAGTAAAATGCAAAAGCGGTTCTTATATGCAGTCACATTTGTCTGATGATGTGATGTGCATTCAAGCATGATCACTCACAGAAGCCTGATGTAGGACATCAGAAGCCTAGTAAGACTTTTATAATTTATCCATTATTTATCATTTATTAATGTGGGAGAGTCTGAGCATTGTTTCATGTTAAAAATGCTGTCGTTTGTTAGAATTCTAATGTATTCTTATGTATTCTTTTTTTTTTACTTTTAGGATTTAAACCATCTGTTTCTAAAAGGTTGTTTTATGTATTTACAAAAAAAAAGACAAAAAAAAAAGAAAAGAATATACTTTAGGCCAGAATGAAGAACTTTTTTAACCCATCTTCAACTTTTAACAAGCTAAATTACATACTGTGATAGCAGGCTAGTCTCAATTACACAAACACAACCTGATTTTAACTACAAACTGTCAATGACACAATTCAAATAAAAATCCACAGAAAAATAATACTTTGATAATAAACTTTAATTTCAAGTTACATTGGATGGTTCTGAACCATAGAAAACAAGCACATTTCTGTATAAACATATGCATATCAACCAAGTTCGACAAGAACCGAATAACAATTGGGTGTTTGTGGTTTGACTACTGCCAGCTGAGCTTAATATGCAATACTCACTGAAGCAAAACAGATGTACAATTAATAGACAGTTAAACTGATGAACATTCAGCTTCATATTTGAATGCATTTAAGTCGGCTTTTGGGAGTCCAGATTCACAACATTTCAGTGCACTCAGTTCATAGGGACTTCCCATGGGATACCACAGCTAATCAGGTACAGCTTCATAACAGGTACAAAAAAACACTCAGTGGATAACTTAATAGAGGGGAACAAAAGAACATTACATTTAGGGATAAATGTTACGAGTTGTCTGCATGAACGTTGACGAGTGCATTTGTGAAATCCAGGAAGCTCACCGCCGCCGCCACCACCACCTCCCACCCATTTAGAATCAGTGCATGAGAAGAGGGAAATTTCAAAAATATCAGAAGCATTAACAGCCACCAGTTAGTGAAGTCATACACAGTTGCTGTATCCTCACAGTCAATGATAAACATGTCAAACCCACACCGGAGACAAACTCGGGCGAGGTTTGTTAGCTATATCTTTCCAATTTCATATATAACTTAGTGTCCTTTCTTGCAATTTTTTAAATTACTTTTGTTTTTGCTCTTTATACTTATTCTAGTACATTAACCAGACATGAACAGACTCACAGAATGGAGAAGGCTTTCTAGAAAATATTTTAGCACAAGAGCTATTTTTTGTCTTTTGACATGTGTTTTATATTCATTTATTGAATCTGAAATGAATTCATTGTTTTTAATGGCCTGCTGAAAGGCACTGCCACAACACAGGGGAAAAAAGACGCTACTGCCCATCAGTCACACAAGACAGTCCTGTCTAGTTTCTAACAGGGACAGAAATAGAGTAAACTGGGACAAGGGTTAGGAGGGAGTGAGCGAAGGAGGGACAGAGCCCTGCTATAGGTACAGCTCATAGTAATCGTCCAGCTCTTCGTGGAACAAATCCCACTCATCTTCGGAGTCGGTGACGTCATCGTCGGTTCCAGCAGCCAGAAGCATGAGGAGCATCTCGCTGAGCTCAAACGTCACCATCTCCTCGTCTTCGTTGTCGCTGTTCTCCCGCTCGTCGAAAAGATCCCAGAGTGGTGTCCGTCTGGAGTTCTGCAATACAGATTCCATTAACGGCTCAATCGTATGCCAATGATCGAATTTGTTACACATTATTAAGTAAATTCGATATGCTTTCACGCAAGCTGAAACTAAATTTGCAGTTTGGCAGTAACATCGAGACAAAAAAAAGCCCTTAGGCTTCAGTAGAAGCTTTACCCGGTTTCTTCCATTGGAGCCGGTCTGTCTCCTCTGGGGTTGAGGCTCTTCCAGGCGGCCATCAGGAAAAGCATGCTTGTAAAAGCAATTGGCTCCAAACGGACAGGTACCACGGCCTTCATCAAAATATCGGCAAGGTTTACTCCTGGGTGTGAATATGGATAAAACGTATTAGCTAAACAAACAGACCACAAAACAAACCCCTGGGTTTTTACAACAATGCTTCAGCTTTAAAATGACAATTGTCATTTACTCACTCAACTAAAGGACTACAAAATCTGTATGGCTTTTAAAAATGGCACTTCATTGCCATTTAACACCATTGAAGCCAAATGCATCGATGGTTCTCGCATTGATTATGACTAAATGTCAAATTTGAGTTTATTACAGGTATATTTGATTTGAGAGCTACAGTGGAGGGGAAGATTTTTAGTAAATTACTTAAAGGGATAGTTCACCCAAAAATGAAAATTATCACATAATTTACTCACCCTCATGCCATCCTAGGTGTATATGACATCCATACGGCTCCAGGGGGTTAATAAAGGCCTTCTGAAGTGAATTGATGGGTTTGTGTAAGAAAAATATCCATATTTAAAACTTTATAAAGTAAAATATCTAGCTTCCGCCATACCACCTTCCGTATTCAACTTACGCAGAGAGTGTAATGCTTCTCGCAGTTCAAAAAGCTTACGCTACGTCCGATGTCACGTCGCGGCAGTTATGCTTTTTCCGTAAGTTGAATACAGAAGTCGGTCTGGCGGACGCTAGATATTTTACTTTATAATGTGTTAAATATGGATATTTTTCTTACAAAAACCCATCGATTCCCCGGAACCGTGTGGAGTACTTTTATAATGGATGCACATTTTTGGGCTTCAAATTTTGGGCTGCCATTCACCGCCATTATAATGCTTAGATTAGCCAGGACATTTTTTAATATAACTCCGATTGTATTCGTCTGAAAGAAGAATGTCATATACACCTAGGATGACTTGAGGGTGAGTAAATCATGGGGTAATTTTCATTTTTGGGTGAACTATCCCTTTAAATTTTGGTATATTTACCATACAAAGCTATTGTATGACTTCAAAAGAACTGGAATATAGTGCACTAGTCATGTGAAAAAACATTTACGGTGCATATTTTGTCTTTTTTTTTTTTTTTTTTTACAGCCCCCCTTTAAATTCATTATATGGACAAAAGTGGCCAAGATATTGTTCAAGAAGTGAGTATATGACAATTGAAATTTTTTGGGGGGGGTGAACTTTTCATTTTAAAGCAGTAAACTTGTATCAGCAGTGTGTACCCCATGCCATCCTTGTACTTCTGAATGAGTTGCTGCTTCTCATCCTTGTCCTCCACCCAGTATTCGCTTGGTATGACAAAGTTCGATGTGATTCGACACTCTGGGCAGGACCTGATGGGGAACACATTAATTCTCCCTTTTACACCAGTACTGATCTTTAAAAGAAGAGGTGGGCAATTACAGTTCACCTCCCTAGAATCCTATTCAACTTAATACACGTTTAATTATCTTAAGGATAGTCTTACTTTATGATCTTGCTCTCGAACTGCTTGGCGCTCCGCCATTTCCTGATGCACTTGAGGCAGTAGCAGTGGCTGCAGTTGGAGAGGATGCCAAAACGGCGTTCGCTGGGGTTGGTTTTCTCGAACACCACCTCCATGCACACGCCACACATCATGTCCTTACTACGCTGGATGGCAAATGAGATTTCCATGTCCTTCTCATGAGCCTCGATGCAGGCCTGCCAATAACAAACGGGGTGAGATTTTACTCTAAAATCTCAGAAAACAAAAAGAGAATGAAAACAGGACATCAATCCACTACTCACCCTGATGTGTTGCGAGCGCTGAGAGGTGTCGGAAGGGTGGAGCACCTGTAGGCCGCACATGTCGCAAACATCGCCGTGGAGGTAGGCGCAGTTGAGGCCATAGCGACATTCGCCAACAGCGGCGTACGGGCAAAGCTGTTTCTTCAGTTCTTTGTTAGCTTGGTCTTTCTCATACTCTTCTTCGATGAGAGGACCAGGCCCCTCAAACAGCACTGGGTCAGCTGCGGGAGGAAGGAAAAAGGTTGATTTTAAGGTTTAGCAACCAAGTTCCTGGGATAGGAATAGGAAAACAACAAAGTATAGCGGACCAGTGTGGGCTGAAGAATACCAATCTGTGTTAAACAATGTTAGTCAACCTAAAGACCAGTTTCGTAATGTGGTCTACCACAGTAAAGCTGGAAGAAAAGCACCTGCTTGCCTGAATGTAGGAGTTTTGGCTGCCACCCAAAGACTAGGAAAGTAACAGCACTGTTCCTTCAGCTCTTTGCTGATGAAGTTACCCCTTAAGTGGGTTTGGGCCAGCTAGAACAAGAGAGCACACTGGTGGAGCACAGCCTGAGATCTGCTGTATGTGCAGGGTCAGTCCAAGTTTAGTAAGGGGCTGAATATTTATGCTGCATTATAAAACAGCTAGTACTGATTGTATGAGCTGCATCAAAAGTAGTCATATAATGGCGATAAATGTCCACACATTCTATAACAATGTGCCTAGTTGCTACATTGCTTGGTAACTGTAAAAAGCCTACAGTTGGGCTAATGGGCTACATTACTGCATGGCAGTGTTATTTTAGTATTATTTATATACTATTATAGTATTTATTCATATTTTGAATCAGCTTTTTATTTTAAGTTTTAGTAATTTTATGTGCTTTTGTCATTTAATTTTTTTTCTAGCTGACCTCCCCCAGCGTGAGTTTAAAGTGACCATTATTTTAGAATGTATCACCTTATTATTATTATTATTATTATTATAAACCTTTATAATGATCATGTTAGCTAATCTACAATGCGTGATGGGTGCCGCTATGTTAATTTTGCACCACAATTCAGAGAATCGCATCTGTCGGATTTACAACACGTCAATTCATCCACTTCTCCTGAAATACATGAAAGCAAGTGGCCGGTGAAGTGGGAGAAGAATAGAGTAAATACTATACACTGAATGTTTTAATCACACTGCTGTAATCGTATGCATCAAAGGGTTAAAAGTTCCATTTAGCTTAAATTTATTTTTATTTCGGTTTTAGTCATTTTAGCACTTCAACATATTTTATTTCAGCTAGTAACCAAGGCAAGATTTTTTTTCCCCCAAAGTTTGCTTTTTTTTTTCCCCTCAATTGAAGAAAATGATTTTTTGTATTTTTAAGTTACTTATTAATAACAACTGCAACACGAAATAATTAAAGCTATTTATTGAACATTATTGTTTTATATTATGTTGCAGAACTTTTACCACAGTTTTTACGATTAGTGATTTAACCATGGTTAACACTGTGCGTCAGCACTGCATTCCTTGGTGTTCCTCCCAAGGTCATGGGTTAGATACCCAGTGAATGCACATGCTGATAAAATGTGTAGCTTGAATGTACTCGCTTTGGATAAATGTGCTTGTGTAAATGCAACATCCCATACCATGGTAAAAATCATTTGGTAACACTTTAAAATAAGGTTCAATTTGTTAGTAGCAGTTAATGCATTATGTATCATGAACTAACAATACACAATACTTTTACAGTATTTGTAAATGTTAATCTTAGTTAATGTTACTTTCGATATGCGAATACGTTTAACCTTTAAACAGTATAAATTAACATTAGTTCATATTTCATGAACAAATATGACTTGATGAATAATATTATATCTACAAATTAATTAAATTCATTGTTATTTCATGAAATGTTGAATTGAACCTGCTAAGTTTTACCATAAAATTATATTGAAAAGTATCTACTTCAAGCCTAATCTGATTGTCAAAGAATCGGAGAAAGAGAATCCAGATACGTTTGTGTCAAATTTATTTTCCAGGAAGTGAGATTCAGTTCCTTTAGTTCTTGTATACGGCAATGAAGAAGCGTGCCACAAAACAGTACCACAACAGTGATATTATTATTATTATTACGAACTAAGGCATTCGCCAAGCAAAACTAATATAAAAGCATTATTGTAAAACTGCCTTCATATTGTACACCGAATTGTTGGCTTATCTGCTGGCACCGTGTTTTCACAGATTGTCTTGGCAGTGACAACTGAACATCTTTCCCTGCTACACTCACCCCTCCCACAGTAGGGCTGCCCTGGCACGAACTCGGCAGCATTGACCCAGTCCACTGCCCCCGAGCCTTGGGGCTTCTCCTGGGCGTCGGTCGTGCCACCTGGCCCATCAGAAACGGGATCAGGAGTGCCAGCAAGGGGAGCAGCGGTCAGCGGCACCGACGGCTTAGAACTAGGGACTTCGTCTTGCTTGGCAGGTTTGGTATGTTCATACCTGGGGCACAATGCAAATTTAATGAAAATACAATAAAGCGCAGACTGGTACACTAGGTAAGCCATGCAGTGCAATGAAAATGCACCCCTAGGCCTAAGTAGTATATCTGAAGTGAGAGCTTTTAAAAGTAAAATATGCAAAACTTGCTCTCTTTGATTTGTTATAGTAATGAAGTGTTATTACATTTTCAGACAAGTATTTCAGACACAGGCTTTAGCACATTATAATCATTAAGCAGCTAGTTTTCTTTCCTGTCTTAGGTGTTGGTGTGTTCTTCACTGGTGATTTTTTTTTTTTTTTTTTTTTCCTGAAGCTGATATGGTCACAAACTTGAAGTATGTGTGGTTACCATGGTGAGTACATGTCTTGTTCACACTTATAATTGCAGCAGTTAGCCACTTACAGAGGTGATTCATTTAAAGACGTAACATTTCTGAGTGGGTTTGACAGTGCAACCTGTCTACAAGCATGCTAATTGAAACGCCATGGCTACAAATTTCAAAAACTAAAAACAAAATAATCTAGGTAAAGTAGTCAACCTTACTAATTCTTACCTGTCCTTATTAGTGTAGAAGTACAGGTTTTAATGTATTGTTGGGTTGTTTGCATCTCAAGTCATGTTTCAGACAATATAATTGTTTGTAAGGAAGAGCTTAGTTTTCACATGCAATGATTGTTTAAGACAATCACCAATCCATTTGAATTCCTCAAGATAAGGTTAATTTTAAATACAATTCAGCGATTTAAAAATATACCTATGTTCATGAGTGTACTGTTCATTTTTAATAAGTAATGAGCTGCACATATTACTCACAAGTAATGAGTAATATAAAAGAAAATGACTATTGCATATTGGTATTGTTTTTGTTTTCATTTACTTTAAATTTTATTCAAACCAGCTTTATTCAAGCATTTGACGTATGCGTTTTATCATTTTGAGACGCTGTCAAACAATTAATCGCATCCAAAATAAAAGTTTGTGTTTACATAATATGTGTGTGTACGGTTATATACACTCACCTAAAGGATTATTAGGAACACCTGTTCAATTATAATGCAATTATCTAATCAACCAATCACATGGCAGTTGCTTCAATGCATTTAGGGGTGTGGTCCTGGTCAAGACAATCTCCTGAACTCCAAACTGAATGTCAGAATGGGAAAGAAAGGTGATTTAAGCAATTTTGAGCGTGGCATGGTTGTTGGTGCCAGACGGGCCGGTCTGAGTATTTCACAATCTGCTCAGTTACTGGGATTTTCACGCACAACCATTTCTAGAGTTTACAAAGAATGGTGTGAAAAGGGAAAAACATCCAGTATGCGGCAGTCCTGTGGGCGAAAATGCCTTGTTGATGCTAGAGGTCAGAGGAGAATGGGCCGACTGATTCAAGCTGATAGAAGAGCAACTTTGACTGAAATAACCACTCGTTACAACCGAGGTATGCAGCAAAGCATTTGTGAAGCCACAACACGCACAACCTTGAGGCGGATGGGCTACAACAGCAGAAGACCCCACCGGGTACCACTCATCTCCACTACAAATAGGAAAAAGAGGCTACAATTTGCACAAGCTCACCAAAATTGGACAGTTGAAGACTGGAAAAATGTTGCCTGGTCTGATGAGTCTCGATTTCTGTTGAGACATTCAGATGGTAGAGTCAGAATTTGGCGTAAACAGAATGAGAACATGGATCCATCATGCCTTGTTACCACTGTGCAGGCTGGTGGTGGTGGTGTAATGGTGTGGGGGATGTTTTCTTGGCACACTTTAGGCCCCTTAGTGCCAATTGGGCATCGTTTAAATGCCACGGCCTACCTGAGCATTGTTTCTGACCATGTCCATCCCTTTATGACCACCATGTACCCATCCTCTGATGGCTACTTCCAGCAGGATAATGCACCATGTCACAAAGCTCGAATCATTTCAAATTGGTTTCTTGAACATGACAATGAGTTCACTGTACTAAAATGGCCCCCACAGTCACCAGATCTCAACCCAATAGAGCATCTTTGGGATGTGGTGGAACGGGAGCTTCGTGCCCTGGATGTGCATCCCACAAATCTCCATCAACTGCAAGGTGCTATCCTATCAATATGGGCCAACATTTCTAAAGAATGCTTTCAGCACCTTGTTGAATCAATGCCACGTAGAATTAAGGCAGTTCTGAAGGCGAAAGGGGGTCAAACACAGTATTAGTATGGTGTTCCTAATAATCCTTTAGGTGAGTGATATATATATATACACACACACACACACAAGTATTTCTTAAATGTATACATGTATGTGTGTGTATTCAAATATACATAATTATGCACAGTACACAAACATATATTATGTAAACACAAACTTTTACTTTGGATGTGATTAATCGTTTGACAACCTTAATATTATATTTTAATATAATATATTACAAACCCGATTCCAAAAAAGTTGGGACACTGTACAAATTGTGAATAAAAAAGGAATGCAATAATTTACAAATCTCATAAACTTATATTTTATTCACAATAGAATATAGATAACATATCAAATGTTGAAAGTGAGACATTCTGAAATGTCATGCTAAATATTGGCTCATTTTGGATTTCATGAGAGCTACACATTCCAAAAAAGTTGGGATAGGTAGCAATAAGAGACCGGAAAAGTTAAATGTACATATAAGGAACAGCTGGAGGACCAATTTGCAACTTATTAGGTCAATTGGCAACATGATTGGGTATAAAAAGAACCTCTCAGAGTGGCAGTGTCTCTTAGAAGTCAAGATGGGCAGAGGATCACCAATTCCCCCAATGCTGCGGCGAAAAATAGTGGAGCAATATCAGAAAGGAGTTTCTCAGAGAAAAATTGCAAAGAGTTTGAAGTTATCATCATCTACAGTGCATAATATCATCCAAAGATTCAGAGAATCTGGAACAATCTCTGTGCGTAAGGGTCAAGGCCGGAAAACCATACTGGATGCCCGTGATCTTCGGGCCCTTAGACGGCACTGCATCACATACAGGAATGCTACTGTAATGGAAATCACAACATGGGCTCAGGAATACTTCTAGAACACAATCCACCGTACCATTCGCCGTTGCCGGCTAAAACTCTATAGGTCAAAAAAGAAGCCATATCTAAACATGATCCAGAAGCGCAGGCGTTTTCTCTGGGCCAAAACTCATTTAAAATGACTGTGGCAAAGTGGAAAACTGTTCTGTGGTCAGACGAATCAAAATTTGAAGTTCTTTTTGGAAAAGTGGGACGCCATGTCATCCGGACTAAAGAGGACAAGGACAACCCAAGTTGTCATCAGCGCTCAGTTCAGAAGCCTGCATCTCTGATGGTATGGGGTTGCATGAGTGCGTGTGGCATGGGCAGCTTACACATCTGGAAAGGCACCATCAATGCTGAAAGGTATATCCAAGTTCTAGAACAACATATGCTCCCATCCAGACGTCGTCTCTTTCAGGGAAGACCTTGCATTTTCCAACATGACAATGCCAGACCACATACTGCATCAATTACAACATCATGGCTGCGTAGAAGAAGGATCCGGGTACTGAAATGGCCAGCCTGCAGTCCAGATCTTTCACCCATAGAAAACATTTGGCGCATCATAAAGAGGAAGATGCAGTTGACAGTTGAGCAACTAGAAGCCTGTATTAGACAAGAATGGGACAACATTCCTATTCCTAAACTTGAGCAACTTGTCTCCTCAGTCCCCAGACGTTTGCAGACTGTTATAAAAAGAAGATGGGGTGCCACACAGTGGTAAACATGGCCTTGTCCCAACTTTTTTGAGATGTGTTGATGCCATGAAATTTAAAATCAACTTATTTTTCCCTTAAAATGATACATTTTCTCAGTTTAAACATTTGATATGTCATCTATGTTGTATTCTGAATAAAATATTGAAATTTGAAACTTCCACATCATTGCATTCTGTTTTTATTCACAATTTGTACAGTGTCCAACTTTTTTGGAATCGGGTTTGTATATTATAATTAAGATATTATATTATATACAGAAAATAGAATTTAAATATATATTTATCTTAAATAACTGTACAACAAAAATGACAATACCATTTATAAATAAATAAAAATATTACAGGAAACGCATTTAAAAAAAAGCTTTAATGTGATAGACTCAAAGCATACTATTATTTACAATAGCTAACAAGCCTGATCACATTGTCATATATAGTTTAGCATCTGACCTTCATCCGTCTCATTATTCCCCAACAAAACACGCTTCAATGCTTCTTTCCTTAAGCATCCAGAGACCCCTCAATCCTCTTGGGTCGTTCAGCCCTATTCTAGCCCAGTTTGTGCACGTGTCGGCCTATATATGTGGGGGTGGGGTGGGGGGGGGGGGGGGGGTCGCATAAATAAACGGCACAGCGGTGGAAGCACAAGTGGCTACTGCAGAATGGCGGTGTGAACCGAATGAACCTGACAGCAGCAACAGCAGCAGCAGAAAGAGAAAGAGAGAGAGAGAGAGAGAGAGAGAGAGAGAGAGAGAGAGAGAGAGAGAGAGAGAGAGAGAGAGAGAGAGAGAGAGAGAGAGAGGCATGTTAACACACTGAGGTTATGTAATTTCCATGCAGGCTGCAGTGTGCTGCTCTATTTGGCCCCCAGATTGGTGGTGGTGGTGGGGGGAGGGCACATAGGAGACAGCAAGGAGACAGAGATAGACACAAAGCAGCAAAGAGAATCCATCCATAATGAAGCATACATTGAGGCCCTTTCTACGCACACTCTCCCTCCCTCAGAAAAAAACACAGGAACAATAATGCGGTAAACCCCATATGGGGACAAAAGCATCACTGCACCTCCCAAAGATAATCTCAATACTGACAATACAACTCTGTCAGACATCAATCTAGACTCCAGACATCAGATATTTAAGCTCAAGACCCTGAAACCACAGGAAACGATCCTCTCAAGCCAAGCAAGAAGAGCACTCGGTCAGATGTAATGCTGTCATAGAACAGCCTCGGCAAACAAAGACATTCCCATACTGCCGAGCTGGGGGCAGCAGTTACTATGGGGATACACTTGACCGCAGACAGATATGAGACAAACACTGTCTGCACTGTCTGGCTCGCAGGCTAATTTTTACACTGCTTCGAGCGCTTTGCACTTGACTGCATTGGCCAAAGGTGGTCTGTTTATATGCACTTGTTGCCATTTATATACCTTTAGAAGTGCACTCAAAAAGAAATGGCCTATAGACAGACCATTTGCATTTGTGTTGCATTAATGTTGGTTTTTATTATATATCGATAGACAGCATAACTGCAACAAAAATGCTCCATTTGCAGGCCATTTTTTATCTTAAAACGCTATCATTAATGCAACACAAATGCTTTAAACGCAAACACAACGACCTCTAGTAGCTACTTTTACACATCATCTCTTAAAGTGACAGTTCAGGCAAAAATGTAAATTCTTTTTATGGCATTCCAAACCTGTATGACTTCATACAATTAAAGTCAGTGTGTTCACTGCTGTTTAAGGACGAAAAAATGCTCTTCAAAACATCTCTTGTGTTCCTCAGCAAAAAGAAACTCGTAGCGGTATAGAAACGAATAAATGATGACAGAATGTTAATTTTGGGTGAACTACCCCTTTAAGGAAGTGACAAACTCAACTTGTTTACAGAAAATTCTGCATCTCGGATGTCATGGGCACGTAATGAAGCAACACACAACACTTCTCAGAAGCCTTCCTTACTTCTACTACATTTAAACACACTCATGTGTTACAGGCCTGAACACGGAAATACAGATTACATTACCTTTGACTTTATGTAAGACCTTCCCAGATCTTGTCGTAAGACTGTCAGTTGTTTTGAAGCACATTTTGAGGATCTAATCAAATGCAATACGTTGCATCATTATGTCTCTTACCTGCAACGGTCCCCGAAAGCACAGCATCCCTTTTGAAAGAACTTGCAGATCATGGTTGGCTTGCAGCTACTGAGGTCGTGTAAATATCGACAGTTGTCACCCTCTTTGCAAAGGCCGTGCATGAAATACCTATAAATGAAGATGATTTTTGAGACTAAAGCTTGTTTGGCATCATATGACAACACTCATACAGACTCCACTTTAGGCTTCTAGACATCTGAAGGCATGAACAAAGGCTGGCATACAACATAAAATGATCAATATGTCATACTAATAAGCAACAGAGTCTTATAGAGACTATGACTAAGATGCACAGCCCACATCATTTACTGCATAATAAACAGCTTGACCCAAATAACGCTTCATATGTGCATGTTATATTTGACAACAGTGCTAATGTAAACACTACACATTACTTGTGTTTGAAATCTCTACTGGCATTTTATATCATTAGATATGCGGGTTAAAAAAAAGGTTAATTTTGTACAGTCATGACTAGACTAGAATAAAGCCCGATAAGTGAATTCATAAACATAAATCATCAAGGCTGACACTGACACATTGGCTGCTGCCCAGACTGTTAAACTCAAGGTTTTTAATGGCTTCCTTGAATACTCTTGCTGTCAAACTGACTGCCATATGTGGTGGATGCAGTGCCGTGTTGTTTTTTCACAAACACGGATGTTGCCGAGATAAACACATACACAGAGAGAGGAAGAAAGGACCGCAAAATAGCAGCCGCTGTCGGACTGATCGCTGATCGGTGTGCTACAACAACAAACACACACTCATCCAGTTCAGCACAAAGACAGCGGCTCTATCCGATGCCTCGCCATCGACGCACAAACAGGCGTTTGCCTTTTATATCTGTGACCGTTAAATATGGCAATAACCGCGTTCCTCGGCGGATTTCCACTAACCTGCAGGGTACGTGCTTCGTCCAGCCTCCGATAACTGCTGGAGCCGCTGTTGACGCTGCCGCTGCCTCCGCCATTGCTGTTTATGTTGAAGCCGCAGCACCCGGATCTTCCGGAAAGCGGCCGCTCTGTGTTCGGCCGTTTTCGGAAAACCGAAGGCGCCTTATGTGATCGAGTGTTTTCGGGTGTTTTCGGAAAAACGAAGACACGGCACGTGGCTGTTATGTTACTACTAAAATAGGATACACCCCCCCCCCCCCCCACACACACACACACACAACACACACAACACACACACACACACACACACAAACAGCTGAATCATATACTAAATTATTTTTTTTAACAATGTAAAAATGCAGAAAGTTTTCTGTGATGGAGTTTATGGGTAGGTTTAGGGTTAGGGAATAGAATATACAGTTTGTACAGTATAAAAATCAACACGTCTATTGAAAGTCCTCATAAAACACGAAAACACAATGTGTGTGTGTGTGTGTTGCTCATGCTCACCTGTTTAAATGTACCCTTGGTAACAGATTATCAACCTAACTTAACATTTATGCCTGTTGTCTTGGCTCTTGACATGCTTGTACTTGCTGTACGGTTTGGAATATATGTGCCTTTTCATTTTCTAATTCAAGAGACAATTTGTAGTTTGTTTTGATTGTAAACAAATTGGTGGTACTTTTGAGTGAATATTTGGAATAAAATATTTATCTTAACATGTAGGACGATCATCATTCGATCTGCGTTCTTACACTTGTGCATCCTTATGGACATTTTGTCTTTTTCAGTTTTGTTTTCTTGATCATTTTGCCTGTGATAATGCCAACTGCATACATTTTATCACAAGTGTGCATTTTATTGTAATTTTACTATTTCACCCCCATTTTTCTTTAATAAATCTATTTTACTCTATAGGTACACAAAATAGATACACTTAGGACCTTAAGGACAAAAATGTCCCCATTGAAACCCATTAAAACGGCAAATTTGAATCCGAGGGCCATTAAACAATAAAATGATGCTGTATTTGTTAATAGGCTTTCATTCTGTTGGCAAGGCTTCAGAATTAAAATTTTTACTATTTTTTTAACCAGATTTTCTCAGGTTTGGCTTATAATGCAAATACTTACTTTATTCCTGTTTTATAGAGCCAATTGGATAAATTATGCAGCTATTTTATGAGATATCGACCTCAAATTTGGAACACAACTTGTTTAGATTTATGGCTTTGATTTTCTAGCAGTTTTTGAGTTCAATTAAATATATTATATATGTTTTATTAAATATATATTTTATATAAAATTGTTTTTTACTTTAACAAAAATCGGCCAAGGATCTTCTTTAAAATGAGACCAAACTTAAGTCTGTGCTCCAAAGCTTCAAATTTTTATGACGGTTTTGTCCTCTAATGACCACATAGTAACTTTTTTAAATTGATGCACAGTGAGCAAAGTGTAATCTCCAAGCTAATAAGTCAGCTATCACTATAAGTGATATCATCTATTTCTTAGGTAACCATTGACTGATTTTTCAATGGCTTTGAAAAGCAGACAGAATTAGTAATTACTTTGACTTGTTTTATGTCAATCAACCAGTCTTGCCTGTCACCTCTCCCATTTAAAACTTTATGGAGAGTTTAAAGGCCAAAACCCAGTGCCTAGTTACCAAATATTGCACACTTCAAACAAAGCTAAGAGAAAGAAAGGAGAAACGGCAGGCAGATAGTGTAATGCTTTGCTGGGAATTCTTGAAAAGAATCTTTTCCCCAAAGCAAATAGAAAAATACAATCATTTGTTTGGAATTTCGTCTTTTAATAGAAGTCCTCTTGAACATACTGTGTTTAATGACCGTCACTAAGGGGAACTGTGCACTATTCTATGTAATATTTGCTCAGTTATAGTGTCTTCGCTCATGGTAACTAATAATCTAGTATGTTTTGTTTTTAGAACACAGATGTAGTCATCTAAAATAATTCCAAAAACACATCAAACATGACGAGACTGAGCCGGTGATTATGCTTTATAAGCTGCTGCTTGAGAAGGTCTCTTGAGAATTCAATTATGAATCGCAACTGGATTCTTGTTCTTTTTCTGGTGCAAGCGTCCTGCCTGCTAGGAAAGAAATTTAGAAAAGCTGATAGAGTTTGGGGTGCTGATGATGATAATGGAGAAAAACTTGTGCCGTCCCCCTCAAATAACCTCAATGGATTTGAGAGTAGCGGATTTGTCTCTGATTATTTTGGAAGTGTCAGCTCAGGGATTATTCCTGTTCGTCAAAATGAACATGGTCAGTTCAACTCAGACACGGTAAGACAAGTTACCATGTGTGTGAATCTTTTTGGTATAATTAATGCACAAAAGTATTTATTAATTTTTCATTTTGAAACCAGAAAAAACAGCAAACATTTAGTAATATTAACAAAATAGCACAGCTTCTCCTACCTTAGTGCTAATGAAAAATCCTTATTCATATTTTATCTGCAGTCTGGTTGCAGTGCCATTGAGACAAAGACATGTAGTAACCAGCTGGACTTTGCGGGGTGTCTGGGATTGTAGTCCTGCAACATCGCCCTTGGAAAGTGCCAGTTGAAAGGACTGTCACGGAAATCAGGTGGGCCAAAACCTTACACAGTTAAAGGGATAGTTCACCCAAAAATGTCATTTACTCACCCTCGCGTTGTTCCAAACCTGCATGAGTTTCTTTCTTCTGTTAAACACAAAGATAATTTAAAGAATGTTGGTAACCAGACAGTTGACGGCACCCATTGACTTCCATAGTATTTTTTTCCCCCTATGGAAGTCAATGGGTGCTGTCAATTGTCTGGTTACCAACATTCTTTAAATTATCTTTGTGTTTAACAGAAGAAAGAAACTCATTGGAACAACTTGAGGGTGAGTAAGTAATGACAAAATTTTCATTTTTGGGTGAACTATCCCTTTAACTACTTTATGCTTCAGAAAATGTGAATGTGTTAAATTATATTCAAATGATTTAAAATGATATGTGCTATTATATAAATATGTGCTATTTTTTAATAGCACATTAATTTGAAATGTGAAGATACTCAAGGTTTATTTATGTGCAGTTGCATTGTAAGTGTACAGTGAAATATAATACTGCATAATATTAATATATAAAAGCAATGCCGCACACATATTAGACAGTTACACCATTTTATTTATTGTTGCAGGTGGATTCTACCAAAGTCTAAAAGATGCCTGAGCACCTAGCGTAATTTATTTTGGAGATACAAGTTAAATTATTCAACTTTTTGTTATTTAGTCCATTTATTAAAAGTGCATAATTACATGTCAGATGTAAACATGTTTCTTGTAAAACAGTGTTGAGGAAAGTCCCTCCACCCTTCTCTTTTACACCTGACCTTAACTCTGTCACCACAACAAAAGGCTGGTTATTTTTCTCTCCTAAAATCACCATCATTGTGACTGCTGTTAAATATTTAAAATCTCATTATTAATCTCTGACATTCCCTTTATGGGAATTGCTGTAGTGTGCATTGTGCATTAACACTTTCAATAAAACTGGCCAAGCAATTTTAGTGCTTTCTCTCTATATATACACATATGAATAGGATACAATAGAAGAGAAATTAGAGAGGACTGACAGAAAGTGTTGCAACTGCTTTAAGACTGAGATAAGCATTAACATGAAGAAGTGAAGTAAATATGGAAATGTGCAGTAATAAGGTAAGACATGATAATAAAAGTAAACTAACCAAATGTGTCATAAATACATTTAGGGGCCGTTTACACGACGACATTTTCAACTAAAAACAGAAGAAAAAAATGTATGCGTTTTGGCCGCTCAATTACACGACAATGCCGTTTTGGGAGCCGGAAAACACTAAAGCGGGTTTTAATGGCAAGTTCTTGAAAACTATACCGCTATTGTCTCTGTGTGAACTATGAAAAAATGCAAAGGAAAATGTATGCGAAAAAACGCAAAGGAAAATATTTTACGTTTTTAATTTTTCATTTGATTGATTATGTCGGATACCTGTTGATCGTTTTGTTGATTAGTTTGTTTGGATATTTAAGCCCTCTGTATCTTTTAGTTCATGGTCTGTTTTTGTACATTTATATCGGTTGTTCTGTTCATGTTTTTTGAGTCTGGGGGCCCTATTTTAACAATCTGAGAGCATGGTCTGAAGCACATGGCGCAGGTGCACTTAGAGTGTGTCCGAATCCACTTTTGCTAGTTTAATGACAGAAAAAAATGGTCGGCGCACCAGGCGCATGGTCCAAAAGGGTTGTACTTAGTCTCTTAATGAGTCATGGGTGTGTTTTGGGCATAACGTGCAATAAACCAATCAGAGTCTCATCTCCCATTCCCTTTAAAAGCCAGTTGTGCTTGCAGCATCGCTATTTACATGGCGGAATTTGTGAGTGGAAAGGCTGAATGCTTCTCCAGAGAGGAATCCTTTTATTTTTAATATTTAAAAATGTTTGTGTGCTGCTGCGCGTCCCTGTGTGTGTAATAAGCAGTGTACACGCGTTGTGCACCCACCTATAGGCGCATATTACTAACGCGCCCTTTAAATAACACAAAAAATACTGCGCTGTTGACTTTAGGCCAGGTTTTTGTTGGTCAATGGCGCAGTTGTTTTCAGTTGCCTCAAAATAGCAACGCGCTAACAATGTGGCTGAACACACCTTATTTTCAGACCAGCACGCCCACGGACGAACAGATGGGCGCGAGTGCATTTGCTATTTAAACAACGTGGCGCTGGACATGAAAATAATAACTGTGTCGCACTGAAACTAGCAAAAAACACTTGCGTCGCGCTTGGCATCACATTGCACCGGGTGTATGATAGGGCCCTGCGTGTTCCAAATGTTTTGTTCTGTAAAAAAAATATATGATCAATAAGTTATGACAACATACATTGCATTACATTGCTTTAACTCATCAAAATAAGTTAAGCAATTTTCAACTTTTTTAAGTTATACAAGATTCAACTCATTTTTTTAAAGTCAGTTTAATATAATTTAATTTGAAATGACTTAAGCATCCAAGTTGATTGTACTTAATTTAAGGCAGCAACTTTTTTTGTTTAATAAAATCAACTGCTGCATTTAGATCCAGCTCTTTTCTGTACTGTTTGTCTTTCACTCTATCGGGAAACATTTTATAGTAATAAGCACAACTAATGCAGTTAAACACGTAACATTACTGCCAATCATTACATTTTCCTTCATTTTTGCAACCGTATGTGATAATTGCACACTTTTACCCAAATAAGGTTTCTCCTCTGGGCGTTTAGGGAAGTTCAGTGTTGTGCATTTAGAGAAGTATCTTATTACTTTATATTATTTTATTGTGTGTGTGTGTGTGTGTGTGTGTGTGTTCATTAGCTATTCAGTTACACATTTAGCAAAAAAAAATTATGCATATTTTATTAATCAATGAATATTATTTAAAATTTAACACATATTAATCTTTTTATTTTCACAGGATGTCTTCCACCATCTGGACTGTTGTTATCTCATATCTCCTAGTGCTTCCGTTTAAAGCTCATGGTGAACATTTCGGATATTGTTCCAGTGAGCACACAGAAGATCTTTCCAATAATAATCTAACAAGAATACCATCACATTTATCAAATAACATAGAATACTTAGATGTGTCACACAACAACATCTCCAGCATTGTTCATGGTGACCTGTCTGGTTTAACCCATCTCTGCATTGACCAGAACGCAATTACTTCTATCAGCCAGAAATCAATGGAAGGTCTTCCCAAGCTGAGGACTTTAAAAGCTGGCCACAATCCATTTAGCTGTGATTGTGATTCATTTTGGTTCATGACGGAGTTTAACAAGTCACTTCTCCTAGACTGGCCACAGGATTACGCTTGCAGCACCCCGCCATCGTTCTCTGGAAGGCATTTGGAGACGTATAGATACGGGTGGCTATCCTGTCAAACGGGCTTGCAGGCTGCTGTGGTTCTGCCGGTGTTATTTGTGGTAGGAGCTGCTCTGGCCATCACTGTTTATGCTTGTGATGGTGTTTGGTACACCAAAATGCTTTGGGTGTGGATACGAATGAAGAGGAGAGGCTACAAGAGGGCTGATCGATTGCTCAATGCCACCTTCCGCTACCATGCCTTCATTTCCTACAGCCAGCATGACTCAGTCTGGGTTGGCTCTCAGCTGGTACCTGAATTAGAAAGGTCAGGCCTGTCTCTTTGCGTCCATGAGAGAGATTTTGAACCTGGGAAGTGGATTGTGGACAATATAATCCATTGTGTGGAGGACAGCTACAAGAGCCTCTTCATCCTGTCCAAAAGCTTTGTGCAAAGCGAATGGTGCAACTATGAGCAGTTCTTCGCCCAGCACAGGGCCATCAGTGTGAATGACGACTCTCTGGTCTTCGTTCTTTTGGAGCCCATACCGACAGACTGAAGAAGTTTCTAAAGTTAAGAACGCTGCTAAGGCGGAAAACATACCTGGAGTGGCCCGTAGATGAAAGCAAGCAGCGAGTATTTTGGAGTAATCTTAGAGCTATTCTGCAGACCGTGGACCAGAGCAAGATTTTAAAGGACGTGGCCACAGACATTGCTGACATATGTCCTGTGCTGCCTGTAAAAGAATGAAGATCTGAAAATTTTATAATAGTGTGAATAAATGCGATTTTTTTAATGAACCTAGTAGTGCAGAAAAAAAAAATCTCTATTATTCTACTCATCATTTGGATATTTTAAAATGTGTTCTCTGTTTTGACTCAGATAGCCACCCCAGATAATGTGTACATGAAATGTATTCCTCTAAAAGTCTTGGCCTGTGTCTCCACCTACTGTTGAACTTCAGAAATGGTACAGACTTTTTTAAGGACAATGATTTTCAAGTTTTCAATACTAATCCTTTAATTGTGGACTGAACTAAATATTTCACCAGGAATAAAAAAAAGAAAAAATATAAGATAAAAAAATACTGGCAGACTAAGGCTAGCTGTCACATTTTTACACACCATTTTTACACTGTTATTGTTATTATATGCATTTTTATTTTGGGTTTTTGAATAGGTTTATGTATAGTCAGTGTATACACATAACTTTGAAACAACAATTCATAAAACATCAAAAGTGTAAAAGCCATTTTATTTGCAAACAAATATTGCAATTAATAAATGTTGCAAATGTATACAATTTAAAACGTGTGATTTTGCTGTGACAAAGCAGCAAAGTTAGCCAGTAAAACAATTATGAAACATAATTCATAAAACAAAAAAGGTGTGAAAGGTAATGCACAAATATGAAGCCATTTTATTTGCAAACAAATATTGCAATGAATAAACTGCGCAAATGTGTAAAATTAAAACACTTGCTCCAATAAAGCAACTAAGTTAAAAAGTAAAACAATTTTGAAACATCAATTCATAAAACAGTAAAAGTATAATAGGTATAATGTACAGATATATCAAGCCATTTATTACTGCTATATTTTACTTTACTTTTATGTACCTGCAAACATTGCAATTAATACATTTTGCAAATGTATACAATTTAAAAGTTTGCTCCAATAAAAATGTGACCTGATATTTTTTAGCTTTAATTAGTAACAAATCACACAACAATTAAATACAAAATAACAGTAATAATAACAGCAAGAAAAATCAGTGAAAAAAAAAAGAAAAATACAAATAAAATACAAATAATAATATCCTAATAATACAAACTTATAGATCAAATAAGCAACAAAATAACAAGGATGAATAACTAAAGGGGTATTGAAATCAAATCCATATCTCTAATTACAAAATAAAACCTTCAAAGTACGGTTCTCTAAACATTTCCATTGCCTCTGACTGTATGTATGACACTACATTACCCACAAAAGCGCAAGTCTATCATCAACTGCGCATGCGCTGAAAAGTCACAACTTGACGCGCCCCCCCTCCCTATTTCAATGTAAGATGGTGGTTAGGAGGTACTACCGCTCAACAGAGAGGCTGTAAGAAACCAGGCTTGGTGTTTTCGCATCAAATCACACAGGAGCAGTGACAAACCGCCCGGGAAATTATATTGTAACCTGTTGTGCTAGACCTGGGCCGTTCAGATAGATTTTATTTGCTGTGAATCTGTCTGTACAGATAGACAGGGTGAGTATCCCACCAAGGCCTCTCTTATCCACCGCCTCCACGTTCAGCTGCTTTCCTCTCTCAATTCACCTCTTTATAACATATCTCATCCCTCATTCTCCCTCAAACTTCCATTTCTTGTGGAAATGCCTGTATTTTTGTGTGTTTTATCAGTCTTGACAGACTAACGTTAGTCGTCCAGTTAGCCGAGTAGCCGCTAGCCGCACCGTTTGACCGGCTTTTAATAAAATACACGAAAATTAATCCTGGCTTCGCCAAACACTGACTTATTTTTTGTTGTGCAGACTTTGAGACAGTGTATATAGTATACGTACACTTATGTTAGTGTATATTTCGCCTCTTGAAAAACTTAAATATGTATTAGCTTAGCTGGTTCACCTAAAGGCATTAACAAGGAAACAATTCATTTCTGTACATTCTTGTGTGCTTGTGAGGGAATTTCCTTGTTATTTGAGTAGGAAGTTGCTGTTTCTTCTCTATGCAACATCAGTTTACAGATGTGACGCCAAATATTTCTATGACATTGACGTTGCTCTGTTACTGCAGGAAATTTCTTTTTTTTTTTTTTTTGTCCACACCCTTCATTATTGTGTGTGTGTGTGATGCGTGTTTCAGACCACTGACAGGAGGTGATTGCCACTAGTTTTTATTGCCCAAATGCACTTGTCCTTTCCGCAAGCAATCATATGAAGTCTCTGAAAAGAGCATATTTTTGTGTTTGGTGGCAGCATCATGTTCTTGGACTCTGTAGTTAGTTACTGTGTTGAGTGTGCACTAT
Organism: Coreius guichenoti; assembly: GCA_039654105.1. NCBI lineage: Eukaryota > Metazoa > Chordata > Actinopteri > Cypriniformes > Gobionidae > Coreius > Coreius guichenoti. Next base: position 11,167,479 of record CM077182.1, on the reverse strand, counting down.
TAATACTGTTTTGTCAGCAGTGGCCCTTTTGAGCTTACTGTGTGCTTTTGTCTTTCAGATGCAAGCATATATTTTTTTTAAGAAATAGACAGAGCCAGAAATGAATACTCAGTCATATTGTTCCAGACCCATATGACTAATTTTCTTTCTTCTGTGCAACACAAAATTATATGTTAAGCAGAATGACAGTAGCACCTATGGTTGGAAAGAAAGATGCAATCAAAGCGAATGGTGGCTGAGACTGTCTGTCTCGTTTGAGAGCAGAAAGTCATACAGGTTTGGATCAACGTGAGAATTAGTAAATGATGGTAGAATTGCCATTTTTGAGTGAACTTTTTTCTTAAATGCTTTGCTTTTGCATGCTTTGATTTGACACTGTAGGCTCGCCAGTCACATTGTATTACATTTCATTTATTCGTTTAGCAGATGCTTTTATTAAAATGAGGGAGAGTAGAAAATTCATCTTAAAGAGGCAATAAACACGAGAAGGGCTAGTAACACAAGTTTCAGATGTTGTTCAGAATAGTACAGTTTAGAACAGGTCGAGTAAAGGCCCTTTCACACCAAGAACGATGGCGATATAGTTCAAAAGATCATTCTAAATATAAAAGAATAGTAGAGTCTACACCACAATAATAACGATAATGGCACAGAGGAAAAATATTGTTGGAATCACTTTCAGAACGATTTTTTTCCAGCTGATGAACACTTAAAACATTGACAGCCAATCAGAATCCATTCTGCTTTCAGCGCTCAAGCATTTAAAGTGGCAGGAGATATAACTGCAGCATGCACTTAGAATAAACGGAACAATATCCAATAAATAAACAATTAAATGTCTGCTTGTGTGGATTCTAATATAGTTATCTTTTTATTTATCGTTCTTGGTGTGAATGGGCCTTAAAGGAGAGTTTTGCTTGGGCTGTGCTTCTTTGGGAGCGATATCATTTGGGAGCAGGTTTTAAGTGGACCGGGATGTCTAGGCCCGGTTCCAGTGTGCTGTCAGGCATTGTTTGTGCCAGACACAATGTTTGAGACACTTTTCTGGCAAGGGTCACTGCTGTTATGTGATCCCATTCTGAATGGCTTAGAAACTCTTCGTCTTTATAGTTGGTTGAAAAAGTTGCACCTTTCAGTCCGAACGGGTCAGCCACAATCCTGGTGCAGGAAAAAGTCTTTTACTTTCAGCTTTAGTAAGATCTGAAACGATAAGACTCTGTCATTTTGTGATTTAAAGCTTTTTAGTTGTGACAGATTGCCATGCTGTGTCCTGAGCTGTGGGCCGTCTCAGATATGTTCGAAAATGGATGCACCCTTTGTCTCATAAAGTGTTATTTTATTGTTTTTTTTGTGCTTTTATTCTGTCAGCCCAGAATAGCTTTTTGTGGTACAGACATATCTTTCATTCCTCGCCGGTGCCTCTTCCATCTGCTCATGAAGAGCAGCCCACAAATGGACACGACTCCCACTCTGATGATAATTTCAGCTACTCTCTTCTATGACATAAGAACGATGCCAGCTGAGACAACTGTCTATCTCTTCACTAAGCGTGTCGGCGTACTGCATTTGACCTCGCAAAAGGCATGTTTTTGAGCCTTTTACTGTCTTAAAGAGTTAGTTTTGTCATTAATTACTCACCCTCATGTCGTTCCAAACCCTTAAGACTTCGGAACACAAATGAAGATATTTTTGATGTAATCCGAGAGGTTTTTGAACCATCCATAGGCAGCGTCATTGCAACTTTCAAGGCCCAGAAAGGTAGTAAAGACATCGTTAAAATAGTCCATGTGACTACAGTGGTTCAACCTTAATGTTGTGAAGCGACAAGAATTCTTTTTGTGCACAAAAAAAATAAATAAAAATGACTATATTTCTTCTAGTCTATGTCAGTCTCCTACGCTGTTGACGTAGTGAACACAGTGCAGAGCTTCCAGGTTCTACGTCAGAAGAACGGTGGCTCACCATTGGCCGACGCTGTTCACGTGAGCACCAGAGCCGTTTAAAAACAGAGTTACGACACTCCCATAGACTGCCATAGGAACTGAGGACTGCGGAAGTAAAGCGTGTCACGGAGCGACCAATAGTTCCAGCATTGAACCCCATTCATTTCAGTGTATCTCAAGCACACTCGCTGGCAAAAGGATGAAATTACTGCATATTTTGAGATTTTATGGCATTAGTTGACCTCTCAGGAATATTGATAGAAGTGGTATTTTATGAAGCATATTATAGTTAATGTTCATTGTTATATAATAGATCGTTAGACTCTAACTGCAGTTAGATAACGTGAGCAGCACTGCAACAGCTACTATATCCAGATGCTATCGGTCATATTTCAACAGTTTTTAGTCTCTCTGAGATCTTTCTGTCGAATGCGTTTCTATGAAGTAGCCCATTCAAGGAATAACGTATCCAGCGCCTGGATATAAAGAGTTGAATTAAATTGGTTGCCCTGTTTTTTTAAAACACTATTTAAAACTTCTTTCTTGGGTTAAATTCTGTATATGCTAGAATCATTCATTTATATTCACCTGGTGTGTATGCTTATGTGAGTATCATAAAATAACATTAGGACGTTAACAACATTGAAATGATAAAAGAAATTACCACTAGAACCAGTAGATGGCGGAAGAGGAACGCTTATTGGCTCATTAGCCATTTTTTTTCTTTTTTTTTAAATTAATTTTTATAGATTATCAAATCACTATTATAACATTAAAATATCTATTTTTGTTACTTTATTTGTACCGAAGTGTTAAATATATAGGCTAATTGTAGGGAAAATCACAAAATCTCAAAAACAGAAAAACCGAAACTTCTGACTAAACTTCACAATAAATCTTTATATAAATCGTGTCTGTGCTTTGTTTATGATGAGAGGATTTGTAGATAATGGGAAGATTCACGTAAACTTGCACTAAAATTCATTCAGCGTTTTGAGACTGTATAAAACTTGTTTTGATCAATATGGATTCTCATTCCTGGTAAATTAAACATATGACTGGTCATTATTTTCAACAGAAATGCCCGTGATTGGCTACAACACTCAACGCTGTAAAATCATGCACTCACATCACCCAAATAAAATAACCAGATATCACTCAAGAAAAACATTAACGTTGTCTCTTCTTTATCTCTCCCCAGAATAAAATGCTACTGTAAAGCCTAGTCGAAGTCGATGCACATATTGTGTTAATATTTACCAGAAATTGCTGCAAATATAGTGAAACTGCTGTCTATCCTGCTTAATCCTATTCAAACAGATTGACAGCGCGGAGTTGTTTGGAACTATTGAGAGCTCTATGAACCACGTGACCATGTGGCGGCGAGATCAAAGAGTGTCGCAATTCTCTTTTTCTATGGCTCTGGTGAGCACCATGACGCATGCGTCTGATGCTGACGCAGGAGCTGACCAATAATGAAGCGGCGTTCTGATGTAGAACCCGGAAGTGCTGCAGACGTTATTTTTGTTTCGTTTTTGCGCACAAAAAGTATTCTCGTCGCTTCACAACATTAAGGTTGAACTACTGTAGTCACATGGACTATTTTAATGATGTCTTTACTACCTTTCTGGGCCTTGAAAGCTGCAATGACGTTGCTGTCTATGGATGGTTCAGAAACCTCTCGGATTCCATCAAAAATATCTTGATTCGTGTTCCAAAGATGAACGAAAGTCTTGCGGGTTTGGAATAACATAAGGGTGAGTAATTAATGACAGAATTTTCATTTTTGGGTGAACTATCCCTTTAATGTATAGCAGTGTTGTTACTGTGTAGTTGACTTAAATTAGTTTGTTGTTGTGTGTAAGGATGTTTAATTGAAATCAGTGTGTACTAATAGGTGTAATTGCATGTTCACCACCTTCCAGTTTTCAGCCCATTGATTTGACTGGCACATAAAATTAACTGTCTATTGCAGAAACACGTTTAAAAGGGTACCAAAGACTTTCTGAGACAGTCTTCAAGGCTTTATTTTGTGGTTTTTGTTGAAAGCTGCAGTTTTGCACAGTCCGATCCTTTGTGTGGCTAGTAGTGCTGTGACGTAAAATGGCTTTAAGATGTCTGTTGTGAAACCCTTTGATTTTCTTTCTAGACGCCACAGTGTTTGTTTTCTATTAAAGGTTCTGGCAGAAGTTTTCTGAATTATTTTGTTCATAGTTATTAGTACTACAAGTGAGCGATCAGAAATGTTCATCTCTCTGGGTCTCAGGCAACAAATAATTGAATTCATTCAGTTTTTATGCTTTGAAAAGGTGTGCTGGAGAGTCTCAGTAAAGTGCGGAGAAACACAGAAAGCCAGATCGGCCTGCAATTAGCAGTTTGAAAGTTTTCTCAAGGATTCAGTATGCTTTGAAGAAAGGTCATTTAACATTGACCCCTGCACACAGGATTGAGTGTCCTTCAGGTCGTCCTTTCATTGTTCAGCTCTCACGGCACACTGGGTTAATGTATGTACGAAAACATCTATCATTGCCAATGCTCAAACACTGTAGGCTTAGATCATTGTTTGTCCCTACGCTTTCCCAGTACCTTGCAAACATGTTTGTTAGTCTGTCTGCTCGGAAGAGATTTGTGGGTAATTCTGTCCCCTTTAGTGGTCAACAATCACAATAAGTCTTGATTTCTGTTTAGTTTAATTCAGTTTGGTATGCGTTCACACTCATTTTACAATCAGAATTGGCACTCTGTTACTGTTCAAAGGTAAATTGTGACTTTTTATTGGAGTTTCGTTCCATATTATGCATCTTTCTTTCACAACATGTGCATGTGATGTTGGATGCCAGAAGGAATCATTCCCTGCACAGCTTGAGTGTGTCTTTGGGGTTTGTAATCATTGTGATGAAATCAAATCCCTTTTTTTACGAGAGTGATGGTTAAATATTTGTTATGCGTCATCCCCAGCAGGGGCCAGCGGAAAGCTTTCATTACCCGCAGCTGATATCCGCCTCTACTGGAAAGGAATCCCATCCTCACTGACAGTGGGAATTCCTTCTCCATACAGTTCGTGGGGGCGACAAAAAAACCTTCACACCCTGTTTCTAATTCCATATCAGCACATTAAGGAGATGGTGGGGTGAGACCTTGTCGATCTGCGGAAGTGCTGATTACCCTACATGTAGTGCAGACCGCCCTCTGCGTTCAATCAGCATTTCCCTTTTAAAGGGAGATTCAAGGGGCTGACTCCTCCTGCTGTACTCTGCCTGCCCAGTATGGATATTTTTAGAATGCTCCCTTTCCCATCCCCCCCCCACCCCCCATCAACTCATACCCACCGGCTCCTCTTCACACTCCTGGTGCTTCTGCAACTGACGAGTGACCATAAAGATTCATGAAATCAAAAAGTTTTGTTGGGTTTTAGTCTGTGTCTGTTAGTTATGAGGCTTTACTGCCCAAAAGTCTGAGGTTAAGGTTTCTTATGCTCACCAAGGCTGTATTTATTTCATCAATTACAGTAAATATAAATATTGTGAAATATTCATTTTAAAATAACTCTCTTCTATTTTTAATAATTTTTGATATGTAATTTGTGATGAGAGGGCTGATTTTCAGCATCACATGATCCATCAGAACTAATACTCTAATATGCTGATTTAGTGCTCAAGAAGTGAGCAAGTGCTAGGCGGTTTTCTGTTTGCAAGATGGCTGATGTTGATCGAGCATTCATTGAGAGAGTCACCGCTCTGTATTTGCTCTGGAGAGCAGAACAGCGGCGTAGGGGCAAGGCAGCTTGCTAGCTGGTTAGCAGGGTCGATAACGTGACTCAAAAGTGAAATGTGTATTTACAACTTACCAGGTTGACCAATCTCCTCACTGACACCCTTCCAAGCGAGGTCCTTTTTATTCCTGTCTCTGTAGAAATATGAACTAGTGTCATAAAGTTCAGTGTGACTGCTCACCGCCAATATCAGTCGTTCCTCCATGTTGAATGAATGACTCCGGTCTTCGGGCAGGTCTGCTGCCGTTTATCACGAGCAGGCTTCTGATTGGTTAATGCGGCGCGAACAGAAGCCAAAGTTCAGATTTTTCAACTCGGGTGTCAGACGTGAATTCGCTTCAAACGCGTGAATGCACAAAAAGCACTCTCAAAAGGTTTCTGAACCCCAAAATGAATAATGTAAAAACATTTGACTATTTCTGCCACAATACCATGGTTACAGTTAGCGTTACTACATTAAATTCATGGTGAATGTTGGTAATTTTTTTTTTTTGAGCAAAATTGCAAATTAACAAAACAGTAGCTTATACAAGGTAATAGATCAATGACACATACACATACAGAAGAGAAAAACAAAACAGAGAAAGAGAACAGCTAAAAATATACATATCGATATAGTGGTGTATGCAGGTACATTGGTAAGTTTAAGCAATGGGATATTTTAGTGATATAGATAGAGGCAATTTAAGACAATCATAGTAATATTAATAGAGTTGTAGTAGAAGTAGTAATCATCATACTACTAATAATAACAATAATAATAGTAGTAGTAATAGTAGTAACAACAATAATATTCATGATAATAGTAGGAGTAGTGGTAGCATTAATTTATAATAATAGTAATAGTAGTAGTAATAATAATAATAATAAAATAAAAAAATAAAAAATAATAATAATATTTTTTTACGGTCTATGCTCCTGACATAGACACCTCCCTCCGATCCACCTGGGTCCCCCCCGCCGCCAGCGACGCCCAAGCAGTTAATCCTTGCGTTCATTGCGCAATATTTTTCCTGGTTTCCATGTCAGTGCTGTTTCATTTGGTATCTATGGTTTATTATAGCAGAATTCTGTGCCAAATTTGAATGCTTCTCACTTGATCTCCACTGTTTAGCAACTGTGTTGTACGATCACGATTGGCCCGTGAGTAAACCTGTTCTGAGCTCGCACTGCACTGTCTGTCATTGGTCCGAGGTGATGAACGCTCCTCGCTGCATAGCTCAAACGAGTAGTGCAGTTTCGTTTGCCTTTGCCATTTGATGTTTCTCATATGCAGCAGAAATGGTCACACTGGTAGGAAAAACTGTCACAAAATGTGACAACAAATATGGCCAAAAGAACATTGATTGGCACTAAGAGGTAAATTAGCTTTAAATTAGCCCCCTTTTTTTTTTTTTGGCAAACTAGGACGCTGACATTAGTTTTCACTAGTGTTATAAATGAAGATGCTAGCAGTCACATTCCCACACATAACACCACAGAGACATTAGATTGGTTTTCAACCAATACGTCCTACATTCAGCAAACCTTGTCATGAGCCCACAGATCTATGTTCCATACGAGGGTCCAAAACCTCATTTTCAGTAATTGCTGAATCTGCACCTACACATTTAGACAACCAGTTCACTGGATGAACCCTAGAGGGTACATATACTTATTGAAACTGTTGCAATTGTTTGTGTGGGTGTCTGTACTTGTTGATTCCAATTACGCCTTCAGTTCCTCTTACGACTTGGGTTTTAAACTCCTCCCACACACGCAAACGCACTAGTAGCAGACTCATTATTGACTCTCTGATGCAACCTCTAGTTTGCTTTTGGTTTTGCTTAAAATTACACCCTTTTGGAAGGGAATTTTTTTTTTTTTAGATATTGTCTGCATTTCTAAATCTAGAAGCATTATTTGTTTGAAACTTAATTAAAATGTAAATATGAATTTTAAATATTCATTATTTAAAAATGAATATTTTATTTTTTAAATATTAATTACTATTAAGTTAATACAATTTTCAAATTAATTATTTTTTTTCCCTCATCAGCTCTGCCCCTGAACTGTGAGAACACCCCGCTCTTTTCTCTGCGTCGTGCCATAGGATGTCCCGCAGCCCTGAGGTGAAGGAGGACCCCATGGAGTGCCCACTGTGCATGGAACCATTGGAGATTGATGACGTCAATTTTTTCCCCTGCACCTGCGGCTACCAGATCTGCCGCTTCTGCTGGCATCGCATACGCACAGACGAGAATGGCCTCTGCCCGGCCTGCAGAAAGGTAACAAATAAGCAGAGGAACCCGTGGCACATTCATTTGTTTCTAAGAAATTGCTCCATTGGGGAGCTCGAGGAAATGAGATATTTTTTTTTTAATGGCTAGCATTCAGCATCCCAGGGAACTTTGCTGGAATAATTCACGCTCCTGCTGTTGCCTCAGGTTCTGCGTAATTTTATCGGTTCTGTACAGCTCTGTGGAGGGAACATGTGCAGAACAACAGGCCTCCAGTGCTTGTTTTCTTTTTATAAACACTCCCAGACACTCACTAAAACTAGCCCCTGTAGTGTCCAGTTTACTGCAGCTCCTTAACCTTAATGTGCTTAATGCACATTATTATATCCATGTTTATTGCAGCATATATCATGCAATATTATCATCATTTCAGTGGATGATCTTAAAGATAACTCCAGGGTGTCTGCTGATCCTTAATCAGCAGCATATTAAAACATCTTAAATTTGCATTTAAAAATTAAACGCTGTAAAGTCTTGAATAACACAGTTATGCATTTTAATATTGCTGTTTGTTAATATGCATTGTTACATAAAAATAATTCACCTGGGAAAATTTTAGCATTTCTTTCAGATATTAAACTGAATGATTTTGATTAAGATTTGACATTTAATTGTGTTGCATTTATTTAATTTTATGTTATGCCATGAATATTGCCTTAAATTCTGATATGGCAATAAAATAAACAAACTTTCTTTTTTTTTTATGTTATTCTGTCATAACCTGATTTAGTGAAACAAGATCCATCTTATAGAATTAAGTCATCTTACGTCTAGAATCTTGTGTTTGGTTCAGCCCTATCCAGAAGACCCTGCAGTGTACAAACCTCTCTCTCAAGAGGAACTTCAGAGGATAAAGAACGAGAAGAAGCAGAAGCAGAATGAGCGGAAGCAGAAGATCACAGAGAACCGCAAGCACCTCTCCAGTGTGCGAGTTGTCCAGAGAAACTTGGTGTTTGTGGTGGGCCTTTCACAGAGACTCGCCGACCCCGAGGTGATTCAGCAAAATGCAATGCTTTCCTGACCGCTGTGTAACTGATGTCATTCACATTCAATATAAACAACTCAGGAAGTCCATATTCAAACACCAAAGCTTAATATTCATCTTGGTGGTTTTTGGTAGTAAGCGCTCAAAATTCACCCACATATGGTTTCCATTTTTAAGAAAAGTTTCACTGCAAGCAAGATATAGAAAGGTAAATGTTTTTGCATTTTCTCTTCTTCTGTCTCTCATCAAGGTCTTATGTGTTTAAGTGTTGAAAAATGAAGGTAAGGGAGCATTTGTGCTAGCTGCTGAAACAAGATGTTCATGAGTTGATGAAAAGAACATAAAGGACTTTTTGAGTCACAACCTTCTGTTTAAAAAGACCCATATGAGTCACAGGATTTATATTCTGGATCTGACTCTAATCAAGTAGTTATTCAGACACCAGATATAATTTTTTACTAGTGGGTGCAGGACACTTTAGTTCATTTATGTAAGTGAAGATAGCAAAATAAAGTAAACTGTGACATATTATACCCAAAAATTCTTCATACAGTGGACTACCAGTAAAATTGATATAAATTTGGGACCAAAATTAGGGACTCAGACACTTTGACCTGACCATGTTTCACTTAAGTGTTTTTTCTTTAAGTGCTAATGCAACCTTTTGCACTACAGACTGAACAAAATGAAGCATTGCTTGGTAATTGGTTGACCTAAATTGGTATTATCTAATTGTGTACTTAAATTTAACAGCTGACAGCTGATTGGTTGATTGTAATCCATTACATTCTATCAAAGTTATCTGACATTATCAAGATGAATTTGTTCTGACACAGTTTAACTCTTGAGTTCTTGTCATTTTTTTATTACCATTTTCTAAACTATAGTGAACAAACTGTGATAATGTGAGAAAATGTTGAAGGTGTCTGAATAATTTTTGGTTTGACATCACACTATTCTAATTAAAGATAATAACACAAGCACAACAATTTCTGTAATTTTAATTTCAAATTGATTAATTTGAAAAATAAAATCGGTAGAATAAAAAGATTTAAACAATAGCAAATTATTGTATTTTGTAGTCCTATTATTGCGTTTTCGAATATAAAGAAATAGTTAAAAACATGATAAAAAGCAAACAACAGTGCACTCAATAATCTGGTAAATCAGTGCATTTTGGGAATCATAATAAAGACAAGGCAACACTTATTTTTCATACAGTGCACAGTGTATATAATATTTAAATGCATATTTTCTGAATGCAGATGGTATATTAAAAAGCATTTGCCTTCCTATTATTAGAGAGAACTGAGAGAACAAAGACAGTAACCTAATGAAGATTGAGAATTGGAGCTCAGGTACTGGGTTCTCAGCGCTGTTAAAACATATTGAAAAAAATAAATAAAAAAATCCCTGCCTACGTCATGTATTGGCTGATGCTGATCATTTTAAAAATGCCAAATATCGGCCGATATCTCGGCCATGGCAATATATATCGACCGACTGCTTACTGGTGTCAGCAAGTTAAAATGTGCCTTCTGGCATCACTCTCACTTTATACTTTGTGTCAGATATGAAAAAAATTATATATATTGGTGCTTTCAAAGCATCTTTGCCATAAGAAAGCACCTGTTATGTTCACTAAATCTACTATTACCCATTATTATGGCTGTTCATTTGATATGTTGTACAGGATTTCTTCCATCTAGCTGCAAGAAATGGTTTCCTGGGAAAATGGGAGAAAGCTACCTGCCCACTAGCTGCACTTAGCCTGCATTAGCAGCCCACGAAAAACAGCTTTCACTCTCTTTTCGCTCCTATCTCTCTGACACTTTCTCTCACTCTATTTGCCATCACAGCTGACGTCATGTACCCTGAATAGCTCTCAGCAGAGAACAAGTTATTCAGTGAGAGAGAGTGAGAACATGCCTTTTAATTCCAGTCCGAATGATATTAGGAGCACAAAGCTTAAAAATTAAATTTATATTAGTTTTTCAGATGGGTCTTTGATTTATGGGCTTTATCTGAATTTTCTTTCTGTACTAATCGTCCCTTAACATATCAGTCTTTGTGCCTTTGTTTATTTCACACTGAGGGTGTGAAAAAGAAGAAAAAAACAGAAAGCAAGTGAAGCTGCTTTACTTGAACAAAGGCCGCAAAGAAACATCCGGACTGCTTTCACAGTTCAAGAGTGACCAGAATCTCAAAAGCACCATGCCGTTTAGGCGAACCCCTCCGCCAATGAAATGTCAGTCACTCGCTAGAGACCTACTTGTGTGCCACACTTCGTTTTCAGTGTTGATTTGGCTGAACATTGTGGACATCCTGTTCATAGTGTTTTGGTGGTCGGTTCTCAATACAGTATGCCATTCACACAAATCCTGTTTTTATCTCGTCCTCAAAAGCCTCGTTGCATAAAATGGTTTACTTATGTAAGAAGTAGAAATGATCTTTGTTGGTGGAAAAATGTGGTTTAAATTGTTAAATGATATTTGCCGCAGTGCTGATGGTGTATATTGAGTTCCTAACCTAGATTTCATATTGCTCTCTCGTGTAATAGGTGGTGATGAGTCATATCTTTCCGATCAATCATGATAATCAGACTCAAATAAACAAACTGTATTTGCTTGTGCTGTTGATGATCTCCAAACAGCACTCAGGTCTTTTTAAATCTATAATTGTCTGATTGCAGGTCTTAAAAAGGCCGGAGTACTTCGGGAAGTTTGGGAAGATCCATAAAGTGGTAATCAATAACAGCACTTCTTATGCTGGCTCACAGGTGAGCTTTGCTTTCTTCTTGCCAGCTCAAATATTTTGCATAATGCACATTTTCATGAACAGTTGTTTTTTTTTTTATTTATTTATTTGTTTTTTTTATAAACTATAGCAAATAAATACTGAATTTTTTTTTTTTTTTTTTTTTTTTTTATATCTTCATTTCTCTGTTTTGTCTGATTGTGTCTGATCTAATATGCTTTGATTTTTGTCTCCAGGGTCCTAGCGCCAGTGCCTACGTCACCTACATTCGATCAGAAGACGCCCTCAGAGCTATACAGTGTGTTAACAATGTTGTAGTAGACGGCAGAACACTTAAGGTAAACTTTGTGACAAAAATAGTTCAATATAATGTAGAACTGTTCCGTTAGGGCTGGGCATTGAAACAAATTTGCTTGCAATTCGATATTGATTAATTGGGGCCTATTAGATACCAGTATGTGGCAAATTTCCTCAAGGAATAAAATATCTTTATTTAACTAATGCTGTAAATTATACAGGTACATCACTATAATATTAAAGGTTAAAATTATCTGATTTGTATGCTACTTGCATTTAAATTACACTTAAGGAAGCTTTTATAATACATTTTTAATGACATTGTTTCTACTGTTTTTTTTATATAAACAATTAAATGGTGGCTGCCATTAAGCATTGATATCGGTTTAATCGAGAATTGATTAAAAGCGAGAAATATAAATATTTTTAACCCAGACATCTATATTTTTTGCTTGTACAATATATCTAAATATGCCTGTTTTTTTTTTTTTTTGGTTTTTTTTTTTTTCACGCAGGCTTCGTTAGGTACAACAAAATACTGCAGTTATTTTCTAAAAAGCATGCAGTGTCCCAAACCAGACTGCATGTATCTTCACGAGCTGGGAGACGAAGCTGCTAGTTTCACAAAAGAAGAAATGCAGGTAACGTTGCAGCCTCCTGCAACCTCTTAACTGACGTCGACAGTCTTGCATCTGAACTCTTAACATTTGACATTGCAGGCAGGGAAACATCAGGAATATGAACAGAAACTCTTACAGGAGCTCTACAAAACAAACCCCAACTTCCTGCAGAACTCAGCAGGGGAGAAGACAAAGGGCAAATCGGGCACATCACAGAGGTTTGTGCTCAATCGTACCTTTCACAGCAGTGCCAATAAAAAATAAAAACATTTATATATTTATTTATTCAGAAATAACGTGCATTGATATATGGGAATTATTTCATATTTTTCATTACTTTATTATTGTAAAATGTAGAAAATTATGATAAAGAATTAGTATGTGTCATTATAATCTGGTCAGCTAAAGTTTTTATATTGCATGAAGTAGATGGAGCATCTCATAGTTTTGTTGTTAATCTTGCATTTGTATCATGACCTCCAGTTCCAACAGTAACAACAAAGAGGCGTGGCCTTCGTTACAAACCACAGGGAAGACGCCCAATGGGCTTCCAGAACACCATAAGACCCCACCCCTAGATGGCAGCTCAGACTCTGAAAACATGACTCTAGACGGTCCGGAAACAGAGCTGGGCCTTGGCCCCATCGCTGGTCTGCCCCCCTTCACGTCAAACTGTGACCCTGTCAGGTAGCCAGCCTGTGAACTTCTGAACTGTGCCTTATTCTGTCAGCCTTTTTCTTTGCCAAATTGTCTGAAACATTTCATCATCTTATTCTCAAAGACTTAATGGCACCAAGGTTACAGTGTTTTAAGACAGTGTTTAAAATTAAAAGAATTTTTGACATTTAAATGACATTTAAGAATGTTTTCTCCCAAACATCTTAAAGGGATAGTTCACCCAAAAATGAAAATTCTGTCATCATTAACTCCAAAACTGTCGTTCCAAAACTTTAAGACTTTTCTGCATCTTTGGAACATAAATATAAATTTTTATGAAATCTGTCCCTCCATTGACAGTCTACGCATCTACCACTTTGAGCTTTTGTTTATGTTCTCTGATCAATATTTATATATGAATAAAAGCCTAAATTCAATCTGTTTATCATTTGGACTAAACCGCTCAATTCATTGGATTAGTTTTTTACGATCTCTATGAACTTGGAAGTGGTAGTTGCGTAGACTGTCAACTGAGGGACAGAAATCTGTCAGATTTATTAAAAATATCTTCATTTGTGTTTCGAAGACGAACGAAAGTCTTATGGGTTTGGAATGACATGAGGGTGATTAAATGATGACAGTATTTTCATTTTTGGGTGAACTAATCTTTTAAGGCTTTTGGACATTTTATTTTTAATGAAAGGTTTCCGTCTTTCTAAATGATCACATTGGTGTTATGCTGGTAGTATTTGAATGTAATTGATTCTCATGTTTTTTTATTATTTTTCTGCAGCCCAAGTAACAAACCTTCAGACTGCTTCAGTATAAGTAACGGAGAAACATCACAAGTAAGTTCATTATTGCATGTTTGTTCTTTACCTTTCAGAATGGCAAGCTGTACACCTAAATAATATTATCTTATCTATCATCTTTTTCCTCCTTACTAAACTCTTCAGATTTCTGGCAACGACTCCCCATCGCCCCCTCCTGGCCTGACCAAGCCATCTCTAGTTGTGCCTATTTGTGTAGCAGGGCTGACAGTACGGTCGCCTTTCGATGGCGCAGCAGCCGAGTCACAATCGCTCTTTTCAGACAACAGCAACTTCCGGCACCCCAATCCCATCCCCAGTGGCCTGCCCAGCTTTTCCAATTCCCTTCACAACAACTCTGATTGGCCCACTGCTCCAGAACCACAGAGCCTCTTCACGTCAGGTACCTGGACCCGTTTAGACTTACTCATTCCACATAAAAGAGCAAAATGTGACCTTAATGCATGTGTCTTCATTCTGACAGATACCATACCAGTGTCGTCCTCTACGGACTGGCAAGCGGCCTTTGGTTTCGGCTCCTCCACCAAGCAGCAGGATGACGACCTCGGCTTTGACCCCTTTGACGTCACCCGTAAGGCACTGGCTGACCTCATAGAGAAAGAGCTCTCAGTGCAGGATAAAGCCTCCTTGCCCATGACTGCCACAAAGTCAGCGCCAGTCTTCCCCCACGGGCCTTTACTCGGCCCGCTCCACAACACCCCCTCCATGAAAAGCGCACTTCAGCCTCCTACGTCCTCACACTTTTCCCCGAACTCCAGCCTGCCCTCACGGGGCTTCTCCCAGCTCCCACACCGCACAGTCTACAACTCCTTCAGCTTTCCCGGCCAGACGCAGACCTCTCGCCACAGTTGGATGGGCATGCCCATGCGCAATAACCTCCCACACTTGAATCACACCGGGGGCCCTTCTGCTGCCCAGCATAGCAGCTTTTTGGACTTGAACATGGCGCCACAACAGCATCAACATCACAGTACGGGGCTTGGAGGTATCCATATGACAGGTTAGTCTAAACCGGTGCTGGGATCTGTGTGTGCATACCAGTTACAAATTTTTAGTGTTTTGTGTGTATATATGTGTTTTAAACTTACTGATTAAAATGCTCCGATACCAAAAACCGATACCACGCAGCATGTAGTGTTTGTTTCCAGACAAAGAAACACGGACAACAGAGCAAACATAGAGCACAATGGCAATATCAGAGAAGGATGTCTATGAAGTAAATGTATCTAATTAACAGAATATTAAACAAATTAAATATTCACGCTGTAGCTGCTGTACGCGAGCTAAATGAAAAACGCAGAGTGGATTGAACGCACGGCGAGCTTGTCGATCGCATCCCTTTTTTACAGACGTCGCTGGAAAATATGTTTGTAGTTCGGTTAAATATAGCAAAAGCAAAGAAAGTAAAACGAGGAGCATATTAATTCCTCGCACACACTTGTTACTTGGTGAATCGATTACCTAGCACACATGCGTAATTTGGAGTAAAACTAAATAGTATGAGCAAGTAAAAACATGAACTGTTACGTGATTTATGTAGCCTATAACAAGTGGTTTCCTGCATTATTACAAAAAGGCTGTACAGTAATCACAGCGTTTAAGAAGTTTTCTGTGTGCAAACTGCAGAAGCGCGCCCAGAAAGCCGGCCTCTCAGCGCACGAATAGCCTATTGAGTTCTCTTTCATGTTTTGCGCTTGAACAGACAAATTTACACACAATTAAGCCCACACAAATTTGTCAAAATGAAACCTAGTTGGTTATGTCTTATGAACATAAAGAAAACGCATATGTAACAGTATGTTGGATATGTGCAGCTCTTAAAGTGACAGCAGCCTTATAAACTTACTGCTGTCTTTGTCCTCAATGTTAATCTAACAACAAAAGTCGAAGAGAAAATCAATCACTGCTCTTGACTGGTTGAGCCCTGCTGGAGCAGCTCTATATATTTGCTGTGTTATTAAATTAAAGATAAAATATGATGGAGCAATAATATGAACAGTGAAAGTAACAGTAGCTCCTACAATACATTAACAGGCATAATCAGGCGTGAAAATAACTGAAGGAAATATCTGTTTGTTAAGCCAGTTAATTTTATTCATATTTTTTGGTTCCTCTGCCCAATATTTTTTTTAAAAATTAAAAATTCAATGAAAATACAGGTATCAATACTAGTTATGTAGTACAAGTACTAAAAATTAAACTATCGGTACCTGACTCATTGTTCAGTGGTATTGGTGCAACCCTAATACATATTTTTTATATATATATATATATATATATATATATATGTATATATATATATATATATATATGTGTGTGTGTGTGTGTGTGTGTGTGTGTGTGTGTATATATATATATATATATATATATATATATATATATATATATATATATATATATATATATATATATATATATATATAGAAAATAACTACAAATGTGAAGAAAATATTTTATCTTAATTTAACTTCTAAAAGATATTGACATATGGGAATATATATCGCATGCATGCAAACTGCTTTGTTTGCATTATGGGTATCTGTCATTGCAAACTCAGCCACTGGTGGGCAGTGTGGTACCATTTTCCACCATCATTCAGCGATGCACATCATCAAAGCTCCATCATAGAAGATTCTGGTGATTGCCAAGGGCTCTCTTATGGATTGAAACCTCATGATTTGAAGGATAGCAGTGAGATCGGTGCCACATTTAGTGCTGATACGCGTGCAACACACAGCCTACGACGTAGCTACGGCGTACACTCGACGCTGAAGTATAAATTAGGCTTAATTCAGTTTGACTTGAAAAGACAGATCATTGTCCTAACATGAACTCTGTGCCAAAACTAAAACACAGATTCATTTTTGTATTTCTGATGTGAGAACAGCCTGTAACTCTCAAGAAAATATCAAATACCAGTATTATATTATCTGTCTGAGGAGCAAGTACTCAGACAGGGGGAAGAGGCTACAGTTTGACATTTCATTCAAGCCCTTACCTGAACCTGTCAGCTAGGAGCAAAGCTGTAAAAATCTTATATCATAAAACACGTCATTCAGTTTGATACCATAACAACATGGACAAGTAAATGTTGAGACTGAAGATGCATTTAAGATATTTAAAAAGCAGTATTTATATTAACCACACAAATAACGTGTCTCAGTTGGGTTTTCAGCATTAATGTGAACAGATGTAGCTAGTAAAACTAGAACTAATTTCTCTAATTTCAAAACATGTTGAACAGCAGCATTTAACTACAAACATAAAATACTGCAAGTGATTTATAGTGGGGTTTTCTTTGTACTGCATGGCTGTTTGTTTGACAAAGGTAGCTTATTACTGTAAAAGCTACTTTAAAGCAGCTGAGCTACTGTCATGCAACTGAAAAATGCGTTTAAGTCCGTAGCGTCGGGTTAGTTACTCCCCAACCCTGTCCTGAATTGATCTTTCAGGAATTCAGTTCATTTAAATAGAGTTTCCTTGCGGTCTAGCTTAAAGGCTTTTTATGTGAAACGATCTAATCTGCTGACACTGCTGTGGAAGTGTAGCATTTGTTAACATGCTGTTTGTTTCTCAGCATGACTCCTACTTTTTAAGATTAGATTAACTTGTATTTCAGGTGGTGCAAAAAGAAGAGATGGGAAATTGGAAGTGACCTCAGGGTTTCATTACTCGTAGAAACAATGAATAGCTAGCTGAATACTGGCTTAATTTCTTACTCTGTTGTGCTGTGCTGTGTATTTCTTTCAACAAACAAACACACCTGCAGAACTCCGTTGCTGCTCCGGAAAAACAAACTGCATCCACTGTTTCCTTAACGCTGGGTTATAAGCTGAGCAAGTTATCTTTCCCTCACAACCAAAAACACACTTCTTTAGTGACATTGTTGATTTCGTGATCTAAAAACAAAATGACAGCGCAGCCGACGGCTTCCATAACCTGAACGAAGCTCGTTGATGGACGTGCTCTCGCTCTGGTTGATGTGCGCACGCGCTTATTCGGGAGAAGTGCCCATACAAGGAATTCCGCCCTTTATGACATCATACACGGCCATACTTGGAATAACAAAAAAAACTTTCCAAAACTTGTTTGAATCCTGAAGGAGTGTATTTGGCACAGAAAAACTCATTTTTTGAAATTTTGGCCATGTTAAGCATGAGAATACAACTCTTTAACAGTGTAAAGAAGTCAATGCATGGAATAGCATTAGACCCCCCCTTTAATTGTTTTTCTTAGTTTTTTGTTTTTTTGCTGATGCTAATGTAATTGATTTTATGTATTTGATTAGCATTGACGAAATTATAATATACTATTGCCGAAAATGAATATTTACTCATTTACTAATTTTTATTTACTTTAAATTGTATCAAAAAATAACTAAAACGAATAAGACATGTAACACTTTTTAATAATCCAAGATGACGCGATTATCAGCTGATGCCACTAAAAATCAGCATGGTCTGGGACTGGACAGTATGGTAGTAATACATGAGTGTGTGTGTTTGTCTTTTGTTTCAAACTCATGTGTTTCATAATGTGAAACTGTTTTTGTGTTGCTGCTAGAATTCGGTGCATTTAGGCTGCATTTATTTGATCAAAAATACAGTAAAAACTGCAATATTCTGAAATATTACAATTTAAAATAAATATTCTATTCGAATATAATTTATATAATTATCAGAAATCATTCTAATATTCTGATTTGCTGCAAAAGGAACGTTTCTCAGTATTATCAATGTTGGAATCAGTTAATTATGATTGATTCATATTTGTGTGGAAACCGTGATATAATTTTTTTTAGGATTCTTTGAGAAAATATCTGTAATATTTATAAATGTCTTTTGATTAATGCATCCTTGCGGAATAAAGGTTTTAAAATAACTTTGAAACTTTTAAGTAGTGTATATAAAACATTTTTAGTTGAATTTCCAGCCACAATAACTAAAGTATATGTTACCGTGGTGATTTGTGCGTTTTTAATGTTTTATTACAATACCCTAGCCTAGTTGATATATTGTTCATCATTTAAAAGTGAATTGCAACGCAAACATTCACTGAAAGCTGAATGATGCTAAAACGCCTACTCTACTCTACTCTACAACCTTTACAGCCCCTCAAGAGAAATTAGGTTCCTTCACTTTCCTGCTATGATTCTGAGTTTAGCTTTTGTCTCATCCACATAAATAAAACATGATGACACTTGTTTATCTGAGTATGCAAATGGAAACATGGGTGATTGTGTTAATGCCTGACACACTTGGCTAGACGAGCATTTTCCAATCAGAAGTAAGAACTGTGGAGAGGTTTTAAAAGAACACCTCATTCACCTTATTCAACACCTCATTCATCTTATCTCCTGCTTCAGAGATGTTTCATTAAAGCCCAGTCCCCTTCAAGTGTTGATATTGAGTGTTCTCATATTGGCTCGTATTAGATTTTCATATTGGCTCGTTCTCACACTTGACTTGACTAGGTTTGGCGGTATCGACTACAGAACCAATTCAGCGTTTCCCAAGTGAGTGTGTCACTTCCTCTGTTTGAGGCTTGATCACCATTAATTTGGTACCTGGGAAAAAGAATCTGTCACTGGGAAAACACTGACTGTAATATAATGAAATATTAGTGATTTGTGTTGCGTGTAGGACATATTTAGCTGTAATACATAAACTCGAAAGGCCAATGGAGAAACATCCTTTTTGCATTCCCAGCAGGGGCTAACTGGCCCATGCTAACTGGCTAAACCTTGACCCCTTGGTCTAGGCCCATTTATGTCTGGTTTTAACTGACTAATGGAGTAATAATCCCATAGCTGACTTTGCAGCATCAATAGTTTGACCCCTGCCCACGCTCAGAGGGGGAGCTCCGTCTGCTCCTTAAATTCCCATGATGTAAAATAATGAAATGACAAGCATGACCTGTTTGAAAGTATCAGTGCTGCTGGGGTCTTGGCCCGGGTTCACCTCTATTGTCTCAAGACCTTTTAACAGCAGGCTGTCCCAGTAGACTCCATCTTGCTGGTGGTAGTACACTTATGTGGTTTAGGGCTAGACTATAGAGCTAAAAATATTCTATAATATAAAAAAAAAAAAAAAAAACTATGTGTGTGTGTATATTTGCTTTGAAATTTTCCCAAAAGGTATATATTTTTTTTTTTTTTTCTTTCTCAAATTATTTCATCCAATCGTCCCATGTTTAATAAAATATTCAAATAGCCAAGCCTATATTTATTCAAAATGTTTAATGCAAGAAATATAATGCAGTTAAAAATTAATTGAAAATTATTGTATATAAAATTAACTAAATAGATCCATTTAAATTTCATTTTTAAATATTTTAATTTAATTTTATGAATGCATCAGTACAATAAAATAAATGGCATATTTGTAATATTTACCTAAATTTATTTCTATTAAAACATTTTATTGCCATTTTGTAATTCATTGCAGAGATTTGGACATTTGGGTGATGCAAACAAATGGTTGAATCAGGAGTTTTAACAAAATGATTGAATAGGACAGTTTTAAAGAACTTCCCAACTTTCTGCTTTTTTCAAACGAGGTAAAAAAACAAAAAAGATTATATTAAAATTAATATGTCGTCTTACGCAACTTTCTGGAATGCTCAATTCTGATTCCCAACCTGTAATTGACACTTGTCCCAGGCAGTCGATTTTCTTCTTTGCTGGGCATAGTTTCATGTTTTATCATTCCACAATCACTTTTTTGTCTCGCATATTAAAATAATTTACGATTATGACAATGAATTTTTTTTATAAGCCAGCACTCATGTTGACATTTAATGGTCAAGTTTTCACCTCTTTATATGTTGTGCTTTATATGTATTTAGAAGGAAGGTGCCTAGAGAGGTTTGCTGAGTCTTAAGTCAAGCTCAGAGGCTAAAGGCTTGTTTTTTTTTTTTTCCCTGCCAGGGTTATCTCGTTCACTCCATTCCCCTGTCTTTGCAATTCTTCCTTTGTCTGTCTGTCTGTCTCTTTCTTTCTTTCTCTCTCTCTCTCTCTCTCGCTCTCCCTTTCTCTCTATTCCCTCCTTCATCATCTTTGCTGCTTGGTTTCTCCGTCCCTGTGGGCAAAAGCAAACCTTAGGAGAATACTGGCCTGATTAGAGAAGAAAAGGTTTATTTTGGCCTGGGTCCAGCCGAAAGAAGAAGCTCTGCGTTATTGAAGCCGCACGTCTCTCCTTCAGTGTGACACAGAGAAAAAATAAATGAGAAACTAATTGAATAATAACAGGACTGTAAAGAGCTTTATAATGATTGTTCCTCCATTAGAAAGGGCAAGTAGACTCAGAAGGGAGCCAAAGATCACCTGTTGTTTTTTCTAAATTAAGTATAAATCATTATTAGAGAAACAGCTATTAATATGCAGTCCATCTTTTAGTAATGCTGATTTTTGATGATATGTCCTGAATGAAATGCAAGAGAATTCAATTAAATTGACGATCACCAGTCAGTATATGCCAAATAATTAAATGAATCCCTTGATTTGATTGCGTCACATTTTCACGGCATGAGCCTTGCATTTTTAATTTTGTCAGTCTAAACATAGTCCTACTTTACTGTTGCGCTCCTTTCAGCTGTTTTTGAGGGGTTTTTTTTTGTTTTTGTTTTTTTTTTACAATTCGCTTTAAAAAATTAATCACCAAATTAACACGTACAACAGAAACAATTGCTGCTTGTAAAGTAAAATGTTGAAACTGATAATTGCTTTTTCTTTCTCCATCTCCTGTTCATCTCTCCTGTTGTCCCCCCCCATCTCTTCTTTTCTGGTGCATTCGTGCACATGGGCGTTTGGATACCCCACCATCACCCTCCCGAACAGAAAACAGCACCTCAGTAGAAAGTCTAAATGTGAAGGAGTGGCAGGACGGGCTCAGAGCGCTTTTACCCAACATCAACATCAACTTTGGTGGACTGCCCAGCTCCTCCTCATCTTCATCTTCATCATCATCCTCCTCCTCTAGCGTGAACCACACGGGCGGCATCTCACACAGCCTTAGCTGGGACGGCACAGCCAGCTGGATGGACCCTGCCATCATCACAGGTACAGCCGGCATTACCTTCACAACAAATATTTGCCTTGTAAAATGCCCACAAATTTTGATAGTTGAGTCATTCGCTGTGTCCGAAATTGAATACTTCTCTACTATATAGTATGCGAAAAACAGTACGCCAACAGAGTAGTATGTCTGAATTCATAGTATTCGAAAAACAGTAGGCGAAAAGTACCCGGATGACCTACTACTTCCGGCGAGATTCTGAAGTGCGCATTCGATGGACACTTTACTATCCCATGAGGCCACGGGAGAGGATTTATGAATGAAGGTGAAGGGACGCAACTGACACTGGTAGGTCACATGATAACGACAACATGGCGAATGTATGAATGTAATCTGGACGTACTACTACACTCATTCATACTATATAGAACGTACGTCGCGAAGTAAGTTCAAATTCAAATGTAGTACCTACTCGCATAGTATGCGATTTCGGACGCAGCTATTATTTCCTTCCCTTTTTCACCTGTTCTCTGTTCACAAAGGAAAAGTTACACATTCATTCAAAATCTATAATCTGTTATGTACACACATACTAATATAACATTTTTGAATTTGATTTCATTATTATTCATTATTTAATATTAGTAATTCATGTGATTTAATATTGCCTTTTTTCAATCTTTACTGATGTTGTGTGAGAATAACGTGGACGTGTTAGATTCTGACAGGATTAAAATCACAAAACACGTTTGTGAAAACAAATTTACCTGACCTCAGGAAAAACTGGGCTTGTTCAAATTGTGCCTTTTTGGGAGCTAAAATGAATAATGCATTTAGGCCTTTTAAACATTTATACTGTAACCTTTTCACTAAAAATGTCAGAGATGTAAAGCCATTTTAAGGGCCACAGAAGAGGGCACACGTTTCAGATCAGTTCTATCTCCTGCACTTTCAGGCGGTCTAAAGCATCCATGTGGACTAAATCAGATATCACACAGATAAAAATACTGCACAAACACCAACAATCAATATACAAAATTTAATTAAATTTTGCAATGTGCATTTATAGCGTTCTTCTTTATCTTATTGTTCAAGCAACATTTTCATCTGCTGTTTGATTGACACAAACTGAATCGTACAGCTAATTTTGTAATCAATACTTCAAGCAAAGTTTTGCCATTTTTCTCTCCTGGGTTGAAGGGAGATAGCAGCGTCGTATCTGTTGCTCCCTAAGGTCGAAGCTGCAATCTGTATGGATGTCACGGATGTTGTCTGGGTGCTTTCAGCGGCTGCTTACAGCATCCATCATCCACAGGGGGTTTAGAATTAATTGCTCACAGCAGGCTGGCTTGTTTTAAGTGGTGCAAAAGCACCCAAAAACGGACTGTTTCCTTATCTAATTAATCCCATTATGGCGAATGATTTAAAAATGTCCTCAATGTCGCCTACATGATAAATGGATTCCTACGAAGCAAACTGTTGCTCAGTCCTGTTTAGCACAGTATGCACTTGTTTAAAGTGTTTTATATCAGTGGATATTCACGATTTATGTTTTCATAACTTTGTTTGTATCAGTTTCAATGTAATGATGCTCATTTTACTTGTCCAAATCTTTTTATTCAAAAATACATTAAAAATGTGATTCATATATATAATGACTTGACTACACTACTGTGGTGATCATGATTAAAAATTTATTTTGATATTTTTTTCACCCATGGCGTAAATAAAAAAAAAAAAAAAAAAAAGTCAAGGGTGTCCTTATATCATAATAAAGACACAAGCTTCATTAAAAGGATGAAAGGAAAAATTAAGAAAATATGCTGTGAAGCAGTTTTGTTATATTGTTAGTTTTGTAAGTCATAAAGAAAATTATATTGTCGACTGTTTGTCAAGCTTATTAATTTTCTAAAGTACTGTTTATAGTAACAAGGCAAGGTTAGTTCAGAGTGCAAAATGTCATGCAGTGTGGCTCCCTACAAACTTAGTGATATTTAGGAATAAAATAATGATTTAAAAAAAGAAAGATTTGTATTCAACATACATGTATTTAAAGAAATGTTACTTTTTACTTGATGATTACACTAATACCATTTTCAGCAAGTTCAAATGTAATGTTTTGCAAAACCATATAGAGCCAATGTTAATACAAAAATTAAGATCTTGGCACATTAAATATGTTGACCCATCCCCCCCCCCCCCCCCCC